>CM038676.1:577879360-578479360 GCA_021605205.1 Aegilops longissima
CTCTCACCTAGTCGGAAGGCGCCACGCCGCCTCGCCTCCTCCTCCCGCAGGGCTCCGCGGAGCCCATCGCAGCCCGCCTGGCCGATCTGGGCCTCACAGAGCTCAAGATGCACACAGATCTCGATCCGGATCGGAGCGCCTGGCCTCAGACTCCTCAAGACGCCCGCCGCCCCTCCCCGCCGGCAGCCTCGCCGAGGAAAGTGGCGGCCGTCCCCCGGCGACCCCTGTGCCAGCTCCGCCTTGCTCCCTCTCTCCCCGTCGTCTCTCTCTCTCTCACGTTTCTCTCTCTCCCCAGAGTCGCCGCTGCCATGGCCGGCGCCCCGAGCTCTCGTCGCCCGCCTCGACCTTCACTTGCCGCCTGCCTCACATCGCCGGATCTGGCGCCCTGCGTCCGGATCCGCTGCCCGCTTCGCGGAGCGCTGTCTCGCCGGCCGATGCAAGCGCCAAGAGCGGATCGGGAGGAGCCCGATCCAGCCTCGACGCCCGGCGCCCGTTGACTGCCGTTGACCCTTCAGGCCCCAGCAAGGCCAGCCCAACTCCCTCGAGCTGGCGCCCCCTGCCGGCCTCCTCCCCACCGAGCCGGGCCTTGGCCGGGGTGAGCAGCCCCGCCCCTCTCCTGCACTTGTGGGCTGACTAGAATTGACCCGTTATTTTTTTTTCCGTCCTGCGATTTTATCATTATCCGAATTTCTGCTTTTACGTAAAAGTCCCTAGAGTTCATGCATTTAATAACTCATCAACCGTGCATCGGATTAAAATGGTTTAAACATGTAAATTGCTTAGAATTTCGTGTAGATTAATTATATGCCACTTTCATCTATGTTAAAAATGTTTAAATTGATGTTTGCATTAATTTGCTAATATGCCATGTTAAAATGCTTTAATTCATAACTAAATAACCGTAACTCTCGAATTAAATGTTCTTTATATGTAAATGGGGTGGAAAATGCCTAGATTAACATGGTCCACTTTATGTTGCTGTTTAACAACTCTAAAATTGTGTTTAGGGCAGAACAGTACCGAATCTAAAATATTGCTCATGAGGATTTTCCGGAATTGTTGTTTCTTATTTCCGGCCTCATTTAAACTTGCCTAAATAGTTAGTTTAATTATGCTCCACCTCTTGCCATGTTTAACAACATTTAATATTGTTGAGTACCTATCCGAGAGAGAACTAAATAAGTGTTGTGGTGTTCATCAATATGCAACTCGCTGCATATTGAGCTCCACTTAACTTGTAGTGTTGTTTGTGCATATTGCCATGCCATGCCTCATTAAGCCGGACATGCATCATATTTGTTTGTGCATCATGCCATGTTTATGATTATGTGTTTACTATGTTGTTTGCTTCTTTCTGGTTTGCTTCTCTCGTTAGCTTCGGGTTCGTTCGGAGTTGTGAGGATTCGCTCGACCACGCCCGTTTGTCCTCTTCATGGACTTGATCTTCTTCCTTGCGGGATTTCAGGCAAGATGACCATACCCTCGAAATCACTTCTATCTTTGCTTGCTAGATGCTCGCTCTTTTGCTATGCCTATGCTACGATGCCTACCACTTGCTATATCATGCCACCCACATTGCCATGTCAAACCTCTAACCATCATTTCCTAGCAAACCGTTGTTTGGCTATGTTACCGCTTTGCTCAGCCCTCTTATAGCGTTGTTAGTTGCGGTGAAGATGAAGTTTGTTCCTTGTTGAACATGGAGATGTTGTTCCTTGTTGGAACATGTTTACTTGTTGGGATATCACAATATATCTTATTTAATTAATGCATCTATATACTTGGTAAAGGGTGGAAGGCTCGGCCTTATGCCCGGTGTTTTGTTCCACTCTTGCCGCCTCTAGTTTCCGCCATATCGGTGTTATGTTCCCGGATTTTTGCGCCCCTAACGCGGTCGGGTGATTTATGGGACCCCTTGACAGTTCGCTTTGAATAAGACTTTTCCAAAGAAGGCCCAACATTGGTTTTACATTTGCCTCACCTAGCCTTTTTCCCTTGGGAGTCGCGATCCCGAGGGTCATCTTTATTTACCCCCGGACGGTGCTTTCTAAGTCTTGGCCCGAACCGAGTAGATCATGGGGCCCCTCGTGGCAACTCGAGGTTTGGTTTTACTCGAGGATGTCTCATCCGTGTTGCCCGAGAACGAGATATGTGCAGCTCCTATCGGGATTGTCGGCGATCAAGGTCTTGCTGGTCTTGTTTTATTGCTGTGAAATGTCTTGTCGCCGGATTCCGAGACTGATCGGGCTTCCGGGAGAAGGTCTATTCTTCGTTGATCGCGAGAGCTTATCATGGGCTAAGTTGGGACACCCCGCAGGGTTTGAACTTTCAAAGCCGTGCCTGCGGTTATGTGGCGATGGGAATTTGTTAATGTCCGGTTGTAGAAAACCGAAGTTGATCTTAATTAAAATACACCAATCGCGTGCGTAATCGTGATGGTCTCTTCTCGGCGGAGACCGGAAGTGAACACGTGTTGGAGTTATGTTTGCCGAGGTTGTTCTAGGATCACTTCTTGATCATAGTTGTTCGACCGTGCTTTGCTCCTCTTCTCGCTCTCTTTTGCGTATGTTAGCCACCATATATGCTAGTCGCTTGCTGCAGCTCCACCTCACTACTCTGTCCTACCTTTAAGCTTAAATAGTCTTGATCTCATGGTGTGAGATTGCTGAGTCCCGTGACTCACAGATACTTCCAAAACCAGTTTGCGTGTGCCGATGAAACCGTGCGGTGATGCACCCGAGCTCAAGGAGGAGCTCGATGAAGATCTTGTTCTTCGTGTTGTTTCGCTTCAGATTGATCAAGAGTGGAGCCAGTTGGGACGATCGGGATCTGTGTAGCATTTGGGGTAGTCTTCTTTTATTTTGGTTCCGTAGTCGGACCTTGATTGTATCTGTATGATGTAATGTTTTACTCATGTATTGTGTGAAGTGGCGATTGTAAGCCAACTATGTATCTCTTTTCCTTATGTATTACATGGGTTGTGTGAAGATTACCTCACTTGCGACATTGCTTTCAATGCGGTTATGCCTCTAAGTCGTGCTTCGACACGTGGGAGATATAGCCGCATCGAGGGCGCTATCACACCCCCTTTGCTCCTTTATATATAGGGCAGGGGGCACCCCAGGACACACAAGTTGATCTACGGATCGTTCCTTAGCCGTGTGCGGTGCCCCCTCCACCATATTCCACTTCGGTCATATCGTCGTAGAGCTTAGGCGAAGCCCTCACGCCGGAGAAGTCATATCGTCATGAGCTTAGGCGAAGCCCTGCGTCGGTGGAGCATCAACATCGCCACCACGCCGCGGTCGACGGAACTCATCCCCGACACTTTGCCGGATCGAGTCCGGGATCGCCATCGAGCTGAACGATGTGCGTAACTCGGAGGTGCCGTGACGTTCGGTGCTTGGATCGGTCGGATCGTGAAGACGCACGACTACATGAACCGCGTTGTTATAACGCTTCGCTTTCGGTTCACGAGGGTACGGGCGGACACTCTCCCTCTCGCTGCTATGCCATCACCATGGTCTTGCGTGTTCGAGGAAATTTTTGAAATTACTACGTTCCCCAACACCGCGCACCGTAGCGACCACACCGCACTCACCCGGACGCGCCGCCGCCCGCACTCGTCGCCGGTGATGCTCCGGTGACCATTTGGTCCCGGGCATGCGCCCAACGCGCTCCCCGCATCGCGTAGAGCCTCCGTGGCACCTCGCCGCTGCTTTGCGCACCGCAGCCCCATCCCCACTTGCACCCGAGCTCCGGCCGCCGCCTTGGAGTTCGCCGTCGTCGGCTCCGGCCACCATAGGTCCTGCCGCCACCACCACTCGACGCGCGCCAGCGAGAGCTCTCCAACGAGCCCAAGAACGGCCTCGTCTGTGCCCTGTGGGCGTTTTCCGAGCCGCGCCACCGTCTCGGGTCTCGCCGGCGTCGAGTCGCCGGTGGGTTTGACCCCGCCGACCTGGGTTTGACTACTTTAACCCCGGTAGGGTCCCACCTGGGTAAATGACATGTGGGGCCGGCACTAGCTGGATTAGTTAGATGCTAGTTAGTGCTAATCAAGACTGTTAGGTGCTAATTCCTCGCTAAACTAAACTGAGCTCATCGACATGTGGGCCCACCGCCGACACTTTTAATTAGGATTAAATTAGCCCTAACAGTCTTTGATAATTAGCACAGACACTGACCAGTGGGTCCCAGCGTCAGGTTTGACCTGGGCCGACACTGTTGACCCTGCTGACGTCACAAGGATTTGGCGCCGACGTAGATTAATAATTTTCTGGATTTAAAATAATACAGAAAATTCCAGAATATATCCAAAACTTCTAAAATTCATATAAAATCAACCGTAGCTCCAAATCAAATAATTTATATATGAAAAATGATCAGAAAAATATGAAGAATCTGTTTATGCCATGATCATGCATGTTTGAACAAGTTAACCTCACTGAATAGGACAAATGATGATTAGGGCAATTTGTGAAATAACATTTGAGTTGGAATTTGATCTTGTTTGAGTTCCACTTCAATTAACTTGGCTAGATATTGCATTAGGTGAATTCAGTACCTTAACATGACATGTCATTCATTTGTTTGTGCATTGCATTGATTGTGTTTCTTCTTGTTTGTCGGTGGTTGTTCCTCTCGATAGACGTGGTTCCGACGATGAGTTCGATGACATTATTGAAGAACTATATTATCTTCGAAGTGCCGTGCAAGCAAAACCCCTTGTTCATTCCGATATAATCCCACTCTCGCGCTCCTGCTCTATTTTACTGCATTAGGACAACAACGACTCATGTGTTACTTGCTGCATGTAGCTGAACCCCTTTATCCTCTGCATGACTGTCATTCCACAAGAATTAGATGAAACCCACTAGCATGAGTAGGAGTTGTTTGAGCCTGTTGTGCCTACTCATTCATGCTTGTTTGTCATGCCTGCTACTGCTTAGAGTTGAGTCAGTCGATTCATCGGGAATGAATTGGAATGGTTGTGTGAACATGTCCCTCTGTGTGTGAGCTAAGTGTGTGAACACGATTTGGTAAAGGTAGCGGTGAGAGGCCATGTAGGAGTACATGGTGGGTTGTCTCATTGCAGCCGTCCTCAGGAACAGAGTTATGTGTTTGTGATCCATGAAACAGTTACTACCACGCATTGGGCCCGAAACCAATGGACCCTCTCGGCTTCTTAACCACCCTTGTTCTCTGTCCGGGAGTTGCAACTAGTTTACGTGTTTGTAGGATATGTGTTGAGGCCGTGCGAAGCGCTGACCCTAGGGGTGGGCTCGATGCGGTAGATACACCGTGGGTCTGCAAAATCAATGCCCGCTTGGTATCTCGGGAACCCCTGCACACATCGCTCAGGGCCGTTAGTGGAAACCTCGGCGGACTCCTGCGGATGGAACCCTAATAGGCGATAAACCTGGACTAGGGACTTGAGTGTTTAGGTAGGCCGTGGCCGACACCCACGCTGGGCTTCCGCTGAAGGTTGCCGAGTACATGTCGGTAAACGACGGTAAGTGGTGAGAGCGTGTGAAGAAGTACACCCTGCGGGGTTAATATGATCTATTCGAATAGCCGTGTCCATGGAGAAGGACTTTTGGGTTGCCTATATCGGTTCATAGACAAGTGAAAGTGGATACTCTAAAATGCGCAAGATAAGCGTGAGTGCTATGGATGGCGTTCTCGTAGGGAGACGGAGCGGGTCCATAGTGGTGTATTGATATGGTGAATATGTGGACTCGTGTGCGCCACCTCAAAGAGTTACTTGCAATCGTAGTTCAGATAGCCACCGAGTCAAAGCTGGCTTGCTGCAGCCAAACTCCACCACCCCTTTGTTGATAATGATGCATATGTAGATAGTTCGATGTAAGTCTTCTGAGTACATTTGTACTCACGCTTGCTTATTTTATGTTTTGCGAGAGACGCGGTCTCGCTAGTAGTTCCGCGTGGCCTTGACGCTTAGCTTGTTACCTCAGCCTACGATCTTGTGCCCTCGGCAGATCTGGTAGATAGTCAGCTTCAGCCTTTTTCATTTATAGTTGTCTGCGTACTCAGACATGTTTAGCTTCCGCTTGTGCTTTGACTTGTATGCTTTCGAAAGTGTTGGGTCATGAGACCCATGTTTGTAATATCTCGCTCCTCGGAGCCTAATGAATAAATATTTGAGTCGAGAGTTATGTTGTGATGCCATGTTGTATCTACACATATTGAGCATATTGTGTGTATGTTTGAAATGCTTGGTATGTGTGGGGTCCGACAATCTAGTTGTTTATCCTTGGCAGCCTCTCATATGGGGAAATGTAGTCTAGTGCTTCTGAGCGATAGTAGTCCGCTACTGCCGGTTCACCGAGTCCCGCTAGCCCAAAGACTACTGCTTTGGACACTTGACTGGCCGGCATGTGTTTCACTTCGTTCCTATGTCTGTCCCTTCGGGGAAATGTCACGCGGTGATACTCGGAGTCCTGCCTAGCCTGCTACAGCCCGGGATAGAGTCCTGTTAGCCCAGTGCTACAGCCCGAGTTCATACGTTGTGACCGACATGCTCGATGTGATTCATGTATGCCTGTCCCCATGGGTTAGTGCCGCTTTGGGTTCACGACTAGCCATGTCGGCCCGGGTTCTTTGTCATATGGATGCTAGCGACACTATCATATACGTGAGCCAAAAGGCTTAAACGGTCCCGGCCATGGTAAGGCGACACCTGTGGGAATACCGTGCGTGAGGCCGCAAAGTGATATGAGGTGTTACCGGCTAGGTCGATGTGACTTGGAATCGGGTCCCGACAGCGTTGGTATCGAGCCCGATCATCAGAGGATTATCAAGCCAAACTGGTCGGGTTGTGTCTAGAAATGCTTTAGTTATGTAAGGGAATTGATTGGGGAAGGAACGTAAGGCTCTTTTTACTCCTTATACCTCATGGCCTTTCGATCCGAAGTCAACCTCTTCTCTTCTACGGGTTAAGAACTAGGCTTCTCATCTATCTATCGAGGATGACGTGTTACTAATCCATAGACCTTTAAGATTGTTGGTTTTAAGTCCCAGTTCAGTTCCTACTATTTCTATATGTTAACTGTTGATCTCGGAACCTTGATATGATGTTGTTAAGTGGCTATGCCACCATTTTGCATGATGTCTCAAATCATTTTGAGCATTTACAGCCGTTATGCTGTCCGAGTCATCCCAGGTCTCCAAATAGTCTGATGCATTTGCAAATTCTTTCTTTCCATTCCGGATGTCCTTTTGGTCAGAGTAAGCACACTAATTAGTTTGTTGAGGTACTCCGCTGCCTCGGCATAGATGTTGGAGCTATTATTATGGCCCTAGGTGTTTAGGAAGTCACCTAGTAATTTAGCAATGCTTTTGTATCCCCAGTGTGATGATTCTGGCCATCATTCTTGAAAGCATTCCGTGATGTTATTAGTTAGTAGGCATTCTATTCCTGGGTTCTTGAACCCGAGATTCACCCTACTTCATGTTGATAGTGTTTGCTAGTTCCTTTAGGATACTAGTAACTTTGCGATAGTCCTCGAGGTCCATGGTATTTCCTTCTTCCAAATGCCATGAACCGCTTATGGCAGAAGTTCCTCGCTGAACTAAAGGATCACAATCAGAGTACTCTTGAGGAGTACTCCATTCTATATTGTGACTCTGCTAGTTCTACCTTCTCTGCATGGATTATCCGGAAGAAATGTTGAGCTTTGCTCGACATACTAATCTATGCATCCACAACTCAGAAAATTATACGTTCCTTTGAGTTGTTCTCTTAGTTGTCTTCTGACCTTCATCTATCAATTGATAGCCAGGAGTAATTGTGCATTCGTGTTCATCGATGCCTATTATTCTTGTGGTCCGTCGAGCCATTCTATTCTGGAATGACTAGGAGAAACAAACTCAAGACCTCATCCATTTCTAGGATTGGGTCAAAGCAGTTATGCGTTTTGCAGATCAAAATGCTAATTCAGCTTTTGTTCTGTTTCTACCTTGGAGTATTACCCACTTTATGTCGAACGCCATGATAATTGCACCTTCTCTTATGAATTCTTGACGAAGTGATACTTCTCACCATCATCATTCATTCCTCGGTCCTCGTGTTGTTGTAACCGAATGCCGACAAGTGAATTGTGATGTGTGAAATCAATACCCCGAGCAACTCGTTGCTTGGTAGCTAGTGGACTATATCCTCATTCTTAGCGTGTTGGTTATTAAATCATCATCCTAAGATTGATCGTGCTACCTAGTCCTTAGTTTTGGTGCACTCTTCGTTCTATGAGTTAGGATCTTGTCAAGTCCTCACTCATTTGATCATATCGTCTTGCCCTCAAAAGCAAGATTGTTCTCGAGCTTAGTAACATACCGGTGGTTCGTGACTTTCCAAATATCTTCTTGGAAGTGTTACCGGGTTGTTTCCTGACTGTTATGTTGAGCTTGTGATCAAGTTGGGTTTCCTCTAAACCACCCATTCTCCAAGACTCTGTGTTGGATATCCCTGAACTAGTTGGTTAAGCTAGACAACAACTTGGAGAGTTGGAAGATAAAAGCTTGCCTAACTTAGTTCATTCCAAAGGGATATTCTTGTGTAGTGTGTGTTGAAGAAAGATGATATCTTCATCGATTGGTCCCTGTGATAAGTTGCTGGACCTATTGTCTTATCAATCCTTTGATTTGAGTGTGGGCTATCGTCAAATCAAATCAGTACCAACGATGCTCGTAATGTTGTCTTACTCGTGGTTGACCCCTCGAGCATACACCATTACATCTTTTGGTCCGACCAATACTATCACCGCGTTCACATGATGGCGGAAGTCCAAATGATATGGAAATTCGATGAGTTGTTGTTGAGCCCATCGGCAACATTTTGTCTCCCCATGATTCATGTTGAACATCAACCTAGTGCTGGAAACTTTGTAAGCATTTCTTCGTGTTTCGCTCATGAAGCATATGTTTGGATGAAAGTAGTGACTTCCTCTAATTCATGTGCATCTGATGTAAGTTGCCGCCATGAATTCGAGAAAGATTGTTTTGTTTCCTTTGGAATCATCCCAAATTAGTCATGCACACGTGCGAAGTATTCTGTAGTCTGGAGACTTGCAACCTTCATCCTATATGTATTCCTAGCACACCAAGCCACTGGCTGATTTGTTCAGGTACAAGAAGTTTCTTTATAAGAGCTAATCATATGACTTATGCAAGGACTTCGATAACCTCGATGATGGTTCCCCACCTGAACTCGGTAATGTTTTATTATAAGACTACTACGTGGTCATGCTTGTCTTGGACAGCGTGTTCATGGGTTTGTAGCAGAACCAGCTCATGTTTTGGAGCTTGCTATCGTAGTTCATTTCCCGAGAATCTCGCAATGTCATCTCGTCGATTTGTGTCGCAAACCTTCATTTTTCTTTCTGGACTCGATGAGTCTGGAATATCCTAACACCAACCAGATCTGAATCTCAGGCAGATATGATGGTTGGAACCTTCCCAATATTTGCATTTTGTTCCCAGCTTGCATCCCATCGTGCCAATTTTCCATGGGCTGCCCTTCTCAGTAATTGATGTCTAGGATCATCCTCAAAAGTGGACTTACCATGGGTCCCATCCATTTCCGATGATAAGCAAATCATCCATTGCGTTGTCTTCAACAAGGTAGTCCACATTATCCATTCTAGTCCGAGTATGTCATTCTTTCGAACTCCCTCAAATGATCGATTGTGATTGCCTTAGGCTGGAATGAAGAGTTTCAATGATCTCTGAATCAAAAGTAATTCTTTTTGCCACTTAAGGAATAGCTCTTTGCGCCACCTCCCTAAGGTGCCCTGCTTTGGAATCATGGCAACTTCCTTGCTATTTTGAAACACTCAGAAATTGTTTCCTCCGTCCTCATCGATGCATGTCTTACCTCTCCGCTCCGAAATGTTTTTTGTCTCATTCCATGAGTTGATCTTGGATCATTAAAATGATCCTAAATTGTTTGAACCTCAAGAAGATCGATTCTTCTAAATTCCCTTTTCTTCTCGTTGTCGTGTTGGATGAAGTTCTCGAAAGCAAAGACGTCAAGATCAATATGAAGCAATGAATCAACATCTTCGAGAAGGGCAAATGGATCATGAAGATTGTGATAGTTTTGTGACTCCCCTTTTCCTCTTACTCACGCCTTGAATCTCGGACGAGATTCTTGTTTAGTGGGGTGAGTTGTCACAGCCCTAGAATTTGTTTGTCATTAGTTGCATTAAGGCATTCATGTCATCATGTTCAAATTTCTCGTAAAGTTGAAATGGGGATTGCCTAAACCCTAGCATTAAAGGAATTCACTAGGTTCACCTAAAATATTTTTCAAATGAATTCAAATGGCTTTAGAAAATGTTCATCATTTCGAAAAATGCTATAATCCATAACCGAGGTGCTGCACATTTTCATGACATATTTGGTCTTTGGATTAATTCATAAAGTATTTGCATTTGGGCATTTAATGCTAATAAAGAGTTTAAATGTTAAAATAATCATAAACTAAAATGTTTGCTGTTTGTTATATTCCAAACAGTGGCATTGATTAGTTTCATGATTTTTGGGTTTGACCTAGTATTTTTAATAAAGCCAAACAGTTGCAGATAAATAGAAAAGAGAAATAAAAATAGGAAAAGATTAGAGGCTCACCTGTGCAACCTTACCTGTCCAGCCCAACCGGCCCAGCTCCTGTTTCGGCCCAGCCCACCACCGCCTGGCTCCCTGTCGCCTTCCTCCTCGCGCCAGTGGGCAGGGGCGCGTGCCCGGCGCACGTGGCCACACGCCGGCCACCTCCTCCCTGCTTGGCTGCCTCCTTCTCCCCCCCTGGACGTCTCCCGCGATGCCACGCACTTCGACCGCTCTCTCTCTCTCCCGTGCCTCTCCCTCCTCCGTCCCTCTCAGACACAACGGCCGAGCGCCACTGTCGCTGCCCCTCGCTGCCCTCGCGCCACCGCCACCCCTCTCCTCTCCGACGCTCCCGAGCTCCATGATGCCTCCCTCGTCCTCTTCCATCAGCTCACGCGACCGGAGAAGCCCAAGCGCCGCCGACGCTTTTCCCCTCCTCGCCGCCGGAGATCTCCATCGCCGCCCGATCTGCTCGGCCTCTCCCGAGCCCGCTGAGTCTCTCCTCGCATTCACCGTGAGCTTCGCCTATCTTCCCCTCTCCGTTCGCTCTCGCCACAAGACCAGAGCGACCACACCGCGACTCACCCGGACGCGCCGCCGCCAAGACTCGTCGCCGGTGATGCTCCGGTGACCATTTGGTCCCGGGCATGCATCAACGCGCCCCGTGATCGCATAGAGCCTCCATGGCACCTCGCCCGCTGCTTGTGCACCGCAGCCCCATCCCCACTTGCACCCGAGCCCGCCGCCGCTTGAGTTCGCCGTCGTCGCTCCGCCACCATAGGTCCTGCCGCCACCACCACTCGACAAGGCCAGTGAGAGCTCTCAACGAGCCCAAGAACGGCCTCGTCTGTGCCTCGTGGGCGTTTTCGAGCCCGCGCCGCCTGCCTCGGGTCTCGCCAAGGCCGAGTCGCGGTGGGTTTGACCTCACCGACTGGTTTGACTACTTTGACCCGGTGAGGGTCCCACCTGGTAAATGACATGTGGGGCCGCACTAGCTGGATTAGTTAGATGCTAGTTAGTGCTAATCAAGACCGTAGGTGCTAATTCCTCGCTAAACTAAACTCGAAGCATCGACATGTGGGCCCACCTCACGACACTTTTAATTAGGATTAAATTAGCCCTAACAGGTCTTTGATAATTAGCACGAACATCGACCAATGGGTCCCAGCGTCGAGTTTGACTGGGCCGACACTGTTGACCCTGCCGACGTCCACAAGTGATTTAACGCCGACGCAGATTAATAATTTTCTGGATTTAAAATAATACAGAAAATTCCAGAATATATCCAAAACTTCTAAAATTCATATAAAATCAACCGTAGCTCCAAATCAAATAATTTATATATGAAAAATGATTAGAAAAATATGAAGAATCTGTTTATGCCATGATCATGCATGTTTGAACAAGTTAACCTCACTGAATAGGACAAATGATGATTAGGGCAATTTGTGAAATAACATTTGGAGTTGGAATTTGATCTTGTTTGAGTTCCACTTCAATTAACTTGGCTAGATATTGCATTAGGTGAACTCAGTACCTTAACATGACATGTCATTCATTTGTTTGTGCATTGCATTGATTGTGTTTCTTCTTGTTTGTCGGTGGTTGTTCCCTCTCGATAGACGTGGTTCCGACGATGAGTTCGATGACATTATTGAAGAACTATATTATCTTGAAGTGCTGTGCAAGCAAAACCCCTTGTTCATTCCGATATAATCCCACTCTCTCTCCTGCTCTATTTTACTGCATTAGGACAACAACGACTCATGTGTTACTTGCTCATGTAGCTGAACCCCTTTATCCTCTGCATGACCTGTCATTCCACAAGAATTAGATGAAACCCACTAGCATGAGTAGGAGTTGTTTGAGCCTGTTGTGCCTACTCATTCATGCTTGTTTGTCATGCCTGCAATCGCTTAGAGTTGAGTCAGTCCGATTCATCGGGAATGAATTGGAATGGTTGTGTGAACATGTCCCTGTGTGTGAGCTAAGTGTGTGAACACGATTTGGTAAAGGTAGCGGTGAGAGGCCATGTAGGAGTACATGGTGGGTTGTCTCATTGCAGCCGTCCTCAGAACTGAGTTCTGTGTTTGTGATCCATGAAACAGTTACTACCATGCATTGGGCCCAAACCAATGGACCCTCTCGGCTTCTTAACCACCCTTGTTCTCTGTCCTGTGAGTTGCAACTAGTTTCGTGTTTGTAGGATATGTGTTGGAGGCCGTGAAGCGCTGACCCTAGGGGTGGGCTATGATGCGGTAGATCTGGCGTGGCCGGTGTACCGAATGCCCGTTTCAGATCTCGGGAACCCTACACACATCGTTCGGGGCCGTTAGTGGAAACCTCGGCGGACTCCTCGGATGGAACCCGAATAGGCGATAAACCCGGACTAGGGACTTGAGTGTTTAGGTAGGCCGTGGCCGACACCCACGTTGGGCTTCCGCTTGAAGGTTGCCGAGTACATGTCGTGTAAACGACGGTAAGTGGTGAGAGCGTGTGTGAAGAAGTACACCCCTGCAGGGTTAATATGATCTATTCGAATAGCCGTGTCCACAGAGAAGGAATTCTAGGTTGCCTATATTAGTTCATAGACAAGTGAAAGTGGATACTCTAAAATGTGCAAGATAAGCGTGAGTGCTATGGATGGCGTTCTCGTAGGGAGACGGGAGCGGGTCCATAGTGGTGTATTGATATGGTGAATATGTGGACTCGTGTGCGCCACCTCAAAGAGTTACTTGCAATCGTAGTTCGGGATAGCCACCGAAGTCAAAGCTGGCTTGCTGCGGTCAAACTCCACCACCCCTTTGTTGATAATGATGCATATGTAGATAGTTCTGATGTAAGTCTTGCTGAGTACATTTGTACTCACGTTTGCTTATTTTATGTTTTGCCGAGAGACGTCAGTCTCGCTAGTAGTTCCGCGTGGCCTTCGACGTTTAGCTTGTTACCTCAGCTACGATCTTGTGCCCTCGGCAGGATCTGGTAGATAGTCAGGCTTCGCAGCCTTTTTCATTTTATAGTTGTCTGTACTCAGACATGTTTAGCTTCCGCTTGTGCTTTGACTTGTATGTTTCGAGTGTTGGGTCATGAGACCCATGTTTGTAATATCTCGCTCCTCGAGCCTAATGAATAAATATTTGAGTCGAGAGTTATGTTGTGATGCCATGTTGTATCTACACATATTGAGCATATTGTGTGTATGTTTGAAATGCTTGGTATGTGTGGGGTCCGACAATCTAGTTGTTTATCCTTGGCAGCCTCTCATATGGGGAAATGTAGTCTAGCGCTTCTCGAGCGATAGTAGTCCGCTTCTGCCCGGTTCACCGAGTCCTGCTAGCCCACCACTACTGCTTTGGACACTTGACTGGCGGCATGTGTTTCACTTCGTTCTATATACGTCCCTTCGGGAAATGTCACGCGGTGATACTGAGTCTGCCTAGCCTGCTACATGCCGGGATACCGGAGTCCTGTTAGCCCAGTGCTACAGCCCGAGTTCATACGTTGATGACCGACATGCTCGATGTGATTCATGTATGCATGTACCCATGGGTTAGTGCCGCTTTGGGTTCACGACTAGCCATGTCGGCCTGGGTTCTTTGTCATATGGATGCTAGCGACACTATCATATACGTGAGCCAAAAGGCGCAAACGGTCCCGGGCCATGGTAAGGCGACACCCGTGGGAATACCGTGCGTGAGGCCCCAAAGTGATATGAGGTGTTACCGGCTAGGTCGATGTGACTTGGAATCGGGGTCCTGACAGCGTCGGACTCGCTATCGAACTCTTCATCCATGAGACCGCCTTCGTCAGCATCTGGCCAAATCAACAAGCCAGGTGAGTACTTTGAAAGTACTCGCAAGACAGTTCGGACAAAAGATATAACAAATGCATGCGTGAATGCCTCTTGAGTAATTTAACAATGCACAATCAAATAAGTATAACAAGGTAAGTGAAAAGCGAATCGGCGGTAGTCCGCTCGAAAAAGCAAATAAAATAAACTAAAAACCGATAGAGTGTCTGAAGCGACGCCTCGAAGGGTGAACAAATAAGTAAAACATGCCGCAGTCGGGCGTCTAAGCGACACCTCATAAAGGGCTTATACTGAAAGAAAAGACATGTGTGCCACAGTCGGACGTCGGAGCGACATCACAGAAAGGGCTTATATCAAAATTAAATAAATAACAATGCCACAGTCGGACATCGGAGCGACATCACAGAAAGGGCTTATATCAAATGTAAATAAATAACAATGCCACAGTCAGACGTCTGAGCGACATCGCAGAAAGGGCTTATATCAAAAGTAAATAAATAACAATGCCACGATGGACGTCGAGCGACATCACGTAAAGGGCTTATATCAAAAGTAAATAAATAACAATGCCACGATCGGACGTCCGAGCGACATCGCAGAAAGGGCTTATATCAAAAATAAATAAATGACAATGCCACGACGGACGTCTCGAGCGACATCGCAGAAAGGGCTTGTACTTCATTATTCATAACTTACAAGAAATAGTGCTCACAGGGAAAATATTCATCATATGATAGTAAACGGGTTAGTCCATCCACAGGAAAATAAACTTTTAACACTCATGTAGTTCTCAGGAGTTTCTGTCATCGGGACTGACATTTGACAAGGTAAGATGAACACAACACTTGGACCTGGTAAGATGATTTCAAGGATTATTGACTCTCCAGAGTTTGTACTAAATTATCCACAGCCAACGGATTTCCGTAGTCACGAAGGACTAGTTCCGTTCTGGTATTTCGAGGAAACATAGCTAACCAAGACACACCCATCCCACCTTACGTTGCCGGGAATCACCCTAGACAGCGTTCAAGAAAAAACTTTGAGACGGGGAGATCACAATCTCGAATAGCATGGGATCAAATTTATATACGCGCGCTCTAAGGGGTGCCCCCCTCTTGGTCCCAACCGGAAACACCCATGCCCCCTGATCGGATGATAGGCTTTAATCCAGGGCCATGGAACCCTCATCCCGGCCTCTCGATTTGGTGTGTACCAGAATGCGGTTTGCAACTTACTAAGCCGTATACCTTGCGGAAAACATGTGGTAGTACGGAAGGGAAAACGGACGGGAACTGGACTGATTCATGTCGACACTGGGTCAAACAATCTGGCATAAGACTGGCATGCTACAACACTGCCATCTTACCCATTCTCATGCCAACTCATTTCCATCAACTCATGGATTTCCGAAACTTACTTGCCTCAACTTTTTACGTGATAAAACTTTCATCTAGTGGCTCATGAACATGCCATGAGACTAATTAATGCAAACATGCCCAAACACTCATCATATCAAAAGTTCAAACATGCTTGCCTGGTTCGGAGTAGTCGGGGCCTAGCTCGGTGAAGTTCGTGGTTCCGTCACCTCCTTCGGTATCTACGGTATGCAAAGAATACACGCACTAACGTAAATACCATGGGGTGCACAAAGATATTCCAAATATTTTTCAAATAAATCTGATAAAAAACTAGACAAAATTTTGAGGAGGACAGAAAAAGAATCACTCAAAAATCCTTTTCTGTTTAAAAGTTATAAGAGTTTTGGTCCAAGGACCTCTCTGTAATGAAACAGAAAACTCTCAGGGGTCTAAGAAGAAAAGCCCAGAAAACGATTCAGATTAGAAAGGCATTTGCCAGAATACGCTTTCAGAAACGGTTCGAAAAAAAGAATAGAGAGGCTGATGGGCGGGTCCCACCCATCAGGTTTGAATATTCAAAAGAGGCGACAGAGCTCGTCGGCGCCCGAGAGCTGCGGTGGTCGCCGGCGGCGATCCACGACGAGGCAGGGGGATCGGGGGGTACCTCTGTGATCAGCGCACCCTTCCACGTCGGTGGGTGGTGGTGGTGGTCGCCGACGAGCACCACGTCGACGGCGGCCCTTGCTCCGGCGGACGGTGGTTCGGGAAGTCGTGGGTCTCGTCGGGGAGAGTCGCTGGGGTCAAATTGGAGAGGGGGTTAGTCTCCTAGAGGTGCCATGAGGCTACGGGCAAGTCTAGGGCGGTGGAGGGGCTCTCACCAAAGAGAATGCTGCCGGAGCCTGAAGCGGACGGAGGTGGCGGAGTTGAGGAAGAAGGGCCCTCGAGGCTCTTCCGATGGCTGGGCGGGTCCGTGAGGTGGTGGAGGTGTGCGGGGTCGAGGGCGAGCTCGGAGGCGCTATTTATAGCCGGCCCGAGGCAGTTGCCGAGAACGGGATAAGTCCGGCGAGCGATTACGGCGGTGCTGTGGCTGGACGGTTGGTTTAGGAGCTTGAGCATCGACTAGACGGAGCACTGGTTCCATCCTGGTGCCTAACTCAGCAAGGTGGGGCGGTTATGGCATGTCTCCAACGGAACGGCCGTGCGGCACGTCGGCGGCAGAGGGCGCGCCCCGTGCGTGCCAGGCCACGGCGACGTGCTGCATGCATGTGCTGGCAAGGGAGACGGCCACGCGGAGCTCCCAGGTGGCGCGGGCGGTGCCGAACGGCATTGTGCCGTAGGGTGCCCCCTGTTGGCCGCCACGGGAGGTCCCGACGCCGCGGAAGACGCCGGCGCAGACGGGCCATGGTGCCACCGACGCCAGGAACCAGCCAAGTGCTCGTGCGGCGTTCTGGACAGGGAGGAGGAGCCATGCGCAACGCGCCAAGTGCACAGTTGACAGGTGACCAGCCTCTGACGAAACTGAATTTACTGAAACTCTGAATCTCTCTGAAAATGCAAAGTGACAGTGCAGGCTAGGTGTTCGACAGAATGATTTTGGTATGTGGGGATTTTTCCTTGAGCTGATTTTTGGTGGAGTGGCTTCTCATCGCAACTGGAGATTGCCTGAATTTTTGTGGAATTTTTGGAGAAGAGGAGATATGAATTTCACCAAATTTGGCAAATCTGGTCCAAACTTGCAGAAGCTGAAACTTGAAAATTTGAAAAGAAGAAGAGTGGATCTTGATGGTTCTGGGTTGTGGGTGCTAGGGTCTATCCAGAGGAGTTGATTTGAGATCAAGGTTCAAAGGCATTAAGGTACTTGCTTTGCAATACACCTAGGCTCAAAATTATGAACAGAATTGTTTTGGGCAAAGAAATAAATGAAATAAAAATCCAAAAAATGAGTTGGACTTGTTGGGTCAGAATATTTGTATTGTCCCAAAGTGGAAGGAGGGGTTTTGGGAAGATTTACCACAAGAGGCAAGATAAAACCATGGGTGGTTTTAAAATAAGAGAAGAACCAAAACTCCTAGGGTTTTCTTCTAAAAGAAAATAAATCCCAAAAAATAAAATTTGAGAAGGGGAGAATCAGAGGAAAGGCTTATAACAACCAAACACCAGAGTGGAAGAAGATGCCAAAAACTAAACCCTTTGCCCAAGGGGAAATTTTTGAGAGAGAGAGAGATTTTTTTGGAAGGGTTTAAATGACCTCCTTCAAAACCAACAAAGTTTTTGCTGAAAACCAAACAAAAATTTTGGAGTGTCACAACACCTACCCCCTTAGGAAAAATCTCGTCCCCGAGATTTCAGCTGATCCTCAAATAAGTGTGGGTGCTCTGTCCGAAGAAAATCCTCTCTTTCCCAAGTGGCTTCACTCTCAGTGTGGTTGCTCCACTGAACTTTGAAGAACTTGATGGTTTTCTGTCAGGTCCACCTTTCAGACTCCTCCAAGATTTTTATTGGATGCTCTCGATATGTGAGGTCTGGCTGCACGTCAATGTTTTCATGGGATACCTGCTTCTATGGGTTGCTCACGCACTTCCTCAATTGCGAGACGTGGAACATGTCGTGGACGTCGGATAAATCTTCGGGTAAGTCTAGCTGGTAGGCTACCTTGCCTCTCCGTGCCACTATGCAGAATGGTCCGATGAATCTTGGTGCCAGCTTCCCTTTAATCTTGAATCGATGCATGCCTCTCATAGGGGATACTCGTAGGTACACAAATTCACCGGGTTCAAAGCTGATTCCCGATGTTTTTGATCGTAATAACTCTTACATCGACTTTGGGCTGTCTTGAGTCGATCCTAATCACCTTAACTTTATCTTCAGCCTCCTTGAGCATGTCCGGGCGAAGATATGGCTGTCTCCGGTTTCGACCAATTTAGCGGGTACGACATATCCGCCCGTACAGAGCCTCAAATGGTGCCATTTGCAGGCTGGCTTGATAACTGTTGTTATATGCAAACTCTGCGTATGGTAAGCTTTCTTCCCAACTGGTCCCATAGGTGAGAACACATGCTCTCAGCATGTCTTCTAGAATCTGGTTTACGCGTTCAGTTTGTCCATCTGTCTGGGGGTGGTATGCGGTACTGAACGCCAGTTGAGTTCCCAGAGCTTGTTGTAAGTGATCCCAAAATCGGGAGATGAATTGAGTGCCTCTATCCGATATTATTTTCTTTGGGACTCCATGTAAGTAGACGATACGGGAAAGATAAAGCCTAGCAAGCTTCTGAGTGGTGTGGGTTGTCTTCACGGGGATGAAGTGTGCTACTTTAGTCAGTCTATCAGTGATGACCCAAATGGCATTATTTCCGTGCCGTGACCGAGGTAGCCCAACAATAAAATCCATTCCAATCTCGTCCCATTTCCACTCGGGTATTTTATTTGGCTATAAAAGTCCGGCCGGTTTCTGGTGCTCGGCCTTGATGCGTTGACAAGAGTTACAACATGCGATGAACGCGGCTATGTCCCTTTTTAGACCGTGCCACCAATATTTTTTCCTGAATATCCTTGTACATTTTTGTCCCTCCGGGATGTATCGAATACGGGGCGGTGTGGCCTTCAGCTAAGATCTGCTATTTAAGGTCCTTGATATTTGGTACGCAAAGTCTATCTCCGTACCACAATATTTCCTGCTCATCGATAACGAACTCTGGGGCCTTGCCCAAACTCACTTTCCGTTTAATGCCTTCAATGCTGGGGTGTCCATGCTGAGCCCTTTTAATCGTTTCCATCAGGGTAGGCCGTATTTCTAAATTTGATACGCTGCCTTCGGTGACTACCAGCAAGTTGAGTTTAGCAAACTCCCGCCGAAATTCAGGTCTCAGGTTTGGCAGATCGTCGTTTGGGCTAGGGTTCCACTCGGGCGTCGCCACTACATTTGCTTTTCTGGATGGTAGTGGATTCCAACGTCATAATCCTTCACTAGTTCCAACCAGCGTCGTTGCCGTAAATTCAGTTCGGTTGTGTGAAAATATACTTGAGGCTCTTATGGTCCGTGTATATCTCACAATGATTTCCAAGTAAAAAGTGTCTCCATTCTTTGAGTGCGTGAATAATCGCTGCTAACTCTAGGTCATGAGTAGGATAATTTTCCTCATGCTTGCGAAGTTGTCCGAGACATATGCGACTACCTTGCCTTCTTGCATCAACACGCATCCGAGGCCTTTCAGGGAAGCATCACAATACACCTCAAAATTCTTGTGTATGTCCGCACAATTAATCTTGGTGCTTGTCGTTAATTTCCTTTTAATTCTTGGAAACTTTTCTCGCAAGCTTCCGTCCATTCAAACTTCTTGTCCTTCTTGAGTAGCTGCGTCATTGGCTTTGCTATGGTGGAGAATCCTTCAATAAATCTTGGTAGTATCCTGCCATTCCCAAGAAACTTCAGACGTCGTCCGTCTACTGTTGGCTGGTGGCTTCCAGCCAAGCACGGCCTTGACTTTTTCCGGGTCACGGCAATACCTTCTTGGGTCAAGATCGTGGCCCGTAAAACCTACTTGCCTTAGCCAAAATTCACACTTGCTGAATTTAGCGTACAATTGATGTTTCTGAGTTCCCTAGTACAATTCGGAGATGTTCAGCGTGCTCTTCCGGTGTCTTGGAGTATACCAGAATATCGTCGATAAATACCACAACAAACTTGTCCATAAACTTCATAAATACTTTGTTCATGAGGTGAACAAAATATGCGGGGGCGTTCGTTAGTCCGAATGGCATTACGGTGAACTCATACAATCCGTATCTGGAGGTGAAAGCCGTCTTGGGAATATCTTCGGTTCACACCTTTAATTGATGGTATCCCGACCTCAAGTCAATTTTCGAGAATACTTTGGCCTGAGCGAGCTGATCAAATAAATCATTTATCTATGGCATTGGATACTTGTTCTTGATTGTGACCATGTTAAGCGCTCGATAGTCTATACACAATCTCAGTGTTCCATCCTTCTTTTTGGCAAATAAAATTGGTGAACCCCAGGGTGAGGAGCTGGCTCGTATATAACCTTTGTCCAGTAATTCTTTTATTTGCTTCTTCAGTTCTACCAATTCGGATGGTGCCATTCTGTATGGTTTCTTGTATATGGGGGCGGTTCCGGGTGCTAGCTCAATGCTGAATTCTATCTCTCGGTCTAGTGGCATGCCTGGTAGTTCTTCGGGAAATACGTCTGGAAATTCACACACTACTGGAACCTAGCTTAATTCAGAAATATCCACCTTGTTCAATATTGGTTGCCGGGATATTTTTCTTTCTTTGGCTGATACTTTTATGGTCTTCCCGTGGTGGTGGGTGAGAATCACGGTCCGGTTGAAGCAGTCAATAAAACCTTTGTTGGTGGTTAACCAATCCATCCCTAAGATGACATCCAGTCCTTTATTTTCCAACACAATAAGATTTGCGTGAAACTTCAACCCTTCAAACTCAATAATCACACCTTGGCAGTAACTCTGGGTAACTTGCTTAATCCCAGGGGACTTGACGATCATAGATCTTTCCAAGGGAAGCATCGAAAAATTATTTTGCAAGGCAAAACTTTTCGAAATGAATGAGTGAGAAGCTCCAGAATCAAACAAAACCATGGCAGGTATTGTGTTGACAGGAAACGTACCGAGTACGATATCTGGGGCGTTCTGTGCTTCCTCTTTGGTCACGTGGTTCAGATGACCCTTCCTGTGGTTGTTATTTTGGTTGAAATTGTTGCGCTTTGGCGCCGAATTATTGCCTCCGTTGTTCGGCTTTGGGGTCGAGTTCCTTGGCTTGGGACACTGCTTGGCATAGTGCCATTCTTCTCCACAAGCGTAGCAAGTAACACCTAGGCGGTATGTGAACTCCTTGTCCCTTGCATGGAAATTATTGATTGGACATGAGACGTTTGTCGTGGGTTTGGGTGTCCAACCTTTCTGAACGTCTGTCTTGCTGCGGTGGTTGCGAGCATGATTAGTCTGGTCCCTTTTTCGCTTGCGGAAATCTTCCAAGCTACGTCTCTCATTTTCCAAAGAAATGGCCTTATCCACCAGCGTCTTAAAGTCCGGGAAGGTGTGCACAACCAACTGGCATTTAAGCGCGGGCGTCAGACCGTCTAGGAATTTTTCCATCTTGTTGTTTCAGACATACGCTCCTCGTTGGCGCAGTGAGACAACAGAGTAAACTGACTGTTGTATTCTGACACCGTCATTGTCCTTTGCTTGAGGTCATCAAATTATCTCTTTTTGATCTTCATAAGACTCTTAGGAATATGTGCCCCACGAAAACCTTCTTTGAACTCCTCCCAGGTTATATTATTTTCGTTGGGGTGCATGTGTAGGAAATTTTCCCACCACGATGCGGCTGCTCCAGTGAGATAGTGCGGTGCATATAGTACTTTCTCAAGATCTGAACACTGGGCAATAATTAACTTTCTTTCCATGTCTCGAAGCCAGTCCTCGGCTTCAAGAGGTTTGTCAGTGTGAGAAAATGTTTGGGGACGCGTCTTCTGTAGTTCAGATAACTTTGATTGCTGCTGATACTGTCCACGGTGATTTCCCATATTGATGACTTGGTTCATCATCTCCTGATGTTGTTGCTGACTTTGCTCATAAAGACGGCACATTTGAGAAAGTGTTGTTTCACTGTCCTGTTGACTTGACTGCCCCTGTGTGAAATTGTTGCTGGGTTGTGTGCCATAATTTTGCTCTGGCGGAGTTAGCATGGAGCGCGTCCAAGGACGAGACATTGTTCACTCTGGGGATATATTTTGTAAAACTCATAAGAAAAGAAATTGAGTCGCAAAAGTCAATAAATTCATGAAGACGGAAAAAGTCTCAAATGCTCCAAGATTTTTCAAGAGAATAAACGTTTGCGCATGGAGAAGGACTGCTCATTACATATCTTACATGCAAGAAGTAATTATACAATACATCACTCAGGATATGCGTACATATTCCTGACATGTTATTTAGGCTAGTGCACTCCTCCAGTTCCTACATGAAGCGCAAACAAGCTGCTTCTCACAACCTATGTACATATAAACATATCGCACAAGTCAGTACATCGCATGGCGGCTAAGCGTACTCAGTCAGAGATGATAAGGATTTCCCTTGGCATGCCGAGGGTGAGGCGCAGTGAGGCTGGGGACTCAACCTCCTCTTCGGTAATAGGCTCCAGACGTGAAGTGCTGTGCTGAGTTGGTGGAGCAGGCGTCCTATGCGGGACAACACGAACATGTGCGGGCGCAAGGGGTGGTGCAGAACGAACTGGTGTAGGCGCAATGACATGGTTTAATTCCTCGATGGTAAGCAGGCGACGAGTAGTGGCGAGAGCAGTAGAGCAAAAGATGCTGATGATGAGACGAAAGTCAGTGGCGGTGCGGTGCGCAGGAGCTCCCTCCTGTTGGCGGCACAGCCATGGACTGAGTCCATGCGGGCAGCCACAAAGTCGTCCACCAGGTTGTCGAAGGCTGCCTCCAAAGCCCGGAGATACTCGATAAGCATCTCAAAAGCCTCGTCTCGTTCTCCTCTAGGGCAAGAGAACGTGTAGTGGCAGGTGTATGGCACGTGACATGGAAGGTAGCGGTAACGACGAGTCTTCATTGAAGGAAGGATATCCCTGAGACGAGCTATTGCCGCACGGGCTGCCATCTGCAGTGCATGCTTTTCCGTAGGCATGGCTCTCCCCAAGAACCGGAAACGCTCAACTCGCCCTCCCTTGAATTGCACCGCGGCCTGGTGCATGGTTAGACGGTCATTGACCTTGTCTTTGAGAGAGTGAGAAGATCGGGCGCATGATGGCCCCATCGCAACTTGGATGATGAAGGAGAGAAGCTTGACGAACTCATCAGGCATGTTGGCGAACATCTATGACTCGCAGTCGTTGCTAGCCATCTACAAAAGTAGGGAAAAATTCTGAGTGGTCAAATCATAAATTTATGCTGAGTGTCAGAAATTGACTACATTTGTAAAAAAATTAGCTCTATATGCTAATAACCGATTAGCGATCGCACCTAGTGGCTTCCTACATCAGCTCGCTCTCGTACCAAGCTTGTCACGACTGGTTTTCCAATAAAATATTTATTGAGAAACCGATCTTTGAATTCCATGTGAGGAAAATCCTCCATCTTGGTAGACAAAACCTTGATACAATAAGCCAAGAGCATTTAATATATTATGTGGTCGAGCTGAGGTTGCTCAACAAATTATTACAAGCACGCCAATAATTATACATAGCGGCGGATATGACTCGGGGAGTGGTGGCATGCTCTTGACTCGAGGTAAGGTAGTGGAATAACACGTGGAGTGGATAATATGACTCCTACACTAGCGGCTCATCGGCGCCGAGGTGAGGCTCGATGAATTTATTTGGGTAGCGAAGCGGATATAACATGATGACTAGTCCAGGGTCGACGAGACATTGGGATTCCTCTAGGCGTCGGACTCGCTATCGAACTCTTCATCCATGAGATCGCCTTCACAAGATCCGCCAAATCAACAAGCCGGTGAGTACTTTGAAAGTACTGCAAGACAGTTCGGACAAAAGATATAACAAATGCATGCGTGAATGCGTCTTGAGTAATTTAACAATGCACAATCAAATCAGTATAACAAGGTAAGTGAAAAGGGAATTAGCGGTAGTCCGCTCGAAAAACCAAATAAAACAAACTAAAAACCGATCGGTGTGCAGGCGGCGCCTCAAGGGTGAACAAATAAGTAAAACATGCCACGATCGAGGCGTCTAAGCGACACCTCATAAAGGGCTTATATTGAAAGAAAAGACATGTGTGCCCACGATCGAGGCGTCGGGCGACATCACGTAAAGGGCTTATATCAAAAGTAAATAAATAACAATGCCACGATCGGACGTCGAGCGACATCGCAGAAAGGGCTTATACCAAAAGTAAATAAATAACAATGCCACAGTCGGACGTCTGAGCGACATAGCAGAAAGGGCTTATATCAAAAGTAAATAAATAACAATGCCATAGTCGGACGTCTGAGCGACATCGCAGAAAGGGCTTATATCAAAAGTAAATAAATAACAATGCCACAGTCGGACGTCTGAGCGACATCGCAGAAAGGGCTTATATCAAAAATAAATAAATGACAATGCCACAGTCGGACGTCTGAGCGACATCGCAGAAAGGGCTTGTACTTCATTATTCATAACTTACAAGAAATAGTGCTCACAGGGAAAATATTCATCATATGATAGTAAACGGGTTAGTCCATCCACAGGAAAATAAACATTTAACACTCATGTAGTTCTCAGGAGTTTCTGTCACCGGGACTGACATTTGACAAGGTAAGATGAACAACACTTGGACCTGGATAAGATGATTTCAAGGATTATTGACTCTCCAGAGTTTGTACTAAATTATCCACAGCCAACGGATTTCCGTAGTCACGAAGGACTAGTTCCGTTTACGGTATTTCGGAGGAAACATAGCTAACCAGTACACACCCATCCCACCTTACGTTGCCAGGAATCACCCTAGACAGCGTTCAAGAAAAAACTTTGAGACGGGGAGATCACAATCTCGAATAGCATGGGATCAAATTTATATACGCGCGCTCTAAGGGGTGCCCCCTCTCGGTCCCAACCGAAACACCCATGCCCCCGACCGGATGATAGGCTTTAATCCAGGCCATGGAACCCTCATCCCGCCTCTCGATTTGGTGTGTACCAAAAGCGGTTTGCAACTTACTAAGCCGTATACCTTATGGAAAACATGTGGTAGTACGAAAGGAAAACGGACGGAACTGGACTGATTCATGTCGACACTGGTCAAACAATCGGCATAAGACCGGCATGCTACAACACTGCCATCTTACCCATTCTCATGCCAACTCATTTCCATCAACTCATGGATTTCCGAAACTTACTTGCCTCAACTTTTTACGTGATAAAACTTTCATCTAGTGGCTCATGAACATGCCATGAGACTAATTAATGCAAACATGCCCAAACACTCATCATATCAAAAGTTCAAACATGCTTGCCTGGTTCGGAGTAGTCGGGGCCTAGCTCGGTGAAGTTCGCGGTTCCGTCACCTCCTTCGGTATCTACGGTATGCAAAGAATACACGCACTAACGTAAATACCATGGGGTGCACAAAGATATTCCAAATATTTTTCAAATAAATCTGATCAAAAACTAGACAAAATTTTGAGGGGGACAGAAAAAGAATCACTCAAAAATCCTTTTCTGTTTAAAAGTTATAAGAGTTTTGGTCCAAGGACCTCTCTGTAATGAAACAGAAAACTCTCAGGGGTCTAAGCAGAAAAGTCCAGAAAACGATTCAGATTAGAAAGCGCATTTGCCAGAATATGCTTTCAGAAACGGTTCGAAAAAAAAGAATAGAGAGGCTGACGGGTGGGTCCCACCCGTCAAGTTTGAATATTCAAAAGAGGCGGCAGAGCTCGTCGGCGCCCGAGAGCTGTGGTGGTCGCCCACGGCGATCCACTGCGAGGCAGGGTGATCGGGGGTACCTCTGTGATCATCGCACCCTTCCGCGTCGGTGGGTGGTGGTGGTGGTCGCCGACGAGCACCACGTCGACGGCGGCCCTTGCTCTGGCGGACGGTGGTTCGGGAAGTCGTGGGTCTCGTCGGAGAGAGTCGCTGGGGTCAAATTGGAGAGGGGGTTAGTCTCCTAGAGGTGCCATGAGGCTACGGGCAAGTCTAGGGCAGTGGAGGGGCTCTCACCAGAGAGAACGCTCCCGGAGCCCGAAGCGGACGGAGGTGGCGGAGTTGAGGAAGGGCCCTCGAGGCTCTTCCGATGGTGGGCGGGTCCGTGAGGTGGTGGAGGTGCGGGTCGAGAGCGAGCTCGGAGGCGCTATTTATAGCCGGCCCGGGGCGGTTGCCGAGAACGGGATAAGTCTGGCGAGCGATTACGGCGGTGTTGTGGCTGGACGGTTGGTTTAGGAGCTTGAGCATCGACTAGACGGAGCACTGGTTCCATCCTGGTGCCTAACTCAGCATGGTGGGGCGGTTATGGCCTATCTCTAACGGAACGGCCGTGCGGCACGTCGGCGGCAGAGGGCGCGCCCCGTGCGTGCCAGGCCACGGCGACGTGCTGCATGCGTGCGCTGGCAAGGGAGACGGCCACGCGGAGCTCCCAGGTGGCGTGGGCGGTGCCGAACGGCGTTGTGCCGCAGGGTGCCCCCTGTTGGCCGCCACGGGAGGTCCCGACGCCGCGGAAGACGCCGGCGCAGACGGGCCATGGTGCCACCGACGCCAGGAACCAGCCAAGTGCTCGTGCGGCGTTCTGGACAGGGAGGAGGAGCCATGCGCAACGCGCCAAGTGCACAGTTGACAGGTGACCAACCTCTGACGAAACTGAATTTACTGAAACTCTGAATCTCTCTGAAAATGCAAAGTGACAGTAAAGGCTAGGTGTTCGACAGAATGATTTTGGTATGTGGGGATTTTTCCTTGAGCTGATTTTTTGTGGAGTGGCTTCTCATTGCAACTGGAGGTTGCCTGAATTTTTGTGGAATTTTTGGAGAAGAGGAGATATGAATTTCACCAAATTTGGCAAATCTGGTCCAAACCTGCAGTAGCTGAAACTTGAAAATTTGAAAAGAAGAAGAGTGGATCTTGATGGTTCTGGGATGTGGGTGCTCGGGACTATCCAGAGGAGTTGATTTGAGATCAAGGTTCAAAGGCATTAAGGTACTTGCTTTGCAATACACCTAGGCTCAAAATTATGAACAGAATTGTTTTGGGCAAAGAAATAAATGAAATAAAAATCCAAAAAATGAGTTGGACTTGTTGGGTGAGAATATTTGTATTGTCCCAAAGTGGAAGGAGGGGTTTTGGGAAGATTTACCACAAGAGGCAAGATAAAACCATGGGTGGTTTTAAAAGAAGAGAAGAACCAAAACTCCTAGGGTTTTCTTCTAAAAGAAAATAAATCCCAAAAAATAAAATTTGAGAAGGGGAGAATCAGAGGAAAGGCTTTTAACAACCAAACACCAGAGTTGAAGAAGATGCCAAAAATTAAACCCTTTGCCCAAGGGGAAATTTTTGAGAGAGAGAGATTTTTTTTGGAAGGGTTTAAATGACCTCCTTCAAAACCAACAAAGTTTTTGTTGAAAACCAAACAAAATTTTTGGAGTGTCACAGTTCCGCCGCCCAAGCCTCTGTAGCCACCAAAAATCAATCGGGACCCTGTTTCGGCACCCTGCAGGAGGGGGGGATCCCTCACCGGTGACCATCTTCATCATCCCGGCGCTCTCCATGACGAGGAGCGAGTAGTTCACCTCCGGGGCTGAGGGTATGTACCAGTAGCTATGTGTTTGATCTCGATCTCTCTCTCTCTCTCTCTCTCTCTCGTGTTTTTGAGGTGGTACGATCTTGATGTATCGCGAGCTTTGCTATTATAGTTGGATCTTATGATGTTTCTCCCCTCTACTCTCTTGTAATGGATTGAGTTTTCTCTTTGAAGTTATCTTATCAGATTGAGTCTTTAAGGATTTGAGAACACTTGATGTATGTCTTGTCGTGCTTATTTGTGGTGATAATGGGATATTCACGTGATTCACTTGATGTATGTTTTGGTGATCAACTTGCGGGTTCCGCTTGTGAACTTCTGCATAGGGGTTGGCACACGTTTTCGTCTTGACTCTCCGGTAGAAACTTTGGGGCACTCTTTGAAGTACTTTTGTGTTGGTTGAATAGATGAATCTGAGATTGTGTGATGCATACCGTATAATCATACCCACGGATACTTGAGGTGATATTGGAGTATCTAGGTGACATTAGGGTTTTGGTTGATTTGTGTCTTAAGGTGTTATTCTAGTACAAATTCTATGATAGATCGAACTGAAAGAATAGCTTCGTGTTATTTTACTACAGACTCTTGAATAGATCGATCAGAAAGGATAACTTTGAGGTGGTTTCATACCCTACAATAATCTCTTCGTTTGTTCTCCGCTGTTAGTGACTTTGGAGTGACTCTTTGTTGCATGTTGAGGGATAGTTATATGATCCAATTATGTTATTATTGTTGAGAGAACTTGCACTAGTGAAAGTATGAACCCTAGGCCTTGTTTCCTAGCATTGCAATACCGTTTACGCTTACTTTTATCATTAGTTACCTTGCTGTTTTTATATTTTCAGATTACAAAAATCTATATCTACCATCCATATTGCACTTGTACCACCATCTCTTCGCCGAACTAGTGCACCTATACAATTTACCATTGTATTGGGTGTGTTGGGGACACAAGAGACTCTTTGTTATTTGGTTGCAGGGTTGTTTGAGAGAGACCATCTTCATCCTACACCTCCCACGGATTGATAAACCTTAGGTCATCCACTTGAGGGAAATTTGCTACTGTCCTACAAACCTCTGCACTTGGAGGCCCAATAACGTCTACAAGAAGAAGGTTGTGTAGTAGACATCAAGCTCTTTTTCTGGCGCCGTTGCCGGGGAGGTGAGTGCTTGAAGGTATATCTTTAGATCTTGCAATCGAATCTTTTAGTTTCTTGTTTTAGCACTAATTTAATTTATAAAAGAAAACTACAAAAAAAATGGAATTGAGTTTGTCTCATACGCTTCATCTTTTTAATATCTTTCGTAAGTATGATGAAAAGGAAAAAGTGCTCAAGTGCTAGAAGAATAAGTCTATATAATGTTTGGCACTAAATCTTTGAATGATGAGCATGATTGCAGTGTTGTTAGTATGAACTCTTTGAATATCCATAGTACTAATGATGATTGCACTAGTTATGATGAAAATGTCTCCTATAAACATGTCAATTTTTGTGGAGTGCATTGGGTTTGCAAGTACACACCAAATAGGGAAGATAGATATTGCAAGAGGCATAAGCATTTAGAAACTAAATTGTTGCAAGAAAGGCTAGATGTTTGTGCTGAAAAGTTCAATATTTTTCGCTGTCCTTGTGAAAGTTTGCAATGAACATGGTCATTTAAATCTCCAATGCAAATTGTTTCATGACCGAATCGTGTCCAAAAATTGTGATAATTTGATTACCCTTGAGCATCATAAAGAGCTTAGTCTTCTTTTGGGGTATGAAGAAATGAAACGTATAACTGAGAGTATTCCAAAATTTAATCTTGATAGATTTCTTGATTTTGATCTAGAGAAGATTTATATGTATTGTGCGGTGAATTGCATTGAAAATCCTTATATTGCCAATTACATAAAGAAAAGAAAGCAAATAGAAGATGAAGAGAACACTAATGAAAGGGAAGAGACTTCCCAATGTCCTCCTATTATTTCTTATGATGAATCAGGTAACGAGGAGGATCTTTCTATTCAACCAATCTCATCAATAAGGAGCTCAAAAAAGAGGGATAAACCCGCACATGATGTGAAGAAGAAAAAGAAAAAATGGAGAAGCAAAGGTAGAAAGGTATCCCTCCCAAATGATGTTGCTCCTATTCCTCATTGTGATGATGATAATTGCTATACTATTGGTGCTATCCATACTATTAATTATGACAGTGATTATGCTTATGATATGAAAAGGCCCAAGTTTGGGGATGCTATGTTTGATGAGAATGACATGTTTGAGAATATATTTTCTGCAATTAATGTTTGTCCCAAGCCTGGGGAGGCTTTGTTTAATGAAGATGATATTTTTAGCCTCCCAAGTTTTGATATGCAAAGTTGTTATGATGATAGCATACCTTCTACCTATGATGATTATATTGATTAAAGTGGGTTTGGAAGAGTGTCAACTTTAGGAAGTAATGATCCCACTATTTTGGAGGATGTTGAATCTTATTATGATAATTATGAAAGTGGATTTGGAGAGGTCATGACTTTATTTAGTAATGATTCCACTATCTTGGAAGAGGTTTCAATTGATTATGATGAGAACAAAGTTGCTACTTATGATGATTATTGTGATGAAACTTATGCTATAGAAAGTAGTGATGATTATATTTATGAAACTTGTCATGATTATGATTACCCTTTTTCTGAACATTACTCTTTTAATGTGGAAACAATTTATAGTATTCAAGTCTCTTATGATACTCCTACTATTCATGAGAAGAAATTTGCTTATGTGGAGAGTAATAAAATTCTATGCTTGTAGATCATGAAAAGAATGCTTTATGTGATAGTTATATTGTTGAATTCATTCATTATTCTACTTAAAATTATTATGAGGGAGGAATATATGCTTGTAGGAGTTGCAATAATATCAAGTTTCCTCTATATGTGTTGAAAATCTTGAAGTTATCCTTGTTTTACCTTCCTATGCAAGTTGATTCTTGTTCCCACAAGTTGTTTTATCACAAAATCCCTATGCATAGGAAGTGGGTTAAACTTAAATGTGCTAGTAATATTATTCATGATGCTCTCTTTATGTTTCAATTCTTATCTTTTATGTGAGCATCATTGGAATCATCATGCCTAGCTAGGGGCGTTAAACGTTAGCGCTTGTTGGGAGGCAACCCAATTTTATTTTAGTTTCTTGCTTTTTGGTTATGTTTAGGAATAAATAATCTATCTAGCTTCTGGTTAGACGTGGTTTTATGTTTTAATTAGTGTTTGTGCCAAGTAGAACCTTTGGGAAGACTTGGGTGAAGTCTTTATGATCTTGCTGTAAAAAAACAGAAACTTTAGCGCTCACGAGATTAGCTAAAACTTTTTACTGGAGAGTGCTATTTAGTTGATTCTTTTTGCAGATGATTACTAGACAAATTCCTCGGGTCCACCAATTTATTTCAGAATTTTTGGAGTTACAGAAGTATACGTTTGATACAGATTACTACAGACAGTTCTATTTTTGACAGATTCCGTTTTCTATGTGTTGTTTGCTTATTTTGATGAATCTATGAGTAGTATCGGAGGGTATGAACCATAGATAAGTTGGAATACAGTAGATATTACACCAATATGAATTTAGAATGAGTTCACAACAGTACCCAAGTGGTGATTTATTTGCTTATACTAACAGAGCTTACGAGTTTTCTGTTAAGTTTTGTGTTGTGAAGTTTTCAAGTTTTGGGTAAAGATTCGATGGACTATGGAATAAAGAGTGGCAAGAGCCTAAGCTTGGGGATTCCCAAGGCACCCCAAGGTAATATTCAAGGATAACCAAGAGCCTGAGCTTGGGGATGCCCCGGATGGCATCCCCTCTTTCGTCTTCGTTCATCGGTAACTTTACTTGGGGCTATATTTTTATTCACCAGATGATATGTGTTTTGCTTAGAGCGTCATTTTATTTCCTTTTGTTTTGCTTGCTGTTTGAATAAAATATCAAGATCTGAAATTCTTAAATGAGAGAGAGTCTTCACATAGCTACATAATTATTTAACTACTCATTGATCTTCACTTATATCTTTTTGGAGTAGCTTGTCATTTACTCGTGCGCTTCACTTATATCCTATGAGTAAATGGTTGAATGATTTGAATGTCATAAATCTGAAATTATATATGTTTCATATGCCTTTCCCATGGGGAGTAGTGACTTCACATTTAAGAAGTAGAGGTGGTAAATTTATTGAAGGTTAGCAAACATTGTATTGGTCACTTGAACAATTCATGAAAGAATGTTAAAGGAAGAGAGATTTCACATATAAATATACTATCTTGGACATCTTCTATGATTGTGAGGCCCATTAATTATTTTCAAACATGAGCAAATTAGTTGAAGTTGGACAAGGAAGACAACATAATGAGTTATGCTTGGGTATATTTGTATATAAGTTATATTGTTATGGATCCTCTAACATGTGGTGCTTGCTATTTCGAATCCTTTGCTAGCCAAATATCTGTACTAAGCGGGAATACTGCTTGTGCATACAAATTCCTTGAACCAAGTTTCTTCCATGAGTGTCCACCATATCTACCTATATGCGGTATTTACCTGTCGTTCCAAGTAAATTTGCATGTGCCAAACTCTAAACCTTCAAATAATAATATGTTTTGTATGCCCGAATCGCTCATGTAGCGACTAGGGGCTGTCAGTATCTTCCATGCTAGGTGGATTATTCTCACGATGAGTGGACTCCGCTCATCATTCACGAGAAAATGGCTGGTAACTGGGATGCCCAGTCCTATGATCAAAAGATCAAAAATAAATTCGCAAATAATTTAAACAAAACTCCCCCAGGATTGTTGATAGTTGGACGACACCTGTTGTTTCGGACAAGCCGTGAAGTGTGATTGTTGGTGGAGGGGGAGTAAAATCTTTACCTTTCTGTTTTGGAACCGCCTATAATGTATGTAGTATGGAAGATATTGGGAACTCCTGGTCGTTATGTTGACAATGAAAGCATACCTCTCAAAATTATTTTCATCTCTGTTTTAGCTTCGAGCTCTGGCACCTCTACAAATCCCTGCTTCCCTCTGTGAAGGGTCTATCCTTTACTTTTATGCAAGAGTCAGTAGTATTCCTTCTCATTCCAACCTACTCTTTAGTTGGCAAGCATCATGTGTTGGGGAAAGATCTAAGCATATATGGCCATTCAAATATATTTGATCATGAATTATTATTGTTGACATTACCCTTGAGGTAAAAGGTTGGGAGGCGAAACATTAAGCCCCTATCTTTCTCTGTGTTCGATGAATGCTATTTGTTCTAAAAATATGCTTTGAGTGGTAGCAATCATGGAAGACTATATGATAGTTGAGTATGTGGAGTTTGCTAAATCAAAGCTCTGACATAGACTCTTCCTGAAAATAAGATGAATTGTAATTGTTTGATGACTAATAACACGGTTTGTTAGTTTTCAAGAAAGTTTATGATCTATACTTTAACATGTGAATAGCTTGTTACTTGATCATGAAAAGTTTTATGAGTTGAGCTACTGTTATGACATATAATGATGCTAGAAAAGGTGATTGAAATTATCATTGATCAAACTTGTGCACCTTCTAGCATTCACACTTCACAAATCATTTCTTTTATCATTTACCTACTCGAGGACGAGCAGGAATTAAGCTTGGGGATGCTGATACGTCTCCAACGTATCTAAAATTTATGAAGTATTCATGCTATTATATTATCTGTTTTGGATGTTTACGGGCTTTACTAAACACTTTTATATTATTTTTGGGACTAACCTATTAATCCAGAGCCCATTGCCAGTTTCTGTTTTTTCCCTTGTTTCAGTGTTTCGCAAAAAAGGAATATCAAACGGAGTCCAAACGGAATGAAACCTTCGGGAGAGTTATTTTTGGAACGGAAGCAATCCAGGGGACTTGGAGTACACGTTAGGGAATCAACGAGGAGAGCACGAGGCAGGGGGTGCGTCTACCCCCCAGGCGCGCCCTCCACCCTCATGGGCCCCTCGTGGCTCCCCTGACCGACTTCTTTTGCCTATATATATCCATATACCCTAAAAACCTCGGGGAATAGAATAGATCGGGAGTTCCGCCACCGCAAGCCTTTGTAGCCACCAAAAACCAATCGGGACCCTGTTCCGGAACCCTGCCGGAGGGGGGGGGGTCCCTCACCGGTGGCCATCTTCATCATCCCGGCGCTCTCCATGACAAGGAGGGAGTAGTTCACCTTCGGGGCTGAGGGTATGTACCAGTAGCTATGTGTTTGATCTCTCTCTCTCTCTCTCTCTCTCTCTCTCTCTCTCTCGTGTTCTTGAGGTGGTACGATCTTGATGTATCGCGAGCTTTGCTATTATAGTTGGATCTTATGATGTTTTTCCCCCTCTACTCTCTTATAATGGATTGAGTTTTCCCTTTGAAGTTATCTTATCGGATTGAGTCTTTAAGGATTTGAGAACACTTGATGTATGTCTTGCCGTGCTTATCTGTGGTGACAATGGGATATTCACGTGATTCACTTGATGTATGTTTTGGTGATGAACTTGCGGGTTCCGCTTGTGAACTTATGCATAGGGGTTGGCACACGTTTTCGTCTTGACTCTCCAGTAGAAACTTTGGGGCACTCTTTGAAGTACTTTTGTGTTGGTTGAATAGATGAATCTGAGATTGTGTGATGCATATCGTATAATCATACCCACGGATACTTGAGGTGACATTGGAGTATCTAGGTGACATTAGGGTTTTTGTTGATTTGTGCCTTAAGGTGTTATTGAAAGCACAAGTGCTCCCTAGGTGGTTTTGGTAATTAATGTCAACATATCTCTTGTTGGACAAACACTTTTATCTAGTATGTTTCAGATAAGTTCAACAATGGTGTAACATCCCAAAATTCTAAATTTTGGAATGTTATAATAAATAGATAGTTTTGATTGATTGTTTGATTAATTGACTGAAAGTGAGTGAATTCGAAACTTTTTTGAAAGTTAAATGAGAGGGAATAAAAGGACTTTCCCAAACTTTCATTTTCTTTTCTGATCTTCATGAATTCAAATTCTTTTCACCACAAAACCCTGGAGAGAAGATGACATGACTTCTTCCATTTATTTAAATGACAAGGGGTGTTGAAAATATTTGAATTTCATTTGAGAATATTTCCAATTCTGAAACTTTATGCAACTCAATGATTTTCACGAGCGAAGATAAAATGACTTCTTCAAAACATATGAAATAAGAGTTGGGAGTTTCAAAGAATTAAATTCAAAGTTCTTTTTAATTTATTTCCAATTTGGAGTTATTTGACTTTTATTCAAATTATTTTCTCCAAAAATAAAATATATGGAAAATAGGGTAACATGATTCCCTACATCAAAATTTTGGAGAAAAATTAATTTGAAATCATTTTGGTATTTTTAAAATGTTTTTCATTGGACTTTATTAGAGTAGGAGCACTGTTTGAATTACTAGAATTTGTGTGTATTTTATTTAATGCTAGAAAAATGTTCACGCTGTAGACAATCTTTTTCTGAAAATTTTGATATATTATATGCCTAGGTTATTTTTTTATTCGGATTTTATTTTAATTGATTTCGTAAAAAAGTGTGTTTTTCAAATTATTTATTTCGGTCCGGAAAAATGTGCACTTTGTCCGAAATATTTCTAGGAAATCGTAGAAATTTATTTCATAATTTTTGGACTCCGTTTGATATTTCTTTTCTCTGCTTTACCTCTTTCCGAATTAAAAAAAAAGTGAACCGACCTACACAGCGTGCCCGGGCCGGACTCCTCCTACCCGAGGCCTTTATAAGCCGCCCCTGGGCGCTTGTTTTGCACTTCGCCCCGCCCTTGCCCTGTAGCCGCCGCCTCTCGCCAGCGCCGCCGCTGCCGCCGGTAATCGCCGGAATAGTGAAGGTAAAAAAAAATTTATTTTATTATTATTATTATTATTTTCCGACAGGGACCTATCCGCGATTATTTTTGTCGCAGATTAGTCCTTGATCTTAAAACCTTCGTAACTTTTTACTCGTTTGTCCAAATTCAACGAAACCAACGCCCACTTCTTCGTTATGATCCCCTCTTTCCAGTAATCCAACTCAAACATGTTTTTGAAAGTTTTAAAATTTGAATTCAAACAGATTTGTATTCAAACTTCGTTTGATCATAACTTGAGTTTCGTAACTCCGATTTAGTTGATTCTTTTTTGCAAATCGAAGCTCTTGACCTAAACTTTATGATAAGGCCAAATTCAAATAATATTGGTACTGTTAGAAACTGTTTTATGATGCAAGAGTTATTTGCTTGTTTTCGAAGTTTTCCAAATCGTCTTCTTCGTTCTTTCTGATCTTTTGAGTGATTGCTTATGTGTGGTTACTATTGATTGCTTACGATAGATTGACCGGAGTGTGACGAGTGGAGCTATCAAGATTTTGAGTGCGAATCACCTTCATCAACATTGCAGGCAAGTTCACATTTTGATCATATCCTTTTCGTATCCAGTTTTTATGCATTAGTTTCAACCCTCAAACATTGCATGAGTAGGATTGATAACATGTGGGTATTGGGAAGTAGTTGCTGAGGTAGGAACCTATTACCCTTTTACTATCAAACCCTTGGGAGTTACTTCTACGCGTTGCTTATATTGCTATGCTATGCTCGTAGACGTGGTTTGGGTATGAGTGAAATCCATGACAGCTGTGAGATTGTTATTAAATGGCTCAACTTAAGGTGGCAACTTAAATACACATCTGGGTGGATTGAGGCACCTGGTTTCTATCAGGACTTGCCTGTATTTCTTCGGACCGCCACCCAGGCTCAAAGGGATCATGAGATTATTCATGCTAGAAACTTACGTGTGCAGCCACAAGCCATTATGGGCTCTAGCGTAGTTGATTAAGTTGTGCGAACTCTTACGGGTAGACTAGCTGATGTAGGGGTTGTAGGTTGGTACGGTCTACCCACATGTAAGGTGCTAGCACTTCTGAAAGACTATGTCTCGGTCATCCGTCTCTCAAACACCATGTAGTGCGAGAAATCAAACGGGGGCGATCGAGTCTTGTGGGGAAAAGTGCGCAAACCTCTGCAGAGTGTATAAACTAATCATGGTTAGCCGTGTCCCCGGTTATGGACATCTTGAGTATCTAGTACTTGGATATCATGTGAATCTCATCATGTTACTTCTAATTAATACTGTTGGGTTATTAATGAGTACTTTTAATTGGGATTGAGAATGCTGTCAACCATTCTCAATGTTTCACAACCACCATGATAGTTAAATAAATTTATTCCTTTGCAGTAGGGAAAAATTGGCTTTACGCAAAAAAGCTGTAACCATAGAGCTTTCCACCAGCCATATATGCATGTAGTATAGCTTATTCTTTCATTACTCTCTATGTGTTACATTGCCAAGCATATTCCATGTCTTGACCCATTTTCGGCTGCAACGTTTCATGTTGCGAGACTTTTCGAACAACAGTAAGTGATTTTTTTACGTTAGGGTTACGATTTCTACACTCAACTTTGCCGTTGGTGTTGATGGGAATCCACAACCTTGTTACTTCCGCTATTTTGGATTGAGGTAATAGTATTTACGTTACTTTATACATGTGATTTACCTCTGTTATAAATCCTCGAGTCTTGTGTGTGTCAAACATACCGATCCAGGGATGACACTTAAGCACAGAGACTTGATCCATTCGGGTCGGGTCGCTACAAGATGGTATCAGAGCACATGTTGACTGTAGGACGTGACCCTAGAAACTGGCAAGCCCATAGGAAAGATTTTTCTCTACAACTTCATTTTCAAAAGATCTTTTACCTCTCTTCTCTTGAGCTTATTCAAATATTCCCTTTTAGTGAGACCATACCCCTTTTCCCTTTTGACCACTCGAAGATTCGACCGATGAGACCACTCCAAGGAGACAAGATATCGGACAACTAAGACCATTTGGAATGAAGAGGATTTTACCATGTAAATGGAAACTACAACTGTTGAAGACTCCGAAGACTATGAGATTTTGAAGGCTCTGAAGAATTCCCAGATTTTTATGACCTAGGAAGGTGTATTGAAGAAAGACCGGAACATGGAGCATTAGAAACTCGAAGTTTTGTCAGGAAAACCCTAAGGCAGGAGATATCAACTATGAAATGATAGCTCATGAAAATAACAAGAGCTGAAACACGCTATCCATGATGTTATCGCCCGCTTATGCTATTGTCACCATGCGGAGTTAAGTGTGCAGATGCATGAAAAAATTGGATGGTAGAAGGCTGATAGAGCACCTATCAGCAAGAGGTGAAGTTTTAACCTTAGCTGATGTATGGAGCATTACATCAAGGATTTTAAGATGGACTTACAAGAAGCTATATTTGACAAGGAAGCAGTTCGTGAAGAACCCAGGTCCCAGAGGATTAAAATAGCCAAGCAGGAGGAGCTAAACCTCAAGATACCGGAGATTCGTCAGGAACTAAAGACAGTAGAACCATGGCTCATGCCAAGGATGTTGAAACCCAGAAGTTGGAACGTAACTCCAGAAATATTGAAGGATGCCACGAGAGATTTTGCGACAACAGAGATGATCTGGCAAAAGAACTTGAGAAGGACAAGCATGATCGGAAGAAGCCATCAGAGACATGAACACGACTTGAAGAGTTTGATGACCTTGAAGATTTATTGACCTTTAGAAGACCAAACCCCTGTTACATACCTACGCTAGATGCGATGTTTGTGAGCTGTCATTTGTTTGTTGTTTTTCTGACAGCCACAAAATAAAATGCCCTTTTCAAAACTGTTGTTTGTATTGTGTGAATCCCTCTCTCTCCCACCTTATCTTATCCTTACCCCAAAACCCATGGACCCATTAGAGGATGAATGGAGATGAGCTTGTATTTTCTGGACCGATGAGTCAATTGGAGACACACCGATGGATTTAGAACATGGAAGATCATATGAAGAATAACACTATAGCTGGAAAGTATATGAACCAGCATACTCTTCAGTGCTTGAAAGAGGTGCTGCTACTTGGTGGAGGATGTACCAAACCATCAATGGATGGCAAGGAGTAACCAGTTGGAAAGAATTTAAGTGGACTTTGTTAAAGTCTTGGCTAGTGTCCCAGAAATTGAGGCCTTATGGAAAGGATATGAAGAAACCTTGTGCATACAAGCTTTGTGGAGAAATAGGACACAACCATAAATAAAACAAGGACGAATACCCTCATAATCGAAGGATTACCAAAGGAGTTAGCCGAGGATCTCAGGGAACTTCGGTTGGAGATTATTCCCAAAGGTTTTGTTGCAGCAATGGAAGTTCAGTCTACATTGTTGGGAAAGATCCGTGAGGTTTAGAAGGATGACAAAGAGATTGCTGAGGTAAAGGAGAGAATGAGCAAAGGAAAGGCCAAAGGTTTTCGTAAGGATGAGCACGACACCTTATGGTTTGAGGATAGTGTACATGTACCCAATAATGCAGAGATCAGGAAGTTAATACTTCAGGAGGCTCATGACTCACCATACTCGATTCGCCCTGGAAACACCAAGAAGTATTTGGATTTGAAGGAGTGTTTCTGGTGGACTGGTATGAAGAAGGATATTGCGGAGTATGTAGTCATAGGTGATGTATGCCAGAGAGAGTAAAAAACAGAGCATCAGAAGCCAACAGGATTACTACAGCCTATGCCGATACCCGAATAGAAGTGGGATAAGCTTGGCATGGATTTCATTACCGGATTTCCCAGAACCCGAACGGGATATGATTCTATCTGGGTAGTAGTTGATTCGCTTGACCAAAGTGGGTCACTTTATCCCAGTGAAAACCACCTATACAAGTGCGAAGTTGGACAAGATATACTTGACCAGGATCGTATGTCTGCATGGAGTTCCGAGGACCATCGTATCAGATAGAGGAACACAGTTTACCTCAAAGTTTTGGAATCAGCCGCACCAGACTTTGGGTACTAGGCTAGAGTTCAGTACAGCCTTTCATCTGCAGACAGATGGATAAATCGAGAGAGTCAATCAGATTCTAGAGGACATGTTGAGAGCGTGTGCGCTAGATTATGGATCTAGTAGGGATGATGATCTACCTTACGCGGAGTTCTCATACAACAACAGCTGCCAAGTCAGTTTGAAGATGGCCCCCTTTTGAAGTTTTGTATGGGAGAAGGAGCCAGACACCGTTGATGTGGGATGAAGTTGGAGACCGTCAGTTGTTTGGACCAAATGTGATCAAGGAGTCAAACGAGAATGTTAAGTGGATTCGAGATAGACTGAAGGTAGCTCGATCTAGGCAGAAGAGTTTTTGCAGACTCAAAAAGGCAAGGAGGTAGTCTATGAAATTGGAGACAGAGCATGTCTTCGTGTGTCCCCTCTGCGAGGAGTTAAACGATTTGGAGTTAAGGGAAAATTAGCCCTGAGATTTGTAGGACCATACTGAGTTTTGGAGCGTATGGGAGAAGTGGCCAACAAGTTGGAGTCACCCGAAGGACTGTCAGGAGTTCATGATGTGTTTCACGTTTCCCAGTTGAAGAAGTGCCATGCAGAGATGGCCAATACTCCCCTGTAAGGACGCTTGACCCTGGAAAGGAAAATGATGTTCCACGAAGTGGAGTATGGACTTCATAGGTATAAGTTTTTATCTCGGTATGTGGGATATCCCACGAGGATGAAGAGATGAATTACTATTGGATATAAAGGAGGTGTGATGTTGGAAATATGGATCAATGGAAATTCCATGATGAGTCTGAGTAATCATGTCCTAGTTTGGTGCCAATAGAAGAAAGGAAGACAATACAATTGGATGGATTTTAAGTATGCCAGGAAGTTGGATGTTGGGATAATGATCAGTTGCCCAGATGATGTGTTCAAGGATTATAAGTGATGAGATGGGCCATAACCCACAGGCCCTGCCAAGAAGCAAGCACACTCTTGCTGAAGGAAAAACCCTGGAAGAAGTTATGATTTTATCGACCGACGATTCTATAGGAGTTTACGCAAAACATGAGAGTTGTTAAGGAACGATAGATGTTTGTTTGGCTTGCAGAATCAATGGATTTTTCCGAACTTGGTTCGTCGACAAGAGAAATTCTGCAATGCTTGTGAGGATGACCGAGTGTTAGAATGCGAGATTCGCTAAACCATGTACAAGGTAATGATTTGGGTGCGGGATGGATTGATCACCATACCGACTTACTCTTATTATTCGCTTTGCTATATGGGATGGTAAATCTGAGTGACTTACCTATAGTAGAGAGACGACGATCAAAACCTTGTTTTAACCTTAGAATGGTATAAGTATTTTCTCTTGTACAAGGCAGCTTTTGCCAACCGCAGGTTATACGGTGAGGTTCAACCCAGACCCATTTCCTGCAGGACAAACCATAAATTGATGACCACCATGAGATATCGATAGTTGTTTAGTATTGGCGCCAGACCCGTCAGCTATGAAGACCCAGTTTCGGGATAACCTTACCAAGAGGAAAGGACAAAAGAATTGAGGAAAAGGTTATGCCACTACCGGAAGAGCCCAGAGAAGGAATTATCCTTAAGATCTGAGAAGACCGACACTGTCAACAATAAGGATGGAGTATCTGAGTTTTGATGGAACAGTAACCATGTTTTTAAGGGTGGTAGCACCCCAGACATCCAGAGATGATCGATGGATTTTTTGAGAAGACCCCCAAACCCTAACCTATTTATTTCTAGCCTCTCCGAATCTCAAGGACGAGTTTCCTTTCAAGGGTGGTAGTTTTGTAACATCCCAAAATTCTAAATTTTGGAATGTTATAATAAATAGATAGTTTTGATTGATTGTTTGATTGATTGACTGAAAGTGAGTGAATTGAAACTTTTTGAAAGTTAAATGAGAGGGAATAAAGGACTTTCCCAAACTTTCATTTTCTTTTCTGATCTTCATGAATTCAAATTCTTTTCACCACAAAACCCTGGAGAGAAGATGATATGACTTCTTCCATTTATTTAAATTACAAGGGGTGTTGAAAATATTTGAATTTCATTTGAGAATATTTCCAATTCTGAAACTTTATGCAACTCAATGATTTTCACGAGCGAAGATAAAATGACTTCTTCAAAACATATGAAATAAGAGTTGGGAGTTTCAAAGAATTAAATTCAAAGTTCTTTTGATTTTATTTCCAATTTGGAGTTATTTGACTTTTATTCAAATTATTTTCTCCAAAAATAAAATATATGGGAAATAGGGTAACATGATTCCCTACATCAAAATTTTGGAGAAAAATTAATTTGAAATCATTTTGGTATTATTAAAATGTTTTTCATTGGACTTTATTAGAGTAGGAGCACTGTTTGAATTACTACAATTTGTGTGTATTTTATTTAATGCTAGAAAAATGTTCACGCTGTAGACAATCTTTTTCTAAAATTTTTGATATATTATATGCCTAGGTTATTTTATTTTCATTCGGATTTTATTTTAATTGATTTCGAAAAAAGTGCATTTTTCAAATTATTTATTAGGTCTGGAAAAATGTTCACTTTGTCCGAAATATTTCTAGGAAACCGTGGAAATTTATTTCATAATTTTTGGACTCCGTTTGATATTTCTTTTCTCTGTTTTACCTCTTTCCGAATTAAAAAAAAGTGAACCGACCTACACAGCGTGCCCGGGTCGGACTCCTCCTACCCGAGGCCTTTATAAGCCGCCCCCGGGCGCTTGTTTTACACTTCGCCCCGCCCTTGCCCTGTAGCCGCCGCCGGCGGCGGTGATCGCCGGAATAGTGAAGGTAATTTTTTTTTATTTTTTCTCGACATGGACTTATCCGCGATTATTTTTGTCGCAGATTAGTCCCTGATCTTAAAACCTTCGTAACTTTTTACTCGTTTGTCCAAATTCAACGAAACCAACGCCCACTTCTTCGTTATGATCCCCTCTTTCCAGTAATACAACTCAAACATGTTTTTGAAAGTTTTAAATTTTGAATTCAAACAGATTTGTATTCAAACTTCGTTTGATCATAACTTGAGTTTCGTAACTCCGATTTAGTTGATTATTTTTGCAAATCGAAGCTCTTGACCTAAATTTTATGATAAGGCCAATTTCAAATAATTTTGGTACTGTTAGAAACTGTTTTATGATGCAAGAGTTATTTGCTTGTTTTCGAAGTTTTCCAAATCGTCTTCTTCGTTCTTTCTTATCTTTTGAGTGATTGCTTATGTGTGGTTACTATTGATTGCTTACGATAGATTGACCAGAGTGTGATGAGTAGAGCTATCAAGATTTTGAGTGCGAATCACCTTCATCAACATTGCAGGCAAGTTCACATTTTGATCATATCCTTTTCGTACCCAGTTTTTATGCATTAGTTTCAACCCTCAAACATTGCATGAGTAGGATTGATAACATGTGGGTATTGGGAAGTAGTTGCTGAGGTAGGAACCTATTGCCCTTTTACTATCAAACCCTTGGGAGTTACTTCTACGCGTTGCTTATATTGCTATGCTATGCTCGTAGACGTGGTTTGGGTATGAGTGAAATCCATGACAGCTGTGAGATTGTTATCAAATGGCTCAACTTAAGGTGGCAACTTAAATACACATTTGGGTGGATTGAGGCACCTGGTTTCTATCAGGACTTGCCTGTATTTCTTCGGACCGCCACCTAGGCTCAAAGGGATCATGAGATTATTCATGCTAGAAACTTACGTGTGCAGCCACAAGCCATTATGGGCTCTGGCGTAGTTGATTAAGTTGTGCGAACTCTTACGGGTAGACTAGCTGATGTAGGGGTTGTAGGTTGGTACGGTCTACCCACATGTAAGGTGCTAGCGCTTCTGAAAGACTATGTCTCGGTCATCCGTCTCTCAAACACCATGTAGTGCGAGAAATCAAACGGGGGCGATCAAGTCTTGTGGGGAAAAGTGCGCAAACCTCTGCAGAGTGTATAAACTAATCATGGTTAGCCGTATCCCCGGTTATGGACATCTTGAGTATCTAGTACTTGGATATCATGTGAATCTCATCATGTTACTTCTAATTAATACTGTTGGGTTATTAATGAGTACTTTTAATTGGGATTGAGAATGCTGTCAACCATTGTCAATGTTTCACAACCACCATGATAGTTAAATAAATTTATTCCTTTGCAGTAGGGAAAAATTGGCTTTACGCAAAAACTGTAACCATAGAGCTTTCCACCAGCCATATATGCATGTAGTATAGCTTATTCTTTCATTACTCTCTATGTGTTACATTGCCAGCATATTCCATGTGCTGACCTGTTTTCGGGCTGCAACGTTTCATGTTGCAGACTTTTCAGACGACGAGTAAGTGATACGTTAGGGTTACGATTTCTACACTCAACTTTGCCGTTGGTGTTGATGGGAATCCACAACCTTGTTACTTCCGCTATTTTGGATTGAGGTAATAGTATTTACGTTACTTTATACATGTGATTTACCTCTGTTATAAATCCTCGAGTACTGTGTGTGTCAGCATACCGATCCAGGGATGACACTTAAGCACAGAGACTTGATCCATTCGGGTCGGGTCGCTACAAATGGAGTGGCATGGACTAAAGGATGTGGGAACTCCTTCAAGATGCTAAGGACAAAGGATTGGCTCAAGCTTCAAGCTCAAGACTCTTCATTTTACATTTTAGTGATCCAAGATCACATTGAGTCTATAGGAAAACCAATACTATCAAGGAGGGATGAGGTGTTGCTAAATTACCAAAATCAGTTCTACCGATAGGGATCTCAGTCTTACCGAGATGGGATTGTAATCTCTCTGTGTATGTCCATTATCAAAATCGGTCTCACCGAGTTTGAGAATCGGTACTACCAAGATTACAATGCAAACTTTCTGGTTGACTCATTATCAAAATCGGTCCCACCGAGTTTGAGTAATCGGTCCAACCGAGTTTGCCTGACCAACTCTCTGGTTAGCTAATTACCAAAATCGGTCTCACCGAGTTTGTGTAATCGGTCTCACCGAGATTACGTTATGCCCTAACCCTAACCATATCGGTCCTACCGAGATGCAAGTCAGTCCCACCTAAAACCCTAACGATCACTAGGTTTACTAAAATCGGTCTGACCGAGTTTGTTGATTCGGTCCGACCGAGATTGGTAAATTGTGTGTAACGGTTAGATTTTGTGTGGAGGCTATATATACCCCTCCACCTCCTCTACATTCGTGGAGAGAGCCATCAGACTGAACCTACACTTCCAGCATCCTATCTCTGAGAGAGAACTACCTACTCATGTGTTGAGGCCAAGATATTCCATTCCTACCATATGAATCTTTATCTCTAGCCTTCCCCAAGTTGCTTTCCACTCAAATCTTCTTTCCACCAGATCCACATCCTATGAGAGAGAGTTGAGTGTTGGGGAGACTATCATTTGAAGCACAAGAGCAAGGAGTTCATCATCAACACACCATTTGTTACTTCTTGGAGAGTGGTGTCTCCTAGATTGGCTAGGTGTCACTTGGGAGCCTCCGACAAGATTGTGCAGTTGAACCAAGGAGTTTGTAAGGGCAAGGAGATCGCCTACTTCGTGAAGATCTACCGCTAGTGAGGCAAGTCCTTCGTGGGCGACGGCCCTGGTGGGATAGACAAGGTTGCTACTTCGTGGACCCTTCGTGGGTGGAGCCCTCCGTGAACTTCAAGAACCTGTTACCCTACGTGGGTTGAAGTCTCCACCAACGTGGAAGTACGATAGCACCACCTATCGGAACCACGACAAAAACATCCGTGTCTCCAATTGCGTTTGAATCCTCCAAACCCTTCCCTTTACTTTCTTGCAAGTTGCATGCTTGTCACATCCTAGTTAGACCATGCATTAGTTTGTGCATCATGTTTAAAAGTCATTTGAATTTGAAATGGGGAAGACAGAACCCCCAGAACCCCCTTTGAATCCAACTAGGGTATACTAAAATTATTTTCAATGAACCTGAAATGCCCTTCAAAAATGCTCATCATCTTTGCTTTGGTTCAGAGCCTCTGCCAAAAGTGGTGCACCATTTTCTAGGTCATCCAAAGGTCTTTGAATTAAATCGTAGCTATTCGAGTTTGGGCATTTAAAATTATATAAAATATTTCAAATGCCCAAATATTTCCAAACTGAAATGTTTCATGTTGGAAATATTCCAACAATGGACCAGGAGCAGTTTGGTGATTTTTGAAACTGTTTAAGTATTTTTTAAAACTCCACAAAGTTGCAGAATAATAGAAAAGAAAAACATGAAGAAAACCTTACTGGCGCCACCTACCGCCCACTGCTGCCCCCAAGCCAAAGCAGCAGGCCAACAGCTGCTTGGCTCGGCCAGCAGACAGCCAGTGCTCGGCGGCGAAGCATTGCATGGGTGCCATGCACTGGTCGCCGCCTCGCCCGCCTCCCTCGCCCAGCCACGCTGTTCGCCTCCCCTCTCCCCGAACCCCTGGACACCTCCTCTCCTCCCGGCTCCTCTCTCTCGTGCTCCCCCGCCATGGCCGACGCCACCGCAGCCACGCCGTCGTCGTAGACGCGCTCCCCGCCGTCCGTGCTCCTCCCCGTCTTGTCTAGTAGCTCCGCCGCCCTCAACTAGAGTCCACCACACCGACCTCGACCGAGTCCACCGTCGCTGGAGATCCCCTTCAACGCCGTCGTCGCTCCGGCCCGTCCCCGACCTCAACGAGCGTTTCTCCGAGTTGCCCGTGAGCCCATCTATCTCCCCTTCCCTCTCTCTCTCTCTCGCTCTCGAGCTGTGTAGTGACCTCCCGGAGCTCAACCGCACTCACCGCCGCGCAGCTCGTCGCCGACGTGCTCCCGGTCACCCTCCGGCCACCTCTTGGTGTCCATTGCACTCACCGCACCCCATGGGGTCTAACCATGCACTCCCCGCACCTCACCGACCCCTCTAGCCTCAAGTTCGCCTTCGGCCGAACTCCGGCGGCCGCCTAGGTCGTCACCGACGCTGACTCCGGCCGCCCCGACCCCAACCGACTCCACCAGAAGCTGCGGCATGTCCCCAGCTACCCATAGCCACCCTCCGCGGCTCGTTTGGTTGCCGAAACGGCCAAACTCACTTCCGCCGCCGCGTCGGGCTCGCCGGCGGCTAGACGCCGGTGCAGCCGATGTTGACCTTGACCACGGTGGGCCCTGGTTGACTCTGCTGAGTCAATGACAGGTGGGGCCCAGCCCTATTAACTAATTAGGTTTAGTTTTAATTAAAGTTTAGTTAAGCTAATTACCCTGACACCCTGGACCCACTAGTCAGGTTTGACCTGGACGTCTCCGTTGACCACAGCGTCATTCTCGACGATGGTCGCGCAATAAATTAATTTCTGGATTTATTCTAATATGGGAAATTCTAGAATATAGTTCAAATTTCAAAAATTCATAACTTTTAATCTGTAACTCCAAATGCAAAGATTTATATATGAAAAATGATCAGAAAAATCCATTCATCCATTGGTACAGGTTTCATGCATGTTAAAACAAGTTAACCTTGCTATTTAAGCAGAATAGGATATTGCACCTTTAGGACTATTTTAAATGAGCTAGCATTTGAATCTTTGATTCAAATGAGTTCATCCCTTTTTGTTTCAGCTTGCATTAGGCCAACACACATACATATTGCCATGTCATAGCATGCATCATATTGTTGCATATTGCCATGTGTGTTTACTTCGGTATGCTTTTCGTGATAGGTTACGCCCGAGGATAATCTCGAATATCCGCTCAAGGGCGTATCCTACCACCACTCCATCGAGCAAGCAACCCATTGATCATTCCGATACAAACCCATGTTCTCGCTTCGCTCTTGTTTTCTGCATTAAGACAACGCGATTTAAACTGTTGTGTGCTGCGGTAGTTGAACCCACTTCCTTTGCATGACTGTCATTGCCACAAGAACTAGATGAAACCCACTAGTATGTGTAGGAGTTGATTGAGCCATGTTTGTGATTCCTACCATGCTATGCTTGCTATGCTTAGAGTTGTGTCAGTCCGGCTCATCGGGATGATGAACTGGAGTGAAAGGTTGTGTTGGTTCGAGAGTGAAAGTGTTGAACACGTTTTGGTAAAGGTATCGATGAGAGGCCATGTAGGAGTACATGGTGGGTTGTTTCATTGAAGCCGCCCCTAAGAACTGAGATTTGTGTTTGTGATCCATGAAATAGTTACTACCACGCATTGGGCCCGAAACCAATGGACCCTCTAAACTTCTTAACCACCCTTGTTCTCATCCGGAGTTGCAAGTAGTTTCGTGTTTGTAGCATCTTTGGGGCCGCACGCAACGCTGACCTTAGGGGTGGGTTGTGTTGCGGTAGGCACGCGGTCGGTGTACCGAAAGTGCCGTTTGGTATCTCGGGAACCCTGCACACATCGTTCGAGCTGTATGGGAAACCTCGGCGGACTCCTGCGGATGGAACCCGAATAGGCGATAAACTGGACTAGGAACTTGAGTGTTTAGGTAGGTGTGGCCGACACCCACGTTGGGCTTCGCTTGAAGGTTGCAGTACATGTCGTGTAAACGGCGGTAAGTGGTGAGAGTGTGTGAAGAAGTACACCAATGCAGGGTTTAATATGATCTATTGAATAGCCGTGTCCACGGAGAAGGACTTCTGGGTTGCCTATATCAGTTCATAGACAAGTGAATGGATACTACTAAAAGCCTCAAGATAAGTGTGAGTATCATGGATGGCCCTCTCGGGTTGACGAGAGAGGATCCACGGTGGAGTATTATGATGGTGATTAGTGGACTCGTAAAGCGACAAATGCTTTACAAGTGGTGTCACGTAGGATAGCTTAGCCAAGAGTCAAAGCTGGCTTGCTGCAAATAACTCCACCACCTTCTTGAGAATGTGCATGTATGATAGGATTCTGTGGTAAGACTTGCTGAGTACCTCCGTACTCATGTTTGCTTAATTAATGTTTTTCAGACGACAACACTGCCCCCTCCGATGGGTTTTATGTAGACCTTGACATCGACGAGTGAACTAGCCGCCCAGGTGGTGATCCAGGGCTTGTGAAGGTCCACTGTAGATAGAAAGACTTCAACAAGCTTTCTTTCTTTCTAGAGTCTGTACCCAGACTAGTTTGCTTCCGCATGTGCTTGTATGTTTGTATGACTTGAGTGTTGGGTCATGTGACCCCTACCTGTATGGATATGTTATGTATGGCTCCTCGGAGCCTCTTAATTAAAGTACTTTGAGTTGTAGAGTTTTGTTGTGATGCCTTGTTGTATTTACTCATATCGGGCATATTGCGTGTATGATTGAAATGCTTGGTATGAGTGGGATCCGACAAACTAGTTGTTTATCCTTGGCAGCCTCTCATATGGGGAAATGTAGTCTTGAGCTTACGGCGATTGTAGTCCGCTACAGCCGGTTCACGAGTCCTGCTAGCCCAAAGACTACTGCTTGGACACTTGACTGCGGCATGTGTTTCACTTCGTTCCTATGTCTGTCCTTCGGGAAATGTCACGCGGTGATATTCGAGTCCTGCCTAGCCTGCTACAGCCGGGATACCGGTGTCCTGTTAGCCAGTGCTACAGCCCAATTCATACGTTGATGACCGACATGCTCGATGTGATTCATGTATGCCTGTCCCCATAGGTTAGCGCCGCTTTGGGTTCACGACTAGCCATGTCGGCCCGGTTCTTTGTCATGTGGATGGTAGCGACACTATCATATATGTGAGCCAAAAGGCATAAACGGTCCCGGCCATGGTAAGGCGACACCGTGGGAATACCGTGCGTGAGGCCGCAAAGTGATATGAGGTGTTACCGGCTAGGTCGATATGACTTGGAATCGGGGTCTGACAGCGTTGGCATCGAGCGGGGCTGCTGTAGGTTCGCTAAGCCAAACTGGTCGATGTTGAGTCTAGAAATGCTTTAGTTATATGTAGGGAATTGATTGTGGGAGGAACGTAAGGCTCTTTTACTCCTTTACCTTATGCCCTCGATCCGAGTCATCCTCTTCTCATTCTACGTGGGTATAGGACTAGGCTCTCTTCTTTCTATCGAGTTCACGTGTTACTAATCCGTAGTAACTTATAGGATTGTTGGTTACATCCTCGATTCAGTTCTACTAATTTTTAGTATGCTACCAGTTGAACCGAACCTTGATATAATGTTGTTGAGTGGTTTTGCAATCTGTTTTGAATGTCTCAAATCTGATTTTGAGCATTTACAGATGTTATGCTGCCGATTTTCCTAGAAATTCTAATGTCTTTGCATTGTGGCTGTGCTTTCGGATGGCCACCCGTCCCCGTAACCAAGTGGTTCGTCGACCCGTTGCATTGATGTGTGTGGTCACACGGCAATGTTGGTTCGGGTGATGATTGAGACCGGTTACCGATGGTATCCTGAATATACCGTCGAGGAGCAGTTTAGGATTTTAATCAAAGCCAATATCGTGCACGGTCAGGATTTATCCATCTTATCCCGAGCTCTTGAACCGCTCCACCGTTCTTATGGACTTGGGATCACTATTGGAATGTCCGTGCAAGATGCAGCCTATTCAATGATGACAATTATTCGAGCGAGAACGCCTTTTTGGGCAACACCGATTTCCGCTACATGCCGGCATCCTCCACGGGCGCATGGCTACCTTGAGGTATGTACAGCGATGCATCCCATGAGGACTCACCTTCGCACCACTACAAAGATGTTGGAGGACAAGGACCGTGAAAACCGGGCCTTGCGTATGGAGCTCTTTAATGCCCGTTCTGATCACTGGGCTACTCTGACTCGGTTTGCACCTGCCGTGCAAGCCGGATTCATGGACATGAGGGACTTGTACCTGTGCGGGCTGGTCTGCGGACTTTATGGAGTGGCATGAGGTTGGAGGCATCACCCTCCTCGTGGACCTCGCTGCCGCCGTTTGTTGGACCACGGCCACATCCGAGTCCCTATGGTCCGCAAGCTCCACAGGATCGTCTGTTTCCGGATGATCATGTTCCACTTCCAGGCTTGGGTGGTGACTTCTATGAGGACTACTACGGAGCTGCCATAGTTAGTAGTAGTATCCCTAGTATTGTAATAGTTGTATTTCCACCGTCCTGCGTGACTTGTGGAATATGACTTAGTGTGTATCATTCCGGAAGTGTAGAAAAATAATGTATAGGAGTTGGAATGCTTCCGATGAGATGTAATGCCTTTCCTTATAGTTGTACTCCGTCGGGCTTGTACTAAACTATGAATGGTGTGTATGACCGTTGGTATATATATGGCAGTTTTATATTACCATGTCATACGGATGAAAATCTTTGCATTCCGTGTTATCCATTACATTCCGCACTTCCTTGCTAATTTTTGCCATCCTGGTTTAAACCGTTGTTTTGTTTCCTAGGATGGTCAACACCCGCAACAATCCTGCTGCTCCGGAGCAGGGAGAAGCTAGTGCAGCCAGGAATGCGAATCTGCCTCAACCGCCATCTTTGGCCGAGGTTATGCTGGAAGCAGAACGTAATAAGCGTGAGACCAATCGCTTACTGGAGCGGATTGAGCAAAACACCGCACGCCAGCCAAGAAATGATTTGGTTTCACTCAATGACTTCGTCAAGCTGTATCCACCGAAGTTCAAATATTCCATTGAGCCTCTCGACGCGGATGATTGGCTTCGCAGCATCAATCACAAGCTGCGTTCTGCTAACATGGCTGAGGCTGATAAGGTTACTTTTGCCTCCTATCATCTAGAAGGCCCTGCTAGCCTTTGGTGGGAGAATTATGAGGCTATGCGTCCGGTTGGACAAATTACAACTTGGGCTGAATTCAGTGCCGCTTTCCGTGAGCATCACATCCCAGAAGGTCTCATGGATCGAAAAAGGGAGGAATTCTGCAGTTTCACCCAAGGTAGGCTGACAGTGGATGCTTACAGCCGTGAGTTTGGGAACTTAGCACGTTATGCTCCCGAAGAAGTTTCTACCGACGCCAAGAAGCAGGCAAGGTTCCGCAAGGGACTTAGCCCTGAGCTACGCCGAGACCTTCGTCTCGCATGAGTGCACTTCTTTTCGAAGCTAGTCAATAAGGCTATCGGTCTTCAAATCAAGGCGGGCAGTCTGATTTTGAGGCTTCACATAAGCACGTCCGTGACTCTGGTTCTTCATCCGCTCTGGATCTCGAAGCGCGGGTTTGGATTCAAATACTGCTCGCCACCTGTGTTCACCCCGAGGCCATCCTTTGAGGCGCCTCGTCCCAACCAGCAGTATGTTCCGCCCAAGACTTATGGAGGCCCCAATGCTAATGCTGCTCCACGCCCAATATGATAACTTGCTTCAAGTGGAGAGACAGGCCACTACATCCGTGAGTGTCCCCAAAACAACCCAGTCAAATTGGAAAATCTGTTGGCCGTGGTAAGCCCGGCAGAAAGGTGCTCCATGCTAAACCAGTTGCCACCGCTCGTGGCGACGTCAACTATGTTTCAGTGAGGAAACTTATGAGGATCCCAACGCCGTTCTCGATACGCTCCTTGTTAATTGCCATCCGCAACTGTTCTTTTGATCTTGGAGCATCTCATTCATTTATTTCGAGAGCTATGCTCGATTGCACAACACCACATTACGTGACATGCATACCTCCATGGAAATTCAGACCCCTGGTTCTAGATGGCAAACCTCTAGAATAAGTCATGGGAATGAAATTCTGGTTGACAGATTAGTCTTTCTTGCCTCTTTAATAGCTCTCAAGTCCTCGGACATAAACATCATCTTGGGTATGGACTGGATGTCAGCCCATTATGCTAAGATTGATTGCTCTACTTGAACTATTCAGCTCACCCATCCTTCGAGCAAGACAGTTAATGTTTTAACCCGAGTGGCCAAGCGACAGCTGTACTCCTTAAATGCCAACCCCCTTCCAGACCTCGGAGATATTCTGGTAGTCCGTGATTTTCTGGATGTCTTTCCAGAAGAACTGCCAGGTGTTCCACCTGACAGGGATGTCGAGTTCGTGATAGATCTTGTTCCCGGAACCGTCCCAATTTCTAGAATACCTTATAAGATGGCACCCCTAGAACTAGCCGAACTTAAGAAACAACTCGATGAGTCCTTGCAAAAGGGTTTCATCCATCCTAGTTCATCTCCGTGGGCTTTCCCCGTCCTCTTCGTCAAGAAGAAGGATGGTATGGATCGGATGGTTGTGGATTACCGACCTGTCAATTTGGTCACTATCGAGAACAAGTATCCGCTCCCCAGGATCAACGATCTGTATGATCAGCTTGCTGGATCCTCAATCTTTTCCAAGATGGATTTGAGGTTGGGCTACCATCAAACCAAAATCAAGAACGGGGACATTCCTAAAACGGCCTTTGTTACTCGTTATGGCCAATACGAGTACACCGTCATGTCCTTCGGATTAACCAATGCTCCGGCCACCTTCTCTCGGTTAATGAACTCAATCTTCATGGAGTATTTGGATAAATTCGTCGTGGTATACCTCGATGATATACTCATCTACTCCAAGAATGAGGAAGAACATGCCGAACATCTAAGGCTAGTATTGATGAAACTTCGAGAGCACCGCCTTTATGCCAAATTCTCTAAGTGTGAATTCTGGTTACCAGAAGTGACCTACCTAGGCCATGTAATCTCTGGTAAGGGCATTGCTGTCAATCCCGAAGCGAGTTCAAGCCGTCCTTGATGGACTCCACCTGAATCGGTCAAGCAAGTTCGAGTTTCCTCGGTTTAGCGAGCTATTGCCGCCGCAAATCGACAATTTCTCTAAAGTTGCTAAACCTCTAACAGAACTCCTCAAGAAAGATAAGAAGTTCGAATGGACGCCACAAAGGCGAGTTCAGCTTTCAGAATTGAAAAGGCGCGACATCTGCTCCCGCACTTGTTCCGCCAGATTTTCTAAGGACTTTATTATCTATTCGGCGACGCGACAAGGACTAGGTTGCATACTCATGCAAGATCGTCATGTGATTGCCTACGCTTCTCGGCAGTTGCGTCCACATGAGGATAACTATCCCACACACGATCTAGAGCTTGCAGCAGTGGTTCATGCACTCAAAACCTGGTGACATTACCTTCTTGGTAATCGTTGCAAAATTTACACCGATCACCAAAGTCTGAAATACATCTTCACCCAACCGGATTTGAACCTCAGGCAAAGACGTTGGGTCGAGTTGATTACAGATTACAACTTAGGAATATCTTACACCCCAGGCAAAGCCAATGTCATGGCTGACGCACTAAGTCGCAAATCTTATTGTAACAACCTGATGTTACAACAAAGTCAACCATTTCTCCACGAGGAATTTCGTAAGCTTAATCTTCACATTGTTCCTCGAGGATTCCTTTCCACCCTGGTGGCGAAACCTACCCTTACGGATCAGATCATCAAAGCACGAAGGTAGATCCGGAATCTCCGCATCAGGAGAAACATCAAGAAAGGAGTCACAGATTGTTTCTCCATTGATGAACAAGGTGTCGTGTTCTTTGGAGACCGTCTAGTGGTTCCCAAGGTGCGCAACCTGAGGCAATTGATCCTTAAGGAAGCTCATGAATCTCCTCTCACCATTCATCCCGGTAGTACTAAAATGTATCAAGACCTACGCCAGAGGTTTTGGTGGACTAGGATGAAGAGAGAAATTGCTCAATACATTGCTAATTGCGGCGTCGTCGTCGAAGTTAAAGCAGAGCATCAACGGCCTGCTGGTACCCTTCAACCTTTGGAAATTCCTGAATGGAAATGGGATAAAATCGGTATGGATTTTATTACCGGGTTTCCCAGGACCAAGAGAGGGAATAATGCTATCTTCGTTGTCGTCGATCATCTTTCCAAAGTAGCCCACTTTCTACCCGTTCGTGAGAGTATAACCGCTAGCCAGCTAGCTGATTTGTACATCTCTCGAATAGTGTATCTTCATGGTGTTCCATTGGAGATTAACTCAGACCGTGGAAGTCTTTTCACCTCTCGATTTTGGGAAATTTTCCAAAATGCTTTGGGAACTCGTCTCTCCTTTAGCACCGCATTCCATCCTCAATCAAGTGGTCAAGTAGAACGAGTTAATCAAATCCTAGAGGATATGCTTCGAGCTTCTGTCATCTCTTTCGGCATGAATTGGGAGAAATGCCTTCCATTCGCCGAGTTCGCTTATAACAATAGTTATCAAGCCAGCTTGGGTAAAGCTCCTTTCGAAGTTCTTTATGGACAGAAATGTCGAACGCCTCTTAACTGGTCAGAAACCGGGGAAAGACAACTCTTTGGCCCGGATATGATTCAGGAAGCAGAAGAGCAGGTTCGCGTTGTTCGTGAGAAATTGAAAACAGCCCAATCTCGTCAAAAGAGCCAATATGACCGCAAGCATAAGCCTATGGCTTATGAAATTGGCGAGAAGGCTTACCTTCGGGTTACTCCTTTGAAGGGAACCCATCGATTCGGTATCACAGGCAAGTTGGCTCCGTGTTACATTGGACCCTTTCGCATTCTTGCCAAACGAGGAGAAGTTTCCTACCAATTGGAACTACCTCCGCATCTTTCGAAAGTTCATGATGTCTTCCACGTTTCCCAACTCAGGCGTTGCTTCTCGGATCCTATCCGTGGAGTGGACCACGAAACGCTTGATCTCCAAGATAACCTCACCTATCGAGAATATCCCGTTCGTATTCTTGATCAAGCCGAGCGTACCACTCGACGTTAGAATATCAAGTTTCTAAAGGTTCAATGGTCAAACCATTCCGAGCAAGAAGCAACTTGGGAAAGGGAGGATCGTCTTCGACTTGAGTATCCCACCTTTTTCACAACGGATCCTAAATCTCGGGACGAGATTCTTTTGAGTGGGGGTGAGTTGTCACATCCTAGTTATACCATGCATTAGTTTGTGCATCATGTTTAAAATTCATTTGAATTTGAAATGGGGAAGACAGAACCCCCAGAACCCCCTTTGAATCCAACTAGGGTTTACTAAAATTATTTTCAATGAACCTGAAATGCCCTACAAAAATGCTCATCATCTTTGCTTTGGTTCAGAGCCTCTGCCAAAAGTGGTGCACCATTTTCTAGGTCATCCAAAGGTCTTTGAATTAAATCATAGCTATTTGAGTTTGGGCATTTAAAATTATATAAAATATTTCAAATGCCCAAATATTTCCAAACTAAAATGTTTCATGTTGGAAATATTCCAACAATGGACCAGGAGCAGTTTGGTGATTTTTGAAACTGTTTAAGTATTTTTAAAAACTCCACAAAGTTGCAGAATAATAGAAAAAGAAAAACAGGAAGAAAACCTTACCTGGCGCCACCTACCCGGCCCACCTGCCGGCCCAGCCCAGCAGCCGCGCCAGCGAGCTGCTTGGCTCGGCCAGGCAGGCAGCCAGGTGCTCGGCGGCGAGCACCGCATGGGTGCCACGCACCTGGTCGCCGCCTCGCCGCTCCCCTCGCCCAGCCGCGACGCGGTTCGCCTCCCCTCTCTCCCCCGAACCCCCTGGACACCTCCTCTCCTCCCCGGCTCCTCTCTCTCGTGCTCCCCCGCCATGGCCGACGCCACCGCAGCCACGCCGTCGTCGTAGACGCGCTCCCCGCCGTCCGTGCTCCTCCCCGTCTTGTCTAGTAGCTCCGCCGCCCTCAACTAAGTCGAGCTAGCCGAGCCCCGTATGCTCTAGTGCCCCGAGTCCACCACACCGACCTCGACCGAGTCCACCGTCGCCGGAGATCCCCTTCAACGCCGTCGTCGCTCCGGCCCGTCCCCGACCTCAACGAGCGTTTCTCCGAGTTGCCCATGAGCCCATCTATCTCCGCTTCCCTCTCTCTCTCTCTCGCTCTAGAGCTGTGTAGTGACCTCCCGGAGCTCAACCGCACTCACCGCCGCGCAGCTCGTCGCCGACGTGCTCCCGGTCACCCTCCGGCCACCTCTTGGTGTCCATTGCACTCACCGCACCCCATGGGGTCTAACCATGCACTCCCCGAACCTCACCAACCCCTCTAGCCTCATGTTCGCCTTCGGCCGAACTCCGGCGGCCGCCTAGGTCGTCACCGGCGCCGACTCCGGCCGCCCCGACCCCAACCGACTCCACCAGAAGCTGCGGCATGTCCCCAGCTACCCATAGCCACCCTCCGTGGCTTGTTTGGTTGCCGAAACGGCCAAACTCACTTCCGCCGCCAGCGTCGGCTCGGGCTCGCTGGCTAGACGCCGTGCAGCCGACGTTGACCTTGACCACGGTGGGCCCTGGTTGACTCTGATGAGTCAATGACAGGTGGGGTCCAGCCCTATTAACTAATTAGGTTTAGTTTTAATTAAAGTTTAGTTAAGCTAATTACCCTGACACCCTGGACCCACTAGTCAGGTTTGACCTGGACGTCTCCGTTGACCCTGACGTCATTCTGACGCATGGCTGACGCAATAAATTAATTTCTGGATTTATTCTAATATAGGAAATTCTAGAATATAGTTCAAACTTCAAAAATTCATAACTTTTAATTTGTAACTCCAAATGCAAAGATTTATATATGAAAAATGTTCAGAAAAATCCATTCTATCCATTGGTACAGGTTTCATGCATGTTAAAACAAGTTAACCTTGCTGTTTAAGCAGAATAGGATATTGCACCTTTAGGACTATTTTAAATGAGCTAGCATTTGAATCTTTGATTCAAATGAGTTCATCCCTTTGTGTTTCAGCTTGCATTAGGCCAACACACATACATATTGCCATGTCATAGCATGCATCATATTGTTGCATATTGCCATGTGTGTTTACTTTCGGTATGCTATTCGTGATAGGTTCTGCCTCCGAGGATAATCTCGAATATCCGTCTGAAGGGCAGTATCCTACCACCACTCCATTAGGCAAGCAACCCATTCATCATTCCGATACAAACCCATGTTCTCGCTTCTGCTCTTGTTTACTGCATTAAGACAACGCGATTTAAACTGTTGTGTGCTGCGGTAGTTGAACGCACTTCCTTTGCATGACCTGTCATTGCCATAGTAACTAGATGAAACCCACTAGTATGTGTAGGAGTTGATTGAGCCATGTTTGTGATTCCTACCATGCTATGCTTGCTATGCTTAGAGTTGTGTCAGGTCTGGCTCATCGGGATGATGAACTGGAGTGAAATGTTGTGTTGGTTCGAGAGTGGAAGTGTTGAACACGTTTTGGTAAAGGTATCGATGAGAGGCCATGTAAGAGTACATGGTGGGTTGTTTCATTGAAGCCGTCCCTAAGAAATGAGATCTGTGTTTGTGATCCATGAAATAGTTACTACCACGCATTGGGCCCGAAACCAATGGACCCTCTCGGCTTCTTAACCACCCTTGTTCTCAGTCCGGGAGTTGCAAGTAGTTTCGTGTTTGTAGCATGTTTGGGGCCGCACATAACGCTGACCTTAGGGGTGGGTTGTGTTGCGGTAGGCACGCGGGCCGGTGTACCGAGTGCCCGTTTGGTATCTCGGGAACCCCGCACACATCGTTCGGGCTGTATGGGAAACCTCGGCCGGACTCCCTGCGGATGGAACCCGAATAGGCGATAAACCTGGACTAGGAACTTGAGTGTTTAGGTAGGCTGTGGCCGACACCCACGTTGGGCTTCCGCTTGAAGGTTGCCGAGTACATGTCGTGTAAACGGCGGTAAGTGGTGAGAGCGTGTGTGAACAAGTACACCCCTGCAGGGTTTAATATGATCTATTCGAATAGCCGTGTCCACGGAGAAGGACTTCTGGGTTGCCTATATCAGTTCATAGACAAGTGAATGGATACTACTAAAAGCCTCAAGATAAGTGTGAGTACCGCGGATGGCCCTCTCGCGGGTTGACGAGAGAGGATCCACGGTGGAGTATTATGATGGTGATTAGTGGACTCGTGTGTGACAAATGCTTTACAAGTGGTGTCACGTAGGATAGCTTAGCCAAGAGGCAAAGCTGGCTTGCTACAAATAACTCCACCACCTTCTTGAGAATGTGCATGTATGATAGGATTCTGTGGTAAGACTTGCTGAGTACCTCCGTACTCATGTTTGCTTAATTAATGTTTTTCAGACGACAACACTGCCCCCTCTGATGGGTTTTATGTAGACCTTGACATCGACGAGTGAACTAGCCACCCAGGTGGTGATCCAGGGCTTGTGAAGGGCCACTGTAGATAGAAAGGCTTCAACAAGCTTTCTTTCTTTCTAGAGTCTGCACTGCACTAGTTTGCTTCGCATGTGCTTGTATGTTTGTATGACTTGAGTGTTGGGTCATGTGACCCCTACCTATATGGATATGTTATGTATGGCTCCTCGGAGCCTCTTAAATAAAGTACTTTGAGTTGTAGAGTTTTGTTGTGATGCCTTGTTGTATTTACTCATATCGGGCATATTAGTGTATGATTGAAATGCTTGGTATGAGTGGGATCCGACAAACTAGTTGTTTATCCTTGGCAGCCTCTCATATGGGGAAATGTAGTATTGTGCTTACGGCGATAGTAGTCCGCTACAGCCCGGTTCACCGAGTCCCGCTAGCCCAAAGACTACTGCTTGGACACTTGACTGGCGGCATGTGTTTCACTTCGTTCCTATGTACGTCCTTCGGGAAATGTCACGCGGTGATATTCGAGTCTGCCTAGCCTGCTACAGCCGGGATACGGAGTCCTGTTAGCCAGTGCTACAGCCCAATTCATACGTTGATGACCGACATGCTCGATGTGATTCATGTATGCCTGTCCCCATAGGTTAGCGCCGCTTTGGGTTCACGACTAGCCATGTCGGCCCGGGTTCTTTGTCATGTGGATGCTAGCGACACTATCATATACGTGAGCCAAAAGGCGCAAACGGTCCCGGGCCATGGTAAGGCGACACCCATGGGAATACCGTGCGTGAGGCCGCAAAGTGATATGAGGTGTTACCGACTAGGTCGATATGACTTGGAATCGGGGTCCTGACAATGCTTTACTTTCCGCTGCTCATATACTCATTGCATGCTTGCTTGTTATGTATTGAGAATGTTAAACTTGTGCCTAAACTCCATTTAAACTTTAATAAGGTTAAAAACTGCAACTTTGGTACTTAGTGTCTAATCACACCCCCTCTAGACACCTCTTCTCAAGATCCTACAAGTGGTATCAGAGCATTGGTCTCCATTGCATTGGTTTAATCACCATTGGAGGAAGATGGATGAGTCTACTTCGGGGAGTCTTAGTCATAGAGTGCCTATTCTTGATGGAGAGTATTTTCATGAGTGGAAAAATGAGATGCTTGTAATTTTCAATCAATATCATTTCAACAAGTACATTGCTAGCCCTTGTGCTCCTCATGTTGATCCTATGCATCATACCCTTGATGAATCTATTGACATGACTAGGAATCTTAGAACTGTTAATCTTATCACTAGAGGCTTGCCTAGAAACTTGATTAGAATCTTGCCTACTTTTGAGTGTGCCTACACTATATGGAAATTTCTTGAGGAACGCTTTCCAAATTATTCCTTGAAAAATCTAGATGAAACTCTCTATAAGTCTATTGCTTTGAGTAAGATGAATACTAGTGATCCTATGTTTGGTGATCGTCTATTTGAACTTACCGACCTTATGCGTGCCAAAGGAGATGTTGGAATTATTAGTGATATTATTTCCGGCTATAAGAATTCATAAGCAAGATCATTGTCAAACTCACTATAATGAATTACCTCTCTAGGATTTGATCCACCATATGACGATGTAGAACATGGATACTATGATGAGGATGATGATAGTGACTTGATCTTGATGATGCAATGAGACACTTTGGTCTTACGGCAAATCTTCGGGATATGTGTGGGAGGAAAGGAATGGGTTCTTGACAGTGGATGTACCGATCACATGACCGGAGATAAAGACATGTTTCGTGAGCTTGCTGAAAATGATAGTCCTCGAAAGTTTGTCACTTTCGGTGACAACTCAAAGGGTAAGGTGGTTGGCCTGGGTAAGGTGGCCATCTCACATGATAGCTCCATTCAGAATGTCATGCTCGTTGAATCTCTTGGCTACAACTTACTTTCAGTATCTAGACTTGCTGATTTCGGTTTCAATGTCCTATTTACTGAAATTGATTGCCAAGTGTTTCGTCGAGACAATCATAAAATGGTCTTTACCGGTATACGGAGAGGTGATCTATACATTGTTGATTTCACTAAAATGGCTCAACCTAAAACTTGCTTCATTGCTAAATCCTCAAAAGGTTGGTTATGGCATAGACGATTAGGTCACGTTGGCATGAGAAACCTTGACAAGCTTAATAAAGGGAATCATATCCTTGGAGTTAACGATGTCATATTTGATAAGGATAGTCTTTGCAGTGCTTGTCAAGCAGGTAAACAGGTTGGAGGAAGGCATCCCGTGAAGAACATCATGACCACAAAGAGGCCACTCGAGCTACTTCACATGGATCTCTTTGGTCCCAACTCCTACAAGAGTCTCGGTGGAAATTCTTTTGGTCTAGTTATAGTTGATGATTTTTCAAGATTTACGTGGGTGTTCTTTCTCGATGATAAATCGCAGGTCCAAAAGATCTTCAAAAACTTCGCTAGAAAGGCCCAAAATCAATTTGAAGTGAAGATCAAGAAGGTTCGCAGCGACAACGGAACGGAGTTCAAGAACGCAAATGTGGACACCTTTCTTGACGAAGAAGGGATTTCACACGAGTTCTCGGCTACGTAGACACCTCAACAAAATGGAGTTGTTGAGAGGAAGAACCTGACGCTCATCGAAATGGCGAGAACGATGCTTGATGAGTACAAGACACCGAAGCACTTTTGGGCAGAAACGGTTGAGACAGCTTGTCATGCAACAAATCGCTTGTATCTTCACAAGCTACTCGGCAAGACGACATACGAGCTCCTCACCGGTAACAAACCCCAAGTTGGATACTTTCGAGTATTCGGCTCAAAGTGCTACATTCTTGATAAGCATCATCATTCTAAATTTGCTCCTAAGTCTCATGAAGGTTTCCTACTAGGTTATGGCTCAAACTCTCACACTTACCATGTCTACAACAATTTCACCCGAAAGGTTGAAGAGACGGTAGATGTGAAATTTGATGAATCTAACAGCTCGCAAATAGAGCAATTGCCAATTGATGTAGGAGACAAAGACCCTTCGGAAGCAATCCAAGACTTGTCTATTGGCAAGGTCCGTCCAACGGAGGTGATGGAGAGTACCTCGTATATTCAAGTGGAAGCTTCTACTTCACGACAAGGTGAACCAAGAGTTGATACGGAAGCATCCACAAGTGGGACACACCAAGATGAAGAAAACGAGGAAGAACATCACGAACGTCAATAACCTCCTTCTCCACCACGACAAGAGAACGACAACGCCAACAATGAAGAAGGCCAAGAAGAAGAACAAGATGAAGAAGATGTTCAACGAATACCCAAGCAAAAGCTTTCACGAGTTCGAGCAAGAATTGCTAAAGACCATCCCGTCGAGCAAATCTACAATGACATTCAAACCTTGAGAATCACTCGCTCTAAAACTCGTCTAGCTAACTTTTGTGAAAACTATTCTTTCATCTCTAGAATTGAACCTATGAAGGTTGAAGAAGCATTGGAAGATCCGGATTGGATAAATGCTATGCATGAAGAGCTACACAACTTTGAGAGGAATCAAGTTTGGACATTGGTTGAGAAGCCCAACAACAACCACAACATCATCGGTACCAAATGGGTGTTTTGCAACAAGCAAGATGAAGATGGACAAGTAGTTCGCAACAAAGCACGTCTCGTCGCCCAAGGCTACACACAAGTCAAAGGTATGGACTATGGTGAGACTTATGCTCCCGTTGCTAGATTTGAGTCCATTCGCATCTTACTTGCCTATGCTAATCATCATGATATCACCTTGTACCAAATGGACATTAAAAGTGCTTTTCTAAATGGTGAAATAGAGGAGGAAGTTTATGCTAAGCAACTTCCCAGATTTGTCAATCCTAAGAAACCCAATCATGTTTACAAACTTCACAAAGCTCTTTATGGTCTTAAACAAGCTCCTAGAGCATGGTATAAATGCTTGACCAAGTTTCTTCTTGAAAAAGGCTTTGAAATTGGGAAAATTGATTCCACACTTTTTACTAAAAGGGTTAATGGAGAGTTATTTGTATGCCAAATTTATGTTGATGATATCATATTTGGATCAACTAACCCTCATTTTAGTGAAAACTTTGGAAAGCTAATGTCGGAGAAGTTTGAGATGTCAATGATGAGTGAACTCAAATTCTTTCTTGGGTTGCAAATCAAGCAAACTAAGGAAGGTACCTTTGTCTCTCAAATGAAGTACACTAAGGACTTATTCAATAAGTTCACTATGCAAGAATGCAAAGGTATGTCTACACCCATGCCTACTAGTGGACATCTTGACTTAACCAAAGATGATGAACCGGTTGATCAAAAGGTTTATCGCTCTATGATTGGTTCATTGTTATATCTATGTGCTTCACGTCCCGATATTATGGTAAGTGTGTGCATGTGTGCACGATATCAAGATGCTCCTAAAGAATGTCATCTTAAGGCCGTGAAAAGGATAGTGAGATACTTAATCCACACACCAAACTTTGGCATTTGGTATCCTAAGAGGGACTCTTTTGATCTTGTTGGCTACTCCGACTCGGACTATGCCGGAGACAAGGTTGATAGAAAGTCCACTTCGGGTACTTGTCAATTTCTTGGTAGATCTCTTGTGTCTTGGTCCTCCAAGAAAGAAAACTCGGTATCCTTATCCACTGCCGAAGAGGAATACATTGCCGCTGGTTCATGTTGTGCTCAATTACTTTGGATGACCCAAACTCTTAAAGACTATGGGATATATGTGAAACATGTTCCATTGCTTTGTGAAAATGAAAGTGCTATCAAAATTGGTCATAATCCTGTGCAACATTCTCGAACTAAGCATATTGAAGTTCGTCATCATTTCATTCAAGATCATGTTGCTAAGGGTGACATTGATCTTAAGCTTGTTCGCACCGAAAAGCAATTAGCGGATATATTCACTAAACCTCTTGATGAGAAAGTGTTTCGCAGGTTAAGAGGAGAATTGAACATCATTGATGCTTCAAACTTGGAGTAGAAACTCCATTGGATACATGCAAGACATGAGCTTATGCCTAATCCTTGATATCTCTCCTATGATGGAAATCTCATGTCTTGGATATATATGTATCTTGCATGTTATCTAACCTATGTAGGTACTTGGTTGAATCAAATTCAATGAGGTTGTAACCTACTCATATCTTGAGCAATCTCTACATCACCAAGTCTCTGCACAAGGTGGATGAAGCCAAGGAAGCACAAAACCATTTAAACATATCCTTTAACAAATTCTATGTTGAGCTTCATGATTGTCATTGTTGGATACAGAAGTGCTCTTCGTTGCACGAACTAACCCATGTAGGTAGATGGACTCAAATTCCAGGTGGTGCTCCCAACTCTTGATGAGCTACATCAACCTTGAGCAACTCACACAAGTTCAACTACATGGACAACACCACCAACCAAGGTATGTTATTCCATCTTAGAGAAGCTTTACTCCAAGTCATGAGTTAAAGCAACTCGACAAGATGTGAATACATCAAGATGCTTAAACGAAAAATGGCAACCCCATTTTGAGCTTAAACGATGAGTATGACCTATGATCAAGTGATCTCACTTGAGTCCTAAGTCAATATACTCTAACATAGGTGACTTTGTCGCCGACCGTCTCTAGATGAAGTTCTCTTGTGTTATTTTCTGAGTTTTTGCATTTGACTCATGCATATGTGTTTCCCCTTTCAAAAAAACTTCATCTATATTTCTTTCTGTTTGCTCTGCATTCTCTGCATTCCAATTCATTGCATATCATTCAGTAAATTCCTTGCAAATCTTTTGTGAGATCTTATTAGTCAAGTGAGCTGAGGTGACAAGTGTTTTCTCTGTGATGAACTCGGTTCCACCAATTTGTTATTTTCAGTCCAACCGAAAACTTTCGGTACCACCGAAGCATACCACTCGGTGCCACCGATTTCACAACAGGAAAAATAGTTTGCCACTTATTCTGTGTTTCTTTTGATCCAGCTCCACTCAATGAATCTTGTCCTCTACAAGCATCACATTTTTATCATTGCTTTAAGTTGTGACTCAAGGATCAAACCCATTCACGAAAAATTCCAGTGGGGGAGAGAGAGCTCAAATTTTTTATCAAGCCCTTCTTGGAAATTGATGTCAAAGGGGGAGAGAGAGATCACATCAAAGCTTATCACTTAAAGAGATCACATCAGAGAAGGAGAGAGAGATCCTTCAAGGGGAGAGAGATCTCCAGGGGGAGAGAAAAAAATATTTTTCAAGGATCCTAGATGCTTGGTGTTCAAGAGGAGAGATGCCACATGTCTTCTTGAGGGGAGAGACATGTTCATATGTGCTTATCTACATTAGCTCTGTTCATTTATATCTTTCTGCTCTGATTTTCTGTTCCCTATCTTCTCCCAGTATCCCAAGCTAGATTCAGGGGGAGAGAGACATCTAAGGGAAAGAAATCATCTAAATTCATTGCATATCTTTACTCCTGGGGACATGTCTAATCCAATGTAGTACTTAGTACTCACTCTCTACATGTCATCCCAGTCTTGGTATTCTTGTGGTTTCTTTTGTTTGCTCTAGCTAGTAGGTGCATCTGTGTTATCTAACCTTGTTTACGCAGGTTCATTCCGTCCTAAGCCAACTCAAGACTACAAGGTAAGTATATGCATCACAATCATGTGTATGAGGAATTCTTGTTGATGTACATACTGTTTGCAAGAAGGAGTCATGAGCATGAAAGTATTTTCTTTAATATTCTTTGCTCTGATGCATATGGCCAAGATACATGTAACACATTGCCTGCTCTATCATGGTTATGCTATCACATGCTTCTATATTCCATATTCACATGATTGCATACATATAGGGGGAGCCTATGCCTGTTACATGTCTTTCCAAAGCTTTACTTGCTATTCTTTATATCTTTATCTAAAGATTTGATGTATTTTGTCATCAATTACCAAAAAGGGGGAGATTAAAAGCACAAGTGCTCCCTAGGTGGTTTTGGTAATTAATGTCAACATATCTCTTGTTGGACTAACACTTTTATCTAGTATGTTTCAGATAAGTTCAACAATGGAGTGGCATGGACTAAAGGATGTGGGAACTCCTTCAAGATGCTAAGGACAAAGGATTGGCTCAAGCTTCAAGCTCAAGACTCTTCATTTTACATTTTAGTGATCCAAGATCATATTGAGTCTATAGGAAAAGCCAATACTATCAAGGAGGGATGAGGTGTTGCTTAATGAGCCTCTTGCTTCATGTGCTTAGTGATATGCTCCAATTACCCTCAACTACTTTCCCACTTCCACATAAATGTCCTAAACCTAAAGTCAAACTCGGCCCCACTAATTCTTCCTATCCGGCGCCACCGAGTTTGGATGTCTTAGCCACTGCCACAAACCCTAGGCAAATCGGTTCTACTGATAGGGATCTCGGTCTTACCGAGATGGGATTGTAATCTCTCTGTGTATGTCCATTATCAAAATTGGTCTCACCAAGTTTGAGAATCAGTACTACCGAGATTACAATGCAAACTTTCTGGTTGACTCATTATCAAAATCGGTCCCACCGAGTTTGAGTAATCGGTCCAACCGAGTTTGCCTGACCAACTCTCTGGTTAGCTAATTACCAAAATCGGTCTCACCGAGTTTGTGTAATCAGTCTCACTGAGATTACGTTATGCCCTAACCCTAACCATATCGGTCCTACCGAGATGCAAGTCAGTCCCACCTAAAACCCCAACGGTCACTAGGTTTACTAAAATCGGTCTGACCGAGTTTGTTGATTCAGTCCCACCGAGATTGGTAAATTGTGTGTAACGGTTAGATTTTGTTTGGAGGCTATATATACCCCTCCACCTCCTCTTCATTCATGGAGAGAGCCATCAGACTGAACCTACACTTCCAGCATCCTATCTCTGAGAGAGAACTACCTACTCATGTGTTGAGGCCAAGATATTCCATTCCTACCATATGAATCTTGATCTCTAGCCTTCCCCAAGTTGCTTTCCACTCAAATCTTCTTTCCACCAGATCCACATCCTATGAGAGAGAGTTGAGTGTTGGGGAGACTATCATTTGAAGCACAAGAGCAAGGAGTTCATCATCAACACACCATTTGTTACTTATTGGAGAGTGGTGTCTCCTAGATTGGCTAGGTGTCACTTGGGAGCCTCCGACAAGATTGTGGAGTTGAACCAAGGAGTTTGTAAGGGCAAGGAGATCGCCTACTTCGTGAAGATCTGCCACTAGTGAGGCAAGTCCTTCGTGGGCGACGACCATGGTGGGATAGACAAGGTTGCTACTTCGTGGACCCTTCGTGGGTGGAGCCCTCCGTGGACTCACAAGAATCGTTACCCTACGTGGGTTGAAGTCTCAACCAACGTGGAAGTACGATAGCACCACCTATCGGAACCACGACAAAAACATCCGTGTCTCCAATTGCGTTTGAATCCTCCAAACCCTTCCCTTTATTTTCTTGCAAGTTGCATGCTTTACTTTCCGCTGCTCATATACTCATTGCATGCTTGCTTGTTATGTATTGAGAATGTTAAACTTGTGCCTAAACTCCATTTAAACTTTAATAAGGTTAAAAACTGCAACTTTGGTACTTAGTGTCTAATCACCCCCCCTCTAGACACCTCTTCTCAAGATCCTACAAGTGGTATCAGAGCATTGGTCTCCATTGCATTGGTTTAATCACCATTTGAGGAAGATGGATGAGTCTACTTCGGGGAGTCTTAGTCATAGAGTGCCTATTCTTGATGGAGAGTATTTTCATGAGTGGAAAAATGAGATGCTTGTAATTTTCAATCAATATCATTTCAACAAGTACATTGCTAGCCCTTGTGCTCCTCATGTTGATCCTATGCATCCTACCCTTGATGAATCTATTGACATGACTAGGAATCTTAGAACTGTTAATCTTATCACTAGAGGCTTGCCTAGAAACTTGATTAGAATCTTGCCTACTTTTGAGTGTGCCTACACTATATGGAAATTTCTTGAGGAACGCTTTCCAAATTATTCCTTGAAAAATCTAGATGAAACTCTCTATAAGTCTATTGCTTTGAGTAAGATGAATACTAGTGATCCTATGTTTGGTGATCGTCTATTTGAACTTACCGACCTTATGCGTGCCAAAGGAGATGTTGGAATTATTAGTGATATTATTTCTGAAGCTATAAGAATTCATAAGCAAGATCATTGTCAAACTCACTCTAATGAATTACCCTCTCTAGGATTTGATCCACCATATGACGATGTAGAACATGGATACTATGATGAGGATGATGATAGTGACTTCGATCTTGATGATGCAATGAGACACTTTGGTCTTACGGCAAATCTTCGGGGATATGTGTCAGGAGGAAAGGAATGGGTTCTTGACAGTGGATGTACCGATCACATGACCGGAGATAAAGACATGTTTCGTGAGCTTGCTGAAAATGATAGTCCTCGAAAGTTTGTCACTTTCGGTGACAACTCAAAGGGTAAGGTGGTTGGCCTGGGTAAGGTGGCCATCTCACATGATAGCTCCATTCAGAATGTCATGCTCGTTGAATCTCTTGGCTACAACTTACTTTCAGTATCTAGACTTGCTGATTTCGGTTTCAATGTCCTATTTACTGAAATTGATTGCCAAGTGTTTCGTCGAGACAATCATAAAATGGTCTTTACCGGTATACGGAGAGGTGATCCATACATTGTTGATTTCACTAAAAAGGATCAACCTAAAACTTGCTTCATTGCTAAATCCTCAAAAGGTTGGTTATGGCATAGACGATTAGGTCACGTTGGCATGAGAAACCTTGACAAGCTTATTAAAGGGAATCATATACTTGGAGTTAACGATGTCATATTTGATAAGGATAGACTTTGCAGTGCTTGTCAAGCAGGTAAACAGGTTGGAGGAAGGCATCCTGTGAAGAACATCATGACCACAAAGAGGCCACTCGAGCTACTTCACATGAATCTCTTTGGTCCCAACTCCTACAAGAGTCTCGGTGGAAATTCTTTTGGCCTGGTTATAGTTGATGATTTTTCAAGATTTACGTGGGTGTTCTTTCTCGATGATAAATCGCAGGTCCAAAAGATCTTCAAAAACTTCGCTAGAAAGGCCCAAAATCGATTTGAAGTGAAGATCAATAAGGTTCGCAATGACAATGGAACGGAGTTCAAGAACGCAAATGTGTACACCTTTCTTGACGAAGAAGGGATTTCACACGAGTTCTCGGCTACGTACACACCTCAACAAAATGGATTTGTTGAGAGGAAGAACCGGACGCTCATCGAAATGGCGAGAACGATGCTTGATGAGTACAAGATACCGAAGCACTTTTGGGCAGAAGCGGTTGAGACAGCTTGTCATGCAACAAATCGCTTGTATCTTCACAAGCTACTCAGCAAGACGACATACGAGCTCCTCACCGGTAACGAACCCCAAGTTGGATACTTTCGAGTATTCGGCTCAAAGTGCTACATTCTTGATAAGCATCGTGGTTCTAAATTTGCTCCTAAGTCTCATGAAGGTTTCCTACTAGGTTATGGCTCAAACTCTCACACTTACCATGTCTACAATAATTTCACCCGAAAGGTTGAAGAGATGGTAGATGTGAAGTTTGATGAATCTAACGGCTCGCAAATAGAGCAATTGCCAATTGATGTAGGAGACAAAGACCCTTCGGAAGCAATCCAAGACTTGTCTATTGGCAAGGTCCGTCCAACGGAGGTGAAGGAGAGTACCTCGTCTATTCAAGTGGAAGCTTCTACTTCACGACAAGGTGAACCAAGAGTTGATACGGAAGCATCCACAAGTGGGACACACCAAGATGAAGAAAACGAGGAAGAACATCACGAACGTCAACAACCTCCTTCTCCACCACGACAAGAGAACAACAACGCCAACAATGAAGAAGGCCAAGAAGAAGAACAAGATGAAGAAGATGTTCAACGAAGACCCAAGCAAAAGCTTTCACAAGTTCGAGCAAGAATTGCTAAAGACCATCCCGTCGAGCAAATCTACAATGACATTCAAACCGGGAGAATCACTCGCTCTAAAACTCATTTAGCTAACTTTTGTGAAAACTATTCTTTCATCTCTAGAATTGAACCTATGAAGGTTGAAGAAGCATTGGAAGATCCGGATTGGATAAATGCTATGCATGAAGAGCTACACAACTTTGAGAGGAATCAAGTTTGGACATTGGTTAAGAAGCCCGACAACAACCACAACATCATCGGTACCAAATGGGTGTTTCGCAACAGGCAAGATGAAGATGGACAAGTAGTTCGCAACAAAGCACGTCTCGTCGCCCAAGGCTACACACAAGTCAAAGGTATGGACTATGGTGAGACTTATGCTCCCGTTGCTAGACTTGAGTCCATTCACATCTTACTTGCCTATGCTAATCATCATGATATCACCTTGTACCAAATGGACATTAAAAGTGCTTTTCTAAATGGTGAAATAGAGGAGGAAGTTTATGTTAAGCAACTTCCCGGCTTTGTCAATCCTAAGAAACCCAATCATGTTTACAAACTTCACAAAGCTCTTTATGGTCTTAAACAAGCTCCTAGAGCATGGTATAAATGCTTGACCAAGTTTCTTCTTGAAAAAGGCTTTGAAATTGGGGAAATTGATTCGACACTTTTTACTAAAAGGGTTAATGGAGAATTATTTGTATGCCAAATTTATGTTGATGATATCATATTTGGATCAACTAACCCTCATTTTAGTGAAAAGTTTGGAAAGCTAATGTCGGAGAAGTTTGAGATGTCAATGATGAGTGAACTCAAATTCTTTCTTGGGTTGCAAATCAAGCAAACTAAGGAAGGTACCTTTGTCTCTCAAACGAAGTACACTAAGGACTTATTCAAGAAGTTCAATATGCAAGAATGCAAAGGTATGTCTACACCCATGCCTATTAGTGGACATCTTGACTTAACCAAAGATGATGAACCGGTTGATCAAAAGGTTTATCGCTCTATGATTGGTTCATTGTTATATCTATGTGCTTCACGTCCCGATATTATGGTAAGTGTGTGCATATGTGCACGATATCAAGCTGCTCCTAAAGAATGTCATCTTAAGGCCGGGAAAAGGATAGTGAGATACTTAATCCATACACCAAATTTTGGCATTTGGTATCCTAAGAGGGCCTCTTTCGATCTTGTTGGCTACTCCGACTCGGACTATGCCGGAGACAAGGTTGATAGAAAGTGCACTTCGGGTACTTGTCAATTTCTTGGTAGATCTCTTGTGTCTTGGTCCTCTAAGAAACAAAACTCGGTATCCTTATCCACTGCCGAAGAGGAATACATTGCCGCTGGTTCATGTTGTGCTCAATTACTTTGGATGATCCAAACTCTTAAAGACTATGGGATATATGTGAAACATGTTCCATTTCTTTGTGACAATGAAAGTGCTATCAAAATTGGTCATAATCCTGTGCAAAATTCTCGAACTAAGCATATTGAAGTTCATTATCATTTCATTCGAGATCATGTTGCTAAGGGTGAAATTGATCTTAAGCATGTTCGCACCGAAAAGCAATTAGCGGATATATTCACTAAACCTCTTGATGGGAAAGTGTTTTGCAGGTTAAGAGGAGAATTGAACATCATTGATGCTTCAAACTTGGAGTAGAAACTCCATTGGATACATGCAAGACATGAGCTTATGCCTAATCCTTGATATCTCTCCTATGATGGAAATCTCATGTCTTGGATATATATGTATCTTGCATGTTATCTAACCTATGTAGGTACTTGGTTGAATCAAATTCAATGAGGTTGTAACCTACTCATATCTTGAGCAATCTCTACATCACCAAGTCTCTACCATCCATATTGCACTTGTACCACCATCTCTTCGCCGAACTAGTGCACCTATACAATTTACCATTGTATTAGGTGTGTTGGGGACACAAGAGACTCTTTGTTATTTGGTTGCAGGATTGTTTGAGAGAGACCATCTTCATCCTACACCTCCCACTGATTGATAAACCTTAGGCCATCCACTTGAGGGAAATTTGCTACTGTCCTACAAACCTCTGCACTTGGGGGCCCAACAACGTCTACAAGAAGAAGGTTGTGTAGTTGACATCAACAAGCAAGGGATAAAACACAAATAAGCTTGCACAAGTAAAGGCACGAGATAACCAAGAGTGGAGCCGGTGAAGACGAGGATGTGTTACCGAGGTTCCTTCCTTTTGAGGGGAAGTACGTCTCCGTTGGAGCGGTGTGGAGGCACAATGCTCCCCAAGAAGCCACTAGGGCCACCGTATTCTCCTCACGCCCTCACACAATGCGAGATGCCGTGATTCCACTATTGGTGCCCTTGAAGGCGGCAACCAGACCTTTACAAACAAGGTTGAGGCTCTCTCCACAACTTAATTGGAGGCTCCCAACGAAACCTCTGAGCTTCACCACAATGGAATATGGCTCCGAAGTGACCTCTTCCGTCTAGGGCGCCCAAGCACCCAAGAGTAACAAAATCCACACAAGAAAGTATGGGGGAATCAAATATCCTTTGGTGGAAGTGTAGATCTAGGTCTCCTCCTTCAATCCCTAGCAAATCAACAAGTTTGGGTGGCTAGGGAGAGAGATCAGGCAAGAAAGCTTTAATGGCAGTAATGGAGGAGAGAGAGAGAGGCAAGAGGTAGGTGGGAGGTAGGAGAAGCACCTCCTTAAATAGGTCCCCCAAGATCCAACCATTATGTGCAGAAAAGCATGGGACCGGTACTTCCGCAATAGACACAGGTACAACCGGTGAATGTGGGGAACCCCTCCTAGGGCACCAGGGCGGTACTTCCGGTGGCGCACCCGGTAGTACCGGTTTATCAGAATAAAACGGAACTACCACTCCACTACCGCTCAACTACCGCATACATTGAGAAGGTTTACACCTCAGGCCGGTAGTTGGAGCGGTAGTAGGGCCGGAACTACCGCTGGGCTAGTAGTTCCTGGGTGACAGAGTCCGAGGCGGTACAACCGCCCCGGACACCGGCAGTACCGGTTTATCGAGACAAACCGAAACTTCCATTCCACCACCGTTCTACCACCGTACCCGGTACAGAAGGGAGTCACCCCTGAGCGGTACTTGGAGCGGTGGCCAGACCGGAACTACCGCCAAGTGGTACAATCGCTCGATGGAGCGGTACTACCGCCATGGGCAGGACCGCACATGTCAGAGGGCAGTGGGGAACCTCTCTCTCCTCGAAACGGAAGGTATATGCTGGATGCAAAGAATGTGTACGTGAAGTGATTCCCCCAATACCTTCCGATGAGGATTCCCTCTTAATAGTACGGATATCCTACGACCAAAGGAATAAAAACGTCGGAAACTCCATCGTCGATCTTTTCCGCATAGAGGGAAGACCTAACCGTCTTGCGCCACACCATGTGTACCTGAGAAAACTATGGCGCACGATTAGTCCACGTGTGTTGTCATCATCACCAAAACCCTAAGGCATAGGATGCCCTTACAATCTCCCCCTTTTTGGTGGATGATGAAAACCACACGATTAGTCCGGGAGTTCTAAAAATAAAGGAGGGGCTCCCCCTGAGTGTGAGCACTATTTAGAGTTTGCTTTTGGAATGCAAAGTGCGCACACTACGGAATGCTCCCCTGGATTTTATAGACCAACCGGAGAGCGCAAAACAACAGTAATAAACCTAAAGCAGTAGAGACAACATATAATAAACTATACTGAACAAAGAGTGCATAGATGAACCGAACGACGCATGTCTTACACCATGCACGAGATCACAAAATAGAATACATCCATAGAGCACTAGAAAGAGCAAGAAAATAAACTAGAAAGACAAACAAACTAGAAAGACCAACTGCAATGCAAATAACCACCCATGCAACTCCCGTGACCTAATGGAGCTCTCTCCCCCTTTGGCATCGAGACACCAAAAAGAAAAAGAGCAAAGCTAGCGCCTCGAGGCTCAGTAGACCTCCTCTCCAGTAGCCGCAGAGCTGTCTGATGCATCATCATCAATATCATCATCAGGATCCTGAGCCTCATCAGACTCCTCAGACCTCGCAGTAGCTCCCTCAGGAACACGGACAGAGGAAGAAGCAGGTGCTTCATTAGACCACTGACAGTTCTCCAAGCACCAAGTATCCTCAGGAGTGATGGTCTTTTCGGAGCCACTCTTCACAGCTGGCACATTGAGGTGCCTCATCACCTGAATATGCCTGCGACGCGCCATCTTCTCAGCAACGTGGGCCTTGTAGAGCTTCTTCTGGATATGGGTTTGCAAGCAAAAGGTCTTCTTGATATTGGAAGTCAGCTTCTCAACCCAGGTGGGCTGGACCCCAGGCTCCAACTCAAAGTCCTTGTCATTCGAGGTAGCATACACATCCTCCTGATTGCCCGTAGAAAAACGGGGAGTCTTATGCTTCTTATTCCTTAGTTCCTTGACCTCATGCTCCGTAAGGTTGGCAGGAGTGGTGAGAGGCTCTCCTGGCCTACGGACTACCCAAACGGTGCTCAGAAACTGCATCACAAAAGGAGCATATATCGGTACCTTGCGGCACAACACCATGTTGTACATCTCCTCCCATAGCCACTTGGAGACATCAAACGTGGCACCGGATCCCCTCTTAGTCTTCATGGACACAAGCAAATCCACCAGATAACCATAGATATCATCTTGATTCCCAACCTTGGGAAGCAGCACACAACGGAACACACGATGCATAATGTCATAGACTGGCAGAAGATCATTGGACTTGCCCACAATGCCATGTCCAGGGATCTATAGAAGGGCGAGTGTCGGTGTCAAAACCGGCGGATCTCGGGTAGGGGGTCCCGAACTGTGCGTCTAGGCGGATGGTAACAGGAGACAAGGGACACGATGTTTCTACCCAGGTTCGGGCCCTCTCGATGGAGGTAATACCCTACTCCTGCTTGATTAATATTGATGATATGGGTAGTACAAGAGTAGATCTACCACGAGATCAAGGAGGCTAAACCCTAGAAGCTAGCCTATGGTATGACTGTTGTTCGTCCTACGGACTAAAACCCTCCGGTTTATATAGACACCAGATAGGTTAGGATTACACAGAGTCGGTTACAATGGTAGGATATCTACATATCCATATCGCCAAGCTTGCCTTCCACGCCAAGGAAAGTCCCATCCGGACACGGGACGAAGTCTTCAATCTTGTATCTTCATAGTCTTGGAGTTCGCCGTGACGATAGTCCGCTATCCGGACACCCCTAGTCCGGACTCAAGAGTCCTGAACCAGGCTTCAATGACGACGAGTCCGCGCGCATATTGTCTTCGGCATTGCAAGGCGGGTTCCTCCTCCGAATACTTCATAGAAGATTTTGAACACAAGGATAGTGTCCGGCTCTGCAAAACAAGTTCCACATAACACCATAGAGAGAATAACTTTTGCACAGATCTGCTGACGTATTTCGCGGCGTGACATCACACCACGACCAGGCCTTTATATGAATCGTTTTTTACTGTTCCACCTCAGCGTGTTTAGCGAGGCGGTTTCCTTGGCACGTCTCATCAAAGCATAGATCGTGCCCCCTTATTCCGGGATTCCCATCAATACGGACATGGGTAACCCAACCGTGCCCGTTGGCACGCCTCCTCTATCAAAGGCGAGTCCTAATCGACCACGGGTGGGCTCTCGGTATTCAACCTCTTTATAACGAGACCAAGGCCCTCTCCTTTTTACACCTCCATCGAGTTAGCCGCGCCGAGTTCCAACACCCAAAGCTTCAGATTCAGCGCTTGCACCTTCGACGATGTCCGCTCCGACTAGCACGGCCGATGGATGTCCTCCTCCGTCACAGAAGAAGAGGTGCTAAAGCTGCGAGACGCCAGTATCTAACCGCGAGATCTCGCATAGGCTGCCTGCTCGAGGGCAGGTCATTCCCACTCCCGAGCCCGCGAGAACGTGGTGTTCGTGTCTCACTTCCGCCGGGTTTAGGCTTCGACGGATCCCTCTGCAAGGGGGGCTCATGTTTTATTATGGGCTTGATTTCCATGACTTGAATCCGAGTCCATCCTCCATATCTCGTCATTCATTGTCGTATGTGAGGCCTTCCTCCATATTACCCCCACTTTGGATTGTGGCTCAAGACCTTCAAGGTGGAGCCAAAGATGGTCGAGGGCAACAAGAAGAGTGCGGAGGGGCGGTCATAAGCAAATGTGCTGATGCTCCGTGGCCGAGGGCTCTTTTCAAGAGGAGCTTGGTTTGTGGCAACGGGAGTGGTTTTATATCACCGCCCTGTGGGCACCAAATGGGTGGCGCCCCCGCCTTCCGCCAGTCCACCACAGCGGCTGGCATCATGGGTCAACAAGGGGCTCGACTGGGGCCGCCCAAGGATCGCCCTTGCTGCAGGCCAGATTTGAGACCTCCAGAAAGAGAGATCAATCTGGTTGCAGTGGCGCAGGTTATAGTGAGCCGACATCTTCTGCCCTGCAAACGTCGCCCCCTCCGCCTGTGGGAATTTAATCCGGAGGGACCACGAGCTCTCCAAAATTTTATGGGTACGGCGCCCATGGAGATGTATAAACTGTTCTTCAGATCACAAGAGAAGTGTCCGGACCTGACTGAGGATGCAGGACTAAGCTGCAATCGCCCAGACACTCAAGTAAGTAGTCCTGTAACCGGACAAGCTGTTCATTCATTTATCATATATATATGCCCTTTAAAGGAGCTGTTTCTTGAACAGGAGTGGATAGCCAAGGCAAAGTTGATAAGGTGTCCGGCTCCCCTCCCAGAGACCACGCCGGATCCCATGCTGACCAAGATGTTGAAGGTTGCGCCTTTTGAAGAAGGCGAAGGGGGGAGCGGGGAAGCAACTGCCTCTACGAAGGAGGCTATCAAGGAAGGAGGGATTAAAAGTCCCACCTTCCGAGGAGAGAAGAGGACCGCTTCGGAAGATCCGGAGGTCAAGGCCTCAAAGAGGGGAAAGGAATCTTCGACAGCGAGTCCGGCGCTGGGAAGTAACCCAGCCGCATTATTTCCCCAAGGGGATCAGCCCTCCAGCGAGCCGTAAGTAAAAAGAAGGGGTTTTTGTAAATAAGGAACATTCATGTATTTATTTATGAAGATAACTGAAATTGTACCTTGTAGTTCGGACCTCAGCCCTTCTCAGCAGAGCTCGTCTTCGGGGGATCTTCTTCCGGAGATGATGGAGAGAGAAACGCCTCCACCTGTCGCACCCTCATGTGAAGCGGACGATCCGGAGGTGTCATCGCGGTGGGTTCCCCCAAGTCCGGCGGGGCCGGAAGGTCCGGCGCCAAGTGGTGCGCGGTCGGAGGAGCTGAAGGATCTGCTCGGGCGAGCGGCTATTTCAGAAGATCACCGTGCTCTAATGGGTACGGTGATTGAAAGAATTGCATCCGCGGAGAGCGGATTGCATGAAGCCCATGAAGCTTATCGACGGGGTTTGAGGTACGCAAAAATGATGTACCTTCTGACAGTTATGCATATAAAATGCGCCCTGTATAGATAGTAGCCCCTGAGACTCGGTATGTTGTTAAAATTGACAACATGCCGAGGATCAAATTCTCAGTTATAACATATTGCCGCTCCTAAACAGGTGGCGGGGCGTCCGGAGGCCAGCCAGACTGATGAATATGCCGAACTAAAGCGGCAACTTGACTAGGCGGATGCGGACATCGCGCTGGTCAATAAAAGGTTTGACGAGTCACAAGGTATGCGACTTCTATGCGGACACCTGGTAAGGGATCTTGGCGCCCATGTCTTACTATTCGTATGCTTAATGCAGATGGTGCCGCTGCCGTGGAGGAGCTGCGGGCGGAACTCGCCCGAGCGAAAGAGCAAGCCAGGGTAAGTAATGCGGCCGCTTTAAAGGCTAATCAAGAGCTAGAAGCGAACGGGCTGCTCTTCGCCGGGTTAAAGAGGAAATGGCCGATATGGCCAAAAAGTTGAGGAATACTACCGATCGCTGCGAGGTTCTTGAAAAAGAACGTCAAGCGGAACAAGAGGGCCTAAAAAAGGCCGCCGCCGAATCCAAGAATGCCCAGTCGGCTTTGAGAGCTGCCAAGGAGGAGCTGAGTCGGGCCGGGCAATTGCGGCTGGAAAACCGTTTTCGCCATGGAGGAAATATACAGATCCAAAGTATGCTCAGTTGGATAAGTTGTGGAGTTCGGAAGATGCTTATCTGGACTTGGCGGCTAGCGCTGCGGACGCGGTTGAGCACTTCCGGGGCCAGAAGGGGCACAGAAGGGAGGAGCTATATTGGTCGCAATTCCATAGTCCGGAGCGTCCTCTGCCGCTGACCGATCGGTTGGCCGAATGGGCCGAGCTGAATTGGTTGTCCGGATTTGCCATGAAGCATGTCTTGACTCACTTGTGGCCGGGCGGACCCCAGCCGAAGAGCTATTTTGGTTTAGTGCAGCAGCTCCTTGGTGCGGTACCGCATATCGACGCAATGAAGCGATCGGCGTGTATTGAGGGAGCGCGGATGGCTCTGGCCCGTGTCAAGACATACTGGGCAGAGATGAAGACCACCGACGTTGCATCCCAAGATTCGGACAGAAGCCAAGTACTTGCCGAGCACTACTTTGAAGAAGTCCTGCCGGGCGCTCGTTTAAAAGAGACGCAGTGCTCGAAGGATATTATGTTTAAATGACATGTATGATTTGTGAAAACAATGTTTCGATATAATATAAGAGCTTTTTATACTTGTGCTTTCAAGTAGTAAACTACTCCCCCAGGCGGCCGCTTATGTATATGTGTATATAACTCTGAAAGATGGCAGCCCTTGGCTTCAACCCCACGCACATAGTGCGGGGTGTTTGCAAAGAAAGCGCTTTTCACACTTAATCCAACGCCTTGGTCCTGTGAAGGAGGTGATAGCGTAGCAAACCAGGCAACCGGACTATAATGCTTTATCACTTTCACTTAGCCATAGGAGTTGAAGGTGGGACTACTATATAGCCCACGGGGCACCGCACTCTCCGAATTTGGGGTGCGTATGTGCTCGACGAAAACCGGTCCTTCGTTAATGCGGAGGAATCCTAAATATTCCAAATGAGTCATCGAGTGGTTGACCAGTCTCTCGCTATATCATGACAGTCAGCCGCTTTCATCGAGGTGCTCGCCCGGCGAACCGGGCACAATCGCAGATAGTTCTCCTGGTGCCGCGTTAGCCGTGAAAACGGAACGTAAGGCAGCAAAACACAGGAGCCGGGCATCCCAACATTTGACCAAAGACATGATTCAGAGCTGATGCATATAAAGCCTAACTCGAGACGCCGAACACTCCCTAAGGTATTCGGTCTTTATGAAAATGGGCAGAATAGCGCCCCAAGCCCCTGGTGTCCAGGTACGCGCAAAAATTCTAGTGCGGCCAATGCCAAAACGCCAGGCTCCTCCTCGGTTATAGTAAGGAACTGGGGGATGTATATCAACAAGAGACAGTAAAAAAGGTTTACGCAGGGTCTTAATCTGAAAAGAATCCTTGCAACGGGTCCCTACTGCACGTCTACGCCTATGTCTCCGTTGTGCCGTATCCTGGACGGGTGTAGCACGTCGTTCATCTGTAAAAGAGAGGAACTTAGTTTGAAAGAAAAAGGGTCGTGCAGAAGATGTAATGTACATTAAATAAACGGATTATGATTTATAGAAGTGAAGAAAATTGAGCTTTATTTCTCATGTTGTACATGCATGCAGCCCCTTGTATGAGGGTATGCCGCTAGTAGGCGCCGGACTCGTCTAGCCGTGTCCGGGGTTTGAATGACCTACTCAGTTTCTTTGACTAGCGGAGCCGAATAGGTGTGGGGCTGTCAAGGCAATCTCACGTTCTTCCGTGCTCGAGTAACACTTAATACTCCCTTTTAATGAGATGATGCTGCGTGGACCGGGAATTTTAAGTGTTAGAGATGCATAATGCGGTATTGCGTTAAAGCGGGCGAAAGCTTCAAGCGTCCCAATAGTGCTTGATGGCTACTTTTAAATGGGGCGACACGGAAGACTAGTTACGACGGAAGTTGTCGGATGAACCGAACACAACTTCTAACAGTATGGAGCCCGTACAATGGGCATATGGGCCTGACATTACTCCTTTAAAGGAGGTGTTGCTACGGCGAATTTTGGTTGGGCTTATCCCCATCCTGCGGATTGTATCCTGATATATCAGGTTTATGTCACTGCCACCATCCATGAGGACTTGTGTAAATTGGAATCCGTTGATTATGGGATCCAATATCAAGGCAGTGCATCCTGTGTTCCAGAAATTTTCGGAATAGTCCTGATGGTCGAAGGTGATTGGTTTTGACAACCAGTGTGCGGCGCGCCTTTCAGTGGGCGCCGCTCTGTTTTTCCCTTTGATCACGTGAAGTGAGTTTACTGTTTTAACCTCTTGTGGGAAAGTCTTTTGTTTTCGGGGCTCGCTTGTGGTGCTTGTCGTCGTCTTCACTTGGTGTGTCGAGCCCCTTTGTTCGGTGTTCACTCACGGACTGTTTGAAGACCCAACAATTTCGTGGGTATGGTTAGCGTGCCTCCTGTGAGTATGTGGATTTGACATATCTTGTCCAAGATTTTGTTGAAGTTGGATAGCTCATCGCTATTGTCCTTAAGGGCAGTTTTTGTTGTTCTGCGTGAGCTTTTGAATCCGCGTTGACCGCCGTGTTTTGGACTGTTCCTTTTAATCCGGTGCTGGTCCTTGTTGCGCCATGGTTTCCCATTTCCATCCCTGATTTCAGATGTACTTGGGTCGCTGGTGCTGCATCTTGCTAGCCAGCTATCCTCTCCCGCGCAAAAGCGGGTCATGAGGCTTGTTAATGCGGCCATTGTTCTTGGCTTTTCTTGGCCGAGGTGTCTGGCGAGCCATTCGCCTCGGACGTTGTGTTTGAAAGCTGCTAAGGCTTCGGCGTCCGGACAGTCGACTATTTGGTTCTTTTTAGTAAGGAACCTGTTCTAGAATTTCCGGGCTGACTCTCCGGGCTGTTGAGTTATGTGACTTAGATCGTCTCAGATCCGGAGGGCGGACATAAGTCCCCGAAAATTTGCCCGAATGCATCCTCGAGCTCTTCCCAGCTTCCAATGGTATTTTCGGGAGGCTTTTAAGCCAATGCCGAGCTGGCCCTTTGAGTTTAAGGGTAAGTATTTTATGGCGTGGAGATCATCTCCTCTAGCCATGTGTATGTGGAGGATGTAATCCTCAATCCGCACTCTGTGGTCTGTTGTTCCGTCAGATGCCTCTATGTTTACGGGTTTGAATCTCGCTGAAACTCATGATCCAGCACCTCATCGCTGAAACATAGGGGTGTGCGGCGCCCTATATTTGGGTGTGCCGTGATCTTCGGAATTTTGGCGTGTTGCATTGCTTTGACGGGCCTGCTTTCTTGGCCCATAGATGGACCTAACTGGGCCATCCTTTTGATGTGAATCATTACGCGGATCGCGTATTGGCTTGTGTGCGGCGCCATTCGCTGCTCTCTTTTTGCCGTGGGGTCATCCATCCGACCAGGTGGCCTTCTTACTTTTTAATTGTGGGGGCTCTAAGGCCTCCTCGTCGAATTCGGCGTAGCTTTCTTTTTCGGTAGCTCTAGTTCGCGATCGTCAGCCAGATTTGTTCTGCGGTGCTGAATACTTTGCTCCATCGATCCCGAGTGCATCTTCCGCTGTTTTGAGCTTCCGCTCCGCTTTTCAGGCTACGCGGTGGGCGAGCCTTTTCTGGAGGTCATCTTGCTCCAACAGTTTGTCCGGCGTGAGATCGTCCGGACTGTTGTCTTCGCCGGGGACAGATTGTTTATCCAAGTTGTCTTGTTCGGGCGATTGCTCGATAGCTTGTTCGTTGTCCACCGGTTCGCCCTGCTCTATGGCCGGGTCTTTGTTGAGGCGGACTTTGTTCGGCGCTTACGCTGCCGCTTTTGACTGCCGAGGATTTATCCTTCATAGCGTCCCGTTGTTCCTCTTCTTCATTTCCTTTAGGTGTATCCACCATGTACACATCATGGGATGAGGTGGTTGTCCAGCATCCTATAGGTGCTCGCTCATTGTTGTCTCCTACATCGTCGTCCATACCGTCGATGTCTTCGGAGTCGAAATGGAGCACGCGTGTAAGCTTTCGGCAATTGGCTCTGAAGTGGGTGGTGGGTGGGCGTTGAATTTCGTCGTCCAGATCCCAACCTTTCGTCCGATCCGCCAGGCTCTCCGGATAAAGAGAGAGACTTTAGTGAATTCAGAATATCGCCAAAGGGCGAGTGCTGAAATATGTTCGCGACAGTGAACTCCATGACGGGCGTCCAATCGGATTCGGTTGGTAGGGGCGCGGAGGGTTCGGAGTCCGAAGAGGAGTCCGGCACCCTGGAGTCAAGGTCTTCGTAAAGGTCAGGGATAGAGTTCGGCTCGATCGCCGTAGAGGTCGTAGCCCCCGAGGCGGTGTCCAACCACTCGTCCTCGATCGGGGAATCCAGCTCCGGATTGAGGGTCGGAGCGGATACTGGTGCGGCCTCCAGGGCACTGTTCGGCTGCAGAGCTAAATCATGCCCATCGAGACAGTGCGGCACGCTTGGCTGCGGCTCGAATCCGTCGAAGATCAAGTCTCCGCGGATATCGGCCGTATAGTTCAAACTTCCAAATCTGACTCGATGGCTGGGGCGAAGCTTCGATCTGCTCCAGATGGCCTGCTTAATGGCCCGCAGCAAAGCCGCCGAACACGAAGATCTGTCCGGGAGAAAAGTCTCACCTGGACGCGCCATTGTTGATGATCGAAGGAGCCATCGGGCCTATCTGTGACGCACAGAGGAACTCTCAATGAAAGCACCAATGTCGGTGTCAAAACCGCGGATCTCGGGTAGGGGTCCCGAACGTGCGCCTAGACGGATGGTAACATGAGACAAGGGACACGATGTTTTTACCCAGGTTCGAGCCCTCTCGATGGAGGTAATACCCTACTCCTGCTTGATTAATATTGATGATATGGGTAGTACAAGAGTAGATCTACCACGAGATCAAGGAGGCTAAACCCTAGAAGCTAGCCTATGGTATGATTGTTGTTCGTCCTACGGACTAAAACCCTCCGGTTTATATAGACACCGGATAGGTTAGGGTTACACAGAGTCGGTTACAATGGTAGGAGATCTACATATCCGTATGCCAAGCTTGCCTTCCACGCCAAGGAAAGTCCCATCCGGACACGGGACGGAGTCTTCAATCTTGTATCTTCATAGTCTTGGAGTCCGGCCGTGACGATAGTCCGGCTATCCGGACACCCCCTAGTCCGGGACTCCCTCAGCGAGCTTCACCTTGTCCATGGGGTGAGCACGGTCGTGAGGACGGATGCCACCTTGACCCTCAATCCCGGTATCCTCATAACCAAGAGCATTGCAGAAGGCTCTCCATGGGACATGAAAGAACTCATCACGGCACATAAAGGAGAGATGGCGTTCCACATCAGAGCCGAAGTGGACTGTAGCATAGAACTGATGGACGAGCTGCACATCAAAATCACAGTTCACGGTCATGAGCTTGATCAAGTCAAACTCTTCACAGATCTCCAAAGCTTCTCCAAAGTAATCGAGGTTGTTCTTCCAATGATCGATGTCAATGGACCACATCCGGGTGAACTTGTTCTTTTGATGCTCGAACACTTCTGACACAATCCTCATCTATAATTCATTCCGGAACTGAGGGTTGTTCCACCGAGGATTTCGTGCAACAGTGTAGGGATCCTAGAAATGAAACTTTTGCCAGTCCGGCATCTTCCATTTGTGCATGGGCACCGCAACACGTTGCTTGGCAGCAGCAGACTTCTCCCAACGAGTGGCCTTGGTAGGAATCACCACTTCATGAGAGTCCTCGTCGTCACCGGAAGGTTTGCCCCTACGGGTCCTCTTCTTGGTGTTTTGAGGCTTCCGAGTAGCACGGGAACTAGAACCACCTGCAGACGCACACAGAGACCACACAGAAACCCCAACAAAGATGATAGGAATGTACACAAGATCAGAGGAATATGTTTCATATACGTGGGTAGAAAAGAAACAGGGTACATAGGTTCAGAGAAACCGATTGTTCCGGTTGGACCACCGATAGTACTACCCGGGCGGTAGTACTGCTCGCAAGGAGCGGTAGTACCGCTGGGAGCGAAACCGCCGAGTGGAAGAAATGGAACCGCCCGTTCTCGAATCTATATGCCATATTCCTATTACTACGTATGCACAGGAAGCAGAAGGAGGCTATACGGATCTCTCCCACCAACCATTTGGCCAAAATGGGGGAGTACAAGCAATGCCCTAGGGTTGGATTCAAAACGAGGAACTCTAAAAGGAGAAGAACAAGGCATTACCGGTATCCATGGAAGAGATCGAAGAGGAGGCGGCCTCCACGGAGCAGATCTGATGGAGGGCCGACCGATCCGGAGAGCCTGAGGGCGCTCCGGGGCGAAGGACGAAGCAACCGACAGCGTGGGAGAAAAGGGGGAAGACGAGCACGAAGGGGAAAAGAAAGACCCTTCTGCCCGCGTCCCTTTTATACGCCCCAGATGTCAACCGGTAGTACCGCTCCTAGGAGCGGTAGTACTTGTAACATCCCAAATTTCCTATTTGGAATGTTTTACAATCATAGCTAAGCATCTATGCATCCTGTTTGAATTTGAATGCCATTTGAAGTTTCAGGAGAATTTTGAGTTTTCATATTTGAATTCAAACTTGGCAAGTGGGAATCATTTCAAAAACTATGCCTGATGAATACTTGACCAAAAGTATGAGAGGAGTAAACATGACACTCCAAAAATATCAGAGGAAAACCTTGCCAAAAGTTTTGAATTCAAATTTGGGTTTTATTTGAATATTGGAAAAAATGGATTTTTATAAAGTTTGGATTTTGCCCTTTGGAGTCGGATGGACTCGCTTTACTTCTACGCTTCCGCAGCATTAGTAGTTTATTTCTCATGAGTTGGCCTTGAGCCAAATTTATTCTCTTGTAATAAAGACTCTATATGAGAATCGTGTAATAAAATTCAGGTGTGATTGAACTTTGATTATTTCATCGATGTACTATGAGTACCAAAGATGATCTTGGGATGGTATGCATACGTAGATTTGATCGATTTTGGGTCGTCGCACAGAGATGGTATCAGAGCACACGCTGACCGTAGGATCGTAACCCCTAGGATCGGAAAGCCATAGGAAGAGACCATTTACTTTGTATCCTTATCATTCCGTAATTCTCCCCTGTTCAATTCTGACTCTTCTCCTATTTTCAACATTCTAGATGGCCGTCGAGTTCACCCCAGTTTTGCTACCGGAGTTTTGCCAGCCCGATGAGACGATGCCCTTCGGCAGGAAGCTGGTCCAGATGGTGAAGAAGCTGAAGATTGCTCTGCCCTCGATCACCGGGAAGCCAACTAATGCACTTCCGACGGACACCCGCCATGTGATTGAAGTGCATATCCTGTGGAGAACCTTCGGAGGACACACGGAGCCTATTGACTTTGAGTTCACCGACTTCAACCGGATCATCGGAAGGACATGGCGATCTATCGTGCCCTTGGACATCTCCGAGAGGAGTACAGGGCGAGCTCGATCCATCGACCTCGCCATGGTTTCTCGCAAAGCACGGAATGGAGATATCATCCGCACTCAGAGGACGACTCCACTCTCTTATATCCAGGACTTGGAGTGTCTCCTCGTGAAACGGGAGATTCAGACTCGCCAGAACTCAAGGCACATAGGAGGCTTTTGTTCCGTGAACTGGAACTGGAGGAGAAGGCACACGAGACTTCCTTAACCATGAGGAAGAAGTCGCGGACTTCATGGAGACAATCGACGACGAAGATGAAGCTTGCGCGATAGAGGAAAAGATGGACTTGGAGAGGACCTTTTTCCGAGTGGAGATGATGGACCCTCGTGAGTAATGATCAGGATTATGAAGGGAGTTCCACCGAGGAAGCCGCAAGAGGAGGCGCCATAACAGAGGACATCACACCGTGAGGACGCAAGGATTATTGATGAAGACTTTTAGTCGACCACCATGTTATTTTACCTTTTAAATCGATCAGTTAGGGCCGATATTTTCGATTAGTCATGAGCTTTTGTAATCGAGATTGAACCATGTTTGAGTGGAATGAATAAATGATTGGTGTGTTTTATGATTGTGCATTCATATGGGTAGTGTTATTTCTCATAGACCATTGTTCTATTCTAATTTTCTCATCCACTCCAAAAACACCAGATGCCTCCGAGACGTGACATCGGTTTTCCGCCGAGCTCACCCACTGCTCCAAAGCAGCAGAATGCCCTCATGCAGCTACTCATCCGAATCGAACAACAACACCAACAATCCACCGCCACCACCCCGTGGACAACTTGACTCGATTCTCGAGGCTGAATCCGCCAGTTGTTCTCTAGTAGCACCGAGCCGATTGTGGCTGATGATTGGCTCTGCAAAGTCGGAAGAGAGCTAATCACTGTTGGATGCACCGATGCAGAGAAGGTGCGCTTTGTCGCAAGATCAACTTGATGGACCTGCAGCTTCTTGGTGGGAGAACTACACCGCCACTTATCCCATCGGTGCCATCACAGGATCAGTTCCAGCAGGCCTTCCGCACCGCCATGTTTCATTTGGAGCCATGAGTCCAAGAAGCGTGAGTTCCGCAATTTACGCCAGGGAACCGCATTGTGGCGCAAAGACGTGGATGAGTTCAGCAAGCTAGCCCGCTATGCCCCCGATGATGTGGCCACAGATGCCGCAGCAGGAGAAATTTTCGAGGACTCAACGACGAGCTGAGTATGCAGCTTATTGTGGCTACCTTCAACAACTACCGGAGCTGGTAGACAAGGCCACCATACTTGAAGGCAAGCAGCAGCAGATTGAAAGCGCAAGCGGAAGTACAGCCAGGGAAGCACAACTCAGAGCTCGCAGAAGCCCGTTATGCCCCATACTGGGAGGGCATACCCATCATAACCATGGAGGACATAATCATGGAGGCAATGGGAACAACCGCAGCCAGACAACAAGTCAGGCCATGGCAATGGCAATGGAAACGGTAATGGCAATCAGCATCGTTCTGCCCGGCTTCAAGGATCTGAGCCACATCACCGCTTCAAGTGCCGAAGACAGGCACTATGCCACCGACTGCCCGGAGGCCAAGCAGAGGAATGGAAACGGCAATGGAGGCTCAAATAAGAAGCCCAACCTGTTCCTCGTGCTCGTGTGAACCACATTGACGTGGAGGACGCCTATGATCAGCCGATAATCGTGGTTGGTAAGTTTTATTGAATTCACGCTCAGTTTTGGTACTCTTTGATTACGGTGCAACGATTCATTCATATCAAGGGTAGTTGTGGAAAAGTACGGGTTGCCCACTAAAACCCTTAGAAGCCCCCTTCGCGGGCCCGCAGGAGGAGAAATGATGGCAGCTTAGGCTGTCATGCAACCTCAACATCGGGAACCATAAATTTCCGCAGACCTCATAGTGTTGGAAACCCAGACCTTGGATGTAATCCTAGGCATGGATTGGTTGACGAAGTTTGAAGGAAACATAGATCGTGCTCAAGAAGTCTATTCCGCTCACCACCCCGGAGCGTAAGAGGATCAAGTATGTAGCCAGCACTGCCAGATGAAGAATCAGTGCATTTCTCACGGAGTTGTTCAGAGGAAGTGCCAGAGTGCAAGATTTTCCCGATGTGTTTCCGGAGGAATTACCAGAATGCCACGGACAGGACATTGAGTTTCGATTGAGTTATTGCCCAAGCATAGCCCCAATATCCAAGAGACCTTATCGGATGCCACCGAATGAGTTGAAAGAGATCAAGGATCAAATAAATGAGTTATTGGAGAAAGGATATATTCGGCCAAGCTCATCACCTTGGGGAGCCCCAGTTCTTTTGGTAGAGAAGAAGGATGGAAGCTTGAGGATGGTTGTGGATTATCGTGCGTTGAACGAAGTAACCATCAAGAACAAGTACCCTCTGCCGATGATTAATGATCTGTTTGATCAGCTAGTTGGAGCCAAGGTATTCTCTAAGATCGATCTTCGATCAGGGTATCATCAGTTGAAGATCCGTGAAAAGGATATACCCAAAACAGCATTCACTACCAGGTATGGTTTATATGAGTATACCGTCATGTCATTTGGATTGACTAATGCTCCTGCATACTTCATGAATTTGATGAACAAGGTGTTTATGGAATATCTGGACAAGTTTGTCGTGGTGTTCATCGATGATATATTGATTTTTCCAAGAGCGAGGAAGAGCATAAGGAACATTTGCGCCTAGTTCGAGAAACTTCGAGAACATCGCCAGTATGCCAAGTTCAGCAAATGTGAATTTTGGCTGAAGGAAGTTGGATTCCTCGGACATGTTATTTCAGGAGAAGGAATAGCAGTTGATCCCGCCAAGGTTGAATCAGTCACCGATTGGTAGTCACCCACCTCACCAAGGAGATCCGCAGTTTTCGGACTCGCAGGATATTATCGGAGGTTCATTGAGAACTTCTCGAAGATTGCCAAGCCCATGACTGAGCTGTTGAAGAAGGAAGCCAAGTATGTTTGGACCGAGGAATGTGAAGCCAGTTTTCAGGAATTGAAGAAACGTTTGGTCACAGCCCCAGTGTTGATTTTGCCGGACATACACAAGGAATACCAGGTCTATTGTGACGCTTCTCGTCAAGGACTCGGAGGAGTACTCATACAGGAAGGAAAAGTTGTAGCTTATGCCTCCAGACAGCTACGACCTCACGAGATGAATTATGCCACACATGATTTGGAGTTAGCAGCCGTAGTGCATGCACTCAAGACTGGAGACATTTCCTCATCGGAAACCGTTGTGATGTTTACACAGATCACAAGAGCTTGAAGTATATTTTCACGCAGAAGGAATTGAACCTTAGGCAGAGGAGATGGCTAGAGTTAATCAAGGACTATGACATGAGATTGCATTACCACCCAGGTAAGGCTAATGTTGTAGCAGATGCCTTGAGCCGTAAGAGTTATGTGAATACTCTTATAGCAGGAGGATTACCCCAGGAGTTAGTCGATGACCTCAGAGATCTCCGACTGGAGATAGTTCCGAGAGGATATATTGCAACTCTGGAAGTTTAGTCCACTTTGGCCGAAAGGATTCGTGAAGCCCAGAAGTCGGACAAGGAAATTGATGAGATAAAGCAGAAGATGAATGAAGGAAAAGCTAAAGGATTCCGTAAGGATGAACACGGAGCTATATGGTTCGAGGATCGATTATGTGCCCAATGATCCCGAACTCAGGAAGCTAATTCTACAGGAGGCTCATGATTAGCAGACTCGATTCACCCCGGTAACACCAAGATGTACCTGGATTTGAAGGAAAGTTTCGTGGACAGGTATGAAGAAGGATATTGCCGAGTGCGTAAAAGATGCGATGTTTGTCAACGTGTAAAGGAAGAATATCAGAAGCCAGCAGGGTTACTTCAACCTTTGCCGATTCCAGATTGGAAATGGGAGAAACTTGGAATGGATTTCATCACAGGATTACCCAGACCCGCTCAGGTTATGATTCTATCCGGTAGTGGTTGATCGTTTGACCAAGGTAGCTCACTTCATTCCGTGAAGACTACCTATACCAGTGCTAAGTTGGCCAAGATATACATGACCAGGATCGTATGTCCGCATGGAGTTCCGAGGAAAATCGTGTCACATAGAGGAACGCAGTTTACCTCAAAGTTTTGGAAGCGGTTGCATGAAACTTTGGGTACGAGGCTGGAATTCAAGACAGCTTTTCATCCGCAGCATGATGGACGGACCGAGAGAGTCAACCAGATTACGAAGACATGTTGAGAGCTTGTGTGCTAGACTATGGGTCTAGCTGGGATGATAATTTGCCGTCACGCAGAGTTCTCATACAACAACAGTTATCAATCCGATCAAGATGGCCCTTCAAGCTCTATACGGAAGGAGGTGCAGAACACCATTCTTTGTGGGATAGTGTTGAGATCGATCACTTTTCGGTTCCGACCTTATCAGGATTCCAAGAGAAAGTCAAGCTGATTCGAGATGACTCAAGATAGCACAGTCGAGACAGAAGAGTTATGCCGACAGTAAGCGCAAGGAAGTGACTTACGAAGTGGGAGACGGAGCATATCTTCGTGTGTCCCCACTTCGTGGAATCAAGAGATTTGGTGTCAAGGGAAAGTTAGCACCCCGATTCATTGGCCCCTACAAAATCCTCGAACGCCGTGGAGAAGTTGCTTACAAGTTGGAATTGCCGGAGGGATTGTCCGGAGTTCATGATGTCTTCCATGTTTCTCAGCTGAAGAAGTGTCATGCCGACATGGCCGATATACCGTTGAGAGACACAATGCCCCTAGAGGCCATACAGCTTGATAGTGATCTGACCTACAAGGAGAAACCCGTCCGAATTCTCGAGACTGCGAGCAGAGTCACCCGCAGCAAGGTCATCAAATTTTGCAAGGGTTTGTGGAGTCACCACACCGAGGAAGAAGCCACTGGGAGCGCCAAGAAGACCTTCTTCGAGACCACCCGCACCTATTTGCTAGCCAACCCGAATCTCGAGGGCGAGATTCATCTTAAGGTGGGTAGGTTTGTAACATCCCAAATTTCCTATTTGGAATGTTTTACAATTATAGCTAAGCATCTATGCCTCCTGTTTGAATTTGAATGCCATTTGAAGTTTCAGGAGAATTTTGAGTTTTCATATTTGAATTCAAACTTGGCAAGTGGGAATCATTTCAAAAACTATGCCTGATGAATACTTGATCAAAAGTATGAGAGGAGTAAACATGACACTCCAAAAATATCGGAGGAAAACCTTGCCAAAAGTTTTGAATTCAAATTTGGGTTTTATTTGAATATTGGAAAAAATGGATTTTTATAAAGTTTGGATTTTGCCCTTTGGAGTCGGATGGACTCGCTTTACTTCTACGCTTCCGCAGCATTAGTAGTTTATTTCTCATGAGTTGGCCTTGAGCCAAATTTATTCTCTTGTAATAAAGACTCTATATGAGAATCGTAATAAAATTCAGGTGTGATTGAACTTTGATTATTTCATCGATGTAATCGTGAGTACCAAAGATGATCTTGGGATGGTATGCATACGTAGATTTGACCGATTTTGGGTCAGGTCGCTACAGTACTGGTCCTGTAACTACCAGGCGGTTGAGAGGCGGTACTTCCGCTCCAGAAGCAGCGGTAGTACCGCGTCCAAACACCGGTAATACCAGTCAGAGGTACTGGTACAGGCAGGAGCGGTAGAACCGCTCGTGCAGGACCGGAAGTACCGCTGAGACTGTATAACAGAGGGGAAGACCGGTAGAACCGGTCTGACCATCGGTTGTACCGCCAGGTTGCAACAGCCCAAGAACAAGGAGATCAACTTGTGTACATTTGGAATAGAGGGCTTGGGATAAGAAGGCTTAGGATAGAAAAATGTCACTGTAATATGATGAAGATGTTGGAAATATGCCCTAGAGGCAATAATAAATTAGTTATTCTTATTATATTTCCTTGTTCATGATAATCGTTTATTATCCATGCTATAATTGTATTGATAGGAAACTCAGATACATGTGTGGATACATAGACAACACCATGTCCCTAGTAAGCCTCTAGTTGACTAGCTCGTTTATCAATAGATGGTCACGGTTTCCTAACCATGGACATTGGATGTCGTTGATAACGGGATCACATCATTAGGAGAATGATGTGATGGACAAGACCCAATCCTAAGCCTAGCACAAAGATCGTGTAGTTCGTATGCTAAAGCTTTTCTAATGTCAAGTATCATTTCCTTAGACCATGAGATTGTGCAACTCCCGGATACCGTAGGAATGCTTTGGGTGTACCAAACGTCACAACGTAACTGGGTGGCTATAAAGGTACACTACGGGTATCTCCGAAAGTGTCTGTTGGGTTGGCACGAATCGAGACTGGTATTTCTCACTCAGTGTAACGGAGAGGTATCTCTGGGCCCACTCGGTAGGACATCATCATAAATGTGCACAATGTGACCAAGGAGTTGATCACGGGATGATGTGTTATGGAACGAGTAAAGAGACTTGCCGGTAACGAGATTGAACAAAGTATCGGGATACCGACGATCGAATCTCGGGCAAGTACTATACCGGTAGACAAACGGAATTGAATACGGGATTGATTGAATCCTCGACATCGTGGTTCATCCGATGAGATCATCGTAGAACATGTGGGAGCCAACATGGGTATCCAGATCCCGCTGTTGGTTATTGGCCGGAGAGTTGTCTCGGTCATGTCTGCATGGTTCCCGAACCCGTAGGGTCTACACACCTAATGTTCGGTGACGCTAGGGCTATAGAGATATTAGTATGCGGTAACCCGAAAGTTGTTCGGAGTCCCAGATGTCACGAGGAGTTCCGGAATGGTCCGGAGGTAAAGATTTATATATAGGAAGTCCAGTTTCGGCCACCGGGAAAGTTTCGGGGGTCATCGGTATTGTACCGGGACCACCGGAAGGGTCCCGGGGGTCCACCGGGTGGGGCCACCTATCCCGGAGGGCCCCATGGGCTGAAGGGGCGTGGGAACCAGCCCCTGGTGGGCTGGTGCCCCCTTGGGCCTCCCATGCGCCTAGGGTTGGAAACCCTAAGGGGTGGGGGCGCCTCCACTTGGCTTGGAGGCCAAGCCACCCCTAGGGCAGCCGCCCCCCTCCCTAGATGGGATCTACAAGGGGCCGGCGCCCCTAGGCCCCTATATAGTGGAGGGAGGAAGGGCAGCCGCTTTGAGTCCTGGCGCCCCCTCCCTCCCGTGACACCTCTTCCTCCCGCTTGCGCTTGGCGAAGCCCCGCCGGTATCCGCTACTTCCACCACCACGCCGTCAGGTTGCTGGATCTCCATCAACCTCTCCTTCCCTTGCTGGATCAAGAAGGAGGAGATGTCTCTCCGAACCGTATGTGTGTTGAACGCGGAGGTGCTGTCTGTTCGGCGCTAGGATCATCGGTGATTTGGATCACGATGAGTACGACTCCATCAACCCCGTTCACTTGAACGCTTCCGCTTAGCGATCTACAAGGGTATGTAGATGCACTCCCCTTCCCCTCGTTGCTAGATTTCTCCATAGATTGATCTTGGTTATGCGTAGAAAATTTTGAATTTCTGCTACGTTCCCCAACAGTGGCATCATGAGCTAGGTCTATTGCGTAGATTCTATGCACGAGTAGAACACAAGTTGTTGTGGGCGTTGATTTTGTTCAATATGCTTACCGTTACTAGTTCTATCTTGTTTTGACGGTATTGTGGGATGAAGCGACCCGGACCGACCTTACACGTACACTTACGTGAGACAGGTTCCACCGACTGACATGCACTTGTTGCATAAGGTGGCTAGCGGTGCCGCTCTCCCACTTTAGTCGGATCGGATTCGATGAAAAGGGTCCTTATGAAGGGTAAATAGCAATTGGCATATCACCGTTGTGGCTTTGCGTAGGTAAGAAGCGTTCTTGCTAGAAACCCATAGCAGCCACGTAAAACATGCAACAACAATTAGAGGACGTCTAACTTGTTTTTGCAGGGTATGCTATGTGATGTGATATGGCCAAAAAGAATGTGATGAATGATATATGTGATGTATGAGATTGATCATGTTCTTGTAATAGGAATCACGACTTGCGTCGATGAGTATGACAACCGGCAGGAGCCATAGGAGTTGTGTTTAATTATTGTATGACCTGCGTGTCACTGAATAACGCCATGTAATTACTTTACTTCATTGCTAAACCGTTAGCTATAGTAGTAGAAGTAATCAGTTGGCGAGACAACTTCATGGAGACACGATGATGGAGATCATGATGATGGAGATCATGGTGTCATGCCGGTGACGATGATGATCATGGAGCCTCGAAGATGGAGATCAAAAGGAGCAAAATGATATTGGCCATATCATGTCACTATTTGATTGCATGTGATGTTTATCATGTTTATGCATCTTATTTGCTTAGAACGACGGTGTAAATAAGATGATCCATCACAATAATTTCAAGAAAGTGTTCCCCCTAACTGTGCACCGTTGCGAAAGTTCGTTGTTTCGAAGCACCACATGATGATCGGGTGTGATAGATTCTAACGTTCACATACAACGGGTGTAAGCTATATTTACACATGCAAAACACTTAGGTTGACTTGACGAGCCTAGCATGTACAGACATGGCCTCGGAACACAAGAGACCGAAAGGTCGAACATGAGTCGTATAGTGGATACGATCAACATGAAGATGTTCACCGATGATGACTAGTCCGTCTCACGTGATGATCGGACACGGCCTAGTTGACTCGGATCATGTATCACTTAAATGACTAGAGGGATGTCTATCTGAGTGGGACTTCATAAGATGAACTTACTTATCGTGAACATAGTCAAAAAGGTTTTTGCAAATTATGTCGTAGCTTGCGCTTTAGTTCTACTGTTTTAGATATGATCCTAGAGAAAATTCAGTTCAAAGTTGATAGTAGCAATTATGCGGACTAGGTCCGTAAACTGAGGATTGTCCTCGTTGCTTCGTAGAAGGCTTATGTCCTTAATGCACCGCTCAGGGTGCTAAACCTCAAACGTCGTCTGTGGATGTTGCGAACATCTGACATACACGTTTTGATAACTACGTGATAGTTCAGTAATGTTAAACGGTTTAGAGTTGAGGCACCGAAGACGATTTCGAAACGTCGCAGAACATATGAGATGTTTCGAGGGCTGAAATTGGGATTTCAGGCTCGTGCCCATGTCAAGAGGTATAAGACCTCCGACGAGTTTCTTAGCCTGCAAACTAAGGGAGAAAAGCTCAATCGTTGAGCTAGTGCTCAGATTGTCTGAGTACCACAATCACTTGAATCGAGTGGGAGTTAATCTTCCATATGAGATAGTGATGTTTCTCCAAAGTCGTTGCCACCAAGCTGCTAGAGCTTCGTGATGAACTATAACATATCAGGGATAGATATGATGATCCCTAAAATATTCGCGATGTTTGACACCGCGAAAGTAGAAATCAAGAAGGAGCATCAATCGTTGATGGTTAGTGAAACCACTAGTTTCAAGAAGGGCAAGGGCAAGACGGGATACTTCATGAAATGGCAAATCAGTTGCTACTCTAGTGAAGAAACCCAAGGTTAAACCAAGCCCGAGACTAAGTGCTTCTGTAATGAGGAGAATGGTCATTGAAGCAGGACTACCCTAGATACTTGGTAGATGAGAAGGCTGGCAAGGTCGATAGAAGTATATTGGATATACATTATATTAATATGTACTTTACTAGTACTCCTAGTAGCACCAGGGTATTAGACACCGGTTCGGTTGCTAAGTGTTGGTAACTCGAAATAAAAGCTGCGGAATAAACGGAGACTAGCTAAAGGTGAGATGACGATATGTGTTGGAAGTGTTTCCAAGCTTGATGTGATCAAGCATCGCATACTCCCTCTACCATCGAGATTGGTGTTAGACCTAAATAATTGTTATTTGGTTGAGCATAGACATGATTGGATCATGTTTATCGCAATATGGTTATTCATTTAAGGAGAATAATGGTTACTCTGTTTATTTGAATAATACCTTCAATGGTCTTGCACCTAAAATAAATGGTTTATTGAATCTCGATCATGGTGATACACATGTTCATGCCAAAAGATATAAGATAGTAATGATAGTACCACATACTTGTGGCACTGCCACTTGAGTCATATTGGTATAAAACGCATGAAGAAGCTCCATGTTGATGGATCTTTGGACTCACTCGGTTTTGAAAAGATTGAGACATGCGAACCATGTCTATTGGTGTATACGCATGAAGAAACCCCATGCAGATGGATCGTTTGGACTCACTTGATTTTAAATCACTTGAGACATGCAAATCATACCACATGGGCAAGATGACTGAAAAGCCTCGGTTTCAGTAAGATGGAACAAGAAAGCAACTTGTTGGAAGTAATACATTTTGATGTGTGCAGTCCAATGAGTGCTGAGGCACGTAGTGGATATCGTTATGTTCTTACTTCACAAATGATTTGAGTAGATACTGAGTATATTTACTTGATGAAACACAAGTCTGAATTATTGAATGGTTCAAGTAATTTCAGAGTGAAGTTGAAGACCGTCGTGACAAGAGGATAAAATGTCTATGATATGATCATGGAGATGAATATCTGAGTTGCGAGTTTGGTACACAATTGAGACATTGTGGAAATTGTTTCACAACTAACACCGCCTGGAACACCATAGTGTGATGGTGTGTCCGAACATCATAGCTGCACCCCATTGGATATGGGGCATACCATGATGTCTCTTATCGAATTACCAGTATCGTTCATGGGTTAGGCATTAGAGACAACCACATTCACTTTAAATAGGGCACCACGTAATTCCGTTGAGATGACACCGTATGAACTATGGTTTAGAGAAACCTAAGCTGTCGTTCCTTAAAAGTTTGGGGCTGCGACGCTTATGTGAAAAGTTTTATCCTGATAAGCTCGAACCCAAAGCGGATAAATGCATCTTCATAGGACACCCAAAACAGTTGGGTATACCTCCTGTCTCAGTTCCGGAAGCAAAAGGGATTGTTTCTAGAATCGGGTCCTTTCTCGAGGAAAAGTTTCTCCTGAAAGAATTGAGTGGGAGGATGGTGGAGACTTGATGAGGTTATTGAACCATCACTTCAACTAGTGTGTAGCAGGCACGTGAAGTTGTTCCTATGGCGCCTACACCAATTGAAGTGGAAGCTAATGATAGTGATCATGAAACTTGGATCAAGTCACTACTAAACCTCGTGAGGTCGACAAGTATGCGCACTACTTGAGTGGTACTTAATCCTGTCTTGGAGGTCATGTTGCTAGTCAACAATGAACCTACGAGCTATGGAGAAGCGATGGAGAGCCCGGATTCATTTAATGGCTCGAGGCCATAAAAATCCGAGAGGGATCCATGTACGAAAACAAAGTATAGACTTTGGAAGAACTACTCGATGGTCGTAAGGCTGTTGAGTACAGATGGATTTTAAAAGGAAGACAGACAATGATGGTAAGTGTCACCATTAAGAAAGCTCAACTTGTCGCTAAGTTGTTTTCCGACAAGTTCAAGGAGTTGACTACGATGAGACTTTCTCACCAGAGCGATGCTAAGAGTCTGTTGAATTATATTAGCAGCTATCGCATTATTTATGAAATCTTGCAGATAGGATGTCAAAACATTGTTTCCTCGACGATTTTCTTGAGGAAAGTTTGTATATGATACAACTAGAAGTTTTTGTCAATCCTAAAAGATGCTAACAAGTATGCAAAGCTCTAGCAATCCTTCTAAGGACTGGAGTAAGCATCTCGGAGTTGGAATATACGCTTTGATGAGATGATCAAAGATTTTGGGTTTACACAAAGTTTATGAGAAACTTGTATTTCCAAAGAAGTGAGTGGGAGCACTATATCATTTCTCATGAGTATATGTTGTTGACATATTGTTGATCGGAAATGATGTAGAATTTCTAGAAAGCATATAGGGTTATTTGAAAAGTGTTTTTCAATGGAAAACCTGGACTAAGCTGCTTGAACATTAAGCATCAAGATCTACGAGGATAGATCAAAATCGCTTGATAGTACTTTCAAATGAGTACGCACTTTGACATGATTTTGAAGGAGTTCAAAATAGATCAGTCAAAGAAGGAGTTCTTACCTGAGTTACAAGGTGTAAAGTTGACCATGGTAGAAGAAAGAGGAAGGACGAAGGTCGTCCCCTATGCTTTTGTCATAGGCTCTACACGGTATGCCATGCTGAGTATCGCACCTGATGTGTGCCTTGCCACATGTCTGGCAAGAGGGTACAGAGGTGATCAAGGAGTGGATCACCAGATAGCGGTCAAGATTATCCTTAGAGGAATAAGGATATGTTTCTCGGTTATGGAGGTGATAAAGAGTTTGACATAAAGAGTTGCGTCGATGCAAGCTTAACACCTAACCGGATAGCTCTGACTAGAGATACCGAATACGTACAATGGAGCAGCAATTTGTAATAGCTCCAAGTGGAACGTGGTAGCAGCATCTATGATATGACATAACGTTTTGCGAAAAAACATAGGGATCTGAATATTGCAGACCCGTTGACTACAGCCTCTCTCACAAGCATAACATGATCAAACCCAGAACTCATTGAGTGTTAATCACATAGTGATGTGAACTAGATTATTGATTCTAGTAAACTCTTTGGATGTTGGTCACATAGAGATGTGACCTGTGAGTGTTAATCACATGGCGATGTGAACTAGATTATTGACTCTAGTGCAAGTGGGAGACTGTTGGAAATATGCCCTAGAGGCAATAATAAATTAGTTATTATTATTATTATATTTCCTTGTTCATGATAATATTTTATTATCCATGCTATAATTGTATTGATAGGAAACTCAGATACATGTGTGGATACATAGACAACACCATGTCCCTAGTAAGCCTCTAGTTGACTAGCTCGTTGATCAATAGATGGTCACGGTTTCCTGACCATGTACATTGGATGTCGTTGATAACGGGATCACATCATTAGGAGAATGATGTGATGGACAAGATCCAATCCTAAGCCTAGCACAAAGATCGTGTAGTTCGTATGGTAAAGCTTTTCTAATGTCAAGTATCATTTCCTTAGACCATGAGATTGTGCAACTCCTGGATACCGTAGGAATGCTTTGGGTGTACCAAATGTCACAACGTAACTGGGTGGCTATAAAGGTACACTACGGGTATCTCCGAAAGTGTCATTGGGTTGGCATGAATCGAGATCGATTTGTCACTCCGTAACGGAGAGGTATCTCTGGGCCCACTCGGTAGGACATCATCATAATGTGCACAATGTGACCAAGGATTTGATCACGGGATGATGTGTTACAGAACGAGTAAAGAGACATGGCGGTAACGAGATTGAACAAGGTATTGGGATACCGACGATCGAATCTCGGGCAAGTACTATACCGGTAGACAAAGGGAATTGAATACGGGATTGGTTGAATCCTCGACATCGTGGTTCATCCGATGAGATCATCGTAGAACATGTGGGAGCCAACATGAGTATCCAGATCCCGCTGTTAGTTATTGGCCGGAGAGTTGTCTCGGTCATGTCTACATGGTTCCCGAACCCGTAGGGTCTACACACTTAAGGTTCAGTGACGCTAGGGTTGTAGATATATTAGTATGCGGTAACCCGAAAGTTGTTCGGAGTCCCGGATGAGATCCCGTATGTCACGAGGAGTTTCGGAATGGTCCGGAGGTAAATATTTATATATAGGAAGTCCAGTTTCAGCCACCGGGAAAGTTTCGGGGGTCATCGGTATTGTACCGGGACCACCGGAAGGGTCCCGGGGGTCCATCGGATGGGGCCTGTTGGAGAACGTTGCAGAAAATAAAATTTTTCCTACGGTTTCACCAAGATCCATCTATGAGTTCATCTAAGCAACGAGTAATAGGAGAGAGATGCATCTACATACCACTTGTAGATCGCGTGCGGAAGCGTTCAAGAGAACGGGGATGATGGAGTCGTACTCGCCGTGATTCAAATCACCGATGACCAAGTGCCGAACGGACATCACCTCCGCGTTCAACACACATACGGAGCGGATGACGTCTCCTCTTTCTTGATCCAGCAATGGGGAAGGAGAGGTTGAGGAAGAAGGCTCCCAGCAGCACGACGACGGCGTGGTGATGGTGGAGAGGCAAGATCTCGGCAGGCTTCGCCAAGCACTTAACGGAGGAGGAGAGGTGTTGGGAGGGAGGGCTGTGCCTTGGATGTGTGTTGCAGCCTCCCCCGCCCCTCTATTTATAGGGAAGGGCAGGGGCCACCCCTCTAGATGAGATCTAGAGGGGGGCGGCCAAGGGAGGGGCTTGCTTCAAGCAAGGGGGCGCCCCACCAGGGTTTCCCCCAACCCTAGGCGCATGGGCCCAAAGGGGGGGCGCCCAGCCTCCAGGCTGGTTCCCTGCCCCCACGGCCCATGAGGCCCTCCGAGAGGTGGCCCCCCGGTGGACCCTCGAACCCCTCCGTGGCCCCAGATAATACCGATATGCCCCAAACTTTCCGGTGACCGTATGACAGCTTCCCATATATAAATCTTCACCTCCGACCATTCCGGAGCTCCTCGTGATGTCCGAGATCTCATCCGGACTCAACAACATTCGTAATCACATACAAGTGTTCCTAATAACCCTAGCGCCACCGAACCTTATGTGTAGACCCCACGGGTTCGAGATATGCGCATATGACCGAGACGGCTCTCCGTCAATAACCAACAGCGGATCTGATACCCATGTTGGCTTCTACATACCTCGATGATCTCATCGGATGAACCACGATGTCGAGGATTCAAGCAACCCCAGATACTATTCCCTTTGTCGACGGTATGTTACTTGCCCGAGATTCGATCGTCGTATCCCAATACCTCGCTCAATCTCGCTACCGCAAGTCACTTTACTGCATCAGAATGCATGATCCCGTGACCGCACACTTGGTCACTTTGAGCTCATTATGATGATGCACTACCGAAAGGGCCTAAGTGATACCTCTCCGTAATACGGAGTGACAAATCCAGCCTCGATCCGTGTCAACCCAATGACACTTTCGAGATACCGTAGTGCACCTTTATAGTCACCCGCCACGCCAGACGCTTGGTACACCCAAAGCACTCCTACGGTATCCAGGAGTTACACGATCTCATGGTCTAAGGAAGAGATACTTGACATTGGAAAAGCTCTAGCAAAACGAATCTACACGATCTTGTGCTATGCTTAGGATTGTCTTGTCCAACACATCATTCTCCTAATGATGTGATCCCGTTATCAATGACATCCAATGTCCATAGTCGTGAAACCATGACTATCTATTGATCAACGAGCTAGTCAACTAGAGGCTCACTAGGGACATGTTGTGGTCTATGTATTCACACGTATTACGATTTCCGGATAATACAATTATAGCATGAATAAAAGACAATTATCACGTAACAAGGAAATATAATAATAATCCTTTTATTATTGCCTCTAGGGCATATTTCCAATAGGGCCACCTATCCCGGAGGGCCCCAGGGGCTGAAGGGGCGTGGGAACCAGCCCCTGGTGGGCTGGTGCGCCCCTTGGGCCTCCCATGCGCCTAGGGTTGAAACCCTAAGGGGTGGGGTGCTCCACTTGGCTTGGAGGCCAAGCCACCCCTAGGGCAGCCGCCTCCCTAGATGGGATCTACAAGGGCCGACGCCCCTAGGCCCCTATATAGTGGAGGGAGGAGGGCAGCCGCACTCGAGTCCCCTGGCGCCCCTCCCTCCCATGACACCTCTTCCTCTCGCTTGCGCTTGGCGAAAGCCCTCGCCGGGATCCCGCGCATTTCCACCACCACGCCTGTCAGGCTGCTGGATCTCCATCAACCTCTCCTTCCCTTGCTGGATCAAGAAGGAGGAGATGTCTCTCCCAACCGTATGTGTGTTGAACGCGGAGGTGCCGTCTGCTCGGTGCTAGGATCATCGGTGATTTGGATCACGATTTAGTACGACTCCATCAACCCCGTTCACTTGAACGCTTCCGCTTAGCGATCTACAAGGGTATGTAGATGCACTCCCCTTCCCCTCGTTGCTAGATTTCTCCATAGATTGATCTTGGGGATGCGTAGAAAATTTTGAATTTCTGCTACGTTCCCCAATAGAAGAAGACTCTCAAGAGTGCAAGAAGCAACCAAGAAAAGCCACTCTTTAGAGAATTCAAACATCTAGGCAAACGGAAACACCCAACAAGGAAAAACACCTAAGCACAAGGGCGGTGGCCAAAGCCACCTATGTTTGAGTTAAGAGGGTATGGCGCCACGAAGAATTATCTTTGGGCCCATGACCACAACTCGTCTTTGAAGCACAAGTACCATCAACAATGGCTAATGTGAAAGAGTTGATCAATTTATGCATAATGGGGGGTGGAAGAGTTCATTGAGAGAACAACACTCCCCCTATGTCCATGCCTACACCTAAACAAGATAACAAGCTGAGTATGGTGGGGTGTGAAAGGGTTCAAGCAACATTGCTCGAATCAATGATATTTATCTCATGCCTTAACTCACGAAATCTTGCTTCATCCAAGGGCTTCATGGAGATATCTGCAAGGTTATCATGAGTGTTGAGATAGTTGAGCTCGATCTCCCCTCGCCTAATGTGATCCCGGATGAAGTGATACCGAATCTCAATATGCTTCATCTTGAAATGTTTTTTTGAGAACTTCGTCTTGAAATGTTGAACCGGGTTGAGAGAAATCTTGATGGCACTTTCATTGTCAAACCAAAGAGGTACTTTGTCACAAATGACACTGTAATCCTTTAAAGTTTTCCTCATCCAAAGAAGTTGTGCACAACAACTACCGGCGGCCACATACTCCGCTTCGGTGGACGAGGGAGACACACAACTTTGCTTCTTGGAAGACCAACTCACTAGAAAGCAACCTAGAAATTGGCACCCTCTGGAGGTGGACTTCCTATCCACTTTGTCTCCCGCCCAATCGGAGTCCGAATAACCTACAAGCTTGAAGTTTGCTCCTCTTGGATACCATAAGCCAAGTTTGGGGTATGAGCCAAATATCGAAAGATTCGCTTGACCGCCACAAAGTGGCTTTCCTTAGGTGCGGCTTGAAACCGTGCACAAATTCCCACACTCAACATGATATCCGGTCTAGATGCACAAAGGTAAAGCAAGGATCCAATCATGAGGCGATATACCTTTTGATCCACCGCTTTACCATTGGGATCAATGTCAAGTTGGCACTTGGTGGGCATTGGAGTGGAAGCCGGCTTGACATCACTTAGCTTGAATCTCTTTAGCATGTCTTGAGTGTATTTGGCTTGGTTGATGAAGGTTCCTTCTCTTATTTGTTTGATTTTGAACCCGAGAAAGAACTTCAACTCTCCCATCGAAGACATCTTGAACTTTGAGGTCATGAGAGCGGCAAATTCCTCATTGAAAGCTTTGTTAGGAGAACCAAATAACTCCCCTTTGACCTTCTTAGTAAAAAGAGTGTGGTCGATTTTCCCAACTTCAAATCCACGATCTTGCAACAACTCGGTAAGGTGGTCATACCACGCACGTGGGGCTTGTTTAAGGCCATAGAGTGCCTTATCGAGTTGATACACATGATCGGGGAAGTAGGGGTCCTCGAACCCGGGGGGTTGTTTGACATATACCAACTCATTAATAGGACCATTAAGAAAAGCACTCTTCACATCCATTTGTTGCAACTTAAAGTTATGATGAGAAGCATAAGCAATCAACAAACAAATGGATTCAAGGCGAGCAACAGGAGCAAAGGTTTCACCGTAGTCGATACCCTCGACTTGGGAGTAGCCTTGTGCTACCAATCTTGCCTTGTTGCGAACTATTGTCCCATGAGCATCTTGCTTGTTTTTGAATATCCATTTGGTTCCAATGACAATGTGGTTCCCCGTTGGCCTTGGCACCAATCTCCACACCTTGTTGTACTCGAAGTTGTTAAGTTCTTCATGCATGGCATTGAGCCAATCCGGATCTTCGAGCGCCTCATAGACCTTTTGGGGTTCAACATAAGAGACAAACGCGTGATGTTCGCAATAGTTCGCCAATTGTCTACGAGTGCTTACCCCCTTTTGAATGCTTGCAAGCACATTCTTCATGAGATGACCCTTGGTAGAGAGCTTGGATGCAATCTTGGCGGCACGACGCTCCAATTCCTCCTCGGGGCTGAGTTGAGGAGCGGTCACTTGATCATCTTGAGCGCCGTCTTGAGCTTGTTCTTGATTTTGAGCTTGCTCTTGATCTTGAACTTGCTCGGAGGAGAGAACTTGACCTTGGGCATCACTTGGTGATACGACACCATCTTGAGGTTGATCTTGCCCTTGGTCATGTTCATGAGGTTGAGGGCCTTCACTTTGTTCTTCAGAAGCGTGTGGGTCTCGGGTTGGTGATGGTTCCACTTAAGTTGAACATTGTCCCTCTCCTTCGGCCACAAGGGGTTCGTCAATGGGTAGGATATGACCAACACCCATTCTTCTTATGGCTTGGGGAGGAATTTCATCACCTACATCACAAGTACCACTTTACTCCACTTGGGAGCCGTTATTCTCATCAAACTCCACGTTACACGTCTCCTCAATAAGGCCAGTGGACTTATTGAGAACACGGTAAGCATGGGAGTTTGTAGCATAACCAACAAATATGCCCTCATGATCTCTAGCCTCAAATTTAGACAAACGAACACCTTTCTTGAGAATGAAGCACTTACACCCGAACACCCGTAAGTACTTGAGGTTGGGCTTGTTACCGGTGAGAATCTCATATGGAGTCTTGTTCAAGCCCTTGCGGAGGTAGAGCCGATTTGATGCATGACACGCGGTGTTGATGGCTTTGGCCCAAAAGTTGTATGGAGACTTGAACTCCGCCATCATGGTCCTTGCCGCATCCATCAACATCCGTTTCTTCCTCCCCGCTACACCATTTTGTTGAGGGGTGTATGGTGCGTAATATTGATGCTTGATCCCCTCATCACTAAGAAACTCATCCAAGGTGTAGTTCTTGAACTCGGTGCCGTTGTCGCTTCTTATAGTCGTTGTCGCTTCTTATAGTCAAACTTTGCATTGTGTTGACGTTGGGCTTCATTCGCAAAGCCAATGACGGTTTGTTGGGTCTCGCTCTTCCTCTTGAAGAAATATACCCATGTGTATCTTGAATAGTCATCCACAATCACCAAGAAATACTTTCTACCCCCAAGACTATCAAAGGATTGAGGCCCAAAGAGATCCATGTGAAGGAGCTCCAAAGGCCTCTTCGAGTAAATGATAGTCGTGGGAGGGTGAGCCTTCTCATGTATCTTTCCTTCGATACAAGCACTGCAAGCACGATCTTTAGCAAAATTAACATTTGTTAGTCCACGAACATGGTCCCCCTTGAGAAGACTTTGCAAAGATCTCATATTGACATGGGCTAGACGGCGATGCCAAAGCCATCCCACGTCAACTTTAGCAATTAGGCATGTCGCGGTCTTAGTGGGTCGCTCCGAAAAGTTAATCACATAGAGACCGTTCTCGACATGCCCAACAAAGGCTACTTTAAGAGTCTTGCTCCACAAGAGGGCCACAATATCAATATCAAAGAAGGTGGCAAAACCCATGAGTGCAAGTTGACGAACGGAAAGTAAATTGTATGCAAGGGACTCAACAAGCATGACCTTCTCGATCATGAGATCATGAGAAATGACAACCTTTCCGAGCCCCAATACTTAGAAGACGAGGCATCACCCCACTCGACATTGGTGGGCATAGATGGAATCTTGTGCACGTCCACCACCAAGTCCTTGCTTCCGGTCATATGATTTGTAGCTCCACTATCGAGCAACCATGATCCCCCACCGGAAGCAAACACCTACAAGAAATCAATGCTTGGTTTTAGGTACCCATTTTGTAATGGGTCCTTTGATGTCAGTAACAAGGGTCTTAGGAACCCAAATAGACCATTCAATGTACTCATAAGAAGAGCCAACAAATTTGGCATAAACATGTCCATCACTAGCACGGCATAACACATAAGAAGTGTTGAAGTCACCGGCTTTGTTGGGAAGAGACGTGTTGCCCTTCTTGGCATCACCATCCTTCACGATGTTCTTCTTCTTCTCCTTAGTAGCACCCTCTCCCTCCTTCACAAAGTTTTGCTTGAGAGGAGGAGGTCGTTTGGTGTTGTCATTCTTCTTCTTGTTCTTGGACTTGGGCGCGTACCCAATCCCTTCCTTGGCCACAACTTCCTTTTGATTGCTCAAAAGGTCGTTGAGATTCTTCTCGCCTTGTATGCAAGACACAAGGCCTTTCTCAAGTTGTTCCTTCAACTTAGCATTCTCCTCAACAAGATGCACATGCTCACAACACGGGTTAGTGGCATTTGCATTATCAATTAATAACATATGAGGAAATGTGGCTTTCTCCTTGGTTAGCTTTACTTGGAGTTGATCATGAGACTCCTTGAGGCTAGCATGAGCACCCTTCAAGACCTTGTGAGCCTTGTCAAGTAAGTCAAACTCCTCTTTGAGTCTAGCAAGATCAACCCCAAGCTTGGCCTTCTCGGAGGTTAGCACACAAGAGACAACAAGAGCATGATCAAGATCTTTCTTTAATTTAGCATGATCATCGTTGTGTGACTCCTCAAGAGCCAAACGAAGACCACGCTCTTCCTCAAGAGCATTGGAAAGATCCGAGATCTCATCGGCATAGTCACGACTATGCCCCTCCATATTAGAGATGGTATCTTCATGAGCCTCGATCATGTCATTGGCTTCACCAAGTTGTTCCAAGAGAGCAACGACGTGCTTCTTGGATTTACCCTTGAGTTTACTCATAAAAGACTCAAACTCATTCTTCTCCACATTAGAACCCTCATGTTCATCAATGCAATCCATCAAAGAAGGATTATTAATGATGGTAGTTTTGATGTTGGGGTTTACCTTGTTAGTGGCTTTAGCCATGAGGCACTTGGCGGTGATGCTCTCATTGGGTGAGTCGAAGAGAGACACCCGTGGAGTTGTCGCAATGGCAACGGAGGCCATGGCAGCCGACTCACCATCTTCGTCATCATCATCATCCTCATTGTACTCTTCTGGGACCACCAACGCCTTGGGAGGAGTCCTCTTGGTGAAGTTGCTCTTGGTTGGGAAAGACTTGGCCTTGTCCTTTCGGATGAGCTTGCCACCATTGTCCTCCCTCTTCTCGTAAGGACATTCCGCAACAAAATGGCTCACATTGCCACAATTATAGCAAGTCCTCACCCGTTGCTTGACCTTCGTGCCACTTGAGTTGCTCTTGTTGAAGTTGGGCCTTGTGTTCTTCTTGCTCCAAAATTGCCTTGAAGCAAGAGCCATGTGTTCATGATAGGCATACTTTGTATCTTCGGGGTTGCTTTCCTCTTCTTCCTCTTCTTCTTCTTCTTCCACACTAACCTTGGCCTTCAAGGCAAGGTTGGGCTTCTTTGCTCTTTGAGAACGTAGCACCGCATTGTCGGCGGTCTTGTCCAAGATGCTCATTGCCACAAACTCATCCAACACCTCACTCGAGGACAAGGTGTGGAAGTCCGGCCTTTGACGGATGACGAAGGACATGGCTTTGTGGTAAGGCATCATGGCCTTGAGGAATTTACGCTTGATCCAATTGTCACCCGTGTCCTTGCTCCCATGATCTCAGAGAGACACTGCGAGTTTGGTTACTCTCCGATAAAGCTCAGGAGGTTCTCCATCTTCTTTCATTGCAAACTCATCAGTTTCATCTTGCACCACTTCATAGTTGGAGCGTTGAATGCTTGCGCTTCCCGGTAGAGGGAAACAACACAAAGACATTGTTGGATTTCGGGTTCCGGCAGACCCTTAAGGTTCGAACTCTGGGTGCGTGCGGAGATCCAACCCTCCACCGTCTCGTACCTCACCGAATCGCAAGGACCTAAAACTACTCGAAAGAACAACACAAGAGACACGAGATTTATACTGGTTCAGGCCACCATTGTGGTGTAATACCCTACTCCAGTGTGTGGTGTGTGGATTGCCTCTTGGGCTGATGAGAAACAGTACAGGGAAGAACAACCTCGCGAGGGTCTGTTCTTGGTGGGTGTGATGAACTGCTAAGTGGTATCCCGTCGCTCTAGCTTGAGGGTCGGGTCTCTATCTCTCTCTCTGGATCCCAAAATGCCGCGCGGGAGGAGAGGGAATCTACTATGGTGGCTAGCTCTACTTATATAGATGAAGGCCCTGGGCCTCATCCCAAATATTGAGCGGGAAGGGCGCCAACAATTGGCCATTTTGAAGGGGAACAACGGGTACACTTATCCTGACTAAAGTTGGTACTCGCCTGCCAAAGGCTCTGGTGATGACGCCTGCTTGGGCTCCACGATGACTGCATGCCAGCCGTTTGGGCTGGTATTGGTCTTGTTGCACCGAAACGGATGCCTTTGCTTGATGCTCTCGCCTGCGCTTGCTCCCTTTGAACCAAAGAGGAAAGAAGGATGCTGCGCGGGCTGGTGCCCGGCTGGCGCCCTTGGTCGTCATGGCTTGCGTCACGGGCACCTCGCGAGGTACCCTGCCTTGAACTCTCCACCTCCTCGTGAGCCAGCCTGTCGAGGCTGCGCCTGAGGAAGCTCTTGGTCGTCCGCCCCGTGAGGCTTGGCCCCTCGCGAGGGTCTTGAGCTTGTGTTGATGAAGATGGGCTGTCCTGGGCCTCCTTTGAGCCACGCCGCAGGCCAGCAGTGCAAGTCTGGGACCCCTGCTCCTTAACGCCGACAAGAGCCCCGGGCCCACGGCGGGCCCGAACTTGGCCGAGCAGAGAGGCGAAAGGGCAAGTGCGAAGCGTCGCGGGCCCTAACAGCCCGTGGCCTTGGGCGACGCATGGCGGTTGATTGGACGTGGGCGGCACTGTTCCCCCACGCCTCCTTATTTCGTGCCTTGCTAGGCGGACACGCTGCTGTACACATCCGTTCTCCTCCCTGCTGCTTGTGCGCTCCTGTCCCTCCCTCTCTCGAACTCCAGCTTCCATTTCCATTCCAATCTCAAATCCCCCTTCCCCCTTTCGATCGCCATGGCTCCGACGAAGAAGGGGAAAGGGAAAAAACCTGCGCCTTCGCCTCGCTCACCGCCGCCGGCGGCCTCCGCTGTCGACCCGTCGATCATACTCAATCTGGAGGGCTTGGGCAAGGTCAGTTCGGCTCTGGCCACCGCCTTCAATGAATGCGGGAGGACGACGGCCTGGCCCACGTCCCACTTCGCCATCGACAGGATAGTCACCGAGGTCCGGTATTTCGCTGACTCCCTGTGGGCGGGGTTGGTTCCCCCCTTCTCTGATTTCTTCAATGCCGTGCTTTCCCACTATCAGATCCACATGATGCATCTGGGTCCTGAGTCCATTACTCTCATCTCGGTCTTCGCCTTCGTTTGTGAGGCAATGATTGGCATCCTTCCCTCGGTTGCCTTGCTGCGCCACTTCTTCTCTCTACGCCTTGTCGACACCACTCAATGATCGGCGTGCGTGAGCTTCGTCGCCGCGCCCGAGACAGCGGCCTCAGGGATTGACTTCAGCTTGCCTCCGCCCGCGGCCGAGTTCCGCGAGAGGTGGATGTACGTGGATGTGGTGGTGCCCAGCCCCTGCTATCGGAGCCAACCGCCGCTGTCCCCAATTCAGTGGGGCGGAGACGCTTTCAAGCCCTCGGCTCATCTTAAATCGGGCGCCGCTTCTCGTTCGAGGTCGCTTGATGTGTGGCGCCCAAGGTGGTGAAGGAGTTCCGATCGCCTCATTGCTCCTCTCAATGCCATTCCCACGGATGTGGGCCTTCAGCGGCCTGGCGACTGTATGAGGCTCCAGAAGAAGACCTGACGCCTGAAGCGCTAAGGAAAGTGCTCCTGGTCCTGACTGGTGACCCTAACCCCGGTGGCATCCGGCATGAAGGGGCCTTGCTGTACCTCTGCCGGAACAGGGGTGATCTGGTGAACCAGATGCCTATCTTCGATGAATGGGGGTTGCGCCCCGCTGGTCTCCAGGGGCCTCGCGAGAATCCAGTGGTGGTGACAGCCCTTCCAGTCGGCCAAGGCGGCTCCTCCTAAAGTGGCGGAGCAGGAGGCACGAGCCGCCAGAGGTCAAGGACCCCCGCCGGGTGACAGCGCTGGCGATGCTCGTGAGGGGCAGCTCACGAGGCTCATGCCCAGGCGCCCATGGGCTGGAGCCCCCGAGGCCCCTGCTGCTTCTCTTGGTGAGGCGACTAGCAGCGCGTCAGGCTGACGCCCCTGACGCAAGCCGCCTTGATGCTTCTTCCTCGCTGCAGGTTGATCCCTGCGCTCAAATCTTGGGTCATTTCCGCGTGAACTTCGAGGCCCTCCGGAAGAGAAGGGAGGCCCTGGGCGATGATTACCCTTGTCGCCTGCTGAAGCGCAGGAAGTACTTTGCTACTGACGAGTAAGCCTTCTCCTTATCCAGCTCTTGATTCTTCTGCTGCTTGTACTGATCCTTGCCCTGCAGGCCCCTTCCTGCCGAGCTCACGGAGACGGGTGAGGAGCCGCCCCCCTCGGCTTCGTCCCCTCCCCAGCCCTCGAGTGCTCCAAGCAGTGGACCTCTTGTGGTGAAGGCGATTGGAGAGGTGAGCCGTCCCGAGGCGCGTCGTGGCCCTGCGCGCCTCGTGATCCTTCCTCGCGAGCCTTCCAGAGGCATAGCTAGCCTGCCGTGGGCTTCTCGCTTGGTCGTGGACGGCGATTGGCTGAGGGGCTTCCTGCGCCCCTCGTTTGGGGATGGCTGGCCTGTGTCGGGCATCTGGGCGCGTGCGCCCGCCGCCGCGAGGGTGCCAGCCCCAGCCCCTGCTCGGAGGGGAGTGTTGATCGCGGCTCCGGCGCCTGGCCCTGGGCGGTCGATGGTGGAGGACGCGCGAAGGCCGCCAGGGAGCGTCGCGCCCTTCGCCAAGGATTTCTTCGAAGAGCGGCCGACGCGGTGGGCCTTCTTGGTGAAGAGCTTGCTGACGAAGACACGCTCCTTGAGGCCGAGGGCCTGCGCCTGGCCGCAGAGAGGCGTGAGCTGGAGGGCGCTGCCGCCCTTGCGCGTCGCTAGCGCGAGCTTGATGATGAAGAGGCCAAGGCGTCGCTGGCAGCCTCTCGGGAGGCCTGTTCTTGGGCCGTCGAGGAGGCCCGGGCAGCTAACATGCGGCGAGAGGCGGCGGAGGAGCGGGCACGGGAAGCCCTAGCCCGGTGCCACTCGTTGGAGGAGCAAGCGGAGCTGCGCGAGGCAGCCCTTGCGTCGATGAAGGTGGCCTCTGGCGACACGGCGGAGCTCCAGAAGCGTGAGGAGGCACTGACGCTTGAAGCCTCGAACGCGTGTCTGGCGCTTGAGACGAGGGAGCGCTTGGCGACGCGGGCAGAGGATGAGGTTGCAGCACGGGAAGCCCGTGTCATGGAGGAGGTCGGACGCCGAGTGGCGGCGGCGCGCTCGAACCTCGAGCGCGAGTTTGAGGAGCGGTTGGGGTTGATCAAGGCCGAGGCTGAGGGCAGGACTGCTGCCTTGAGGGCCAAGCTGGAGGAGGCGACGCGGCGGGCCGATGCTCTTCGGGCCGCCCTTGAGGTGGCGCAGAGGGAGTCCACCACCTCTTAGGCCGAGGCGCTCCTTCTTCGCCAGCGGGTGGAGGAGGCCGAGGCTGTTGCGCGCCAAAATGCGGATGAGATGCGTCAGCGGCGAATCTTGGAGCATGAGCATCGTCCCATGCTCGCCACACTCCGGGAAAGAGCTAACGCAGCCTTGGATAATATCTGCGAGGCGGCAGTAGGCCAGCCGCACGCGGTTAACTACGCCGGCAACCTTTAGTTCTTCACCGACGTGGTGGCGCGGCTGGAGGCGCGGTCGATCAGGGCCGACAGGTTGGTGGAGGAGAGGAGCCACGCGCTGCTCGGGCGCGCCTTCTCTCGCGTCTTCAGCCATCTCCGGGACATGGACCCTCACTTCGATTTTGACGCAGCCATCGCCCCGGTTCCCCAGGCCGTCCGGGGCGACCTGGCGCACTGGGTGGAAGACAACGTGGATGCCCTCGTCCGGGCCTTTGCTTCGGACGACGACGGCGTGGTCGTGGCAGCCGATGAGGGCGGCGTGGTGAACATCCCAGACGCCGCCGACGATCGCGCAGACAGCGACGGCGAGGCCAGCGACGCCAGCAATGGCTCGGGAGGTGCTCCTGAGGATGCATTGGGGGATTTGTCCGACTGATCATGTATTGTCCTTGTTCCATTACCCTGCATGAATAGAACTCAGGTTTTGTCCTGATGGAGGTGAGAGCATTTTGGGAGGGGGAGCCCCTCATGTAAAACTTGTGTTCTTCGTATTAGCAGGTGTTACAACGCCCATACGCCCGCGCCAAGTGGTTGGCTAAGCAGTGCGCTAGTTGGATGGTTTACCTTTGTTTTGTACGAGCCCCGAGATAACCTGTGGGAGGCTGAGGCGATCTGAGTGCCTACTGATCGAATCTGTAGGACCTGCAGTAAAAACCCTCCGGAGAGGACGCGGCGGCGACAGGCTGGGCTGCGCGCAAGCTTGGCCTGGCCCGGCTCGCGAGGGGCTCGCGAGGGGAGGCAGCTGAGGCGGAGTTGTAACCGAAAACGCGAGAGATTTGCTCAAACGAGACTAAGCACCCCTTCCCCGAATACGCGCAAATCTTCGAGCTCAAATTCAACTTAAATCCAATAGGGGAAAACGACAGCCAGAGGAAAAACCAATGAAAGCAGAAAAAAGGCCGCGTCCGGCACCTAGTCTAGTCTTGGACGTCTTCTCACCAGCGTGGAGCTAAGTGCTGCTACTGGGCGTAGGAGGGAGCCCCAGGGCCTGAGGCCGGCACCCCTGAGACTCCGGGGCGTGTACAACCCCACTCATTATTATGTGAGAGTGTCACGGGGCAGCGAGCTTCACAGGCACTGGGCCTTCTTCACAGGTACCGGCCTTGCTTCATATCGCCAGACGAGGGCCCCACCTTGCGCCACACTCTAGTGCCACCAACGACGACCTGAAACCAGGACGCCGCCGGTGGGGTAGAGCGGTCGCCAGCCATGTTCCCCGACGACCACGGGTCCTCCGCCAGGCAGGCCCCGAGGCACCTCCCCAGCAGAGGGCCTACCTCCGAGAACGCTTTGCTCAACGCCGCGGTGGTGATGTCGGATCTCTGCCCCTCTCGGCAGCCCTGCGCCCCCTCCCGAGGGGCGGAGATCGCGGAGCGGGCAGCCGCTCGTCGTGGCGATCTGTACCTCCTGCGACCTATGGTTAGCGATGTTTTCTCTTGAGGAAGTAGCAGTACCGATAATCATCGCCCCGACGTGACCAGTGGGACCATCTCGAGACTCCGGAAGAGCGCTGGCTTCGCGCGCCATCCCCAGATTGGGCTGAGGAGCGAGTCTTGTTCTCCCTCATGCGGTGCCCCTGGTCCATCATGTGGGGCACGTATTCTTCGGCGCCGTCATCCCGAAAAGCCACGCCAGTAGTGCTGAGCGTGCCTTGTTGCTCGCTTGATCGCCCGCCGGGTGGTGGCGCGGTCCACCAGGCCGTGAGTTGCGCCGAGTCCTTCTTCTCCATGGGCGGGCGGGGCAACCGCCGCCGCCCGGCGCCGACAGCTTCGCCGGTGCTGGAGTAGCTTTGGAGCCAGCTGGGCGCGTGGAGCCCGTGCGGGCCGCCCTCGGCCTGAGTGGGAGTTGGGTGCGAAGGGTGAGCCTCGAGGCGGCGAAGCCAGAGCTCCGCCACTCGCTCCAAGAAGACGCCACGGCCGCTTCCAAAGAGCTTGCTGCAGCAACTCTCGGGCCACCGTGAGCGGCCCTCGAGTTCGCCTTGCTCGGCGGGTGTAAAGTGATGTGGTCGTGGCGTGGTTGGAGGCTCTTGCTGCCGACCGCGCTGTCGCGATGTGAGCCGTCGAAGCTCTGTCGCGTCGCCGCTGCCCGCAGCGCTCTGCGGACCGCGAGCTGCCTGGGGCACGGGGTCGCCCGAGGCGAGCGGCTCTGCGTGGGCGGGCCACGCCGCCCAAGGGTCGGGGTTGCCCGCTTGGTCGCCGGTCATGGCGATGACGATGCGACGGGACACGAGGTGGCAGAAGGCGGATTCCGGCGCACCCCTACCTGGCGCGCCAAATGTCGGATTTCGGGTTCCGGCAGACCCTTAAGGTTCGAACTCTGGGGTGCGCGCGGAGATCCAACCCTCCACCGTCTCGTACCTCACCGAATCACAAGGACCTAAAACTACTCGAAAGAACAGCACAAGAGACACGAGATTTATACTGGTTTAGGCCACAATTGTGGTGTAATACCCTACTCCAGTGTGTGGTGTGTGGATTGCCTCTTGGGCTGATGAGAAACAGTACAGGGAAGAACAGCCTCACGAGGGTCTGTTCTTGGTGGGTGTGATGAACTGCTAAGTGGTATCCCGTCGCTCTAGCTTGAGGGTCGGGTCTCTATCTCTCTCTGGATCCCAAAATGCCGCGCGGGAGGAGAGGGAATCTACTATGGTGGCTAGCTCTACTTATATAGACGAAGGCCCTGGGCCTCTTCCCAAATATTGAGCGGGAAGGGCGCCAACAATTGGCCATTTTGAAGGGGAACAACGGGTACACTTATCCTGACTAAAGTTGGTCCTCGCCTGCCAAAGGCTCTGGTGATGACGGCTGCTTGGGCTCCATGATGACTGCATGCCAGCCGTTGGGGCTGGTCTTGGTCTTGTTGCACCCAAACGGATGCCTTTGCTTGATGCTCTCGCTGCGCTTGCCCTTTGCACCAAAGAGGAAAGAAGGGCGCTGCGCTGGCTGGCGGCGGCCTGGCGCCCTTGGTCGCCATGGCTTGCGCCACGGGCACCTCGCGAGGTACCCTGCCTTGAACTCTCCGCCTCGTGAGCCAGCTCGACGAGGCTGCGCCTGAGGAAGCTCTTGGTCGTCCGCCCCACGAGGCTTGGCCCCTCGCGAGGGTCTTGAGCTTTTGTTGATGAAGATGGGCTGTCCTGGGCCTCCTTTGAGCCACGCCGCAGGCCGCAGGCAGGCTAGTCTGGGGACCCCCATTCCCAGAACGCCGACAGCCATGCATCTTTGGCCATGGAGAAAGTTCGAAGTTGAGGGAGATCTTCGGGTGGAATTGCATCTTGGATGATGAAGAGAGCATTTTCATTTCTAGGGGTGAAATTGCTTCGGTCATGCGGATAGAAACCTTCTTCAATGATTCTCCAAAGATTAGTATTCACATGATTTAAATGACGCTTAAAGCGATAAACCCAAGAATGAAAGTTCTCATTTTTCGCAATCTTAGGGGGAGGACCGACATGATTCAAATGGTGGAAGGAATCGGTGCACCATAAACAAGTGGAGGTTCCACATGGGTAAAGATGCCGGTGCCATTTTTACCACTAGAGGAAGGAGCTTTTTCACTAGTAGCTTCCCCCTTGTCGGAGTTAGCATCCGACACCTTGTTAGTGGGATCACCCACTTTCAAGGGTGCGGTGGATAGTTTAAGCCCTTCTAAGAATTTATTAAACATGCTTTCAACCTTGGTCGTCATGGAGGTCTTCAATGTTTCCAAAGCCACATTGAATTCCTCACGAGAGACCGCGGTTCCCCCATCGGCCGTAGACGAGAATGGATTCACACCAGAGTGCTCCTCCGCTCTGTCTACGGTGTCAACCATACTCTTCGGACGACGAAGTCCTTAATAAAGAGACGAGGCTCTAATACCAATTGAAAGGATCGATATAGTTGACTGGAGGGGGGGGGGTGAATAGGCAACTAACAAATTTTAGCTTTTCTTTACCAAATTAAACTTTGCATCAAAGTAGGTTATCTAGATATGCAACTAGGTGAGCAACCTATATGATGCAACAACAACAAGCACACAAGCAAGCAAGGGATAAAACACAAATAAGCTTGCACAAGTAAAGGCACGAGATAACCAAGAGTGGAGCCGGTGAAGACGAGGATGTGTTACCGAGGTTCCTTCCTTTTGAGGGGAAGTACGTCTCCGTTGGAGCCGTGTGGAGGCACAGTGCTCCCCAAGAAGCCACTAGGGCCACCGTATTCTCCTCACGCCCTCACACAATGCAAGATGCCGTGATTCCACTATTGGTGCCCTTGAAGGCGGCAACCAGACCTTTACAAACAAGGTTGAGGCTCTCTCCACAACTTAATTGGAGGCTCCCAACGAAACCTCGGAGCTTCACCACAATGGAATGTGGCTCCGAAGTGACCTCTTTCGTCTAGGGTGCCCAAGCACCCAAGAGTAACAAAATCCACACAAGGAAGTATGGGGGAATCAAATATCCTTTGGTGGAAGTGTAGATCTAGGTCTCCTCCTTCAATCCCTAGCAAATCAACAAGTTTGGGTGGCTAGGGAGAGAGATCGGGCAAGAAAGCTTTAATGGCAGTAATGGAGTAGAGAGAGAGGCAAGAGGTAGGTGGGAGGTAGGAGAAGCACCTCCTTAAATAGGGCCCCCAAGATCCAACCGTTATGTGCAGAAAAGCATGGGACCGGTACTTCCGCAATAGACACCGGTACAACCAGTGAATGCGGGGAACCCCTCCTAGGGCACCAAGACGGTACTTCCAGTGGCGCACCCGGTAGTACTGGTTTATCGGAATAAACCGGAACTACCGCTCCACTACCGCTCAACTACCACATACATCCAGACGGTTTACACCTCAGGCCGGTAGTTGGAGTGGTAGTAGGGCCGGAACTACCGCTGGGCTAGCAGTTCCTGGGTGACGGAGTCCGAGGTGGTACAACCGCCCTGGACACCGGTAGTACCAGTTTATCAAGACAAACTGGAACTTCCGTTCCACCACCGGTATACCACCGTACCCGGTACAGAAGGGAGTCACCCCTGAGCGGTACTTGGAGTGGTGGTTAGACCGGAACTACCGCCAAGCGATACAACCGCTCGATGGAGTGGTACTACCACCATGGGCAGGATTGCACATGTCAGAGGGCAGTGGGGAACCTCTCTCTCCTCGAAACGGAAGGTATATGGTGGGTGCAAAGAATGTGTACGTGAAGTGATTCCCCCAGCACCTTCCGATGAGGATTCCCTCTTAATAGTACGGATATCCTACGACCAAAGGAATAAAAACATCGGAAAGTCCGTCTTCGATCTTTTCCGCATAGAGGGAAGACCTTACCGTCTTGCGCCACACCATGTGTACATGAGAAAACTATGGCGCACGATTAGTCCATGTTTGTTGTCATCATCACCAAAACCCTAAGGCAAAGGATGCCCTTACACCCACATTATTGGTTGTCATAGGTCTTAGGTTGATCCATACTATGCCAAACCATGCATGTTACAGAATAATAACATATTTCTAAATTGTTTCATATGCCTTTTGGATGTGCGAGGTCGAGTTTTTTTTCCTGCATGGCGACAATGGTTCATTGAAGTCATCAACCATCATACATGGCTCTTTGGCTTTTGGGCTTATTCACATTAATGACGACCCATGTGGTGCATCTCCCGAGCTGGGGTTCTACATAGAAAAAAATGCCCTGCCGCCTGAGGCCATGGGGAAACAAAACACTCCAGTCACGTGTGATTGCGCCCCTTCTTGCTTTAACATTTTTATCCCATATTATTGGTTGTCACACGTCTTAGGTTGACCCCGATATGCCAAATCATGCAGGTTACAGAATAATAATTTATTTTTAAATTATTTCATATGCCTTTCCGTTGTGCAAGGCCGAGTTCTTTTTTTTGCGTGTGACAATGGCTCGTCCAAGTCACCAATCATCATCCATGGCTCTTTCGCTTTTGGGCTTATTCACACTAACGACGACCCCATGTGGTTCCTCTCCCGAGCATGGGGTTCTCAATAGACAAAAATTGGCCCGCTGCCTGGGGCAATGAGGAAACAAAATGCTCCAGACACATGTGGTTGCGCCCCTTCTTGCTTTAACATTCCTATCCCACATTATTGGTGGTTGTCATAGGTCTAAGGTTGACCCCGGTATGCCAAATCATGCAGTTAATAACATATTTCTAAATTGTTTCATATGCCTTTTCGATGCGAGGCCGTATATTTTTTCTTTTGCCTGGAGACAATGGTTCGTTCAAGTCTCCAATCATCATCCATGGCTCTTTTGCATTTCGGCTTATTCACACTAACGACAGCCCCATGTGGTGCCTCTCCCGAGCATGGGGTTCTCCATAGACAAAAATGCCCGTCGTGTCAGGCCATGGGGAAACAAAATGCTTCAGTCACGTGTTGTTGCGCCCCTTCTTGTTTTAACATCCCTATCCCACATTATTATTTTTCATAGGTCTTAGGTTGACCCCTATATTCCAAATCATACAGGTATCAATATATTTCTAGATTGTTTCATATGCCTTTTTGATGTGCGAGGCCGAGTTTTTTTTACATGGCGATAATGGTTTGTTCAAGTCACTGATAATCATCCATGGCTCTTTTGCTTTTGGGCTTATTCACACTAACAATGACCCCATGTGATGCCTTTTCCGAGCATGGGGTTCTCCATAGACAATTGTTCGTTCAAGTCACCAATCATAATCCATGACTCTTTTGCTTTTGGTCGTATTCACAGAAACGATAACCCCATGCGGTGCCTCTCCCGAGCAACGGGTTCTCCATGGACCTAATTGCCCCGCCGCCTCAGGCTATGCGGAAACAAAATGCTCCAATCACCTGTGATTGCGCCCCCTTCTTGCTTTAACATTTCTATCCGACATTATTGGTTTTAATAGGCCTTAGATTGACGCTTATATTCCAAATCATGCATGTAATAACATATTTCCAAATTGTTACATATGCCTTTTCGATATGCGAGGCCGAGTTTTTTTTTATTTTGTGTGCCGACAATGGTTCGTTCAAGTCACCAATCATCATACATGGATCTTTCACTTTTGGGCTTATTCACCCTAACGACGATGCCATGTGGTGCCTCTCCCGAGCATGGGGCTCTCCATAGACAATAATACCATGTCTCCTCAGGCCATGGGGAAATAAAACGTTCCAGTGACGTGTGGTTGCGCCCCTTCTTGCTTTAACATTCCTATGCCAAATCATGTGAGGCCGAGTTTTTTTCTTTTGCATGGCGACAATGGTTAGTTCAAGTCACCAATCATCATCCATGACTCTTTTCATTTCGGGCTTATTAACACTATTGACAACCCCATGTGGTGCCTCTCCCGAGCATGGGGTTCTCCACAGACAAAATGTCCCGTCGCCTCAGGCCATGGGGAAACAAACGCTCTAGTCATGTGTGGTTGCACCCCTTCTTGCTTTAACATTCTTATTCCACTTTATTGGTTGTCATAGGTCTTAGGTTAATCCCGATATGCCAAATCATGCAGGTTACATAATAATAACATATTTTTAAATTGTTTCATAGGCCTTTTCGTTGTGCGAGGTTGAGTTTTTTTCTTTTGCGTGGCGACAATGGTTCGTTCAAGTCACCAACCATCATCCATAGCTCTTTAGCTTTTGGACTTTATTCACACTAAACACGAACCCATGTGGTGCCTCTCCCGAGCATGGGGTTCTCCACAAACAAAAATGCCCCGCCGCCTCAGGCCGTGAGGAAACAAAACGCTCCAGACACGTGCGGTTGCACTCCTTCTTGATTTAACATTCCTATGCCAAATTATTGGTTGTCATAGGTCATAGGTTGACCCTGTATGCCAAATCATGCTTGTAATAACATATTTATAAATTGTTTCATATGCCTTTTGGATGTGCGAGGCCCAGTTTTTTTCTTTTGCGTGGCGACAATGGTTCATTCAAGTTACCAATCATCATGCGTGGCTCTTTCACTTTTGGAGTAGTCACACTAATAGAGGCCCCTTGTGGTGCCTCTCCCGAGCATGGGGTTCTCCATAGACAAAAATGCCCCGCCGCCTCACGCCACGGGGAAACAAAACGCTCCAGTCATGTGTGATTGTGCCCCTTCTTGCTTTAACATTCGTATGCCAAATCATGTGAGGTCGAGTTTCTTTTGCGTGGCAACAATGGTTCTTTCAAGTCACCAATCATCATCCATGGCTCTTTCTCCTTTGGGCTTATTCACACTAACGATAACCCCATGTGGTGCCTCTCCTGAGCATGGCGTTTTCCATAGACAAAAATGTCTCGCCGCCTCAGGCCATGGGGAAACAAAATGCTCTAGTCACGTGTGGTTGCGCCCCTTATTGCTTTAACATCCTATCCCACATTACTGGTTGTCATAGGTCTTAGGTTGACACTGATATCCCAAATCATGTAGGTTACAGAATAATCATATTTTTAAATTGTTTCACATGCCTTTTCATTGTGCGAGATCGAGTTTGTTTCTTTTTTGTGGCAACAATTATTCGTTCAAGTCACCGATCATCATCCATTGCTCTTTCACTTTTGGGCTTATTCACACTAACAATGACTCCGTGTGGTGCCTCTCTCGAGCATGGGGTTCTTCATAGACAAAAATGCCCCGCCGCCTCAGGCCATGAGGAATCAAAACGCTCCAGACATGTGGGGTTGCGCTTGTTCTTGCTTTAACATTCATATGCCACATTATTGGTTGTCATAGGTCTTAGGTTGACCTTGTATGCCAAATCATGCAGTTAATAATATATTTCTAAATTGTTTCATATGCCTTGTGCGAGGCTGAGTTTTTTTCTTTTGCGTGGCGATAATGGTTCATTCAAGTTACCAATGATCATCCATGGCTCTTTCGCTTTGGGGCTTATTCGCACTAATGATGACCCCATGTTGTGTCTCTCCCGAGCATGGGGTTCTCCATAGACAAAAATGCCTTGCCGCCTCAGGCCATGGGGAAACAAAATGCTCTAGTCATGTGCGGTTGCATCCCATCTTGCTGTAACATTCCTATCCCACATTATTGGTTGTCATTGGTCTTAGGTTAACCCCTATATGCCAAATCATGTAAGTTACAGAAAAATAATATATTCTAAATGTTTCTTATGACTTTTCGATGTGCGAGGCCGAGTTTTTTCTTTCTTTCGTGGGGTGACAATGGTTCGTTCAAATCATCAATCATCATATACGGCTCTTTCCCTTTTCAGATTATTCACACGAACGACGACCCCATGTGGTGCCTCTCCCGACCATTGGGTTCTCCATAGAAAAAAAATATCCTGTCGCTTCAGGCCATGGGGAAACAAAATGTACCAGTCACATGTAACATTCCTATAACAAACCATGTGAGCCAGAGTTTTTTCTTTGGCGTGGCGACAATGGTTCGATCAAGTCACCAATCATAATCCACGACTGTTTCACTTTTGGGCTTATTCACACTAACGACAACCCCATGTGGTGCCTCTCCCGAGCATGGGGTTCTCCATGGAAAAAAATGTCCCGCCGCCTCAGGGCATGGGGAAACAAAACGCTCCAGTCATGTCTGGCTGCGCCCCTTCTTGCTTTAACATTCCTACCCCACATTATTGGTTGTCATAGGTCTTAGGTTAACCCCTATATGCCAAATCATGCAGTTTACACATATTTATAAATTGTTTTATATGCCCTTTTGATGTGCGATGCCGAGTTTTCTTCTTCTTTTGTGTGGTGACAATGTTTCGTTCAAATCATCAATCATCATCCATGGCTCTTTCCCTTTTGGGCTTATTCACACTAACAACAATGCCATGTGGTGCCTCTCTCGAGCATGGGGTTCTCCATAGACAAAAATGCCCCGTCGCCTGAGGCCATGGGGAAACAAAATGCTCCAGTCACGTGTGATTGCGCTCCCTTCTTGTTTTAACATTCCGATGCCAAATCACGTGAGGCTGAGTTTTTTTCTATTGCTGGCGACAATAGTTCGTTCAAGTCACCAATCATCATCCATGACTCTTTCTCTTTTGGGCTTATTCACACTAACGTCGACCCCGCGCGATGCCTCTTCCAAGCATGGGGTTCTCCATAGACAAAAAATGCCTCGCCGCCTGAGGTCATGGTAAAAAAATGCTCCAGTCATGTGTGGTTGCGTACCTTCTTTTTTTAAAATTCCTATCCCACATTATTGGTTGTTATAGGTCTTACATTGACCCTATATATTCCAAACCATGCAAGTTACAGAATAATAACATATTTCTAAAAAAATTAATATGCCTTTTCAATCGGTGAGGCCGAGTCTTTTTCTTTTGTGTGGTGAAATTGGTTCGCTCAAATCACCAATCATCATCCATGGCTCTTTACCTTCTGGGCTTATCTATAATACCTAAATAGTTCATCCTTACTAACCTATTTCTCTTGACATGCAGCCTATCCACATCACCAACCAACGTGCAACCATTTACCTCATTCCACCTTAGCAGTCTAGCCACATCATCAATTCCAACAATGTCCTTTTTTAGGAACCAATTCCAACCACATCTCGTATGCTAACTCTTGTTGTTGGGTAATTTTTTAAATCTTTTCCTCCAAAGCATCGTCATTTCCTCGCTATTCCCCTTTCTCTTCGTCTCCTCCAATTCCACTCATCCAGCAAATTAAAAGCCATTGATAGTTTCAATCCACCTCTTCCTCTTATTCTTCCCCTTCACAACCTCACCCCGTTGTACTTATATACTGGTAGGACGGCGGCGACTTCTTCCATCTACTTCAAACCTTTGACCACCATGTCAGTGCATACAGACAACCTGCAATAGTCGATCGCCCGTCATGCATGCATGCTTTCCTGAATATACTACGATGGAACCCATGGCGGAGGAGATCCTGCTGATGCTGTCCACGGGCACTTGTCCGCCGCGGCCACTGCTACCTCTTGAGCTTGCATTGGTTTTTCCCTTGAAGAGGCAAGGGTGGTGCAGCAAAGTAGAGTAAGTATTTCCCTCAGTTTGAGAACCAAGGTATCAATCCAGTAGGAGACACCGCACAAGTCACTGAATACCTACACAAACAATCAACAACTTGCACCCAACGCGACAAAAGGGGTTGTCAATCCCTTCACAGTTATGCAAAAGTGAGATCTGATAGAGATAGATAAACGGTAAAGTAAATATTTTTGGTATTTTTGGTTTATAGATCGGAAGGTAAAATATTGCAAAGGAAGTAAATCGGAAACTAAAACTGTAGATCAGAAAGTTATATGATGGAAAATAGACCCAGCGGCCATAGGTTTGACTAGAGGCTTCTCTCAATATAGAAAATATTACGGTGGGTGAACAAATTACTGCCGAGCAATTGATAGAAAAGTGCAAAGTTATGATGATATCTAAGGCAATGATCATGAATATAGGCATCACGTCCGTATCAAGTAGACCGAATCCTGCCTGCATCTACTACTACTACTCCACACATCGACCGACTCCTGCCTGCATCTAGAGTATTAAGTTCATAAGAACAGAGTAATGCTTTAAGTAAGATGGCATGATGTAGCGGGATAAACTCAAGCAATATGATGAAAACCCCATCTTTTTATCCTCGATGGCAACAATACAATATGTGTTAGTTCCCCTTCTATCGCTGGGATCAAGCACTGCAAGATTGAACCCAAAGCTAAGCACTTCTCCCATTGCAAGAAAAACCAATCTAGTTGGCCAAACCAAATCGATAGTTAGAAGAGACTTGCAAAGATATCAAATCATGTATATAAGAATTCAGAGGAGATTCAAATAATATTCATAGATAAGCTGATCATAAATCCACAATTCATCGAATCTCGGCAAATACACCGCAAAAAGGTATTACATCGAATAGATCTCCAAGAACATCGAGGAGAACATGGTATTGAGAAACAAAGAGATAGAAGAAGCCATCTAACTACTAGCTATATATGGACACGTAGGTCTGAGGTAAACTACTTACGCTTCATTGGAGAGGCAATGCTGTTGATGTAGAAGCCCTCCGTGATCTAATCCCCCTCCGGCAGGACGCCGGAAAAGGCCCCTAGATGGGATCTCATGAGTACATAAGGTTGCGGCGGTGGAAAAGTGTTTTCGTGGCTCTCCTGGTAGGTTTTGGAATATTTGAGAATATATAGGCGAAAGAAATAGGTCGGTGGAGTCACGAGGGGCCCACAAGCACTACAAAAAATACACTTCCGTGACGATACATGTTTTTCACAGTAGGTCACGTTTTCTGTCATGCATGTACATCCATGGCGATTTTATGACATAATCAAGATAGTCATACCTATGCAGTCGTAGAAGTGTTCCATGACATTACCAAAATTATCATCACAGAAGTGTTCACTTCCATGATGATAAATGCCGCGTCATGGAAGTGCTTTTGTCAAGGGTGACCGACATGTGGCATCCACCGTAACGGGTCGCCGTTAAGCTATCGGGTCCGGTTTTGGATCCAATAACCCGCTAACAGCCATGACCAATGACGATTTTCCACGTGTAAAATTCTCATTGGCCGATGGAACCACGTGTCAGCTCCGCGTTGGCACAGGTGTCACTCATCCAATGGGCGAGATGCGCCTATGATATGTCGACACGTGGACCGGCCCAACAGTGGCCCATTCAGGTTAAAAGGCCGGGCATGTCAAAATAAGTGGGTCGGCCCATTAGCGGCCTACTTGAGTCAGGACCAATTACAAGCACGGGCCATACAAGTTACACATAATCGGCCCACCAAAGGCCCATTCTACATTTGACAATTTCCAGCCCATTGTCAGTTTTAGCCCATTAACGGCCCGCTACGTCTTTGGGCCCAATTGCGGCCCGAGGTTCTTTCGGCCTGTTAGTGGTCCATTGTCAGTTCCAGCCCGTTAACGGCCCGGAACGTCTTTGGGCCTTTTCTCAGCCCATTCTGCAGTTGGGCCAATTCTAGCCCACTGTGACTTTAGGCCTGTAATCGGCCCATTCGATAAATGGGAAAACTCCTAGCCCATTTTGCCTCTCGTCCTGTTAACGGCCCGCACAACAGTTGGGCTTTGACTTTAGGTCCATTAGGGGCCCACGTTCAGCATGACATCATTTCAGCCCAGCGCGACTTTCGTCCAGTTAAAAGCCTAGTTTGCAAATTGGGCCTCCTCTGCCCCATAACACTTCGGCCTCTTACTGGCCCATCAAGTAAAAGGGCCGAGACAAAATTGACATCTATTTCGGCCTGCTAGAGGCCCGCGGGCCATTTCCATTTATACGGCCCTATCGAGCTTTTGGCCTGTTAACGCCTGCTAAGAGCCGTTGTTATGGTGGGCCACATCATTTGGGATCCACTTAATATTATTTTGACCAGCCCAATTAAGGCCCGCTTTGACTACACATGTTTGTTCGTTTGTATGGCGTCCAGGAAATGTTTGGGCGTGTGGGCGGCCCCCGTTTCAACAATATAGCATATTCAAGAATTATCCTACTCTATACTATCGCCTCTAAAAAACATACACTATACAATAAAAAGACTAAGGCAAAGAATCGTAGAATAATCCTACCCTATGCAATAAAGAAATTACAACCGAGTATACCCAGTGGGCATTATAGTTCGGCACCAGTGATAATAAAGCATACACAAACAAAAAATTACATACACTGGACAAATAAAACTCATACATCATGGACAAGCATCAACATAACTTACCATTTGAACTATAATCTCTTCAGAAAATAGGATTGGCCGGATTCAGATAGCACAAATTTCAGTCTGCAAAATCTCCAATTGCTTCATGGTTACCTCAGTCTCTTGTTTCATTTTTTGACTCATGCATCTAATACCTACATGTCCAGTATCAACTTGTTGATTGTACGTTGAGAATCATGTACACGTTGTCTTGCCACCTCTAGTTGATGCTTGAGAACATCAGCACATTCCAATTCCAATCCATAATCATTCGGTAACGGTCATGCTACACTGCTCGCAGATCTTTGTGTTGATGTCACTTCATCCTGAAATGTTTCTGTAAGTACACATGACTAGGGCAAAAATATAGTTACAACAGTGAAGCGAGCAAGACAGACTATTTTGTAGATGGCAAAACAGGACTAACAATAATGTTACACGTCATGAAGCATAAGCAGGTGATATTTTAAAAATTAGAAAACTGGTATTATGTGCAGCCTGCATACAGAAATCTCTCTTAGCTCACCAGAGGAGCATGATGTTGGGGCCAAATCCAAAACACAGAAAAGTTACAAATTTAGACAGCATGTTGTGTATAAGTAAGCAAGCAGTTGGCCATTCTGTAGCTCAATTAAAGTCTTAGGGAGCATAATGAACAGCAGAGGGATTCATACAAACCTACTACAGCAAGCAAAGCTATGCAATCATTAGCCTAGTATAAACTAGATTGTGAGCCTCATGCAGTAATAGTTGGTTAATAGACTTCAAAGCTTCAGGCACACTCTGCCAGAGTAATTAAATGGTAAGGCCTTTAATTATGTCAACTAATAGTTATCAAGTGCCCAACATTAGGCATCATTGTTTGGGCATCTCATTAACTAAGGGCAAATGAAGCAATTGAAAAGATCAAATTAACTATGCCTGAAACAAACAAGGAATTGAACTGTTGAGTTGGATACAGTGACTTACCTTAACTGGTTGAACAGGCTCAGCGCTAATCCTACTTCTCTTGCAAGGCTCGTTCCTAACATATTGTACTTGGAAATCCTCAATCTTATCTTCATTGCACCCCCTCTGCAAGGTGACACAAACTAGTTACTCGTCTCCTTGGAAGATAAATATGCATACTATCTGGTCTATGAACAACACAAAAGGATGAGATTGTAACAAAACAACACCACATAATGAAACATGCCACATCTCTTGCACTTGCACACAATGAAATGAGCATTTACTATGTGTGCACTATGTAAAAACTAGGCATACCTTCGAACTGGATCTCCAGGTACTCTTGGAGAGCCTACTTTAGTGTACAGCCAAACCTTTATGTCACCTATGAGTTAGACAAGCCCCCACTACAGCAGCCCTTAGTGTTTAAATTGGTGACAAGCTCTGTTAGAGTGTTAGGTCAAGAACAACAAGTAATCAAAGCAAACAGTTCTTGTATGGCTTGCTGATGCAAACAAGCAATTGAACATATGTATCAAGAAAAGAAGCAAAGAAGGAGGCTTAAAGACCATCACTTGACTGACCAGATTTAAGGGGCATTTAAACATCATGTGCAATGTATGAACTAACATAAACATTGCATATTCCATATTCTACAATGGAATGCACATGTATTAGGTTATGCCATGTATGATGATGCCTAAATGTACACTATAGCAGGCAGGAGTGATTCATTATTGCACGCAGAATGGAATTGCAGGTTAAGGGCCAGTTCTAGTCCGCCTTTTTAGAGCTTATTGTCAGAAAGACATAAAAGATGTAAAGAAGTCATTTTTGAGTTATGGGCTTGGGCTTAACTTATTTCGCTTTGGAGGGGGGTGTTCCGGGTAGAAGCTCACAAAATTTGAAGGGAAGGAGAATAGTGAAATGACTCTGTTGTTTGCCTATATTACACTCAAAATGCAATTGCGCTGCCCGCTTGCATTTCCTATCCCCTTTCCCTCTACCTCGATCCCCTGCCTACAGCGCTAGGGTTCCTCCAGCGAGTCGTCGCCACTGGTCCCATCTGGCCTGGTCCTCGATGATGCTCTTTCCAGCTAGGCTACATGGCCGGTGGGTAGGGCCAAATCTCCCCGGCTGCTCCTCCCTCTGGCGCCGCCCCTCATTCTCATGGTCTCCAGCAGCTGCTCCACTGTGGTCCGTCCAACACACTACTCCGGCGGGCACCGCACAAGTACGACTGATGCCACACTGCGACAGAACGCACCTTATTCCCCCTCCCCTCCTCCCAGGCCATGGCCTTGAGGTGCTATTGAAGGATGAGCTCATACAACAAGGTGAGGATATCCTTTGATTTTTTGCCAAATTTTCATTCTGATTCCACTATACGATGAATTGCTATGAGCTGCTTCTGCTGCTGCTCTATGATGCATTGCTATGAGCTGCCCCTGCTGCTGCTAAACGATGAACTGCTATGAGTTGCTGCTGCTATATGGTGAATTGCTATGAGCTGCTACTGCTATATGATGAATTCCTATAAGCTGCTCCTGCTGCTGCTATATGATGAATTGCTATGAGCGGCTCCTGCTGCTGCTATATGATGAATTGCTATGAGCTGCTGCCGGTATATAATGAATTGCACACTGCTGCTGCTGCTGCAGTATGATGAGTTGCTATGAGCTGCTGCTGCTGCTATATGATGCTTTCAGGTGGTGCTGCTATATGATAATAACCAGCCACTTGGACCATCGAATTTCAATAAATAATTGTTCTTCATTTAAATGTGGGTCATCGCTCTTGATTAAATTAGGCAATGGGATCTCTATGGAAGACATTGACCAAAGTAGATTGTGCCAAGTAGATGGTATCTTTGTATTTGCATTTTGAACAAATAGTGATGGTCTGTTTTCCTATCATATTAGTTATTGCAGTGGGTTCAATTTGTGATGTTTTCAAGTCAAATTAATTTTCATATGTGCAGAAAAATGACAAAATATAATGCAATCTAGACTTTTCACTGATCATACCAAAGATAAGCTGAAAAGGAAGGCAATGAAAAGAACTGGTTGGCTTATTACCTGAAGCTTATATTCACATGTGCTTATTTTCTTAGGATAACTCGTAATAACTGTCCCTAAGAAACTTAGCCAATAGAACTGACATACAAATAACATGTCACAATGATTGCAATGGAGGAATGACCTACCATAGCACACTGTATAGGCTCACCGCTGCCTCTCCTTTTTTTGCGATGTTCCATGAAATTGCCACATACACACGTTGTACTTTTTCATTGTGTAACCCTATCTGCAAGTTGACTCGGCTAATTTCAGACATCTCTACATGATAATACATCGCATGTCCCTTGCGCATATTTAAACCACCAATTAACGATTGTGTGCGTAGCATAAACTAGCCATGACTCTGTGTGCTGGACTAGCATGCACTCTAAGGGAGCCTAATGTAGTGCGTTGGAATTCCTACATGCCACCTACAATTTTGTGTAATTTACTACCTCTGTTCCTAAATATATGTCTTTGTAGAGATTCCAGTATGGACCACATACAGATGTATATAGATGCATTTTCGAGTGTAGATTCACTCATTTTACTCTGTATGTAGCCTATAGTGGAATCTCTAGAAAGACTTATATTTAGGAACGGAGGTACGAGGTAGTATCATGTATGACATCTACATATCTAATTTAGCAGCCAGTTGTAGAAATCATTGTCTGCACGGAGGGATTACTGGTCAAAAATCCTAGCAAAGCACGCTGGCAGCCACACAACAATACAAGAGACAGAGACACACTTACAAGATCATAGCAATGCCTCAGTCCAGGATCTTGGTTGGCCAAGCTGTTAGATCCAGAATAAACATCGTCCTTGTAGTTTTTGCCAGCTGCATAACAGGTAACAGCGACATGTTAGTATATTTGAAGTACATCGGGCAGGTGATGCTGGACGGGTTTAAAGGTGAAGTACCTAGGCCGTGGCGGGTGCTTGGCATCTTGCTAGACGGTGGTGAAAGTGCAACTATCCCTAGGTGGTTTTAGTAATTCATAACAACATATAGCTCATTGAGCTAATGCTATTCCAAGACAAATATTTCAAGAAAGCTCAATGAATGGCATGGCATGGATGATGAAAGTGGATCCCTCAAAATATTAAGGACAAAGTATTGGCTCAAGCTCAAAAGCTCAAGACTCTACATTTACATTTTAGTGATCCAAGATCACATTGAGTCTATAGGAAAAGCCAATACTATCAAGGAGGGATGAGGTGTTGCTTAATGAGCCTCTTGCTTCATGTGCTTAGTGATATGCTCCAAAAACCCTCCACTACTTTCTCACATCCACATATGACCTAAATCTAAATTCAAAATCGGCCCTACCGATTCTTTCTATCCGGCGCCACCGAGTTCAATTGTCATAGCCACTGCCAGAAACCCTAGGCAAATCGGTCTCACCGATAGGGATCTCGGTCTCACCGAGAAGGGAGTGTAATCTCTCTGTTTCCCTTCGTAACATTTCGGTCTAACCGAAGTGAGCGATCGGTCCCACCGAGATTGCAATGTAAACTCTCTGTTTCCCTTTCGTAACTTTTCGCTCCCACCGAAAGAGCGAATCGGTCCCACCGAAAGAGCGAATCGGTCCCACCGAGTTTACTTGACCAACTCTCTGGTTAGCTAATTACCAAATTCGGTCTCACCGAGTTTGTGTAATCGGTCTCACCGAGATTACGTTATGCCCTAACCCTAACCATATCGGTCCTACCAAGTTGCATGTCAGTCCCACAGAAAACCCTAACAGTCACTTGGTTTACTAGATCGGTCAGACCGAGTTTGTTGATTCGGTCCCACCGAGTTTGGTAAATTGTGTGTAACGGTTAGATTTTGTGTGGAGGCTATATATACCCCTCCACCTCCTCTTCATTCGTGGAGACAGCCATCAGAACAAACCTACACTTCCAACATACCAGTTCTGAGAGAGAACCACCTACTCATGTGTTGAGGCCAAGATATTCCATTCCTACCATATGAATCTTGATCTCTAGCCTTTCCCAAGTTGCTTTCCACTCAGATATTCTTTCCACCAAATGCAAATCCTGGGAGAGAGAGTTGAGCATTGGGGAGACTATCATTTGAAGCACAAGAGCAAGGAGTTCATCATCAACACACCATTTGTTACTTCTTGGAGAGTGGTGTCTCCTAGATTGGCTAGGTGTCACTTGGGAGCCTCCGACAAGATTGTGGAGTTGAACCAAGGAGTTTGTAAGGGCAAGGAGATCGCCTACTTCGTGAAGATCTACCGCTGGTGAGGCAAGTCCTTCATGGGCGACGGCCATGGTGGGATAGACAAGGTTGCTTCTTCGTGGACCCTTCGTGGGTGGAGCCTCCATGGACTCAGCAGAACTGCTACCCTTCGTGTGTTGAAGTCTCCATCAACGTGGATGTACGATAGCACCACCTATCGGAACCATGACAAAAACATCCGTGTCTCCAATTGCGTTTGAATCCTCCAAACCCCTCCCTTTACATTCTTGCAAGTTGCATGCTTTAATTTCCGCTACCTATATACTCTTTGCATGCTTGCTTGAATTGTGTGAAGATTGCTTGACTTGTTAAAAGATAGCTAAAATCTACCAAAGTCTAAAATTGGGAAAAGGTTAGGTTTTTAATTGGTCAAGTAGCCTAATCACCCCCCTCTAGACATACTTCAAGGTCCTACAAGTGGTATCAAAGCTTTGGTCTCCATTTTCTTTGATTTCCATAGCTTTTGGTGGTCATAGCCTTGGTTTCACAACCTAGGAGAGTATGGCGTCTAGCGAGGGAAATTATCACCGTAGATGTCCTTACTTTGATGGCACAAATTTTGCTAGTTGGAAGCATAAGATGAAAATGCACATTCTCAGACATAACCCCGCCGTTTGGGCTATTGTGTGTATTGGTTTGCAAGGTGAATTCTTTGATGGGAGAGAACCAAACCATGAAGCTAGCGCTGAAGAGTTGAAGATGCTGCAATACAACGCTCAAGCTTGTGATATCCTCTTCAATGGCTTGTGCCCCGAAGAATTAAACAAAATAAGCCGTCTTGAGAATGCAAAGGAAATTTGGGATACTTTGATTGATATGCATGAAGGTACCGACTCCGTCAAGGAATCCAAGTTGGATGTGCTCCAAAGTCAGCTTGACAAGTTCAAAATGAAGGATGGTGAAGGTGTCGCTGAAATGTACTCTCGGCTTGCTCTTATCACAAATGAGATTGCCAGCTTAGGAAGTGAAGAGATGACCGACAGATTCATCATCAAGAAGATCCTAAGAGCATTGGATGGAAAATATTATACCATGTGCACATTGATCCAAATGATGCCAAATTACAAAGATCTCAAGCCAACGGAAGTCATTGGAAGAATTCTTGCTCATGAGATGTCACTCAAGTATAAGGAGGAACTTCACAACAAGTCAAGTGTTGCTTACAAAGCCTCATGTGAAGCCCCCACATCATCAAGTGAGAAACAAATCTTCAATGAAGAATTGAGCTTAATGGTGAAGAACTTCAACAATTCTACAAGAGTAGAAGCAAAGAAAGAAGCTCTAAGTCAAGGTCCTACAATGACAAAAGATCTTCTAGTCGAGAGCGCAACTGCTACAATTGTGGGAGACCCGAACACTATTCCAATGAGTGTACGACACCCTACAAAAGAAGAGAAGATTCTCCCAAGAGAAGAAGTAGAAGAGAAGAATCACCACCAAGAGAGAGAAGGAGTAGAGATGATCGTTATGAACGATGACTCTCACGGAGAAGCAAGGATTCAGATAGGAAGGACAAGTCATCAAAGAGCTACACAAAACGAAGACATCAAGCTCACGTTGGTGAATGGGTATCCGGCTCCGACTCCGACAATCACTCCGAGAGAAGCTATCACTCCGACTCCGAATACACTCAAGATGAAGGTGTTGCCGGTCTAGAACTTGTGTCAACCAACTCCTATGACATATTTGATTCACCAAATGAAGGAATTGGTAGATGCTTCATGGCCAAAGGTCCTAAGGTAACACACCCCGAGTATGTTGATTTTAATAGTGATGAAGATGACTTTCTAGGTGATGATGATTTACTTGTTGACAACTCTAGTGATGAAAACTATGATGAAACGTCAATTAATCATGCTAATCAAGATGAAACGAATGACAATGATAAGGAGAAGATTCAGCGTCTAACTAAAGAACTAAACACTCTTAAGTTAGCTCATGAAACTATCTTCGAAGATCATCGAGAACTTTTAAGGGCTCATGAGAAGTTACGTTTTGAAAAGCTCAATCTTGAGCAAGAGCATGAGTTCTTAAAAGCGATCAATGATGATGTTCGTAAGAAAAGTTCTTCTTACATTGCCAAGCGTTTACTCTTATCTACTTACATGCCTCAAGTCAAGTCTAGTAACAAGAACAAGAAAGATTCTTCTTCTAGTAGTAACAATAACAATGCTAAATCCAATATTGTTGCTTCTAGTAGTTCTCTTGATTCCACTAATGATCCTCTTAGCCAAGTTACACTCGAGCAAGAAAACAACTTATTGACGGGAATTATAGAGAAAGGTGTATACAAGAGCCTTGCCAGGAGTAAGCAATTTGAGGAAATTGTACACAAGCAAGGAAGGCACCGGAAGAATCAAGGTGTTGGTTTTGAACGAAAGTTCAATGCCAATGGAGTTGAGTGGGAAGAAGATCAATACCCCAAGACGAAGTTTGTTCCTCAACAAGAGAAGTATGATCCTACTTCCTTCAAGGGAACACAAGCACAAGATGATCTTCCACCACAAGACCACAAGAACAAAGGCAAGGACAAGCTTCAAGAGGAGATTGATGCATTTGAAGAAGCACCTAAGGCCTTGGTCAAGTGGGTTCCCAAGACTACGTCAAGTTCTACTTCATCAAGTACAACTACTACACCAAGGATTCCCATCAAGATGATGTGGATCCCGAAGAAGAAGAACTAGAGAGTTCTTGAGGGTGACTCCGCCAACATTCTTCACTCATATCATTATGGCAAGGACAAGTGCAACCACCTTTCATATCTTGCACTAGTTCAAGGAGTCACAAACCCTCATGTTGGTAAGGCAAGGGACAAGGTAACCTAATGTTTTCATGGACATCATTTTGTGTTTGCATCACTCTATGTCTATGGATATTCTTGTTTGTTCCTTGTGGGACTAACCCATGTAGGTATTGAAAGTGCAACTCACTCCAAAGGTTTGCTCCAAAAATATCTACATCAACATTGAGCATCCACATGTTCAACACCTACATGAAGTCATCATCGACAAAACCAAAGGTTAGTTTATCCCTCTAAGGGGGGATCTCACATCTAGGGGGAGCTTAACTCTAAGAATTGAGTCAAAGCAACTCTAATGATGTGAACACATAAATGCTTTATGTAAAAGTGGTAACCCCACTTGAGCTTTAACGATGAGTATGACCTATGATCAAATGCTCTCATTTGACTCCTAAGTCAATATACTCATATATAGATGACCTAGTCATCGCCAATTGTTTGATAGATGCTAGAATTGGTTGTGCATGCTTTGTCACATATTTCATTTGTCATTTTATTGTGTGAGCATGTTGGTTGCATATTTTACTCATTCGAGGACATCCACTTGTTGTTTTGATTGATTGGCTTCTTTTTTTTGGCCAAGTGGATGGACAAGAATGCCTAAGAACCTTCTCTAGCTATCTATGCTTTTCTCGTCTCAAACTCTATTCATGCTACATCACAAAATTTGATCAAGTCAGATTCGAACCACTCGTGTGAGGAGCACTGAGTCCCCGATTCGTCATAGACTTAAACTTCCAAAACTTCTTTGTGATTTTCGGTCCGACCGATTCTCCATTTCGGTCATACCGAGATTACTAAGTCGATCTAGGTTTTCATCTCGGTGCAACCGATTTGAACTTTCGGTCACACCGAATGGCTGAATCATATCAGTTATGCATCTCGTGCCACCGAGTTGTTCCATCGGTCACACCGACAGTGTCGGCTATATATTCACATGGGCAAAATTTGGAAAACTTTCTCCGAAACTCCTCGCCCGCGCATAGCTCGCTCTGCCTACTAGGTCTCCGGATTGTCGACTTCAACGCCAGCCGCCTCCTGTCGCTGGTCTCCGCCGCTGTCAACGGAATTCTTCTCCGCCGTTGCCGCCGTAGCGAGTTCACCGCCGAACTAGGGTATGAACTCGATCATAGTGCTATCCTCATCTGATTCTCAGCACATTGTGTTCATAATGCTTCTTGCCACGATTGAAACACCTCTATCCAGTCAAAATAATCCTTAGAATAGGTGTGATTCGAAAATTTTGGGTTAAGTTTCCGCCGAAACCATCTCGGACCCACAGATTTGGCTAATGCCATTGCACTAGTAACTCTCGGTCTGACCGAGAATTGCTAATCGGTGTGACCGATTTTAAAATTTTGTGAAACCCTAGCAGTCTCGATGCCACCAAACCGTGACTCGGTCTGACCGAGTTCACTAGTTTAGGTTCCAAAACTGCTTCGGTATCACCGAGTTTGAAAATCGGTAGATTTGAAATGCTTTCTGTGGAAAACTAAAACTAAGTTTTTTGAATCATTGTTTTGCAAAAATCTCTACATTTTGTGATGCTCATCCACTCTACCTCATCTATAACTATTCACAGGGTCAGCAGTTAGTGTGAGCAGCATGTCAGACCAAAGTGACAGCCAGAACAAGTCAGAAGAGCAGATTCACATGAGTGAGGGCACTAGTCCCTCTAGCAGCTCAGATGAGGGGAGCAGAAGCACTCCCAGCAATTTGCCCAAGGCTGCCACAAGGACAAGGAAGAAGAAGACCTCAGAGTCTAAGGATGAGGATTATGTGGCAGTTGAGGATGAGGCAAGTTCAAAGAAGAAAGTGCTCAAGAAGGAGTACAGCTCAACTGCAGTTAAGCCAGGAATGAAGATCAAAAGGTCTGCAGGAAGACAACCAATGTCCAAAGCCAGAGTCTCCACCCAAGCATCTTTGGAATCCCAACCCAAAGAGCCTGCTGCTGCTGAAGGAAAGAAAAGGAAGGAAAGGGTCAAGAAGACCATGGCCAGAGTAATAGGAAAGCCTTCCATGATGGAGGAAGAAGAGGAAGAAGAGGTTGCTGAACCAGCACCCAAGGCACAAAAGCTTATGGGTGATGCTATAACACCCAAAGCTGCCCCCAAGCCCAAGAGTGCACCTAAGAGGAATACCAGGAGTATACCTGAAAGTGCGTTATATCGACTAGAGGGGGGGTGAATAGGCGATTTTTATGAATTCTTCACTGAGGAATTTGCCGGTGAGGAAATTCCTTAGCTAAGAACTACTTGCAATGAATAAGTACTCAAGTAAGCATAACAGATTACAAGCATTGTCATCATGATGAAATGAAGACAATCACAGAGCACGTAAAGCGTAATCACAGGATAACACAAGATGAAGACAAACAGATCAAGAAATTGAAGCGAGGAAATTGAGAAAGTCTTCACCAAAGTCTTCAAACACAGATATGAAAAACACTCAACACAAGAATGAGGAAATGAAAGGGTTGAGGAAATAGAACCAGTTAGGTTGGTGAAGACAATGATTTGGTAGACCAGTTCCAACTGCTGTCTGAGTTGTACGTCTGGTTGTTGCGGTTGATTATTTAAACTCGAGGACACACAGTCCCGGACACCCGACACCGAGCACGCAGCTCAGACACCAAGTCCTCACCGATTCTCCTTGAACTAAGGTCACACAGACTCGTCCAATCACTCGTGGTAAGTCTTCAGCGACTTCCAAACCTTCACATACTTGGTCACTCGGCGATCCACAATTCCTCTTGATGCTCTAGACCTTGACGCCTAACCGTCTGGAAGAAGCACAGTCTTCAAAGGTAAAAGCGCCGGATCCACGCAGGATCAATTTCTTCAGTGATGCTCAATCACTTTGGGTTTGTAGGGGTTTGGTTTTTGGTTTTTCCTCACTTGATGATTTTCGCTCAAATTCCTCAAAGGATGGGTTGCTCTCAAATGACAAGTGTCAAGTTCTCTCGGAGCAGCCAACCAACTAGTGGTTGTAGGGGGCGGCTATTTATAGCCTAGGGAGCAGCCCGACATGATAAGACATAAATGCCCTTCAATGATATGACCGTTAGGTGGATAAGATATTTAGGACAGCCGGCCAAGAAGACAAGAACGGTCGGAAATTTGAACATCAAATTCTCGTGGCTATCATGTTCTCATGTGTAGGCAATTCAGACTGGCGAATTCCTAACTCCTCGATCGAATAAATTCTCAAAGAACTGTAAGAGCTTCGTCTCATCCATCAAGAAATTGACTGAATCTGTATGAGATTTCCAAAAGCTTCACTCAAGGGATTGGTAGGTGTAGGATTTTGAGTTGAGCATCACATGGAAATTTTTCCTTAGTATTTCCTCGAATTTCTTTAACAAAGACGGTGTTTCCTATGACTCAAGAAAGAGAAAATGAAACTACGAAAACAAAAGTCTTCACGCTCATGTTCCTCAAATGAATACCAAGTCTTCAAGGTCACACCAATTTCTTCACTTTCAAAGTCTGCGAAAGTCTTGTAATATCAAAGTCTTCATTGAAGAACTTCATTTTAGGGTCGACTTTCTTTGTAAATATCAAACTCCTCATAGACTTATAGACCTGTGTACACTCACAAACGATTAGTTACTTAACCTATAAGTCTTCAATACACCAAAATCACTAAGGGCACTAGATGCACTTACAATCTCCCCTTTTGGTGATTGATGACAACATAGGTTAAGTTTTCAACGGGATAAACATATGAAGTGTAAATACTGATAATGAGGAATTTGATTACAAGATATAGAAGAACTCCCCCTGAATGTGTGCATAGTGAGGAATTTGCTTTTGAGGCAATGCACATTTGAAGAATTGAATCATGGAGATCTCCCCCTATATCTTGTAATTCATACACGCATTTAACATATAGTATGAAGAATTTGAAATGCATGATGAAATATGGTGCTTGATGTTATGCAATGTAACGCATCAAGTGTATCAGAGCCCAAAGGCTAAATCGATTAGCTATGAAGATTTTCAAGGAGCTCATGAGAATCAGAGCAAAACTACTGTAATCAGAGCATAAAGTAAGAGCATAATGCATCAAAAGTATCAAAGCACCATCGGGTATAAGATTACAACTCGATCCAATAAAAGGTTTCAGAAGAACGAGAGTTGTAACTTAAAAAAACTGTATATAGACAAAAACTAGACCCGCTTGAAGACTAACTCAATTTTCTCCCCCTTTGTCATCAAATGACCAAAAGGATCGAAACTGAGGACTAACGCTCTTGAAGAATTTCAAGTTGAAGACGGAGCGCCAACATTGTCGGGGTTGTTTGTTGAAGTAGGACCAGCCGCGGTATCTTCCAAATCTTCATTTTCATCAGTGTCGCGAGATGAAGAATAGGAGCTGGCCACCAAGGAAGGAACTTTGACCTTCTTGAATTTCTTGGAGGAGGTGCGACAGTCAAATTCTTCCTTGAGACCCATTGAAGTCGATTCTTCTTCTTTGTAGATATGTGAAAGAACAGCCCAGATGCGCTTGAAGGTTTCATGAAGGTAGTAGTGGTTTTTCTTCACTACATTGTGTGTTGAGGTCATGTTGTAAAGAAGAGTACCAAACTGACGCTTGACCCACTTATGATTGCGATCAACCTTCCGATGAAGACCGAGGAGTAATTCACGATCACCATCACCACAGGTGCGAGAGCTTGAGGACTTTGCTTGACCGAGGTATTTGCGGCTGAGTCATGTGTGGCGAGTCATCATTGGTGGAGTAGGATGCTGCTTTATAAACTGTCCATCCAATGGACTAACGCCTTCATCGATCACAGCAGATGGCCTTGCCCTTGTCATCACCGAGGTAATTGTCCGCTTGAGGACTTCAATCGAGGGGAGATAGCTGCAGTGGTTCAAAGTATCAGCCTTGTAATTTAGTGAAGATCTTGACCGATGAATCTCACAATCCAAGGCGATAAGGCTTCAGCTCAAATGGTGACATGGCAATGTTGCCGAGTCCTCATGAAGAAATCATGGAAGTTGACGGAACGCCATGGATGATGTTGAAAAGCATATTCTTCATGATGCCAACGACTTCTTCATCGCTTGAGTCGTGGGCCTTGATAGGACTCATAGTCTTCGCCAAAATTCGATAGACTGTCGAGGCACATATAATAATTCCTTGACGAGGAATTTGGTTCTTGGGCCTGCCTTGGCTTCAAAGGCTTCATCAAGACTTGCATATAGTGATTTGAAAGTTCTTTTCTTCGTAGATACGACATGCACCATCAAGCGGAGGATCGAGTGGTAGGGCACGAAGCAATTCACTTGTTGGTGCCTTGTAGTGAGTGTTTTCAGTCATCCAATCTAAGACCCATGAATTTACGTCTTGAGCGTCTCCGTGATGTGCAGGTTGCATAGAATCAAGAATTAGCTCTTCATTCCAATCACAAATATCGGCAGAAGTTTAGAAGTCCTGCGTCGTGAAGAACACTTAGGACTGGCTCAAAGCCTGGCAGCGACTCCATATCCACATTAGGAATATGAGCATGATCGAAGATTTTGTCCTTGTTGAAAAGCACTGAGGAATAGAAGTTGGCTTGGCTGGCAGTCCAGAAGCGCCTCTTCCTAATGCGAGCAGAATCATAAGGATTATATTCAGTGAAGAACACGTGCTCGACAAAGAAATCTTCAGCCTTGAACTTTTGCTTGGTTGAGAATGGATTCTTTTGCTTGGGCAGAGGGGTGTCAGTGAGTTGCATCACCACCTCAGGAATCACAAGTTCAGGTTCTTCAGCCTGAGGAATTTCTTGTTCCTCAACAGTGCGACCGAGGATTAGCAAAGAAGCAGCAGTTTCATCAAGACTAGTGGCTGGAATTTCTTCATGCACGTAACCAGTCGGTTGATTTTCTTGAGTCCATTTGGACTGTTTGTGCAGGAGAGTGAGGAACTTGTTGGAGCGGGTGAAGAGAGGAGTATTGGGATGCTGACTTTCCCAAAAGTCATCATTTATCACCGGAGTGGTGCATCCAATATCCACATCTTCATTTTCAATTTCCTCAAGACCAGCTTGAGGAATTTCATGGTCCGATGAGGAAATAACGGGGTTGAAGGGATTGCTTCCACTTCAATTTCTTCATCAATTTTCTCCGACGAAGCAGCAGATTGATGTTCTTCATCAGACCTGATTGAGATCTCATAGTCTTCTCCAAAAGGAACAACTTCCTTTGATGGTATGGAGGAAATTGGAACAGCATCAATTGGATTTTCGAATGAGCTGGTCATTGGTTTCATTTTCTTCGAGTCAAGAATCGACGCAGCTGATGCTTTCCTTTTCTTCACAGCAGCTCGCTCAGAGCCTTGGTTTTCTTCACATCGAAGCAGATGGAAGAATTGGAGTTGGAGTTGGCGCAGGAGGAGCCGAGGAATTTGGTTCAGATTTCTTCAGTGGTGGGATGGGATCATCAGCCCTCGAATCAGCATTTTCTTCAAAGAAAGTTAAACAACATCGTGGTCTTGGCATTTTCTTCAAGAGGGCTGAGCCGAGGCTCCACCGAGGAATTTCATGTTGCACTCGGGCAGCAACACTTGTGAATTTCTTCGTCAAAGTTGAGGAATCTGGTCTTGACTCCTTGCCAATCAGCATAGTGGGTATCAAGTTTTGCCGAGGTCTTGAATTTCAGTTTGAATTTTGAGAAGCTCCTCGTGTCATCTTGACAACGCTTTTCTTCGTGAACTTCTCCTTCCTGTATTGAGCCTTTTGATTTCCCTCGCCTTCTCAAACTTCCATTTTTCTTCAGCGATGAAGTGAGTCAGCGCATGACTTTGACCAGTGTCGATGAAGATCGCAGAGGGGTATTGGGATCATTGTGCGTAGATCAATAAAGTCGAGGACTTTCTTGGATCCAATAGTAGTGGCACAGATGTACCTTTGGCTCTAGCGGCCCTTACTTGACGGTCTCGATGATTTCAGCGAAGTTCTTCATCGATGCCTCATCGCCGATGGTACATGAAATACAACTTGTTTTGTCCTTGGACTAGGCCGTGGACCTCGCCCATTGTTGCCTTTGGTCTTCAACTGAGCCGGGCCAGATGAGGAAATTGGAGCAGCCGAGAACTTGCGTAAATGCTCGAGGCAATTGAGAAACCAGTGGTCCTTTGACAAGTAGCAGTGCACAGAACTCAAGGTTTTGACGGAGCTGTTGAGGACTTTGGTGGAACGGCAGCAGTGTGAGGAAATTGCTTGGAAGGTGTCTTTGAAGAACTTGGCCGTGAGGGCGCAGATGATGAAGCACTTGGCTTATTAGCAGGCTTCTTTTGCATTGATTTCCTCGGTTTGACCGAGACCTCGATGGCGTGAGCAGCAGCAGAATCTTCATTGAATTTCTTCACCGCTTCCTTTGCTTGCTTTGCCAACTTTGCTTGGCGCTTAGCCCATTCATCAGAAAGTCCTCACCGCGCTTGACGCTAGTGGGATCAGCTATTTGGCCAGTGCCAAAGGAGCTCTTGGGCATGGAGGATTTAAGCTAATTTCTTCATGTATTTAGGAGTTACATATCTGTATTCCTTCCATTCCCGTGCCCATCTCCGCTCAATCTTCCGAATACGCACTTATGCTGATTTTTGCTTTCTTCATCCGGTGTGCAATAGTCAGATATATTTCCTCGTGGATTTCAAATGCTGTCATAACCTCAGGTTTCTTTCCTCCCTTCGCGGCTTCTTACCATCGCCATTTTCTTCGCTTGAGGAAATTGAACAATTGAGTTCTCTCAAGAAGTGTGCAGTTTTTCTTCGAGGAATGCTGCAAATGAGTTAAGTTGATGAGAACCTAGGGATTCAGCAGCGGACATTTGTACCTGTGAACAGAGTATAGGTGCGAGGAATTTGGAGAGGTCATATGTTCTCGTAAGGTTTTTCAAAAGAACAAGTTTTGAGGATTTTGACCAGATGAGTTTTGAAGAATTTCACTAAGCGATCTTTGTCTTAGGTTCCAGAGTTGTATAGATCGAGGATCCACACAATTGAGGAATCTTGAAGAAAATCATTGCTTAGAGAAACGAATCAAGAGATTTGAGGTGTTCATATGTGTGAAGAATTTGAAAAATAAACACCTTTGAAGAATTTGAAGAAGATTTGAGAATCAAAGCGAGTAATAAAAGTTACTTTTAATTTACTCAAGTGAAGAACACGATTTAACCGAGAAGAACAGTTGGGAAGTTCGTCTGCTCAGATCTTCCCCGCCCTAACTTGGCAGAGGAAATCAGCTACGGCGACGGCGGAGTGAAGATTTTCCACGGTCGGCGCGAGTACGCCGGCGAAGAGGTCAAGGCAGTGAAGCTTTTCCTCACCGGCGATTTATGGAGAAGCGGCGGCGCTTAGGGTTTTGAGGAGCTCGAGCGGGAGAGAGAGGTCGAGCGGAGTAACAGAGTGAGGAAGGGGAGAGGGGTATTTATAGACACGGTGAAAAACGGATCGTCCGAAGATTTAGGACGAACATGCCTCTGACTGTTTCCCTTCTCACGACATGTGTCACCCACGTACTGTGTAGTGGAGATCGTGTACGATCGTGGGTGAATATTATAATGCATCGTGGGATGCGGAACGGTTTTAGCGGCAAAAACGAAGGTTTGGATAAGTTTCGTTTTAAAAGTTCCGTTCGCAATTTCTTCAGCTGTCAAGACACAGTGAAGATTTTGAACGAGTTTCAAAGTAGAACGCACATGAAGAATTTGTGAATGGATTGGGTTGAGTATAGCATAGAGGGGAAAGGGTCCGATCACATTCACTTAGCGAAAAAGCAACTTGAAGAAATAGCCATAAGTGAATGTAGAGACATAAACTCAGAGGATATATATATATATATATATATATATATATATATATATATATATATATATATATATATATATATATATATATATATATATATATATATATATATATATATATATATATATATATATATATATATATATATATATATATATATATATATAGCCAATGAAGAAAGACGACGGAAACAGTGAAGATTTTGCAAAGTTGAAGAATTTGAAAACTCAAGAATTTCAAAATCGAGGAAAAATTCAAATTGAAGATTTTCAACTTTGGTGGTGGCGTGACCCACCAGATAAGAATGATGATTTCAGACACGCTGCATAATTGTCGAGGGTTCTCGAGAATCAAATTCTTCATTAATTTCTTCACACTTAGAGTGTTATTCTTCATTGATTGAAGAAAACGCTTCTTCATGTGTTGCACATCTAAGTCATCAATTTTGCATAAGTGTTAGGATGTGTGCCTTTTCAAAGAACGTTCAAGATTCTAAGATATTTAGCTCACACCGCAACTTGCTAAATCTCTTCTCATCCAAGGGCTTAGTGAAGATATCAGCTAGCTGTTCTTCGCCTTCACGTGCTCGATGGAGATGTCGCCTTCAACACATGATCACGAAGAAAATGATGACGAATTTGAATGTGCTTTGTCTTCGAAAGTGCTGAACTGGTTGTGAGCAATCTTGATGGCACTCTCATTGTCACAATAGAGAGGCACATTCTTCACGTTGATGCCGTAGTCCTTGAGGGTTTGCTTCATCCATAGTAATTGAGCACAACACGAGCCAGCAGCAATGTATTCAGCTTCGCAGATGGACAGTGATACACAGTTCTGCTTTCTTCGAGGACCAATGCACCAAAGATCGTCCGAGGAAATGACAAGTACCAGATGTTGACTTGCGGTCCACACGATCACCAAAGATAGTCGAGTCGAATATCCAATGAGATCAAAAGTAGAGCCCTTGGGGTACCATAATCCTAGTGTTGGTGTGTGAGCTAGATATCAAGAATATGCTTCACAGCCTTATGGTGTGATTCCTTCGTGTAGCTTGAAATCGGGCACACATGCAAACACTAAGCATTATATCTGGCCTAGATGCACATAAGTACAATAAAGAACCAATCATGGAGCGGTATACCTTGTGATCAAGTCAATACCATTTTCATCAAGTGCATAGATGGCCATTTGTGGGCATAGGAATTTTGACACCTTTGCAATCTTGCATGCGAATTTCTTCAGACATCTTTGAGGTATTTCTCCGAGATATGAATATGCCATTGTGTTGTTGATTAATTTGAAGACCTAAGAAGAATTTCAACTCTCCCATCATAGACATTTGATATTCTTCACTCATCATATAGGCAAATTCATCACTATAACGTTGGTCAAGACAGCCAAAGATAATATCATCAACATATATTTGGCACACAAACAGTTCACCATCATAAGATTTAGTAAAAGAGTAGGATCGAGTGAACCGGTGTGAAGCCATTCTTCACTAAGAATTCCTTCAATGTATCATACCACACCGAGGGCTTGCTTGAGGCCATAGAGGGCCTTATTTAGTCCAAGACTTTGTCGATTCTTTGGATCTTCAAAACCGGGGTTGAGCAACATATACTTCTTCCTCAAGCTTACCATTGAGGAATGCACTTTTCACATCCATTTGATATAAAGTGATATTGTGATGGTTAGCATAGGCTAGTAATATGTGAATAGACTCAAGTCTAGCAACAGTGCAAAAGTTTCATCGAAATCAATTCCTTCAACTGCGCGGTAGCCTTGAGCTACTAGTCGTGCCTTATTCCTCACCACAAGACCATTTTCATCTTGCTTGTTGCGATAGATCCACTTTGTGCCAATGATATTATGCTTGCGAGGATCTGGACGCTTGACCAGTTCCCTGACGTTGTTGAGCTCGAATCGATGTAATTCTTCTTGCATGGCCTGAATCCACCCGCCCGTAAATGCTTCATCTACCTTAGTGGGCTCTGGATAGAGACAAAAGCATAGTGCCCACAAAAGTTAGATAAATGTGAAGCTTTTGAGCGAGTGAGAGGACTGGCGCTTCAATGTCATCGATGATCTTGTCAACTTGCACTTCTTTTGCAACGCGAGGATGAGCTGGTTGTCGTCGAGGAATTTGACCATTTTCCTCAGACCATTTTCTTCAAAGATTATCTTCAGTGCATCACTCGACGTTCTTCGCAGACAGGAATGAATTCTTCAGCAGTTTCTTCAAGAGGAATGACATCCTCGGTTGCCTTGAACCTGATAGAATCCTCGTGTGCTGGTTCGTCTAACACATGTAGGTAGGTGCTCTCTTTGCAGCCATTAGTTTCATCGAACCGCACATCTACAGTGTCAACAATCTTGTGAAGAGCGATGTTGAAGACTCAGAGGTGTGCGAGTCCTTTCCGTAACCAAGCATAAAACCCTCATGTGCTTTCGTGCAAATTTAGAGGTGTGGTGAGGATCTCTAATCCAGCATTTAGCAATCAAGACTTTGAAATAACTTACATTGGGTTTCTTGTCGTTGAGGAGTTCATAGGCAGTCTTCTTGAAGAATTTGTGAAGATATACTGTTGATGATGTGGCACGCAGTGTCAATTGCTTCAATCCGAAACGACTAGGCGCTTTTGTATTCATCAAGCATAGTGCGAGCCATCTCAACAAGAGTTCTGTTCTTGCGCCCACGACGCCATTTTGCCGAGGAGTATAAGGAGCAGATAACTCATGAGTAATACCAAGTTCATCAAGATAGTCATCAAGACCGAATTCTTGAACTCAGTTCCATTGTCACTCCCCGATGTGCTTGATCTTCACACCAAAGTTGGTTGAAGCCCTCGAGGAAAATCGCTTGAAGATTTCCTGCACTTGATTTTGTAAGTAACAATGTGTACCCATGTGTAGCGAGAGTAATCATCAACAATAACAAAGCCATATAGTGATGCTTCATTAACGATACTGAATAATGATTGGGACCAAAGAGGTCCATGTGAAGCAATTCAAGGACGAGTAGTGGTCATGATAGTCTTCACTGGATGCTTGGCCTTGGTCATTTTTCCAGCTTCACAGCTCCGATAAGTGATCCTTGAGGAATTTGACATTCTCAATGCCAATGACATGCTTCTTCTTCGCAAGCGTGCAGTAAATTCCTCATGCCTGCGTGACCAAGTCGCCGATGCCATAGCCAGCCTTCTCAAGCTTTTGCAAGTAGGCACACGGCTGGTTGTGGACCTGAGAGAAGTCAACAATATACAAGTCTCCTCTCCTAAAGCCTTCAAGACTTTGGAATTGTCGCTTCCATAATCACAACACAACGATACTTGCCAAAGATAACAACCATATCAAGATCACAAAGCATTGAGATCGACATGAGGTTATCCTAAGGACTCAACAAGCATGACTTTGTCCATGTGCATGTCCTTAGAGATAGCAACCTTACCAAGACCCAATACCGACTTTTGCCTTTGTCAAGAAAGATGATATGCTTCAGATGTGACGGTGATAAGGGAGCATCCATCAATAGATTCTTGTCACCGGTCATGTGATTTGTACATCCACTATCGAGAACCCACTCGGTGGCTTTGGGTTGATCATCCCGCAGATGAATTAGTATAACTTACGATCTCATATACTTCATCGCTGAAGAATATGATATCAAGTTCATCGATGAATTTCATCACCAAGATTCAGATAAGCAAGATGAGGACGTGTGAAATGAAAGTTCATTTCATCATGATTAGCTCAAGCGCCCTTTCAGAAATTTTGTCAGCCCCAAAGAAATTCTTCAAACGTTAAGGCACGCCCGAGACCTGACCCTGCAGAAGAGATTAGTTCTTTTTCTTCACCACCCACATCTCAAGGGGTGGCAAAGAGTTCATCATTCTCATGAAAGCACCATATGAGAATGGTGGCATAGAGGCCAAACCATTTCATTTCACATAAGAGGGATTAGGGTAAGCATATGAATAAGCAGAGAAATTCTTCGAGGACTTATGAACATATTGGTTTGAAGAATAATGCACATATTCATAGCCCTTAGCTCTATCCTGCGAAACAGAGTTGTTAGCACGATGATAATCATATGAGGACTTTGATCCTTTTGAGGAATTTGATCCACGTGAGGAATTTGGTCCGTATGAGGACTTGGATCCATATGAAGAAATTTGATCTGGAGTTCCTATTCTTCACAGGTGGTGTCATGAGGACATTCACCTGAAGATTTTCAAGGCACTGCTTGGGAACCCAGATTTTCTTCATAGGGGAACCGCTCTCGCAGCTTAGTGCCAACATATCTAGCAAATACTTCACCATTCTGATTTTTGAACAGTTTATAGTTTGAGTCAAATGACTCATCAATGAATGAGGAAATTCACATGTAAAACCAGATAAGGTAGATGGATCAATGGAGGTCCCTTTGCAGCAACCCATGAGGTTTTGGGATACCGCCAAAGCTTCCAAAGACGCTCCATCAGCATTGAGTTTCCTCTCAAAGGCAATACCTCTTTCCTAGGGTTCCTGTTGAGGATCTGCTTTTAAGCACATCACAAAGAGTCTGATGCCCTTTGAGGCTTTTGTACATGCTCGTCATGTACAATTCCTTCACCCTGCATCGTCAAGGATACTAGCAATGTCCTCGATGAGGAATTAGTGATAGCAGAGGCAGGTGAAGAATTTGTAACAGTTGAAGCATTTGAACATTCAGTGAAGAATTAGCAGATTCACGCTCAATGCACTTTAAGCATGGAGGAACAAATTCTTCTTGAGAAGCGCTGATTTGTTGAGCAAGTAATGAATCGCGCTCCTTCAAGATCTTCATAACTCGCCTTAGCTTCTCAAGATCTTGCTTTCTTTGAAGAAATTCATAAGAAAGTTTCTCATGATCGATAAGAGAGTGTTATGATGACCTTGAAGGCTGTCAAGCCTAGATCAAGTTTCAAGATTTTCAATCGTGGCTTGAGTGCGATCCATTTCTTCACCTAACATATCATCACTTTTATCTAGCATGTTTTGAACCTTTTCAAAAGCCCTTTGTTGTTTTATAGCAATCTTAGCAAGTTTAGAGTAGCTGGGCTTGAGATCCTCATCAGATTCATTTTCACTAGATTCAGAGGAGGTGTAATTGAGTACCTTGGCACCTTTTGCCATGAAGCAATAGGTGGGAGCGTAGTCATCATTTTCCTCATCAGCTTGTCGGGTGAGTCGCTTTTTCAAGATGTTGAAGATGGACTTGCTAACATAAGCGTAGCAAGAGCCGACTAGCCACACCAGATTCGGATTCTTCTCCTCCTCTTCCTCATTTTCCTCGATTCAGCTTCAGAGTCCATTTCCTTGCCAATGAATGCCCGAGCCTTTTTGGAGCTGCTCTTCTTGTGAGAAGAAGGTTTTGAGGATTTTGATGATGAAGATTTTGATGATTTCTTCTTCTTCTTCACGCCATCGTAACTATAATCCTTGTGTTTCTTCTTCTTAATTCCTTTTCTCACCGAGGACAATCTTGGATATAGTGACCAGGTTTCTTGCATTTGTGACAAAGTCTTCTTATAGTCACTAGATGAGGAATCACCGCTTCTTGAGGATTTTCCAAAGCGACCACGCCTTGAGAATTTCTGAATTTCTTCACGAGCAAAGTGCTAGCTCCTCGCCAAATTCTTCAGATCTCCAAGGCTACTACCGAGTCTTCACTTTCAGATTCGGATACAGCCTTGGCCTTCGTGGCACGTGTTTTCCATAGCCGTAACCATAGAGATCTCTCTTTCAGCAAGTCGAACTCGTGAGTATTTAGCCTTCGAGGATATCAGCAGGATCAAGAGACTTGTAGTCAGCTCGTTCTTGTATCATCGAGTGTGAGTATCAAATGAGGAATCGTTTATCTTAGTAATTTCTTCACCACCTCATGGTCGGTGATGTCGGTGGCACCCAAAGGCTTGAAGCTCATTTGAGATGTCGGTGAGGCGATCAAGGTTTGTTGAACATTTTCGTTGTCGAGTCTTTTGAAGCGGTTGAAGAGATTCCAAGAACATCAACTCGAGAGTCACGCTGAGTTGAAACACCTTCATTTACTTTGGACAGCCTGTCCCAGATGAGTTTGGCGATTCCAAAGCACTCACTCTTCCATATTGACCTTTGCTCGATGGCCACATATGATATTCTTCGCTTGAGAATCGAGTTGCTTGAATCTCTTCACATCAGCATCATTTAGAGAGGGTGTGACCGAGGAAACACCTTTGTCACAACATACCGTAGATCGTTGTCAATTGCTTCAAGATGCATTCGCATTTTGTTCTTCCAAAGGGGTAGTCCGTCCCATCGAAGGTAGGACACCTCGCCGAGACCTTGATCATACCTGCGGTCGACATAACTAAAACTCCGTGGTTAAACTAAAATCACACGTAACAAGGGAGTACCTTGCTCGATACCAATTGAAAGTCGTTATATCGACTAGAGGGGGGTGAATAGGCGATTTTATGAATTCTTCATCGAGGAATTTGCCGGTGAGGAAATTCCTTAGCTAAGAACTACTTGCAGCGGAATAAGTACTCGAAGTAAGCATAACAGATTACAAGCATTGTCATCATGATGAAATGAAGACAATCACAGAGCATGTAAAGCGTAATCACAGGATAACACAAGATGAAGACAAACAGATCAAGAAATTGAACTGAGGAAATTGAGAAAGTCTTCACCAAAGTCTTCAAACACAGATATGAACAAACACTCAACACAAGAATGAGGAAATGAAAGGGTTGAGGAAATAGAACCAGTTAGGTTGGTGAAGACAATGATTTGGTAGACCAGTTCCAACTCTGCTGTCTCGGTTGTACGTCTGGTTGGAGCGGTTGAGTATTTAAACTCGAGGACACACAGTCCGGACACCCCATCCATCGAGCACGCAGCTCAGACACCAAGTCCTCACCAGATTCTCCTTGAACTAAGGTCACGCAGACTCGCCCAATCACTCGTGGTAAGTCTTCAGCGACTTCCAAACCTTCACATACTTGGTCACTCGGCGATCCACAATTCCTCTTGATGCTCTAGACCTTGACGCCTAACCGTCTGGAAGAAGCACAGTCTTCAAAGGTAACAAGCGCCGGATCCACGCAGGATCAATTTCTTGATGATGCTCAATCACTTTGGGTTTGTAGGGTTTGGTTTTGGGTTTTCCTCACTTGATGATTTTCGCCAAATTCCTCAGAGGATGGGTTGCTCTCAAATGACAAGTGTCAAGTTCTCTCGAGCAGCCAACCAACTAGTGGTTGTAGGGGCGGCTATTTATAGCCTAGGAGCAGCCCGACATGATAAGACATAAATGCCCTTCAATGATATGACCGTTAGGTGGATAAGATATTTGGGACAGCCGGTAGCAAAGACAAGAACGGTCGGAAATTTGAACATCAAATTCCTCGGGGCTATCATGTTCATCCTTTGTGTAGGCAACCAGACCGGCGAATTCCTAACTCCTCGCCGTAACAAATTCTCAACGACTGTAAGAGCTTTCTCTCACATCAAGAAATTGACTGAACTGTATGAGATTTCCAAAAGCTTCACTCAAGGGATTGGTAGGTGTAGGATTTTGAGTTGAGCATCACATGGAAATTTTTCCTTAGTATTTCTCGACCCCTTTAACAAAGACGCTGTTTCCTATGACTCGAGAAAGAGAAATGAAACTACGAAAACAAAAGTCTTCACGCTTCATGTTCCTCAAACGAATACCAAGTCTTCAAGGTCACACCAATTTATTCACTTTCAAAGTCTTCGTAAAGTCTTCGTAATATCAAAGTCTTCATTGAAGAACTTCATTTTTAGGGTCGACTTTCATCTGTAAATATCAAACTCCTCATAGACTTATAGACCTGTGTACACTCACAAACGCATTAGTTACTTAACCTATAAGTCTTCAATACACCAAAATCACTAAGGGGCACTAGATGCACTTACAATACCAGCTGCTGAAAAGAACAAGGCCCCAATGCCTGATGTTGCTGCTGAGGAAGATGAATGTAGCGACCTGACCCAAAATCGGTCAAATATCTGTGTCTGTACCATCCCAAGATCATGCTGGTACTCACAGTACATCGATAAATTAATCAAAGTTCAATCACACCTGAATATCATTAAACGATTCTCATATAGAGTCTTTATTACAAGGGAATAAATTCGGCTCAAGGCCAACTCATGAGAAATAAACTACAAATGCTGCGGAAGCGTCGAAGAAAAGCGAGTCCATCCGACTCCAAAGGGCAATCGCTAAGCGCGAGCGTAGCCTCACTCCTAATCGGAATATACCCGCAACATAAGACGTTGCAGCCATGTAGGTCAGCTTTTGGAATAAGCTGGCAAGTCATGAAGAATAACAATGATAAACTTACTATCACTATATGCATTTTTGGCTGTGGAGCTCTAAGTTTCATCATTTTGCGAAAAAGCAATTTTTTCCCTACTACAGTGGACTTGCTTGCAAATTACTACAATTGTTGGTAGTTATTGAGATGGTTCCGCCAACCAAAATCTCATTCCCAAATTATTAAGTCATAAAACCCCTCAAATTAATTTATTAGTTTTAGTGTTGAGATATCCGAATACTTCCAAGTTCCAGAGGCTCAAATGTCCGTGAATCGGGACACGGCTAATCGATTAGATCTTTAACTCGCAGAGGGTTGCGACTTTCCTGCAAGAGTCATTCCTCCTTTAAAGTCTTCGCACTTCATGGTGTTTGAAGACGGACGAATGAAACAGGGTCTTCCAAAGAGTTCTTCCGCTACCGCCGTACCCATCCAATCCTACCGTTCTTCTACATCTCGTAGTACCGCCCAGCCAGCGTCACTACTAGGATCAACCCAGCCAGAGCCCATAATGGCTTGCGGCTGCACAGTAAGCTTCCGGTCATGGGGCATCCATCCTTCTCTTCGTGGCTGGGTGAAGCTTTCGCAAGATGTCATGGCACTTCTCCATGCATCCCGCCACCACTGGTTCTCCAGGTGCCCGCCAACCGCCCTCCACCCAGTAGTGATTTTCCGAAGTCCATCTTGATCATTGTAGTTCATGGGGTTGTCATCATCATGGACTCTCACATCTTGCTTATGAACTTCACTCAACCCAAAACCCGTCTACGAGCATAGCAAAGTAACTACTACGTCCCGGGGTCATGGTAACAAGGGGGTTGGTTCATCCTACCACATGATACTACTCAAGTTTAATGACTTCAAAATTTCAACTACTGCATGCATGGTGAGGTGGTGACAATTCTAATGCACAAAACATAGGTATAGAAATAACATGATCAAAACTTGCCTTGCTGATGATCCTCGTAAGCTAAAGAGTCGTAGTAGCAAGCTTCGCACTCCGGAAACTCTACCGAGACAAACAATTCACCATAAGCATATAGCAATAGGATCACATAACACAACATAACAAAAGTAACATAACACAACAAAACAACCCAAAACCAAATCCAAAAGAAAAACTCAAAGGAAAACCACTCAAAGTTTTCCCTACTTCAAACAATAACTAAAATAGTTTTTTATATAATAAAATTTACTCAACATAACCTAATCATGGTTTTAGGTTAACTTAACAGAAAAGGATTCACTAAGCAACTAGGAGCAAAAGGAATTAATTAAAAGCTATTATAAAACTCATTTTAGGCCTAATCCAATTTCTATTAAGAAAAATAAATTAAAACTTTTATTAATTATAAATAAAAGTTCATCTACTAGAGTGACAGAAACTAACCTAGAACAACCAATCACAAGTTAAAATAAATTTATTTACTAATTAAAATATTAGGAAAACAGGAGCTAGTTAATTAATTAGGATTAATAGGATTCTGCTTAAAACTAATTATTTATTAATCCTAAAATACCCAAGTTAATTTTATGGTTTGGCAATGTTAAAAATAAAGTTGTGACAAAAGAATCATCTAAAAATAATTTTTCTAACTCAAGTTATAGCAGATTTACTATTCTGACTAAAACTAAATTAAAGCATTTTTAATTAATTTTAACATAGCTAAATATATATTCTACAGAAACTACATAAAATTTGCAACCCAACAAAAAAGAATCATCAAAAATATTAAACAGAATAAAAGATATCAATTTTTCAAAACAGAAACTAATCTGCTAAAACAGAAAATCAAAATAAAAGAAAAAAGGCCTAATGGGCCTATACTGTGCACTGGGCGTCAAATAGCCTAACGGGCCCTAGGGTTAAACTAAAACGAACCGGGCAAAAAAAAATAAACCCTAACTAATCTAAACCGGAAAGAACCGGCCGGTCTTTTTATAAAAGATATTCTTCGGGGTTCTAATCGTGGCCGCTCACTAGAGATCGGACGGGGGAGGTTTCCGTGGCTTACCGGAGTCCGCGACGGCGGTGGCGGCGAGAGTCGTCGAGGTTCCGGAGGCCGGGAGCTCGGGGAGTCACCGTCTGGGTGTGGGAGGTCGGTGAGGAGTTTGGTGGGGTCGGGGTGGTCGGGAGGGCTAGGGCGCGACGGCGGCGACTTTGGCGGGCAAGGAGCTCGGGTCTCCGGCGTGCTCGGAGAGAGAGGGAGAGGGCTCCGTGAGGCTAGGGGGGAATGGGGTGCGGAGGGGTCGGCTTTATAGCCGGGGCCTCGGACGGCGGTGGGGGCGATCGGGCGATCGGAATCCCGGATCCTTCGGGATCCGCGATCTCAGCGCAAAGTGGCGAGGCGGGCGAGGGAAGAAGATGGGGCGGGCTCGCTGGTCAAGTGAGAGAGAGAGGGGAGGAATGGGCGGTCGATCAAGCGGAGGGAGTTGGTGCGGGGAGGTGAGGTCGGTCGGTGGGCTAGCCTGCTGTAAGTGGGTGGCCGGGCCAAAGGCTGGGATGCTTGGCTGGCTGAGCCAGCTGGTGGGCGGGCTGGCTGGGCAGGGGGGGCCTAGCTGGCGCCTGGGGGGGGTTTATCTTTTTTAAATTTTATTTTTTTTAAAATAAAACAAAACAGAGTATATCTTTTGAAATAAAAATATTTTATATAGGGTATATATATACCAAAATGATCAGGGGAATATTCCCTTTCATTTGAACATTTTTCCAAAGGCAAAATCCAAACTTTATAAAATCCATTTTTTCAAATTCAAATAAAATTCAGATTTGAATCCAAATCTTTTGGCATTGTTTCCTCCGATATTTTTGGAGTGTCATGTTTGCTCCTCTCATACTTTTGATCAAGTATTTATCGTGCTTAGTTTTTGAAATGTTTCCCACATGCCAAAGTTTGAATTCAAATTCAAAACTCAAAATTTCTCTGAAATTCCAAATGGCATTCAAATTCAAACAGATGCATAGGATGCTTAGCTATAATTGTAAAACATTCCAAATAGGAAATTTGGGATGTTACAAACCTACCCATTTTAAGATGAATCTCGCCTCGAGATTCGGGTTGGCTAGCAAATAGGTGCGGTGGTCTCAAGGAGATCTTCTTGGCGCTCCTGTGTGGCTTCTTCCTCGGTGTGGTGACTCCACAAAGACCTTGCAAAATTTGATGACCTTGCTGCGGGTGACTCTGCTTGCAGTCTCGAGAATTCGGACGGGTTTCTCCTTGTAAGTCAGATCACCTGTCAAGCTGTATGGCCTCTAGGGCACCTTGTGTCTCTCAACGGAACATCGGCCATGTCGGCGTGACACTTCTTCACCGAGAAACATGGAAGACATCATGAACTCCGGACAATCCTTCCGCAATTCCAACTTGTATGCAACTTCTCCACGACGCTCGAGGATTTTGTAGGGCCAATGAATCAGGGTGCTAACTTTCCTTGACTCCAAACCACTTGATTCCACGAAGTGGAGACACACGAAGATATGCTCGGTCTCCCACTTCGTAAGTCACTTCCTTGCGCCATCGTCGGCATAACTCTTCCGTCTCGATTGTGCTATCTTGAGCCTGTCTCGAATCAGCTTGACTTTCTTCGAATCCTTGATAAGGTCGAACCGAAAAGTGATCGATCTCCAACACTATCCCACAAAGAATGGTGTTCTCGCACCTCCTTCCGTATAGAGCTTCGAAGGGGCCATCTTTAAACTGGATTGATAATCTGTTGTTGTAAGAGAACTCTGCGATGACAAATTATCATCCCAGCTAGACCCATAGTCTAGCACACAAGCTCTCAACATGTCCTCCGTAATCTGATTGACTCTCCCACCTGTCCATCCGCTCTGCGGATGAAAAGCTGTCATCAATTCCAGCCTCGCACCCAAAGTTTCATGCAATCGCTTCCAAAACTTTAAGGTAAACTGCGTTCCTCTATCGACACGATTTTCCTTGAACTCCATGCGGACATACGATCCTGGTCATGTATATCTTGGCCAACTTAGCACTCGGTATAGGTAGTCTTCACGGAATGAAGTGAGCTATCTTGGTCAAACGATCAACCACTACCCAGATAGAATCATAACCTGAACGGGTCTGGGTAATCCTATGATGAAATCCATTCCAAGTTTCTCCCATTTCCAATCGAATCGGCAAAGGTTGAAGTAACCCTGCTGGCTTCGATGTTCTGCCTTTACACGTTGACAAACATCGATATCGCTACGTACTCGGCAATATCCTTCTTCATACCGCCCACCGAAACTTTGCTTCAAATCCAGGTACATCTTGGTGTTGCCGGGTGAATCGAGTAAGGTGAATCATGAGCCTCTCAAGAATTAGCTTCCCGAGCTCGGGATCATTGGGCACATAAATACGATCCTCGAACCATATAGTCCGTGTTCATCCTTACGGAATCCTTTAGCTTTTCCTTCATCCATCTTTTGCTTTATCTCATCAATTTCCTTGTCCGACTTACGGGCTTCCCGAATCCTTTCGCCAAAGTGGACTGAACTTCCAGAGTTGCAACAAATCCTCTCGAACTATCTCCGATCGGAGATCTCGAGGTCATCGACTAACTCGGGTAATCCTCCTGCTTTGTAAGAGTATTCACATAACTCTTACGGCTCAAAGCATCTGCTACAACATTAGCTTTACCGGGTGGTAATGCAATCTCATGTCATAGTCCTTTATCAACTCTAGCCATCTCCTCTCGCTCGAGGTTCAATTCCTTCTGCGTGAAAATATACTTCAAGCTCTTGTGGTCTGTGTAGACATCACAACGGTTTCCGATGAGGAAATGTCTCCAGGTCTTGAGTGCATGCACTACGGCTGCTAACTCCAAATCATGTGTGGCATAGTTCATCTCATGAGGTCGTAGTTGTCTGGAGGCATAAGCTACAACTTTGCCTTCCTGCATGAGTACTCCTCCGAGTCCTTGATGAGAAGCGTCACAATAAACCTGGTATTCCTTGTGTATGTCTGGCAAAATCAGTACTGGGGCTGTGACCAACCGTTTCTTCAATTCCTGAAAACTGGCTTCAAAATCCTCGGTCCAAACATACTTGGCTTCCTTCTTCAATAGCTCAGTCATGGGCTTGGCAATCTTCGAGAAGTTCTCAATGAACCTCCGATAATATCCTGCGAGTCCGAGAAAACTACGGATCTCCTTGACTGAGGTGGGTGACTGCCAATCGGTGACGGATTCAACCTTGGCGGGATCAACTGCTATTCCTTCTCCTGAAATAACATGTCCGAGGAATCCAACTTCCTTTAGCCAAAATTCACATTTGCTGAACTTGGCATACAACTGATGTTCTCAAGTTTCTCCGTAACTAGACGCAAATGTTCCTTATGCTCTCCTCGCTCTTGAGAAAATCAATATATCATCGATGAACACCACGACAAACTTGTCCAGATATTCCATAAACACCTTGTTCATCAAATTCATGAAGTATGCAGGAGCATTAGTCAATCCAAATGACATGACGGTATACTCATATAAACCATACCTGGTAGTGAATGCTGTTTTGGGTATATCCTTTTCACGAATTTTCAACTGATGATACCCGATCAAGATCGATCTTAGAGAATACCTTGGCTCCAACTAGCTGATCAAACAAGTCATTAATCATCGGCAGAGGGTACTTGTTCTTGATGGTTACTTCGTTCAATGCACGATAATCCACAACCATCCTCAAACTTCCATCCTTCTTCTCTACCAAAAGAACTGGGGCTCCCCAAGGTGATGAGCTTGGACGAATATATCCTTTCTCCAATAACTCATTTATTTGATCCTTGATCTCTTTCAACTCATTCGGTGGCATCCGATAAGGTCTCTTGGATATTGGGGCTGTGCCGGGCAATAGCTCAATCAGAAATTCAATGTCCCTGTCCGGTGGCATTCCTGGTAATTCCTCCGGGAACACATCGGGAAAGTCTTGCACTACTGGCACTTCCTCCTGAACAACTCCCGTGAGTGAATGCACCTGATTCTTCATCTGGCTGTGCCTGGCTACATACTTGATCCTCTTCTGCTCCGGGGTGGTGAGCAGAATAGACTTGCGGGCACAGTCTATGTTCCCTTCAAACTTTGACAACTAATCCATGCCTAGGATTACATCCAAGGTCTGGGTTTCCAACACTATGAGGTCCACGGGAAATTTATGGTTCCCGATGTTGAGGGTTGCATGACAGCCTACGCCTACCATCATTTCTCCTCCTGCGGAACTGACGCGAAGGGGGCTTCTAAGGGTTCTAGTGGGTAACCCGTACTTTTCCACAACTACCCTTGATATGAATGAATCGTTGCACCGTAATCAAAGAGAACCAAAACTGAACGTGAATTCAATAAAACTTACCAACCACGATTATCGGCTGATCATAGACGCCCTCCACGCCGATGTGGTTCACCCGAGCACGAGGGAACGGATTGGGCTTCTTCACTGATCCTCCATTGCCATTTCCATTCCTCCGCTTGGCCTCCGGGCAGTCGGTGGCATAGTGCCCGTCTTTCCGCACTTGAAGCAGGTGATGTGGCTCAGATCCTTCGGAGCCGGGGCAGAACGATGCTGATTGCCATTACCGTTGCCATTGCCATTGCCATGGCCTGACTTGTTGTCCTGGCTGCGGTTGTTCCCATTTCCTCCATGGTTATGGCCTCCATGGTTATGATGGGTGTGCCCTCCCGAGTATGGTGCGAAGCGGGCTTCGCTGAGCTCCCGAGTTGTGCTTCCCCTGGCTGTACTTCCGCTATGCTTTCTATCTGCTGCCGCTTGCCTTCAAGAATGGTGGCCTTGTCTACCAGCTCTCGGTAGTTGTTGAAGGTAGCCACAATAAGCTGCATGCTCAGTTCATCATTGAGTCCCTCAAGGAACTTCTCACCTTGGCGGCATCTGTGGCCACATCATCGTGGGGCATAGCGAGCGAGCTTGTTGATTCATCCACGTCTTGTGCCACAAGACGGTTCCCGGGCGTAAGTTGCGGAACTCACGCTTCTTCGCACTCATGGCTCCGGTGAGACATGAGCAGTGCGGAAGGCCTGCTGGAATTGATCCCATGTGACGGCACCAATGGGAAAGGTGGCGGTGTAATTCTCCCACCAAGAAGCTGCAGGTCCATCAAGTTGATGCGCGGCAAAGCGCACCTTCTCAGCATCAGTGCATCCAACGGTGATTAGCTCTCTTCCGACTTTATGGAGCCAATCATCAGCAACAATCGCTCGGTGCTACTAGAGAACACTGGCGGATTCAACCTCAGAAATCGAGTCAAGTTGTCCACAGGGGGTGGTTGCGGTGGATTGTTGGCGTTGTTGTTCCGATTCTGAATAAGGAGCTGCATCAGTGCATTCTGCTGCTGGAGCAGCTGGGTGAGCTCGGCGGAAACCAAAGGTCACGTCTCGGAGGCATCTGGTGTTTTGGAGTGGATGAGAAAATTAGAATAGAACAATGGTCTATGAGAAATACACTACCCATATGAATGCACAATCATAACACACCAATCATTTATTCATTCCACTCAAACATGGTTCAAACTCGATTACAAAAGCTCATGACTAATCGAAGGGAAAATATCGGCCTAACTAATCGATGGAAAAGTAAAAGATAACATGGTGGTCGACTAAAAAGTCTTCATCAGTGGCGCCTCCTCTTGGGGTTTCCTTCAGTAGTACTCCCTTCAAAATCCTGATCATTGCTCACGAGGGGTCCTTCATCTCCACTTGGATAAAGATCCTCTCCCAAGTCCATCTTTTTCTTGAGGCTGTTCGCCGTGGCCATAAGCCTGCGTCTAAAACGCTCTTGTTCGACGGGATCCTCAGGCACGACGAATTCATCATCGTCGAGGCTTGCTTCGTCTCCGGAGGGAGGCATATAATCCTCTACCTCTTCTTCTGCCGCTCTCTCGTGAGGGCTGGCGTCTCCATCCTCCTGCGCTGGATCTTGCTGGAGTGGATTGTCTTCGGCACTGTCCGGTGTATTGTTATCTCCGGTGCCGGAATCGTCATTCTTGCTGTGGCGGGATTTAGAGCGGCGCCGCTGACGCCGACGCTTGGGCTGTTTCTTGGAGGGGTCATCCTCCTCTGTTCCTTCGCCATTCCCATCCTTTGGGATATCCACCATGTATATGTCATATGATGAGGTGGCTTTCCAGTGCCCGGTAGGCACTGGTTCTTGTTTGTCTCCGGCATTGTCGTCCATACCGTCGATGTCTTCGGAGTCGTAGTCTAGCATGTCGGTTAGATCGTCGACAGCGGCTACCAAGTGGGTGGTTGGTGGGCTTTGAATTTCTTCGTCCGCATCCCAACCGTCCTGACCGCAGTCCGGCCAGGGCTCTCCTGATAACGAGAGGTACTTTAGCAAACTCAAGATGTCGCCAAAAGGTGAGAGTTGAAAGATGTCCGCTGCGGTGAACTCCATGACCGGCGTAATCGGATTCGATCGAGGGGCGCGGAGGTTCAAGTCCGCAAGGAGTCCGCACCTCGGAGTCGCGAGCTTTATGAGGGACAAGATTTGGAAGTTTATATAGACACCAGAGAGGGCTAGGGTTACACAGAGTCGTTTACAATGGTAGGAGATCTACATATCCGTATCACCAAGCTTGCCTTCCACGCCAAGGAAAGTCCCATCCGGACACGGGACGAAGTCTTCAATATTGTATCTTCATAGTCTTGGAGTCCGGCGATGATGATAGTTCGGCTATCCGTATCATCAATATTAATTAAGCAGGACTAGGTTATTACCTCCATCGAGAGGGCCCGAACCTGGGTAAAAGCATCGTGTCCCTTGTCTCCTGTTACCATCTGCCTAGACGCACGATTCGGGACCCCTACCGAGATCCGCCGGTTTTGACACCGACATTGGTGCTTTGCTGAGAGTTCCTCGTGTCGCCACCGATAGGGCCCGATGGCTCCTTCGATCATCAACAACGACGCGGTCCAGGTGAGACTTTTCTCCCGGACAGATCTTCGATTCGTGGCTTTGCATCAAGGGCCAATTCGCTTGGCCATCCGAGCAGATCGAAGCTACGCCCCGCCATCAGGTCAGATTTGGAAGTTTGAACTATACGGCAGATGTCGCGGAGACTTGATCTTCGACGGATTCGAGCCGCAGCCGAGCGTGCCGCCTTGCCTCGATGGGTATGATCTAGCTCTACCGCGAGCGGTGCCTCGAGGCCGCACCAAAGATTCGCTCCGCCCTTAATCCGGAGCCGGATTCCCCGATCGAGGACGAGTGGTTGGACACCGCCTCGGGGGCTACGATCTCTACGGCGATTGAGCCGAACTCCATCCCTGTCCTTTGCGAAGACCTTGACTCCAGGGTGCCGGACTCCTCTCCGGACTCCGAACCCTCCGCGCCACTGCCAATCGAATCCGATTGGGTGCCGGTCATTGAGTTCACTGCCACGGACATCTTTCAGCACTCGCCCTTTGGCGACATCCTGAATTCACTAAAGTCTCTCTCTTTATCCGGAGAGCCCTGGCCGAACCACGGACAGGAAGGTTGGGATATGGACGACAAAGAAATTCAACGCCCACCCACCACCCACTTTGTAGCCACTGTCGATGATTTAACCGACATGCTCGACTTCGACTCTGAAGACATCGACGGTATGGACGACGATGCCGGAGACGACCAAGACCCAGCGCCTACAGGGCATTGGAAGGCCACCTCGTCATACGACATATACATGGTGGACATCCCAAAAGATGGGAACGGCGATGGAACAATGGAGGATGACCCCTCCAAGAAGCAACCGAAGCGCCGACGTCAGCGGCGCCGCCCTAAATCCCGCCACAGCAAAAACGGTGATTCCGGCACGGGAGATAATAACACCCCGGATAGTGCCGAAGACAACCCCCTCCAGCAGAACTCAGTGCAGGAGGAGGGAGAAGCAAGTCCGCCGACGGGCTTGCGTAAAGAGAGGTCGAGGACGATAATTACGCGCCTCCCTCCGAAGATGAGGCAAGCCTCGACGACGACGAATTTGTCGTGCCTGAGGATCCCGCCGAACATGAGTGTTTCAAACGCAGGCTTATAGCCACGGCAAGCAGCCTCAAGAAAAAGCAGCAACAACTTAGAGCTGACCAAGACCTGCCAGCTGACAGATGGACTGAGGTCCTTGCAGCCGAAGAGTATGAACTCGAAGGCCCCTCCAAAAGCTACCCCAAACGCAGGCCGTTGCCTCGATCAGAGGAGGAAGCACCCAAGTCACCAACGACGACATGGCAGATCGGCCACCCGCGGCATGAGCAGAGAAGCCTCTCGGCCCTCCGCTCAAGCCACACCCCGACGCCGCTCAAAAAGTACCAAGGCACGGGAAAACGCGTCGGACTTGCGAGATATATTGGAGGATAAGGCAAAACATACAATATCGATCTACGGATCGCATGGGCGCCCAACGACTCGGTATGATTACCGTCGCGCCGGATACAGCAAACCTGGCCGGGCCGAACACAGTAGACAAAGCTCATATGAGCTACTTCGTGATATAGCCCAATACAGAGGCGCCGCACACCCACTATGCTTCATAGATGAAGTAATGGATCATCAAATCCCCGAGGGCTTCAAACCCGTAAACATCGAATCATACGATGGTACCACAGATCCTGCGGTCTGGATCGAGGACTATCTCCTCAATATCCACATGGCCCGCGGTGATGATCGACATGCCATCAAATACCTCCCACTCAAGCTTAAAGGACCAGCTCGGCATTGGCTCAACAGCTTGCCGCCAGAATCAATTGGTTGTTGGGAGGACCCGAAGCCGCATTCCTTGATAACTTCCAGGGCACATATGTGCGACCACCGACGCCGATGACCTTAGCCATATAATTCAGCAGCCGTAATAATCGCCGGACAATTTCGACACGGTTCCTAACAAAGAAAAATCAAATCGTTGATCGTCCGGATGCGAGGCCCTTGCAGCCTTCAAACATAACATCCGCGACGAATGGCTTGCCCGGCACCTAGGACGGGAAAAGCCGAAATCCATGGCAGCCCTCACAACACTCATGACCCGCTTTTGTGCGGGAGAGGACAGCTGGCTAGCTCGAAGCAACAGCTTGGCCAAGGACAGCAACGGCAGGTCGCGTCGCAACAAGAACAAGCGCATTATTAATGGCGATAATGCTGAAGATACGGCCGTCAATGCCGGATTCAGAGGCTCTAAACCCGGTCAGCGGAAGAAGCCATTCAAAAGAAATACCCAGGGCCCGTCCAACTTGGACCGAATACTCGATCGCTTGTGCCAGATACATGGCACCCCGAAAACTAGCCAATCACACCAACAGGGATTGTTGGGTGTTCAAGAAAGCAGGCAAGTTGAGTGCCGAACTCAATGACAAGGGGCTGCATAGCGATGACGAGGAAGAGCCCGACCACGAACAATAGAGGATGAAGGGCTTTCCCACACAAGTGCGGACGGTGAACATGATATACGCAACCCACATACCCAAAAGGGAGCGGAAGCGTGTACTAAGGGACGTATATGCGATGGAGCCAGTCGCCCCAAAGTTCAACCCATGGTCTTCCTGCCCGATCACCTTCGATCGAAGGGACCACCCCACTAGCATTCGTCACGGCGGTTTCGCCGTATTGGTTCTGGATCCAATTATTGACGGATTTCACCTCACTAGAGTCCTGATGGATGGCGGTAGCAGCCTAAACCTGCTTTATCAGGATACAGTGCGCAAAATGGGCATAGACCCCTCAAGGATTAAACCTACAAAGACGACCTTTAAAGGCGTCATACCGGTGTAGAGGCCAATTGTGCAGTGCTCGATTACACTCGAAGTGGTCTTCGGATCGCGGATAACTTCCGGCGAAGAGTTAATCTTCGACATCGTCGCTGCTCCACGGCTATCATGCATCGCTCGGACGAACCGCATTTGCAAAGTTCAATGCGGTGCCGCACCACGCATCCCTCAAGCTCAAGATGCCAGGCCCTCGAGGAGTAATCACGGTCAATGGAAACACGAACGCTCTCTCCGAACGGAGGAGCACACGGCGACCCTCGGGCGGAGGCACAAAGCAGCCTCTCACAGCAATTCTCGAGTCCGGCCACTGTCAAGCGCGCCCGGAGTAACCTACAAGAAGACCGCCTGGCATGATTCAAGCACGCGTAGCAATCCGGCCCCAACCCCAGCCCTCGCGAAATTGCGAAGCCAGTACTACGCGTACATAACTACGCTCTGGAGATACCATGGGCATAAGGGGAGGGGCACGACCATGGCACGCCCGGAATGCGGCTGAACCGCACCAGGGGCTCCCGATTGTGTCATTCTTTTTTCCTTTTTCTTTTCTTCTTCTTTTTTTACTTTCAGGACTCCGTTTTCCAGAAGTCCTGTCCGACACTAGAATCGCCGAACTCATGATGCAACAGCCAGGGAAGCAGAAAGCTACGTCGAGTGTTCAGGTGGTCTCTATTACGAGCATTATACCTGTTTTACATACCATCCCGCAGCTTACCCCTGGAGGGGGACATGTTAGATAGTCCCATCCCTTGCTTATCGCACTATTTGTATCGTTCTGCTTTCATTGCAGTACCTTTTTGAATAAACAATACATAGCTTTTGCTTATTATTGCACTCCTTTCTTTATCTATACATATGTTCATTTCATGACATGTTGCACCCGTACACTTTGGTACGACCAATACACCAGGGGCTTAAGTACCCCAAAATTATGGTGTGACAAGTCCGAACACTTTCACAAGTGCGGCACCCCGAACTTATATCATTATATGCATCGGCTCCGAATCATGTCTTGGGTCTATAGTTGGGTTTGCCCGGCTCCCGTGTTTTGGTACCTTACGTTCCGTTATATCGGCTAAGGTAGCATCGGGAGAACCACTGCGATTGTGCCCCAGTTGAGCTGGGTCGAGCACCTCAGTGGAGAAAGCTAAAACTGACCGTCATGATAGGGCGAGAGCCGGTCGCTGTTCGAGAGGTTTTTTCGGGTCCCTAAAGACTTATGCCGCTTAGAGCGAGGAACCGGAATTGTCCGGCCAAGGCGTGGATAGTGCCCCGAACTCGGTCTTCCGAATACTAGGGGCTTCGCCGAAATTTAAAATTATAGAATTCTATGGCTAAGTGAGAGTGTTCAAGCATTATAAGTCCGGTTGCCTTGTTCGCTATGTTGAGCGCCTCCCTAGATGGACCCAATAATGGGAACAAGAGTGCTCAAGTTTATCCCGAACACCCAGCACTCGTGGCATGGGGGCTGAAGCCAACGACTTGCCATCTCTCAAATTTGATAAACGGCCGCAAGAAGGTAATATTTTAAATTAACAAGCGTTGCTTAGCGATATGAACAAGTTTTCAGCGACAGGATAACAAATGCGAGTCTATTCAAAATTACATCTTTGGAGCACTCATCCGCTATTCGGCGGGCACCTTCAGAGGCCCTCATAGTACATTTCGGCGATGCGATGCTCCTTGCCCTTCGGTGGCCCGTCCGTCACAACCTTCTCCGCATTCAGCTTGCCCCAGTGCACTTTAGCACGGGCAAGGGCCCGACGGACACCTTCAATGCAGACGGAGCGCTTGATGACTTCAATCCGTGGACAGCCGTCCACCAGCCGCTGCACTAAGCCGAAGTAGCTCCCAGGCATGGCTTCCAATGGCCACAGCCAAACTATAAGGCCCTTCATGGCCTGTTCGGCGACCTTGTGGAGCTCGACCAGCTGCTTCAGCTGGTCGCTCAGGGGCACTGGACGCTCGCCTCAAAGATACCGAGACCGAACACCTTCTCCGCCGAGCCCTCCTTGGCATGGTAGAACGCGGCAGCATCCGATACACTACGAGGCAGATCTGCGAACGCTCCTGGAGAGCTCCGAATCCGGGTAAGTAATAGGCAATTCACTTTCACATGCTTGCTTTGCATAAAGAATGCCTTACCCGCCGCTATCTTCTTTAACAATTCAATATCTTGGAGGGCTTTTTGGGCTTCGGCCTTAGCGGCTTTGGCACTCTCGAGAGCCGAGGCGAGCTCGGACTCTCGAGTCTTTGAGTCACGCTCCAAACTCTCGTGTTTTTCCATGAGAGCCTGGAGCTCTTGCCGTACCTTCACCAGCTGCGCCTTCCCCTTCTCTCGCTCGGTGCGCTCCGCGGCCGCTTTGTTTTGGCCACGGACACGACTTCCTTCATTGTCGCCATCTCGTTCGTGGCCCCTGCAGTACCCATGTTATTCCTGTTATTTTTTGCAACTGAAACCTTCCTATAAGGTATTTCTTTGAGAATGTATTACTTACCTTCCTTGTCCTCGAGCTGCTTCTTGGCAAGGCCGAGCTCGTTCTCGGACCGCTCGAGGCTTTGCTTCAATGCATCGACCTCCGCAGTCAATGCGGCAGAGGTCAGCAGCATAGCCTGCATTCCCATATTGACATACTTATGTTAGACTCCTGCGTATATCTTTTTAGATCCTTAGTCCGGTTTTTCTTTCCAAACACCGAACTAAGCATCAGGGGCTACTGTCTATGTGGTAATATTTTTACATATTCTAAACTTACCGAAAGCCTGTTAGAAGGCTGATATGAGCTTCGTCAGCCCGCTCTTGGCGGATCGAATCTGTTCGGATCACCGCACTCATAACAAAGGCGGTGCTCCTCCTCGATGGAAGCGCTGTTAGCGCCCAAGTAAGCTATCCGGTGCCTCCGGTTGGATGGAGGACACCGGCGTCTTACCCTTCTTGCGAAGGGACCGCTTGCCGGACTCCGAAACCGCTGAAGGGTTCCGGCATGGAGTCCGGACAAGGGTCGGACTTAGAGCCCCTGGGGGTCTCGCCCCCCACGCGCCTGGAGTCCAGGAGGTTGCCTTGCGGCGCCTCCTGCGCCACCTCCTCTTGACCAGGCCCCCTTGGGGCCCCACCTCGGCGTCGTCCGCAGCGTGAGGTGAGGAGGCGGCCGGAAGTGAAGTACTCTCCATTTCCGACGAACTTAGGGACCCGCTCGACAAAGCGGCGAGCTCGCCCTTGGGCGGGCTGCATGATTGTTCGGCATTAGAGAACACTATGCGATGATAAAAAAGCCATGGGTATCCGGACACTTACGATCTCGCAGGGGCTTGGCCCTCGTTGGCCATTCCTTCTCGTCGTCGTCGACGTTGGTGGGGACGTACGGAGGAAGGGTCCTTCCCTTCTTAGACCCTCCGGCCTCCCCAGTTGGGGCGGCCTTCCTTTTCTTCTCCTCCCCCGCTGGGGGAGATGCTTCTTTTCCTCCTCCTCGTCCTCAGGAGAAGATTCCGCTTCAGAATCTGACAGCACCTGGCGTCGGGAGCTCCTTCGAGTTCCCATGGCCTCCTTCTTGGCCTTCTTCTCCGGCACCGCATGGGGTATCGGAGCCAGCAGCCCCGTCAATCGGGCATCCGCTGGGTCTTCCGGCAAAGGAGCCGGACAGTTAATCTGTCCGAACGTCTTCAGCCAGTCCTGTCAAAGATTAGGGAGTTTTAGATCCCACATAGAGTCAATCTATGAAAAAAGAGTCCCGTAAAGGGTAAAATAACTTACCTCGCCGGCTTGACGCTGCGAGCTGTATCCGCAATCTTCAGTAGCGGATGAGGGAGCCTCGACGCCCTTGAACATCACCTTCCAGGCATCTTCGTACGTAGTGTCGAAGAGCCTTTTTAGAGTCGAGTGCTGTGCTGGATCGAACTCCCACAATTTGAAGGCCCGTTGTTGGCATGGGAGAATCCAGCGGATGAGCATCACCTGGATTACGTTGACAAGCCTGAGATTCTTGTCCACCAGGTTTCGGACGCATGATTGGAGTCCGAATAGCTCGTCCGAATTCCCCCACGTCAGGCCCGTCTCTTTCCATGATGAGAGCCGTGTGGGGAAGCCAGATCTGAACTCGGGGGCCGCCACCCATTTGGGGTCGCGCGGCTCGGTGATATAGAAACACCCCGACTGCCACCCCTTTATCGTCTCCACAAAGGAGCCCTCGAGCCATAGGACTTTGGCCATCTTTCCAACCATGGCGCCTCCGCACTCCGCTTGACGGCCGCCCACTACCTTCGGCCGGACGTTGAAGATCTTCAGCCATAAGCCGAAGTGAGGCTGGATGCAGAGGAAGGCCTCGCACACCCACGATGAACGCCGAGATGTTGAGGATGAAATTGGGCCAGATCATGGAAGTCGGGCCGTAGTAGAACATGAGCCCCGGACGATTGGGTGAAGTGGAAAACCTAGTCCATGGAGGAAGTGGGGAGAAACAACACCTCTCATGGGGCCAGGGGCTGGAATGAGCTGCCCTGTCCGGGCAGCCGGTGCGCGATGTCGCCGGGACAAGTATCCGGCCTCCCACGGTCTTGTGATGTGCCCTCCGTGACGGAGGAGGCCGCCCACCTGCCTCCCGCTCCGGACATAGTTGGAGAAGGTTGAGGTGGGGTGTGCGGACTTGGGCGCTGGAGCTCGAAAAGGAAATGGATGAGCAAAGGAGGAAGAAGGCGTAGGTGAAAAAGGTGGATCCTTATCCCCTTATATGGACGGACGAAGCTATGCGTCCCCCACCAGCCTGGTAAAACTCGCTTATCTCCCAAGCGCCACAATCAATGGCGCGGATGGGTTACCCACGTCCGTATTGATGGGAATCCCGGAATAAGGGGGCACGATCTATGCTTTGATAAGACGTGCCAGGGAAACCGCCTAGCTAAATGTGCTGAGGTGGAACAGTAAAAAACGATTCATATAAAGGCCTGGCCGTGGTGTGATGACACGCCGCAGAATACGTCAGCAGATCTATGCAAAAGTTATTCTCTCTACGGTGGTATGTGGAACTTGTTTTGCAGAGCCGGACACTATCCTTGTGTTCAAAACCTTCTATGAAGTATTCGGAGGAGGAACCTGCCCTGCAATGCCGAAGACAATGTGCGCGCCGGACTCGTCGTCATTGAAGCCTGGTTCAGGGGCTACTGAGGGAGTCCTGGACTAGGGGGTGTCCGGATAGCCGAACTATCATCACGACCGGACTCCAAAGACTATGAAGATACAAGATTGAAGGCTTCGTCCCGTGTCCGGATGGGACTTTCCTTGGCGTGGAAGGCAAGCTTGGCGATACGGATATGTAGATCTCCTACCATTGTAACCGACTCTGTGTAACCCTAACCTATCCGGTGTCTATATAAACCGGAGGGTTTTAGTCCGTAGGACGAACAACAATCGTACCATAGGCTAGCTTCTAGGGTTTAGCCTCCTTGATCTCGTGGTAGATCTACTCTTGTACTACCCATATCATCAATATTAATCAAGCAGGAGTAGGGTATTACCTCCATCGAGAGGGCCTGAACCTGGGTAAAAATATCGTGTCCCTTGTCTCCTGTTACCATCCACCTAGACGCACAGTTCGGGACCCCCTACCCGAGATCCGCCGGTTTTGACACCGACACGGGGTGTGGACGAAGTGTCTCCGGTGGGGAGTACGAATGAGCCGCTGCAGATGCGCTGCGGTTGACGAGAATACCGGTGAAGCAGATCCGGCGCCATGGACAAGGCCGACACTGAATGGGCTGTGGTACAGTGGTGGATGAGCAGTCTACTTGTTTCTAGTGGAGGTGGGAGGGGTAGATGCGGCCACAGAAGCAGATCCGGAGAGGTGGACGCCGCTGGCGGTGAATGGGCTCTGGTACGCCGGTGGATGAGCAGTCTAGGGTTTCGAGAGGGGAGGGGTAGAAAGGCCGATGAAGTATGGACGTCATGATGTAAGATGCTCCGGTGCTGTGGAGTTAGTCGTTTTTGCGGGAGGGGGAGAGGAAATGGGGGTGCCGTGTGGTGGGGAAACCGGAAATTACCAAAGCAGCCCCGACCTATTATGTAGATGAGGGCGGTATTTTACTGTTGTTCTCCATGCACCAAGGACAAAAGGGGAATTTCTCATGCTAAAGACTAGGTGGCGGAAATTTTGGAAGGAGGCGGGAGATTTTGCCGCCCGCGGGATCGTTCGTATCCAGTTTCAACTAATTTTGGACCGTGCTAGCGGGAAGGTCATGCGAGACTGTGTACACTGGGCACGCGTCAGCAGTTAATAACTGGTGTGAAGTCCACCCTAGAAAAAACACAATAACTCGGGATGATGCGCCGATAACTTGGACGTTCACACATGCGCGGCCAATCGTACAGGTGTAGAGGCGTGTTCACAAAAAAAGGATCAAACGCTCAGCCTATGTATTTTTCGTGTAAATAGATAATTTAGTGCCATTTTTTATTTACTTTAAACATAATCCGTTGACGTGTTAGTGTAGAGGCGCACAAAAAGAAATGGATATTGTAGCCCCACAAAAGAAATGGATATTGTAGTCCGCTACTTAAAAGTGTCACCTCATATGATTACATAGCCTCCATTTCATAAATTGCGTACCCATTGAATTCATATATGAATATTACATATATTAATTCATAATAGAACCTTAAATCATCCAAGACTACTGAATTTGAATGCAAGAGTAACAATGGTGCATGTACATGATAGCTACATTGGTTGTTTGAAGAAACATCACTGTAACTTTGGCATGCACAATTGAAAAGGTTTATTTAGGTAGAAAAAATGCGATATGTGAGTGTCCAATCTTTATAGAGTTGAATCGATATTGTACCTTTGGCCACGATATGAAGTAGATATTGATTTATGTTCAAGCGATGCACGTCCACGATCACTAGATAGTGATACGTGAATGAATTGTGCAATATCTCTCACACACATACATATCTCATTTCCCCGTGGGCATCAGAATCACACACGCGCACTTCGTGTATTTCTCTCCCTCCATCAAGGTTAGAATTTGTCTTTCTACCCCGTCCTACAAGTCTCTCACACAGAAACACACATGCTCTCTCTGCCAAACACGCCCAACCCTTTAATTCTGCCCACCCACAGCCACTAATGTCTCAAAGGATAATTATTTCTCTCACACATATGCATAAGGTTAACTCGAGTTCTGGAACCATATGAATACATACAATGGGATTCCAGCGGAGCACCTGTTGTTTTAAGATTTCGCTCTCTCTCTCTCTCTCTCTCTCACACACACACACACACACACACACACACACTGCAGCACACAGCTTGAGTGCAGCGCTGCACGAGACATTGTTTATCGCTTCATTTTTTCCAGCACTTGCATGCACACCGTTTGTTTATCTCCGTGATGCTTTAAGTATGCCTCTCACACATCCTATCTACGGAACATCAAGATGCATTTGTATGAGTAGTTTATCTTGTGGGAGAAAAGGATGAACGAGGGAATGCCTTATTTGCAAATGTGGAGAGGGGTGTGGGTATCTTTTTGCAAAATTGCCATAGTTTCCTTCCTATCCATCAGATATAAATCAGATGGTCTATATTACAGGATGGCAGGAACACCATCATCACCAACTCTGTTTTTTTATAAGAGTAGAGATATGTAAGTGTCACTGCCCCCACACCCACCAACACACACTTCCCGACATCGAAGGAGTAGGGTGGCACCTCGATCTTGATACTAATCTATCGACTGGCTTCTCTCTCAAACAAACACACACACACACACATAACCCGACACCGAAGGAGTAGGGTGGCACCTCGATCTTGATAGTAATCTATCTACTCCTCTTTCAAACACACATAGATACACACACATGATAACCCACAAGTGTAGGGGATCAATTTTAGCCTCGTTCGATAAGTAAGAGTGTTGAACCCAATGAGGAGCTAAAGGTAGAACAACTATTCCCTCAAGTTCTATCGACCACCGATACAACTCTACGCACGCTTAGCGTTCGTTTTACCTAGAACAAGTATGAAACTAGAAGTACTTTGTAGGAGTTTTCGGATAGGTTTGCAAGATAATAAAGAGCGTGTAAATAAAAAGTAGGGGCTGTTTAGATAAATACACAATAAAGTAAATATAGCGAGTGTGGAAAAGTGGTGGTAGGAGTTGCGAAATTGTCCCTAAGCAATTGACTACTTTACTAGACCGATAGCAAGTTTCATGTGGGAGAGGCCACTTCTAGCATGTCATCCCTTACTTAGAATTCTATGCACTTATGATTGGAACTATTAGCAAGCATCCGCAACTACTAATGTTCATTAAGGTAAAACCCAACCATAGCATTAAGATATATTGGCCCCCCTTCAATCCCGTATGCATCAATTTCTATGCTAGGCTGAAGCTTCTGTCACTCTTGCCCTCCAATACATAGTCCTATCAACATACAACTAACCCTATGGTGTGATCCACTCGCGCGCTCATATGATGGGCACCAAAAGACAGCAACATAACCACAAGCAAATTAAATCAATCATAGCAATTCATCAACCACCGATAGGACAACGAAAATCTACTCAGACATCATAGGATGGCAACACATCATTGGATAATAATATGAAGCATAAAGCACCATGTTCAAGTAGAGGGTACAACGGGTTGCGGGAGAGTGGATCGCTGTAGATAGAAGGGGGAAGGTGATGGAGATGTTGGTGAAGATGGCGGAGGTGTTGGTGAAGATCGCGGTGATGATGATGGGCCCCGGTGGCGTTCCGGCGCCACCGGAAGCGAGGGGGAGAGAGCCCCCATTCTTCTTATTCTTCCTTGACCTTCTCCCTAGATGCGAGAAGGGTTTCCCCTCTGGTCCATGGTCTCCATGGCATGGGAGGGGCGAGAGCCCCTCCGAGATTGGATCTGTCTCTCTGTCTCTCTCTGTTTCTGTGCTCCCAGATTGTGCCCTGGCACCGTTTCTTTTATATCCGGAGATCCGTAACTCCAATTGGGGTGAATCTTTCGCCTAGATGTTTCTCATAAAATTAGCTTTCTTGCGGCAAAGGAAGAGCGTCAACCGCATTACTGGGTGCCCACGAGGGTCCAGGGCACGCCTGCCACCCTGGGGCGTGCCCCCCTACCTCGTGGCCCCCTCGGGCACCGTCTCGCGTTGATTTTACTTCCCAAAAATCATAAATATTCCAAAATAATTATCTGTCCATTTTTATCCCATTTGGACTCCGTTTGATATTGGGTTTCTGCGAAACATAAACATGCAACAAACAGGAACTGGCACTGGGCACTGGATCAATATGTTAGTCCCAAAAATAATATAAAAAATTGCGAAAAGTATATGAAAGTTAAATAATATTGGCATGGAACAATCAAAAATTATAGATACGACGGAGACGTATCAGCGTCCCCAAGCTTAATTCCTGCTCGTCCTCGAGTAGGTGAATGATAAAAAAGATAATTTTTGATGTGGAATGCTACCTAGCATAATCTTGATCATGTATCTAGTCACGGCATGAATATTAAGACACGAGTGATTCAAAGCAATAGTCTATCCTTTGACATAAAAACAATAATACTTCAAGCATACCAACCAAGCAATTATGTCTTATTGAAATAACATAGCCAAAGAAAGCTCATCCCTACAAAATCATATAGTCTGGCTATGCTCCATCTTCACCACACAAAGCATTCAAATATTCCACAACCCCGATGACAAGCCGAGCAATTGGTTCATACTTTTTAACGTGCTTCAACCTTTTCAACCCTCACGCAATACATGAGCGCAAGCCATGGATATAGCACTATGGGTGGAATAGCATATGATGATGGAGGTTTGGTGGAGAAGACAAAAAGGAGAAAGTCATACATCGACGCGGCTAATCAACGAGCTATGGAGATGCCCATCAATTGATGTCAATGTGAGGAGTAGGGATTGCCATGCAACGGATGCACTAGAGCTATAAGTGTATGAACGCTCAAACTGGAACTAAGTGGGTGTGCATCCAACTTGCTTGCTCATGAAGACCTAGGGCATTTAAGGAAACCCATCGTTGGAATATACAAGCCAAGTTCTATAATGAAAATTCCCACTAGTATATGAAAGTGATAACTCAAGCGACTCTACATGAAGAACATGGTGCTACTATGAAGCAAAAGTGTGGTAAAAGGATAGTAACATTGCCCCTTCTCTGTTTTCTCTCATTTTTTCTTTCTTTTTCCCCCTTTTTTGGGCCTTCTCTTTTTTTGGCCTTTCTCTTTTTTATTTTTTTATTTTTTTTATTTTTTTCGTCCGGAGTCTCATCCCGACTTGTGGGGGAATCATAGTCTCCATCATCCTTTCCTCACTGGGGCAATGCTCTAATAATGATGATCATCACACTTTTATTTACTTACAACTCAATATTACAACTCGATAGAACAAAGATATGACTCTATATGAATGCCTCCGGCGGTGTACCGGGATGTGCAATGATATAGTGTAGCAATGACATAAAAAAACGTACAAGCCATGAAAACATCATGCTAGCTATCTTACGATCATGCAAAGCAATATGACAATAAATTCTCAAGTCATGTATATGATGATGATGGAAGTTGCATGGCAATATATCTCGGAATGGCTATGGAAATGCCATGATAGGTAGGTATGGTGGCTGTTTTGAGGAAGATCTAAGGAGGCTTATGTGTGATAGAGCATATTGTATCACAGGGTTTGGATGCACCGGCGAAGTTTGCACCAACTCTCGAGGTGAGAAAGGGCAATGCACGGTACTGAAGAGGCTAGCAATGATGGAAGGGTGAGAGTGCGTATAATCCATGGACTCACATTAGTCATGAAGAACTCATATACTTATTGCAAAAGTTTATTAGCCCTCGAAGCAAAGTACTACTATGCATGCCCATAGGGAGATAGATTGGTAGGAAAAGACCATCGCTCGTCCCCGACCGCCACTCATAAGGAAAGCAATCAAAGAACACCTCATGCTCCGACTTCGTTACATAACGGTTCACTATACGTGCATGCTACGGGACTTGCAAACCTCAACACAAGTATTTCTCAATTTCACAATTACTCAACTAGCACGACTCTAATATCACCACCTTTATATCGCAAAACTATTCCAAGGAATCAAACATATCATATTCAGTGATCTACAAGTTTTATGTAGGATTTTATGACTAACCATGTGAATGACCAGTTCCTGTCATCTCTCTAAATAGATATAAGTGTAGCAAGAGAGTTTAATTCTTTCTACAAAAGATATGCCCATGCTCTAACAAGTATAAGTGAAGCAAAAGAACATTCTACAAATGGCGGTTTTCTATGTGAAGAGAAACAGGCAATCCAAACTTCAAATGATATAAGTGAAGCACATGAAGCATTCTATAAAGCCATACCCAAAAGATATAAGTGAAGTGCAAAGAGCATTCTATAAATCAACCAAGGACCATCTCATACCAGAATGGTGCATAAAATAAAAATGAAAACTAAAGCAAAAGACGCTCCAAGATTTGCACATATCGCATGAACGAAACGAATCCGAAAACATTACCGATAATTGTTGAAGAAAGAGGGGATGCCTTCCGGGGCATCCCCAAGCTTAGACGCTTGAGTCTCCTTGAATATTTACTTGGGGTGCCTTGGGAATCCCCAAGCTTGAGCTCTTGCCTCTCTTCCTTCTTCTCACATCGAGACCTTCTCGATCATCGAACACTTCATCCACACAAAACTTCAACAAAAAACTCGGTAAGATCCGTTAGTATAATAAAGCAAATCACTACTCTAAGTACTATTGCAAACCAATTCATATTTTATTTTTGCATTATAGCTACTGTAATATAACTTTTCCATGGCTCAATCCACTGATATAAATCGATAGTTTCATCAAAATAAGCAAGCTATGCATCAAAAACAGAATCTGTCTAAAACAGAACAGTCTGTAATAATCTGAACATTCACCATACTTCTGATACTTGAAAAATTCTGCCAAAATTAGGAAAAATAAACAAATTGTATAGAAAGACAGTTCAAAAAGAATCAGAACCATTTGATGTTCCAGTAAAAAACTACAAATCACGCACTACAGCCAAAGTTTCTGTCCTGCACCACACAAACCAACAAGCATTGTAAACATCCTAAAGGAAAACCTTGGCACATTATTTTTATAATACAATGAAATTCTAGAAGGGGATAATTATTTTTGTTGAAAATTTTCTGTAATCAAGATTCGCAAAGTTTCCGTGAGCATGAACAAAGTTCAAGGAGCTCTCCCACTTCAACAATGCTTGTCTTTCTCACTTTCACTTTCCTTTTTGAAAAGTTTTAGGTTCCCCTCTTTATTTTTTGTTTTTAAACTATATAAAAGCACTCAACAGAAATAAATGACTCTCTAAAACTTCCGGGTTGTCTCCCTGGAAACGCTTTCTTTAAAGCCATTAAGCTATGCATATAGTGCTCAAGTAGTGAATCCACCCAGATCCCAAGGTATATCAAAGCCAATTTTAATTAGCAATGATTTGGCATTTAGTAGTAAGCACAAAGCAACATATATCAAGCAATGACGAAGTGTAATTCTCTTCCTATGCATCGGCATATCATAAAAGAACAATTCATGCACGCAAAGTAAAGGCCAATGCATAGTATAAGCAGTTTCTCGCAATTCTATCGTGTTGGAAACATAAAGAGGCGGAGATGTAGTTCCTCTCTCATAATAATTGCAAGTAGGAGCAGAAAGCACATGCACATTATATTCATCAAAATCATCATGTGCAACGGTAAAAGGCAACCCATCAATATAATCCTTAATAAGAGCAAGCTTCTCCGATATAGTGTAGTCGGGAGAATTCAAAAAGATAATAGGACTATCATGCGTGGGTGCAATAGCAACAATTTCATGTTTAACATAAGGAACTATAGCAAGTTCATCTCCATCTTATATTTACTAATTGGAAGCACCATACGAGGCTCCATGTTAATCCTTAACAACTGCTTACAATTAACCCATAGATCTTAAATTTACGTCTAGGATTAAATGAGATATGATTCTCATGTTTAGCAGTACGTACGTTTGAAGGGAGATCTCATCCCAAGAGTCCATACGTGGTAAGATAGGAAGGAACCAATCTAAAAAAAAGATAGGAAGAAAGCGTGCAAACAAAAATCATCTACAAACTATTTTTTCTCGGATACATATACCAATGAAAAACACAAACAACGTTGCTCACCTTTTTCGTGAATAAAAAATCACAGATCACGGGTGTCCTAGCTAGATAAAAATCAGCGCTTAATGCTTCAAGCGTGTTGCGTACATCTAGGTGTAGGTACGTGGACTGAAAAATTCATTCAGAAAACAGTACACGCACACAACCACAACGCATATCTTCATGTACTATACCAATCCCGTCTATAAATCACACTTAATTAAATATATACTCTCTAATTTGCATGTGACAAAGCATATACTTTTATGAAAATATAAAGAAATTAATATCAACAAAGGTTATAAATGTATATAAAAATATAATTAATGAATAGATCCTTGAGTTTATTTAAACATAATTTTTTGCTAACCGGTGCAAATGCATCGGAAACCCACACTGATTCAAAAGTCAGGGAATGAAGTACATTTATCTTTTGGGAGAAGGCATAAATTTCAACGTCATTTAAAAATATGTGTGATATTTAGAGAATAAGAGCAGAATGCAACAACCCTTAATTAACAAAATTATAAATTAATAGTAGCCAAAATGGGAGATGCAAGTCCAAATAATTGTAATGTAAAGACACAGGTGTCGGCTGATTAATGCTATATATTATGGGCTAGCATATGGGTTAGCATTCATCGCTCAAGGAAACACAATGTCGTTGCTTTTCCCGGCGGCGAAGTATGGAAGTAAGAAGGATCAGTTTTCAAAAGTGTACAAACTAAATTTAAATTCTTACAGGCGGGGATCCATTAATTTAGGGGCATTTTCAACATCAATAGGGTGAGATTCTAGGAAATTACAGGCCAACTTAAAAATATTCAAGCAAATTTCCAAATGTTAATTTTATAATTTCTAAAATATGATGACTCCTAGAATGATACATTCATAGTAAAATAATGATTCACTGAGAATTCCAGAAATAGAAAGAATTGTTGAAACGATAAAGAAGACTTCCACGAGTTTAAAAACATACTTAAATTTTTTTAACAGTCTTCCAAACATTCAAGAGTACAAGGATAAGTTTAAACTGAGCTTGCCCGTAAAAGAAAACTTAACTGAGTTGCGTCTCAAAGCAAGGCGTGCGGTTCACTTTCATGTTGAACTACTGGGAGAATGGTTCTTGGTCATGCATGGTTTCGTTTTAGAACTTTAATCATATGGTTGCATGGGAAAGCATGGAATAACCCTGGAAATCTTGGTATGTATCTAATCATTGCTAAAGTAGGGAATATAATATTGATAGGATATGAAAATTGAATAAAAGATATTGATAAATATTTTGCACAACTATTTTCTATAAGATTTAATGAAAATAATAGTTATGTAAAATTTCTATATACAATATTATAAACTTCCAATAATTTCTAGCCCGTGCAGGAGCACGGGTTGACGACTAGTAAGCATAATTCATATTGGCATCTTGGCCACAAGCATAGCAAGCATCATCAAAAAGGGATATTTCAAGAGAATCAACGGGATCATAATAGTCATCATAGCAATCATCCTTCGGTAAGCACGAAGGGAAATTAAACAATGTATGAGTTGAAGAGTTACTCTCATTAGAAGGTGGGCACGGGTAGCTAATCCTCTCTTCCTCCTTTTGTTCTTCGCTCTCCTCGTCATCTTTTTCATCCAATGAGCTCACAGTTTCATCAACTTCTTCTTCCATAGATTCCTGCAAAATATTAATCTCTTCTTGGACAGCGGAGACTTTCTAAATAAGTGCATTAATTTCGTAATTGTATTCATAATTCTCATAACAATATTTAAGGATAGCCAAATTTTCAGGTCTATAAACAGCATCATCAAAATCTTCAAACTCTTTAAACATAGATTCAATTTCATAAGCACCCATAAAAGCAACAAATTCTTCTATTTGTTCCACATCATAGTAATCATATATACCATTAGCATAAGAAGCTAAGGTTTTATTATTATTAAATTTGCATGAAAAGGGAAGGTGTGGAGCCTTCATCCTAGAGCAACAAGTATAATCATAACTCAAGCATACTTGCCGAGCATACCACTTCAACATATAAATTTGATCCCATAATAGTTTACCTTTTTGAGTCAAGCGATAATCCCTAAAGTATTCACGTTGATCCAACGTGTCTCCTATTACCAAATTGAATGAGGTTTTCTCAAGATTATCAAAGTGGTACATAATATTTTTCACATATTGAGCATCGAGGGTTTTAGGAGGTTCCCCATCTCCATGAGCAGAAAGTACACCTAATTTTTTTGGTATTTCGGGTTCCATATCCATAACTAAAGATAGAGAACAACTAAGAACAACAAATAAAAATTACTTAGTGATAAAGCAAACAAGCACACACGAGAATATTCACCCCACGCTATTGCTCCCCGGTAACGGCGCCAGAAAAAGGTCTTGATAACCCACAAGTATAGGGGATCAATTGTAGCCTCTTTAAATAAGTAAGAGTGTCGAACCCAACGAGGAGCTAAAGGTAGAACAAATATTCCCTCAAGTTCTATCGACCACCGATACAACTGTACGCACGCTTAGCGTTCGTTTTACCTATAACAAGTATGAAACTAGAAGTACTTTGTAGGAGTTTTCAGATAGGTTTGCAAGATAATAAAGAGCGTGTAAATAAAAAGTAGGGGCTGTTTAGATAAAGACACAATAAAGTAAATATAGCGAGTGTGGAAAAGTGGTGGTAGGAGTTGCAAAATTGTCCCTAAGCAATTGACTACTTTACTAGACCGATAGCAAGTTTCATGTGGGAGAGGCCACTGCTAGCATGTCATCCCTTACTTGGAATTCTATGCACTTATGATTGGAACTATTAGCAAGCATCCGCAACTACTAACGTTCATTAAGGTAAAAGCCAACCATAGCATTAAGATATATTGGTCCCCCTTAAATCCCGTATGCATCAAATTCTATGCTAGGCTGAAGCTTCTGTCACTCTTGTCCTCCAATACATAGTCCTACCAACATACAACTAACCCTATGGTGTGATGCACGTGCGCGCTCATATGATGGGCACCAAAGGACAGCAACATAACCACAAGCAAATTAAATCAATCATAGCAATTCATCGACCACCGATAGGACAACGAAAATCTACTCAGACATCATAGGATGGCAACACATCATTGGATAATAATATGAAGCATAAAGCACCATGTTCAAGTAGAGGGTACAACGGGTTGCGGGAGAGTGGACCGCTGTATATAGAAGGGGAAGGTGATGGAGATGTTGGTGAAGATGGCGGAGGTGTAGGTGAAGATCGCGGTGATGATGATGGCCCCCGGCGGCGTTCTTGCGCCACCGGAAGCGAGGGGGAGAGAGCCCCCCTTCTTCTTCTTCTTCCTTGACCTTCTCCCTAGATGGGAGAAGGGTTACCCCTCTGGTCCATGGTCTCCATGGCGTGGGAGGGGCGAGAGCCCCTCCGAGATTGGATCTGTCTCTCTGTCTCTCTCTGTTTTTGCGCTCCCAGATTCTGCCCTGGCACCATTTCTTTTATATCTGGAGATCCGTAACTCCGATTTGGGTGAATCTTTCACCCAGATCTTTCTCATAAAATTAGCTTTCTTGCGGAGAAAGAAGAGCGTCAACCGCCTTAAGGGGTGCCCACGAGAGTCCAGGGCATGCCTGCCACCCTGGGGCACGCCCCCTGCCTCGTGGCCCCCTCGGGCACTGTCTCGCGTTGATTTTACTTCCAAAAAATCATAAATATTCCACAATAATTCTCCACCCGTTTTTATCCTGTTTGGACTCCGTTTGATATTGGGTTTCTGCGAAACATAAACATGCAACAAACAGGAACTGGCACTGGGCACTGGATCAATATGTTAGTCCCAAAAATAATATAAAAAGTTGCCAAAAGTATATGAAAGTTAAATAATATTGGCATGGAACAATCAAAAATTATAGATACGACGGAGACGTATCAACACACTCGCTAGTTGTGCCTCTATGCCTACTGCGCACACTCTCGATACGTCTTTCTCTCCCTCCCCTCCCCACCCCCAACCCCAACAATGAGAGCATAAGTGTGACAACTCGATCTGATCTTAATCTCTCAATTGGTTTCTCTCTCAAACATTGTGTCTCTGTGCCTCGCTCAGGCACACTCGATACATCTTAATCTCCATAGCCCCCTCGATATGTAGACTTCTCGCGCGCGCATAGCTGTAGTGACCATGACACTGAACCCAATGTGCCTTGTTTTACCGGCCTCATGTGATACTTTTCACCCTGTTTTCTGTTAATTAACAAGGCAACCTTTTCTTTGTTACTACTAGTGAATCTGAAATCATTCGGGGCAGACATAAAATATATCACTTTAACCAATTATTGCAGTAACTATTTTAAAAGAAATTAGCTAGATGCCTGTGCATTGCACGGAACATCAAGATGCATTTGTATGAGTAGTTTATCTTGTGAGACACTAGCAAGATGCCCATGTGTCGCACAGAATATCAAGATGCATTTATATGAGTAGTTTATCTTGTGAGAGAAAAGGATGAATGAGGGAAGGCCTTACTTGCAAATGTGGAGAGGAGTGTGGGTATCTTTTTGCAAAATTGCCATAGTTTCCTTCCTATCCGTCAGATATAAATTGGACGGCCTATATTGCAGGATGGCAGGCACACCATCATCACCAACTCTGTTTTTTATCTCTACTCCTATAAAAGACTCAGTTGGTGATGATGGTGTGTCTGCCATCCGTCATTTCTGACCATCAGATCTGCATCTAACGACTATGATGTAAGTCGTGGCATTTGTGCAACAAGACCCCACTTCTCTGCTCCAATTTGCAGAAACCCCTTAGTATCTTGAAACAACCACATCCCTCCCCCACCTCATCAAAACAAGCACAAGGAATATATTTTGAGTGAAACCTAATACGAGTATATTTTTAGTGATATATACACCAATCTAGAATGTTTTTCTTTCAAGTTTGTGAACATGTATTATTCTATTCTGGGTCCGTTGCAACGCACGGGCACATTGCTAGTAAGAGTAGAGAAAAGGATGAACGAGGGAAGGCCTTATTTGCAAATATGGAGAGGGATGTGGGTATCTTTTTGAAAAATTGCCGTAGTTTCCTTCCTATCCGTTAGATATAAGTTCGACGGCCTATATTGCAGGACGGCACGCACACCATCATCACCAACTCTGTTTTCTACTCCCTTCGTTCCTAAATATTTGTCTTTTTAGAGATTTCAACAAGTGACTACATACGGAGCAAAATGAGTGAATCTACACTCTAACATATGTCTACATACACATCCGTCTGTGGTAGTCTATTTGAAATCTGAAAAACAAATATTTAGGAACGAATGGAGTATAAGAGTAGACATGGAGATATATCTCCAGCATGGTCTACAACAAAAATGTGCTGGACTGGTTAGCGCCGGATGCTCGCAACGCCATGACCTGAGTTCAAATTCTGTCTTTAACTTTAGATTTTTATATTATATATTACATATTTAATATATACTTCTTTCGCTACTGTACTGACAGTGGAACCCACAGAGTACTTAGAATACAAGATTAAGGATGGACTTGTTTCTTTTTAGCTTTCCGTACGAAGATGTAGCCACCTTGCAAGTCACGTGTACACTGTACATGCAATTAACTTTTTATAAAGGGAGAATCATACATGCAATTAACTCAAATGGATTGGATGTGACTTTATTATTTCCAACATAAGAGCATCTCCAACAGCAGCCGGCAAATTTCCTCCCGCTTCCTTCCGCGGAGGACGACATCAAATGCCAGCGGCATACATTTTCACAATTCGAACCAACCAAATGAAATTCATGCAAACACGGACTGTTTTCATATAAGCATGCATGATTTCATATAAAAAGCCATATCTTCATATAAACATGATGGATTTCATTACATTTACATGAACTAAGCGGTGCTAATCCGGCTCTCTTGGTATCATAAATATTCCCTCTGTACGGAAATACTTGTCCTAGAAATGGATGTATCTAGAATTATTTTAGTTATAGATACATCCAATTTATCCATTCTTAGAACAAATATTTCCTGCCAGCCGGAGAGGGAGTACCTAATCTAAATGGCCGCCCACGGATCCCTTTGTCTTCCTCATGTCCGGCAGGCACTTGCGGGGTCGACGAAGGTCCTCGGAAGAGACGAAGCAGCAAAGAAACCACCTGAATGCGCAGTCATCGCCTCGGTGGTGGCCTTCATGGAACCCAAGTGGCGGCGGCTCCTGTGTTCTACTTCTCCTCGATGATGGCGGTAGACACGGAGAAGCTGGCCACCGACTGGTCGCTCTCCACGCACCCGGCTTCTGTCTCTTCCTGCATGGCGTTGCCGCAGGCATGGGAGGCGCGGCCATAGGCACGGGAGGCGCGCCCACAGACACGGGAGGCACGGTCACTGCAGACACTGGTGGCGCGGTACGACGGCAGCAACGATGCCCGTACCGGCGTGCTCGCCGCCGTGCCGGAGTGGAGCAACTCGCCACTCCTCATCAAGCTGAACTGAAGCGGCGAGTTGCTAAACCACGCACCGGATTGGGGCGGCAACTGGCTCCGTCGGTCCAAGCGAGGTTGATGAAGCACCGAGCGGCCTCGCCCGTATCTGGAGGGCTCCGCGGGCCACCCAGCCGGGTAGTATGCCGGAGAACGGCTCCTCGAAAGCCATCGGAAGAGTGGAGAAAATGGTGAAGGAGGAAATGGGGGAGGGGCGGAGGGGTGCGATTCTTTCCTACTGTCTGTCTGGCCTCCTTTAAATAGAGGGTGGACGGTAGGAGCTTGGCTGGCGTCTGGCCTCGTTTAAACTGAGGGCGGACGGGAGGAGCTCGACCAGTGTTGTGTTTAATTGCGGCCCGCTCATGAACGGACGTGTGGCCGGAGTAGGTTTCTCGGTTTGCATGCGGGTTTAACGGAGGGGTTTGATGGAGGCGAGGAGGCGTGTTCAGTCGGGCATGCAGCAGGCGGTGCGATACTATTTGATTTGACAGCGGGAGGCACAGTTCCCGATACGGCTTTAATGCAGACGAGGGAGGGGTATCGATTCCTGAAATGTTGAACGACCAATGATGCATCCTCCTTCAATTAGCATCGTGCATGCATGAGGGAAGTAATGAGAGGAGGACTAGGAAAAGAGGCTGCACGATGTGAATGCAACGCAGTTTGCACTCATATAAAGGCGTCCCTCCATTCCAATGCATCTACCACATCGTACACACCTAAGCATTTGCCTAAGCACCTACACTAAGCGCAAAAGTGCTCACTCCAGACCCATGGGGGCGATGCGCGCGAGCGGCAAGTGGCTATGCCAGATGGTCCACGATGCCGACCTGCAGCATGGCACCGAGGATCGTCTCCAGATGGTGTTCGTGACCGGCTGGTGGATGGCCGCCGTCGATGCCAACTACGTCTCTCAGTTGGATCAGATGATCGTTGCCACCACCAACAAGTTCACCGTCCTCAAGAAGCTCGGGGACGACATCGCCGTACTCCTCCAGCCCGTGTGCCCAGACTCCTCATTGCCTGCCACCCTAATTGGCCTCCATGGCCGGAACCTCTTTCAAGCACTGGTGGCCCTGCGACTGCCGGCCAACTCCATGAAGAATGTTCACCTGGAGGTCGCGCTCGCCGCGAGGCGCCTCGCCCTGTAAGAATTCGTCGACCTACACATCTACATGTACGTGCAAATCTTGTACATAGGTATCTACAAGGCCATTGAGGATGCTATGGCATTGGCCTTCCTCAACCGGCTCGAAGCCTTGGATGCCTTTGCTAAGAAGCACCTTGACCTCGCCACAAGAGCCGCGGCTCCTTAGCTGCCGGTCGGAGGCCCGACACACTAAGTTGAGGAGGAGGTCGTACATTGATGGATGCATCTTTCTTCTTGCCTCCTATAACCACCACTGCGATCGCATCATCGTGGCCTTAATTCTTATTGTGCTATTGCATTCTCGTTCTAGTCAATACCGACATGTGCGATCCCTTTGCTTAATTATATGCATCACTGTAACTAGTACTCCATCCATCAATTTATAAGTTGTTCTTACCTTTTCCATCAACTTCATGCAACGCACGGGCATCTTGCTAGAAACACTAGAACATGTCGGACCGCATGTGACCAAATCGATGATGCGCCAACCTAGCTACTACGTACCCTCCTTATCTGGCGGAAATAGCCCCGCCTAGCGTTTCTAATCATTATTTCTATCTATTGATCGTGCCAAGGAGCAGAACCAAATGTTACAATTTATACATTTTTCTTTACTCCTACTCCTATAAAAGACTCAGTTGGTGATGGTGGTGTGTCTGCCATCCGTCGTTTCTGATCATTAAATCTTGTTGCACTGATATGGAAACCTTTGCTTGATGCCTTGATACTCCGCGCCTGCGCTTGCCTCCTTTAGCACCAAAGAGGAAACAAGGATGCTGCGCACGCTGGCACCCACCTAGTCTCGATCGTCATGGCTCACGTCACGAGAACCTCGCGAGGTTTGCCTTGCCTTGATTTCTCTGCCCCTCGCGAGCCTGCCTGGCGAGGCCGCTCCTGAGGAGGTCTTGTGTCGTTCGCCTCGCGAGGCTTGGCCCCTCGCGAGGGTCTTGAATGCCTTGTTGATGAAGATGGGCCGTACAGGCCTGCTAGCACAGCCACGCCATGGGCCACTGGCAGCCAAGTCTGGGGACCCCATTCCCAAAACACCGACAGTAGCCCACGGGCCCAAGGCGCGCTCGGGCTTGGCTTCGAGGCGAAGCCAAAGGTCAAGTGCGGAGCGCCGTGGGCCCCAATAGCCTGCGGCCTTGGTCGACACGTGGCGTTTGATTGGACGTGGGCGTCTCCGCTTCCCATGCTGCCTTGGAATCCGCCTGGCTATGCGGCCCCCGCAACCTACACAGTTATTCTTCCATCGCCCGCGCCATTCTTCCCCGATTCCTATGCTTCCCCGAGACTCTGCTCCTCCTCCCAATTTGGCCTGCGCTCTGCCCACTCCATCGCCATGGCGCCGAAACAAGCTGACAAGGGAAAGAAGCCTCTATCTTCTGCCGGCGCACCTTCGGCCGTCAAGCCCGCGGTTGGCCGATCGCTGGTGCTCAATGATGAGGCCATGGGCAAGGTGCGCCCCATGCTCGCCTCCAGTTTCAATGAGTGGGGGAAGACGGCGGCTTGGCCAGCGTCTCATGCTCGTATTGACCGGGCAGCCACCGAGGTCCCAATCTTCATCGATGCTCTTTGGGCTAGTCTGGTCCCCCCTTTCTCCACCTTTTTCAATGCAGTGCTCGAGCATTACCAGATCCACATGCTGCATCTCGACCCCCAATCCATGACTCTTCTTGCCATCTTCGCCTTTGTTTGTGAGGCCATGGTGGGCATTTCCCCTTCCGTGGCCCTTCTTCGCCACTTCTTCTCATTGCACCTGATGGATCCCCGACAGAGCTCGGGATGCATGAGCTTCCAGGCTATGGCTGCGACGGCAGGCGCGGGGATCGACTTCGAGCTTCCTCCACCTACGAGCGAGTTTCGGACACGGTGGGTATTTGTCAATGCCGGAGTGCTCAGCCCTCTGCTCCATTCTTCATCGGCGCCTGCCGTTCCCAACCCTGGTTGGGGCCATGAGAAGCTCTCGAGACCCCGTCTTGTCCCCGTCTAGCTCAGGCTGAAGAGGCTGAAAGACAGCAGCGTGACCGCACCCATGGTGGTGAAGGAGTTCGTCAGGCACCGAGTTGCTCCGCTTCAGCGCCATTCTCGCTTGATGTGGGCCTTGCTCAACAGTCAGGACCATATGAGACTTCAGGAGTCCGGGCTTCCTCTTGAGATGCGGCAAACTGTGCTTGAGTTCCCGACGGGTGTCGCATCGCCGGACGACATGCCCGGGAGGAGCTGTCTGCTGTACCGCTGCAGGAACAAGGAGAATTTGTGGAGCACATGCCTTCCTTCGATGAGTGGGGGATGCGCCCGGTCGGCCTAGTGGGGCCTCGCGAGAACCCTGTCAACATGGTTCCCTTCTTCATCGCTGGCGCCGAGCTTGTCCCGAATGTGGATGCAGGGGGGCGAGCACCGCCGGAGGCTGGCGGCTCGAGTGCTGAGGTGCAGATGCCGCCTGGGGCTCGTGGGGCGTCGTCCTCAGGAACTCATGATTCTTCCTCTAGGGTGTCGGTCGCTGAGACGATGCAGCACGCGGCTCCCGAGGCCGAAGCTCCGGAGGCCTCGGGAGGTCGCGGTGAGACGGCACCTGACTACTCTCTGCAGCCCAGCACCCCTGAAGCTGTCCCCTCAAACACTTGTCCGGCTGAACCCCGTGCCGGCCACCACGTCCAGCACTTCGGTCGGCTTTGCGTGGACTTCAAGGAGCTCCGCAAGAGGAAAGGATCCCAGAGCAACAGCGGTACCTTCGGTCCGTTGAAGCGACGAAAGTACATCGCCGTTGACGAGTAAGTACTGCACCTTGTGATTTCTTGATTGCTGCTTTCCTCCCTGACATTGGCTCTTCAAGGCCGCTTCCGCCATGGCCGCTGTGTCCCCCGAGAAGCAACCTTCGCATTCCTTGACTCCCCCGTTGGCCTTGAGCGTCCAGAGCCTGGATGTCGTACCTGGAGCAGGGCCGGTCGGAGAGGTGCGCTCGCCTTCACGGCACTTCGAATCTGCGGCCTCGTCGTCCCTCCTCCACGGCCTGACTTGGAGCTTGGCAGGCGTGCCTAGGACCCCTCCTCTGGTCTTGGACAACAGCTAGTTGGTTCCTGTCTTCGGCTCCTCTTCAAGTAGAGGGCCCAAACTAGCTAGGGCTCCACGCGAGGCCTGGCTAGAGCCCGGGGCGGCACCAGCCCCTAGCCCCCTGCTGAGAGGGGCTGCGCCGCCTCTCGCCCCACCCGCGGCCCCCGTGGCGGAGGACGAGGTGGACCGTGCGCTTGAGTTTGAGCGCGAACGAAGCGTCGTTCGCCACGAGCTCTTCCAGGAGGCGATGGGCGCGATGAACCGTCTTGGTGATGAACTTGCGGACATCGATGCGCGCCTCAAGGCTGAGGTTCTTCGGCTGGCAGAGGAATGACGTAAGCTGAAGGTGGCCATCAACCTTGGCTGCTGCAGCATGATCTTGATAATGTGAAGGCCGAGGCGTCCCTCAAGGTTTCCCGTGAAGCTTTCTCCCGAGCTTTGGAGGAGGCTCGCGAGGCTGCAGATAAGCGCGCGTGGGAGCTCCAGGCCTGGAGCGCGTCCCTGGAGCAGCAGATGGAGGCACGCAAAGCCGCCCTTGCGTCAATGAGGGGGGCACCCGCCGAGGAGGGAGAGATCCGGAAGCTTGAGGAGGCGATGGCGTTGGAAGCTGTGGAGTGCAGCCTCAAGCTAGAGCGGTTGGAGACGAGGGAGCGCCAGGTCGTCCAAGCGGAGGACATCGTCAATGCGCGCGAGGCCAGGCCTCAGGAGGAGGTTGATCGCTGGGTGGCCGAGGCTCGCGCGGATCTTGAGGGTAGGTATGACTTGAGGTTGAAGCTTGCGGGGATGGAGGATGCGGGGAGAGCCGCCGCCCTCAGGCCCAAGCTGGCTGAACTTGAGAGGCGCGAGGAGGCTACGGCAGCCGCCCTAGTCACAGCGCAGGTGGAATTGGCCTCTGCTCGCGCCGAGCTGCTCTTTCTTCAGAAGCGGGTTGATGACACCGAGTCCGTTGCGCGACAAAATAGGGAGGAAGTGCTTTAGCAGCGGACGCTGGAGCGTGAGCACGCCCCCATGCTCCAGGAACTTAGGGTTAGGGCCAACGCGGCGTTGGGCCACGTCTGCGACGAGAATGCTCCACACCCACCCTCGAATGACTACGCCAGTCATCTGCGCTTCTTGGCCGACGTGGTGACGCGCCTAGAAGCTCGGTCCGATAGAGCTTGCCAGCTCATGGAAGAGAGGAGTCGTGGCCTGCTTGGGCGTGCATTTTCCCGCGTCTTCAGCCATCTTCGGAACTCCGACCCCGACTTCAACTTCGACGCTGCCATCGCCCCCGTACCCGCGGCCGTCCAGGGCGACCTAGCACGGTGGGTGGAGGACAATGTGGATGCGCTAGTCAGGGCCTTCACTTATGAGGACGACGCTGTGGTGGTCACAATAGACGAGGGCGACGTGGTTGACGGCGGCGATGCCGGCGCCGACGAAGGTGGAGGCAACGCCAACGACGGTGACAGCAACACGGCGGTGCATCTGAATATGACATGGGGGATGCAGCGAGCGACATATCCGATTGATCCCATGATTTCCTGCTTTTTACCCTATAAAAACTTGGGAGCGGCCCATGAAGATTGTAAGAGCATTTTGAGAGGGGGAGCCCCTCATGTAAACAAACCGCTGCTTTTATTCTTTTATGTCAAGTTGGGTATGCATTGCATGACCGTGAGTCTAATGGAGGGTTTTTGGTACGGCTTACCTTAGCCAGCGCATGTCCCGAGCTAGGTCGCGGGGTCGTGCGTTTCCGAGGCTCTTGAGGGGCCTGCCGATCCTTCCGAGAGGGCCTCGTGAGAGGTAAGCATCTGTTGTGATGCTGGCGCGTGCGTGGCACGCGTGTGCCTCGCCTAGCCCCGCTCACGAGGGGCTCGTGAGGGGAGGCAAATGGCGTGAGCTCCAAATAAGGCGAGAACCGGAAAGCAAGAAATTGCTAGAATGAGAAAAGGTACCCCCCGCGCGCATCAATGGAAATTTAACTTCAACTTAAATCCAACTCCAGAAGGCAAGGCTACAAAAAGGGATTCAAAGCAAATGGCCGCATCCAGCACCTATTCTAGTCTTCTTGTCTTCAAGTCTTCTCACCAGCATGCAGCTAAGTGCTGCCACTAGGGTGTGGGAGGGAGCCCCCGAGGCCCAAGGGCGGCTCTCCTGAGGCTCCGGGGCATGTACAGCCCCACTCATTATTACGTGAGTGTCACGGGCGACGATCTTCATAGGCGTGAGCCTTACTTCATATCGCCAGACGAGGGCCCTGCCTTGCGCCACCCTGTACCACTGTTGAGGATGACCGAAAACCAGGACGACACCAACGGGGCAGAGGGGACGCCAGCGGCACCTTGGGGACCATGGGTCCTCTGCCGGGGTAGGGCTCGCCGGCGCCTCCTCGGCAGAGGGCCTACCTCCGGGTAACAGCTTGCTCCGTGCAGCGCGGGGAAGGGCCTTGCTCCTGGCTCCTCCCACGCAGCCCCCAGTGCGTCTCTCCTGACGGGGCGGGCATCGCCGTGCTGGATCCATCGCCTGGCGCTGTGACCTGGTTCACCTGTGGCTCATGGTTAGCGTAAGCTTGTCCTTGAGGGATTAGTGGTACCCTGTATCTGTTGTCGACGGCGCGGCTGGCGGGGCTCTCTGGCGGCTCCTGGAAGGCTTCAGCTCCTAACGCCTCCTCCTCCCGTCCTGGCCCGAGAAACGAGCCGAGGTCATCCTCCGGTATGCACTCCTGGTCCATCATGCGGGGCACGTAGGCCTCCAAGGCCGCTTCCCCGAAGACCTCGCCGACGTGCCCCACGCTCCATGTTGCTCGGCCTGTCACGCTATCCTGAGGATGGCAGGGCGGTGCTTCGATGGGGCCGTACGTGGCAACATTTGTGCCAGCACCCATCTGGGGTGGTGCGGGCGCAGCAGGGCGCCCTCCACCATGGGTCATGTTGACGTCGACGAGGCCCTCCAGCATACCCAGGGGGCACACGGGCATGGTGAGGCCCGCCATGGGACCCAGCCGCTGCCTGAGGCGTGAGCTGATAGCAGAAGGGCGGCGCTCCTGTGGTCGCCACGTCCAGTAGCTCGGCGACGCGTTCCAGCAGAGCATCCTGGCCTCTCTCCATCAGCCGGCACCGCAGCAACTCCCGCGCCACTGTGAGTTCGGCCCGCATGTTCGCTTGCTCCCGCCGGGTGTGTGGCGTCGTTGCTACGGCGTGGCTTGCGGCCCTTGCAGCGGCTCACGCTTGTCGTGGAGTAAGGGTGGACGGTACTTGGCCGCGCCGCCCATGCCCAACAGCGTTAGGTGGCTCCCGTGCCGCCTGGAGCGCGGGGTTGAGGTCTTCCTGGGCGGGCGGTGCCTCCCGGGCGGGCCAGGCTGCCCAGCAGTCGCCGTCGGCCCTCGGGTCGCCGGACATCGGAACCGCGGAGTGTCGGCGGATCGATTGGTGGGGAAGAGGCTCCGGTGCACCCCTACCTGGCGCGCCAAATGTCGGATCACGGGTTCTGGCAAAACCCTCAAGGTTTGAACACTAGGGTGCGCACGAAGATTTCCTCCCTACCGATCCACGCCCTAGGTTTTCTAAGATCTCAATAACGAACCCGATGAACTCACAACACAAGGGACACAAGATTTATACTAGTTTGGGCCACCATTGTGGTGTAATACCCTACTCTAGTGTGGTGGTGGTGGATTGCCTCTTGGGCTGATGATGAATAGTACAAGGGGAAGAATAGCCTCGTGAGGTTGAGGTGTTCTTGTGCTCGGTGTGTGGCTAAGGATTGGCTCAAGATCAGATGAGAACTCCTCCTACTGTGGTGGCTAGTCCTATTTATAGAGGCCCTAGTCCTCTCCCTAAATATTGAGTGGGAAGGGAGCCAACAACGGCCAATTTGAAAGGGGACAACTAGTACAGCTTATCCTGACAAAAGTAGTCTTCGCCTGCAAAAGGCTCTGGTGGTGATGCCACCTTGGGCTCCATGGTGACCTCCGTCTTGCCGTCCTGCTGGTCTTGGTCTCGTTGCAATGATATGGAAACCTTTGCTTGATGCCTCGGTACTCCACGCCTGCGCTTGCCTCCTTTAGCACCAAAGAGGAAACAAGGACGCTGCGCGCGCTGCCGTCCGCCTAGCGCCCGCCTGGTCTCAATCGTCATGGCTCACGTCACGAGAACTTCGCGAGGTTTGCCTTGCCTTGATTTCTCCGCCTCTCGCGAGCCTTCCTGGAGAGGCCGCTCCTGAGGAGGTCTTGCATCGTCCACCTCGCGAGGCTTGGCCCCTCGCGAGGGTCTTGAATGCCTTGTTGATGAAGATGGGCCGTACAGGCCTGCTAGCACAGCCACGCCGTGGGCCACAGGCAGGCAAGTCTGGGGACCCCCGTTCCCAGAACACCGACAAAGGACTGCGGCATTCGCGTCGCACTCCCACATGCCCGGGAATGGGAGTATTCCATGGCCCGTCCGGCACGCCACATAGCTAGGGAAGGTGTGTTGCCTAGCATTTTCACTTTCATGTGGGACCACTATTGAGCAAACCAACTATTGGCAAACTTCACCCTGCCCACCGCCGGGTTGGAAAACAAAAATGAGGGGAAGATCTAGATGTAGCACGGAAGCAAAGAAATTTGTTGTCTGATGGGGCTCGTTGATAGAGTGTTATTTATTCATAACTAGCAAGATGCCCATGCGTTGCATGTAACATCAAGATGCATTTGTACGAGTAGTTTATGTTGTGGGAGAAAAGGATGACAAGAGAAGGCCTTATTTGCAAAGGTGGAGAGGGGTGTGGGTATCTTTTTGCAAAATTGCTATAGTTTCCTTCCTATCCGCTAGATATAAATCGGATGGCCTATATTGCAGGATGGCAGGCACACCATCGTCACCAACTCTGTTTTTTATAAGAGTACTAGCAAGATGCCCATGCGTTGCATGGAACATCAAGATGCATTTGTATGAGTAGTTTATCTTGTGTGAGAAAAGGATGAACGAGGGAAGTCCTTATTTGCAAATGTGGACAGGGGTGTGGGTATATTTTTGCAAAATTGCCATAGTTTCCTTCCTATCCGTCGGATATAAATCGGACGGCCTATATTGCAGGATGGCAGGCACACCATCATCACCAACTCTGTTTTTATAAGAGTAGAGATATATATACTAGCAAGATGTCCATGCGTTGCACGGAACATCAAGATGCATTTGTATGAGTAGTTTATCTTGTGTGAGAAAAGGATGAACAAGGGAAGGCCTTATTTGCAAATGTGGAGAGGGGTGTGGGTATCTTTTTGCAAAATTGCCATAGTTTCCTTCCTATCCGTCGGATATAAATCGGACAACCTATATTGCAGAATGGCAGGCACACCATCATCACCAACTCTATTTTTATAAGAGTAGAGATAGATATAGATAGATATAGAGAGTAGAGATTTGGTTACCAAATCTCATGTGTGCAATGCACGTGTACCTTACTAGTTGGTTACCAAATCTCATTCGGGTTTGGCACGAGCTCGTACTGCGGGAGCACCACAAGGCCTGCCGCAGGAGTTACATTTCCCTCTCGGGGCCCACGGGACCAAGCTTCAGTGGCTTAGTGCACCAGCCTATGAGTCAATGACATGCGGACCTTAAATGTGGCTGGCCCACATGTCATTCTCATGGTGGTGGCGTGGTTCATGAATCACATATTTGAGATGAACCGGCCAGTGGTGGTGTTGTCATGGCGAGCGAGTCACAGCTGGGCATCGAGGCGTTACGAGGTGTAGATCGCCACACCGGCGGGTACTACCTTTAGTACAGAAGTACTCCAGCTGAGGATTGATGCCCGGGACGAAATGTGTCACAGCCGCTGTATGAGAATTCGATGGTGCAGGAGTACGGATCGGAGCACAAGAGCGGAGCAGGCAAACCGCGTCCAATCGGGTGTGGTTGTGGTAGAAAGTTGATGGTCGCCGCAGTTTAAATGGCCCACATGTCATGCACACAAAGGCAGAGGAGCGGTGGGGCCGAGAGGGATGAGGCGCACGTCGGGGGACGTCGTGCCGAGGGTTGGAGCGGCGTCGTGGGAATCGTGTGTGGGTGTGGCAGTGGTAGAAACAAGAAACATGATGGTCGCCATGGTTCAACTTCCATGGACAAGCTGTCATGTCTGCTGACACATGTATTGCATACCGCTCACTGCAAGGAGCAGTAGTAGAGAAAACTTGTTCCAAAGATACCATTTTTCCGATAAAATTCTCGAGATATCATTAGTTTTTACACATGGGATTACTCCTGCAAGGGTCAATCACAACAGGTGTTTGTAAAAAATGCATCTTGATGTTCCCTGCAATGCACGGGCATCTTGCTAGTTATAGAAGAAGCCCACACGGGCATCTTGCCGCAGGGTGTGCCACCACCCAAACTCAATTTTTTTAGACGCTTAGGTGCACCGGATGCCGTGCCACGCTATAAAATGTAAAAAAAAGAACTCCATTTTTTTAAAACATGTTATCTTCAAACCATCAAAATAGCCTGAGGAATATATTTTGAGTGAAGCATGATTTACTTTTACTGATATATGTATATCAAAACTAGAGTGTTTATATTTCAAGCCCATGAACAAGTATTATTTTACTACTTTGGATCCATTGCAATGCATGGGCCAGCACATTGGTAGTAGTAGTCTCTATCTCTATCTCTACTCTACTCTTATAAAAAATAGAGTTGTTGATGATGGTGTGCCTGCCATCCTGCAGTATAGGCCGTCCGATTTATATGTGACGGATAGGAAGGAAACTATGGCAATTTTGCAAAAAAATACCCACACCCCTCTTATACTAGCAAGATGCTCGTGTGTTGCATGAAACATCAAGATGCATTTGTATGGGTAGTTTATCTTGTGGGAGAAAAGGATGAACGAGGTAAGGCCTTATTTGCAAATGTGGAGAGGGGTGTGCGTATCCTTTTGCAAAATTGCCATAGTTTCCTTCCTATCCGTCGGATATAAATCAGATGGCCTATATTGTAGGATGGCAAGCACACCATCATCACAAACTCTTCTTTTTATAAGAGCTCTTATAAAGAGCAGAGTTGGTGATGATGGTGTGCCTGCCATCCTGCAACATAGGCTGTCCGATCTATATCTAACGGGTAGGAAGGAAACTATGGCAATTTACCCGCACTCCTCTCCACATTTGCAGATAAGGCCTTCCCTTGTTCATCCTTTTCTCCCACAAGATCTTGATGTTCCGTGCAACGCACGGGCGTCTTGCTAGTCTCTACTCCTATAAAAAACAATGCTGGTGATGATGGTGTGCCTGCCACCCTGTAGTATAGGCCGTCCGATTTATATCTGATGGATAGGAAGAAAACTGTGGCAATTTTGCAAAAATAAACCTGCACCCTCTCCACATTTGTAAATAAGGCCTTCCCTCGTTCATCCTTTTCTCTCACAAGATAAACTACTCATACAAATGCATCTTGTTGTTCCGTGCAATGCACGAGGATGTTTCCTTTGGGGTCTCTCCAGCGCGGCGTGGCCGTAGTTGCAAGTTGAGGCCCCTTGAGATGCCGACGTTGAGGGGCACTCGGATTTTTTTCGATGAGCAGGTAAGATGAGTTCGATCACATAGTAAATGCATTCTAAAGACTACTTCCGTGTCCATTTCCTAATTCTCCCCCTGCCCACTGTTTCACAGGTTAGGCTCGGTGTGAGTGGAGATTGGCTTGCATATGTACGGGAGGGTACCAACATCAATTTGCACAACATTTACAACGGTGACACCGTTCCCGTAGAACCTTTGTCCAACATTGGGATCAGCCATGCAATGGGCCGCCGCCTGAATTGGTACGATGGAACCACGGTGAGATTGAAGAAGATAGCATGAACCTTGCACATGGCGGTCAAAGGTGGACGATGCTGTCTGCAGCCGATTTGTTGCCGTACGAGTACGAAGACGCCGTGCTCCTTTCTAACCGCATATTCACGGTGACAAATCAAGGGATTTGTTTCGTATGGGACACATCCTACGGTATACTCCCTCTCTCCCAGTTTATCTGTTTTGATTTTTTTTGTTTTATAAGTTTCAAATTCAAATTTAGAGCTCCCCATCACATGTTGAGATTACAATGTCCATTAAATCATTGCGTGCATGTATAGTAAAGAAACAAATCTCGAGTTTTCCACGAGTTCGTGCAGCAATAGCACCACAAGACCTGGCGCAGGAGTTACATTTACCTCTCGGGTCCTCGGGTCTGAGCTTCAGCGCCTTACGACACCTACCTTTGAGTCAATAACATGTGGACTTGATAGGTGGCTGGTCCACATGTAATCCTCACGAAGGCAGAGGGGCAGTGGGGCCGAGAGAGGTGAGCCGCAGGTCGGGGGACGTGTGGTGTCATGGGTTCGAGCGGCATTCTGGGGATCGCGTGTGGGTGTGGTAGAAACTTGATGCTCTCCGCATTTCAGTTGGCCCACATGTCATGCACACAAAGGCAGAGGGGCGGTGCGGCCGAGAGGGGTGAGGCGTGCTACCTCTTGAGCACTGCGTTGGTTTTCCCTTGAAGAGGAAAGGGTGATGCAGCAAAGTAGCATAAGTATTTCCCTCAGTTTTTGAGAACCAAGGTATCAATCCAGTAGGAGGCTACGCGCTAGTCCCTCGCACCTACACAAACAAATAAATCCTCGCAACCAACGCGATAAGGGATTGTCAATCCCTAAACGGTCACTTACGAGAGTGAGATCTGATAGATATGATAAGATAATATTTTTGGTATTTTTATGATAAAGATGCAAAGTAAAATAAAAGCAAAATAAAAAGCAACGGAAATAACTAAGTGTTGGAAGATTAATATGATGGAAGATAGACCCGGGGGCCATAGGTTTCACTAGTGGCTTCTCTCAAGAGCATAAGTATTTTACGATGGGTGAACAAATTACTGTTGAGCAATTGACAGAATTGAGCATAGTTATGAGAATATCTAGGTATGATCATGTATATAGGCATCACCTCCGAGACAAGTAGACTGACTCACTGCATCTACTACTATTACTCCACACATCGACCGCTATCCAAAGACGCATCTAGAGTATTAAGTTCATAAGAACAGAGTAACGCTTTAAGCAAGATGACATGATGTAGAGGATAAATTCATGCAATATGATAAAACCCCAATCTTGTTATCCTTGATGGCAACAATACAATACGTGCCTTGCTGCCCCTCATCCTTTGGGAAAGGACACGCAAGATTGAACCCAAAGCTAAGCACTTCTCCCATTGCAAGAAAGATCAATCTAGTAGGCCAAACCAAACTGATAATTGAAGAGACTTGCAAAGATAACCAATCATACATAAAAGAATTCAGAAGATTCAAATATTGTTCATTGATAAACTTGATCATAAACCCACAATTCATCGGTCTCAACAAACACACGCAAAAGAAGATTACATCGAATAGATCTCCACAAGAGAGGGGAGAACATTGTATTGAGATTCAAAAGAGAGAAGAAGCCATCTATCTAATAACTATGGACCCGAAGGTCTGAGGTAAACTACTCACACTTCATCGGAGAGGCTATGGTGTTGATGTAGAAGCCCTCCATGATCGATGCCCTTCAAAGTGAACTCGGAACAGGCCCCAAGATGGGATCTCGTGGGTACAGAAGGTTCTGGCGGTGGAATTAGGTTTTGGCGCCAGATCGATCGTTTGGGGTGCGTGAGGTATATATAGGAGGAAGGAGTAGGTCGGTGGAGCAACATGGGGCCCACGAGGTGGAGGCGCGCTGGGGGGGTAGGCGCGCCCCCCTATCTCGTGGCTTCCTGGAAGCTTCCTTGACGTAGGGTCCAAGTCTCCTGGATCATGTTCGTTCCGAAAATCACGTTCCCAAAGGTTTTATTCCGTTTGGACTCCGTTTGATATTCTTTTTCTGCGAAACTCTGGAATAGGCAAAAAACAGCAATTCTGGGCTGGGCTTCCGGTTAATAGGTTAGTCCCAAAAATAATATAAAAGTGAATGATAAAGCCCAATAATGTCCAAAATAGAAGATAATATAGCATGGAGCAATAAAAAATTATAGATACGTTGGAGACGTATCAAGCATCCCCAAGCTTAATTCTTGCTCGTCCTCGAGTAGGTAAATGATAAAAACAGAATTTTTGATGTGGAATGCTACTTGGCATAATTCCAATGTAATTCTTCTTAATTGTGGTATGAATATTCAGATCCGAAAGATTCAAGATAAAAGTTCAATATTGACATAAAAATCATATAGTTTAGTCATGCTCCATTTTCGTCACACAAGAATGCTCTCATCATGCACAACCCCGATGACAAGCCAAGCAATTGTTTCATACTTTAGTAATCTCAAACTTTATAAACCTTCACGCAATACATGAGCGTGAGCCATGGATATAGCACTATGGGTGGAATAGAGTATAATGATGGGGGTTATGTGGAGAAGAAAAAAAGGAGAAAGTCTCACATCAACGAGGCTAATCAATGAGCTATGGAGATGCCCATCGATTGATGTTAATGCAAGGAGTAGGGATTGCCATGCAACGGATGCACTAGAGCTATAAATACATGAAAGCTCAACAAAAGAAACTAAGTGGCTGTGCATCCAACTTGCTTGCTCACGAAGACCTAGGGCACTTGAGGAGGCCCATTGTTGTAATATACAAGCCAAGTTCTATAATGAAAAATTCCCACTAGTATATGGAAGTGACAAAATGAGAGACTCTCTATCATGAAGACTATGGTGCTACTTTGAAGCACAAGTGTGGTAAAAGGATAGTAGCATTGTCCCTTTTTATTTCTCTTTTTTTGGCCTTCTTTTTTTATTTGGCCTTTCTCTTTTTTTGAGGGACAATGCTCTATTAAATGATGATCATCACACTTCTATTTATTTACAACTCAATGATTACAACTCGATACTAGAACAAGGTATGACTCTATATGAATTCCTCCGGTGGTGTACCGGGATATGCAATGAACCAAGAGTGTCATGTATGAAAAAATTATGAACGGTGGCTTTGCCACAAATACTATGTCAACTACATGATCATGCTAAGCAATATGACAATGATGAACGTGTCATGATAAACGTAATGGTGGAAAGTTGCATGGCAATATATCTCGGAATGGCTATGGAAATGCCATAATAGGTAGGTATGGTGGCTGTTTTGAGGAAGATATAAGGAGGTTTATGTGTGAAAGAGCATATCATATCACGCGGTTTGGATGCACCGGCGAAGTTTGCACCAACTCTCAATGTGAGAAAGGGCAATGCACGGTACCGAAGAGGCTAGCAATGATGGAAAGGTGAGATTGCGTATAATCAATGGACTCAACATTAGTCATAAATAACTCACATACTTATTGCAAAAATCTACAAGTCATCAAAAACTAAGCACTATGCGCATGCTCCTAGGGGGATAGATTGGTAGGAAAAGACCATCGCTCGTCCCCGACCGCCACTCATAAGGAGGACAATCAAAGAACACCTCATGTTTCAAAATTTTTACATAACGTTTACCATATGTGCATGCTACGGGACTTGCAAACTTCAACACAAGTATTTCTCAAATTCACAACTACTCAACTAGCACAACTTTAATATCACTACCTCCATGTCTCAAAACAATCATCAAGCATCAAACTTCTCTTAGTATTCAACACACTCATAAGAAAGTTTTTACTATTCTTGAATACCTAGCATATTAGGATTATTTAAGCAAATTACCATGCTATTTAAGACTCTCAAAATAATCTAAGTCAATCATGAGAGATCAATAGTTTCTATAAAACAAATCCACCATCGTGCTCTAAAAGATATAAGTGAAGTATTAGAGCAAAAACTATATAACTCAAAAGATATAAGTGAAGCACATAGAGTATTCTAATAATTTCCGAATCATGTTGTCTCTCTCAAAAGGTGTGTAAAGCAAGGATGATTGTGGTAAACTAAAAAGCAAAGAATCAAATCATACAAGACACTCCAAGCAAAACACATATCATGTGGTGAATAAAAATATAGCTCCAAGTAAAGTTACCGATGGAAGTAGATTTAAAGAGGGATGCCTTCAGGGCATCCCCAAGCTTTGGCTTTTTGGTGTCCTTAGATTATCTTGGGGGTGCCATGGGCATCCCCAAGCTTAGGCTCTTGCCACTCCTTAATGCATCAAATCTTTCACCCAAAACTTGAAAACTTCACAACACAAAACTTAGCAGAAAATCTCGTGAGCTCCGTTAGCGAAAGAAAACAATAGACCACTTCAAGGTACTGTAATTAACTCATTATATATTTATATTGGTGTTAAACCTACTGTATTCCAACTTCTCTATGGTTTATAAACTATTTTATTAGCCATAGATTCATCAAAATAAGCAAACAACACACGAAAAATATAATCTGTCAAAAACAGAACAGTCTGTCGTAATCTGTAACTAACGAAAATTATGGAACTCCAAAAAATCAGCCAAAATAGGAAGACCTAGACAATTTTTTTATTGATCATCAGCAATTGGAATCAATATTTTATCACGTTCTGGTGATTTTTAACAATTATTTTCGTGAACAGAAAGTTTCTGGAATTTTCTGCAAGATGAAACTTATCACATTCTGAAAGATCCTATATGTTTAACTTGGCACAAACACTAATTAAAACATAAAAACACATCTAACCAGAGGATAGAACAAATATTTATTCCTAAACATAAGCAAAAAGGAAAAAAGACCTAAAAATAAAATTGGGTTGCCTCCCAACAAGCGCTATCGTTTAACGCCCCTAGCTAGGCATAATAGCAAGGATAGATCTAGGTAGTGCCATAGTAATAGGATAGATCATTAAAACTCATTTCATATTCTCAACGTTCAGCAGCAAGTTTCCTTTGAGGCAAGCAAAAGTAATCAAAAGGGCTAAATTTAATGGGACAAAAGTCCCCAAGATCAATTTTAGGAGGTATAGGTTCCTCTTTCGGCCCTTCATATTGCACAACCAATTCATCATTATAAGCATTCTTTTGACAGAACTTTGTGAGCCTATACTCGAGAGAATATCCTAGCTCATTATTTCGAATAGCCAAATCATCATTAAGTTTAGAAATTCTATCAACTAGAACATTGGTAGGGACCTTTTTTCTAAGGTTTTCATTGAAAGCAACATAGTCTAGAGATTGAAAACGCATTATTTCTTCTTGATCAAAGAGGATAGCCTCTATGGGAGGATGGCCAGCATCCACCCTATAATGCGCAAAGATTTCTTTGGCCTCTTTTACTATAAATCTGAACTCATGAGCCAAAAAGATAGTAGCGGCACACTTAACAAAAGAGTGCTCTATATTAGAAAATTCTAAGAAAATCCTTTGTATGCAAGGGTGCAAGTGCATAGATTGCCTTTTAAGTTCAACTTAAGCATGGCAATAGCGTCCACAAGACTACTAGTTCTATGAAGAATGGAACTGCCCATAGAAGGCAAAGCACTGGCACAAGTAAAGAAATCTTGAATAACCCCTTTTCCAATAATATTACCACTACCAATTCGGAATTTTTTGTATGTAAGATAGGGGGTTCTTCAGCAGGAGCAACAAAATTTTCCATGTTATTACTATTGTCCATATTGACAATAGTTTCCCCAATTTCAGACATAACGGTAGAAAGTGCGAGTAGCAAAAAGAAAGAGGGAGGCAGACGGAAACGAGAGGGCGAATAAAACGGCAAGGGTGAAGTGGGGGAGAGGAAAACGAGAGGCAAATGGCAAATAATGTAATGTGGGAGATAAGGGTTTGTGATGGGTACTTGGTATGTTGACTTTTGTGTAGACCTCCCCGGCAATGGCGCCAGAAATCCTTCTTGCTACCTCTTGAGCACTGCATTGGTTCCCCTGAAGAGGAAAGGGTGATGCAGCAAAGTAGCGTAAGTATTTCCCTCAGTTTTTGAGAACCAAGGTATCAATCCAGTAGGAGGCTACGCGCGAGTCCCTCGCACCTACACAAACAAATAAATCCACGCAGCCAACGCGATAAGGGGTTGTCAATCCCTACACGGTCACTTACTAGAGTCAGATCTGATAGATATGATAAGATAATATTTTTGGTCTTTTTATGATAAAGATGCAAAGTAAAATAAAAGCAAAATAAAAAGCAACGGAAATAACTAAGTGTTGGAAGATTAATATGATGGAAGATAGACCCGGGGGCCATAGGTTTCACTATTGGCTTCTCTCAAGAGCATAAGTATTTTTATGGTGGGTGAAAAAATTACTGTTGAGCAATTGACAAAATTGAGCATAGTTATAAGAATATATAGGTATGATCATGTATATAGGCATCACGTCTGAGACAAGTAGACCGAATCCTGCCTACATCTACTACTATTACTCCACACATCGACCGCTATCCAGCATGCATCTAGAGTATTAAGTTCATAAGAACAGAGTAATGCTTTAAGCAAGATGACATGATGTAGAGGGATAAATTCATGCAATATGATAAAAACCCCATCTTGTTATCCTCGATGGCAACAATACAATCGTGCCTTGCTGCCCCCTCATCACTCGGAAAGGACACGCAAGATTGAACCCAAAGCTAAGCACTTCTCCCATTGCAAGAAAGATCAATCTAGTAGGCCAAACCAAACTATCCAATCATACATAAAAGAATTCAGAAGATTCAAATATTGTTCATAGATAAACTTGATCATAAACCCACAAATCATCGTCTCAACAAACACACCGCAAAAGAAAATTGTATTGAGATCTCCACAAGAGAGGAGGAGCCAAAACCCTATTTCCACCGCCGCAACCTTCTGTACCCATGAGATCCCATCTTAAGGCCTTTTCCGGCACTCCGCCGGAGGGGGCATTGATCACGGAGGGCTTCTACATCAACACCATAGCCTCTCCGATGATGTGTGAGTAGTTTACCTCAGACCTTCGGGTCTATAGTTATTAGCTAGATGGCTTCTTCTCTCTCTTTGGATCTCAATATAAAGTTCTCCTTGATTCTCTTGGAGATCTTTTTGATGTAACTCTTCTTTTGTGGTGTGTTTGTCGAGATCCGATGAATTGTGGGTTTATGATCAAGATTATCTATGAACAATATTTGAATCTCCTCTGAATTCTTTTATGTATGATTGGTTACCTTTGCAAGTCTCTTCGAATTATCAGTTTGGTTTGGCCTACTAGATTGATCTTTCTTGCAATGGGAGAAGTGCTTAGCTTTGGGTTCAATCTTATGTGTCATTTCCCAAAGGATGTTAGGGCAGCAAGGCACATATTGTATTGTTGCCATCGAGGATAAAAAGATGGGGTTTATATCAAATTGCATGAGTTTATCCCTCTACATCATGTCATCTTGCTTAAAGCGTTACTCTGTTCTTATGAACTTAATACTCTAGATGCATGCTGGATAGCGGTCGATGTGTGGAGTAATAGTAGTAGATGCAGGCACGAGTCGGTCTACTTGTCATGGATGTGATGCCTATATACATGATCATACCTAGATATTCTCATAACTATGCTCAATTCTATCAATTGCTCGACAGTAATTTGTTCACCCACCGTAATACTTATGCTCTTGAGAGAAGCCACTAGTGAAACCTATGGCCCCCGGGTCTATTCCATCATATTAATCTTCCAACACTTAGCTATTTCCATTGCCTTTTATTTTACTTTGCATCTTTATTTCTATTTATCATAAAAATACCAAAAATATTATCTTATCATATCTATCAGATCTCACTCTCGTAAGTGACCGTGAAGGGATTGACAACCCTTTTATCGCGTTGGTTGCGAGGTTCTTATTTGTTTGTGTAGGTGCGAGGGACTTGAGCGTGGCCTCCTACTGGATAGATACCTTGGTTCTCAAAAACTAAGGGAAATACTTATGCTACTTTGCTGCATCACCCTTTCCTCTTCAAGGGAAAACCAACGCAGTGCTCAAGAGGTAGCACATACCGATCACTGGAAGGAGTAGTAGAGAAAGCTAGGCGGATAAATAGTTCCTTATAGTCGAGCGTACCCACGCTACTACTTGTTCCAAAGACATGCACACCATCGAAATAGTCCATCTATATCAATATACACAGAGAGGGAATACATTTTTTTTACAAGAGAGGAAATAGTTCATCCACCCATAATGCCCTGCTGCTGGTGCAACATCTTCTTCTTATTGTTGTTGTTCTCATTTTCTGTGGGAGACGACTTCACAACAAGCTCTCTGGACCTTGCAGCTATCTCGAAACTCACACGGGCATTGAGGGCAGCATATTTTATCCGCTTGTACGTCAAGGGATAATTCTCCCATCCAGATGACCTTAATGCCAGTGTCTCGTCACCCTTCTCAAGATTTGTTCTGAGCACAAAATTTGCTACGTGGAATAGGGATGGTGTTGGTTTATCACAATCTTCTACATGAATTTTTATTTTTGGTCTGTACGTCAGCGATGATTTTCAAATCAAGGTTGTACGGCTCCAACTTCTGTTTGTCCCCTGCAATGGCTGCCCCACAGAAGTATATATATGTTCTCTCGAGACAATAAATCTTGAAGCTCACCTGGTACGGAGGGCGCATGTATGATGTGGTACACCAAAACATCGTCTTCGAGGCACAGCTGAAGGACGGCGGTGCGTTGGATCTTCCGAGTGGCACGCTCCGTGTACTCTGTGTCGAGACCGATGACCTTCATCTCCACCTTTTGGAGGGAGTTGGATACATTGTTTATCCACTTCCGAACAACCCTTGGGTGGTCAGTGACTATGCAACTATGCTCAACGAGCCTTCGACGAGGACATGTTGGACGCTAAAAACATGCATCTCGATCTCTTCGCCATTTGGAACCACTGGATCGGAGGGCTATGGTTTGGAGAATTAGGATTAGATGGCTAGTCTAACTGAAGAAGATGATTATTTATAGGGGCTTCAGAATTACTCCAGGAGGATTGAAGAGGTTAAAACAATGTGAATGCAGTGTGTTTGGATGCAAATTAAGATGAAAGAGTAGTGAATAAGCCGAGGAAAACCGGTTCCCGATGGAGAAGTAAATGGGAGAAGTGGCCTACAGGCAGTTGATTAGACAGCTAGGTAGACTAAATGAAAAGGCTACACGGGTAGACTGAGGAGTGGGGCATGTCCATGTACGTGCCCATCCTTCTAGCGCTACATGTGGCACTGGCTAGTTGAGGTCACTCTTTCGAATCACCGCGGCGAGACTTTGTATGATTCCTTTTTATTCCTGCACCCCACCTGATAGGTGGAACCTATGCAAACGAATAAATAAAAATGTGTCGTAGCTGGTTCGGATGGATATTGGCGCATGCTTGGGAGACACAACATTCTCTAGTTAAGGAATATGCGGTTATCCTCAAAAAAGAAAAGTCCTTCTTCGCGCTTCCGCATGCACGAGAATTTGGTTACGCTGCTTAATATGGATGATACGGAGGATGAAGTGAACCCAGAGGCATGCTAGCACGGGAGTACTACTCATGTTCCTACTACTCCTACTACTAGTAGTAGTACAACTGTGGTACACTTGATGGTCAAAATACTATTATTCATCTGGTCCTCACAGTGAAGTGACAAGACCCTGCGCCCGAGGTGACACTAGTTCAGGCGGCGTGTCCGGGTTACCAAAGTCAGCCTCACCTTGTGCACTGTCCACTCACTGTCACCGCTGCTATATAGCATGCCTCGCCTCATCTCTCTCTACCGTAGCACCACTCCATCTCCATCTCTGTCTCGCCGGAGATCCTGAGGTCACTCTTCATCATCTCACTGTGCCCCCGCGTACCCTCGCCTCGCTTGCCTCCCCCAGTACCACTATTCCCTCGCTAGCCGCTCCAGCACCGAGAGCCTTCTCCCCCATAAATCAAGCCCCCCAAAACCCCACCTTCCAAATTCCACCATGGCCGAACGTGAACCGTGAAACATCCATATGAGCCGTGATTGGAGCAATCTCCCTAGTGACGTCCTCGACCTCTGTTGTTCGTGTATGGATATGTTGAGAACCCTGCGGCTGGCTGCATGCTGAAGGGGCATGCACACGGCCATCGTCGAAGTGAGACCTAAGCTTTTCAAGACACCCTGCTTGCTGCTATCTGGTCTTGCGAGATTTGCTCACCATGATACGGAGGCGTACATGATGCCCCTCGACTTCAATCCGACCTCCATTAGCCGAAACTTCTTTGCAGGTATGTAGTGGGTCGCCGTACATCATTTCCCTCGACTTCGATCCAATCACCATCGCCCAAAACTTCTTGCAGGTATGTACTGGGTCGGCATGAACTCCCACTAGATGGCTGCCGTCAGAGAAGACAGGAAAAAGTTGGTGCTCGTGAACTTCCAGACCTCCCATGAGATTATCCTTCCTCCGTTTGATGATATAGAGTTTTACCGTCGCGGTCCAAGTCATCTAGATTATGTCGTCAGTTGGACGCACCTTGTTTTGCATAAGATTGTAATATGCCACAAGTGCCCACACGACATGCGGGTTATGCAGACTTCAAGCTAATTGCCTAGTTTGACAAGGGACTCGCCTATCTTTTCGCCAGTGCCTTCTTTAGCTGGAGACATGTCAGCTCGCAGTGGATCGTCGTCAAAGATGATACACACTTCTGTGATGCTATTGAAAACAATGGCATGATCTACGTGATCGACAAAGCAGATGGCACAATGTATTGCTGGGACAGCGCGTGTAAGTTGTTTCCGTCTGATGTTAATTATGATGCCATGACACTGTTTGAACTTTTTGTGATGATTGACATATCCCTGTTTGAGCAGAATTTGAGTAGAACTATGGCAACGTATTAGAGACGCCGTAAATGAGCTATATTTGGAATGAGTTAATTCATGCGATTGTGAAAATGTCATTACAACCAATTTGTACCCCTGAATAATCAAACGGTTAGGAAGATATTGATATTCTCCTTATTTTATAGTAATCTATATACTACTAAATATGAGTGTGTATCAATGGCCATGTTAGTTTCCTCATTTTCATGATGTAGAAACATGCATCACACTGTTGGTTTCATCTAACCATACATTAGGGAAGTAAATGTGCATATGGAGAACTCTATATTTGGAAGTAGTGAAATCCTGTAATGCTTACCATGTGTACATACCTATATTCGCCCTTCAGCAATCAATGGCTAGAATAATATGCTCACAAAAAATTTGCCGACAGAACATGAGTATATATATAACAATGCATGGTCTATTAGTTTCCTTGAAGAATTTGTTTGTGAGGACAGAACATGATTACATAACATGCATGGCATGGTAGTTTCCTGTGAAGAATCGATTGTGAGATAACATGAGTATAACCATGCATGGCACTTCTATATTTTTGAACCCAATATACATTTGCCTGTATTTTCCTCCTAGTTCCAACAGGGACATATCAATACTTTTTCTTGCATTATCCTACTCATACTCTGAACAATGCTAATCTTACATTAACAATGCCTATCCTTTTTGATATGATGCAGTGTCCCTACAGTTACTGCCCTTTGTAATCACATCACCTTTACCAAAAACAGGGAAGCACACCTGGTTCCTCGCTCGATCAGATGACGGCAAAAGACTGATGATCATTCGGACACCTGAGCCGGAAAGGTTATATTGCAAAAAAACCCACTGTATGCAAGCACCGTGAAATACGTGAGTATCCGGACAGTGGCTGTTACGTCTATGAGCAGGATACCAGCTTGTTGGGGCCTTCAGGATTTTTGAGTTGGAGGCGGGTAAACAGCCTTGGCTCACACTCTCTGTTTCTCGGACTCAATTGTCCGATTAACCAGGAGATCACCATTGGCAAGGACCTTGATGGCAGAGAGGCTCTGTTTTCTATGGAAAACTGTGTCTACATGGCGAGCCCTAGGAGTTCGGGAGCAAACTCCCCTGATTGTCAATGATACAGCCTGCAGCCAAAAGAAGGTGAGAATGACAAAGTCATCTGGATTAACTTTGATCCTTGGATGTGTCGAGTCCGACAGGCAGTGATGTGGTTCAAGCCTTCAGGTTGATAGGTAATTGAGTTGTTGCGTCGAAAGGGTGGAGTACTGGTGTCTCCGAATCACTGGTGGCTGAACTAGGGCTGCAAATTATGATGGTGTTGGATCATCCCTCTTCGAATGACTTGTTGTCTTTGCTTCTTGTTCTGGATGGGTAGTTCTCTCTTTTGTTATGCATATTCCTTGTCATTTGGTCATCCTCGTCTATATAACTCTTACTATGTAACAACTGCCTCTGTTTAGAATGTCATTCTCATCTGGATCACGGGAGTCTGAGCGATGCAGATGGGTGCGTTTTGGTGGTGTAGCAAGACTTCTTATGAACTATCATGCCTTGCTGTTTATGTCAGTAGTAGTCACTAGTCAGTGTTTGAATGTTGTATATATCGTTGTTTCGAACTATTTATTGTCTCGAACTGCTGGTGGGCTAAATGAGGGCATCACCATTCTCCAGTGTTCAGAGTATATCTCCTTTTTCAAGTTATAATTTGAGCTCAGTGTCTTTTCGATGATGTACACTTGTTTGGGCAAGTGAGGTGTCGTTGAATATGGGCCAAGTAGTAACGCAATGCCAAATAGTTCAATTATGACTCTCGGGCCGGGCTCTCAAAAGATCCTAAAAAAGGCCGGGCTCTCAAAAAAAGAAAGAATAGGGACTCTTAGGACGACATGTGGGCGCCACCGGTGTTTTCGTGCGCTTGCACGCCGAGAGCATATTGGCGCGTGTTTGAAATTCATGCCACCTTTTCATCCCCAATCTCCCGTCCCTCCCCCACCTCTGGAATCTTGATTCCTACTCCAGTTCCCCCAAATCCCCCTCCTGTACTCCCTGCACTCAAGCGCACTATCATGTCGCCGGTCAACGGGGATCTCCGAGCCGGAGATCCTGAGGTCAGTCCTGCCTTCGGGCGATGTGTGCTGTCGCTCAACCATGGCATGGCGGCGCTTGACGACGAGTTTGCCGGCAAAGTGCTGATGGTAACCATCAACGGCGACCGGCTGTAGGATCGAAAGTATGTCTAGAGGGGTGTGATTAGACTACTTGACCAAATAAAAATCCAGCATTTTCCCAATTTTGAAGTCTTGGCAGATTTTAGCAACTTAGCACAACTCAAGGAATCAACCTACACATGCAAGTCTAAGAGAATAGCAGCGGAATGTAAAACATCGCACATGAAGGTAAAGGGAGGAGTTTGGAGGGAGCAAACGTAATGTATACACGGAGATTTTTGGCGTGGTTCCGATAGGTGGTGCTATCGTACATCCACGTTGATGGAGACTTCAACCCACGAAGGGGAACGGTTGCGCGAGTCCACGGAGGGCTCCACCCAGGAAGGGTCCACGAAGAAGCAACCTTGTCTACCCCACCATGGCCATCGCCCATGAAAGACTTGCCTCACTAGGGTAGATCTTCACGAAGTAGGCGATCTCCTTGCCCGTACAAACTCCTTGGTTCAACTCCACAATCTTGACGGAGGCTCCCAAGTGGCACCTAACCAATCTAGGAGGCACCACTCTCCAAAAGGTAATAGATGGTGTTGATGATGAACTCCTTGCTCTTGTGTTTCAAATGATAGTCTCCCCAACACTCAACTCTCTCTGATAGAGTTGGATTTGGTGGAAAGATGATTTGATTGGAAAGCAACTTGGGGAAGGCTAGAGATCAAGATTCATATGGTTGGAATGGAATATCTTGGTCTCAACACATGAGTAGGTGGTTCTCTCTCAGAAAATGTATGCTGGAAGTGTAGGCATGTTCTGATGGCTCTCTCTATGAATGAAGAGTGGGTGAACGGGCATATATAGCCTCCACACAAAATCTAACCGTTACACACAATTCACCAAACTCGGTGAGACCGAATGTTGAAACTCGGTCAGACCGATTTAGTTCAAAATGTGAATGTTAGGCTTTTCGGTGGGACCGACATGTCAACTCAGTGGGACCAATTTCATTAGGGTTAGGTCATAATGTAATCTCGGTGAGACCGATTACACAAACTCGGTGGGACTGATTTTTGGTAATAGGAACCAGAGAGTTGGCCAGGCAAACTCGGTGGTACTGATTCGCTCATCTCGGTGAGACCGAAACATTACAAAAGGGAAACACAGAGTTTGCATTACGAACTAGGTGGGACCGATCGCTCATCTCAGTTGGACCGAAACGTTACGAAGGGAAACAGAGAGTTTGCAATCCCATCTCGGTGAGACCGAAATCCCTATCGGTGAGAACGAAGTGACTAGGGTTTTTGGCAGTGGCTATGTCAAGTGAACTCGGTGGCGCTGGATGGATCAAATCGGTTGGGCCGAGTTTGACTTTTTGGTTTGGGACGTATGTGGATATGAGAAAGTGGTTGAGGGTTTTGGAGCATATCACTAAGCATTTTGAGCAAGCAAGCCATTAAGCAACACCTCATCCCCTTTTAATAGTATTGGCTTTTCCTATGGACTCAATGTGATCTTGGATCACTAAAAGTAAAATGTACAGTCTTAAGCTTGAGCCAATATGTGTCCTTAGCATTTTGAGGGGTCCAGATTCCTAGTCCATGCCATGCCAATCATTGAGCTTTCCTGAAATATTTATCTTGAAATAGCATTATCTCAATGAGCTATATGTTGTTAATAATTACCAAAACCACCCAGGGATAGTTGCACTTTCAATCTCCCCCTTTTTGGTAATTGATGACAACATATATATCAAAGCTTCGACAAATGATAATAAGATTTAAAATACATCGTCGCTTTGAGAAGTATGTGATAAGCAAGAGCTCCCCCCCTAAATCTGTGCATTATTTAATATTTGCTTTTGAATGCAAATGCACAATCGATTAGGATCATGGGTCACTCTTCCATGTCACATACATCTTGGTGGAGCACTCAAATGATATGAATTGAAACATGCACTCATCACCAAGCAAAGTGCATGATCATATACGTAAGAGATAATATCATCCAAGCAAGCATTAAAGTAGAATATGATCAAACACATGATCATACAAGTATCTCACACAAACATAGAGTATCAACCAAGCACACAATAAAGTTCAACCAAAAGCAAGAGAGACAAAAGGCAAAACACACTCTCTCTCGAAGCCTATGATCTATACATTTCTCCCCCTTTGGCAACAAGTTACCAAAAAGTTCGAGAATGCATAGTGCTATGCGTCTCTCAGACTTGGTCTTCGGGAGGTGGTGTAGAGAGAACTCCAAGGACGAGGGCATCATTTGATGTAGTTGGAGCTGGTGGAGCAGGTGCTGGAGGTGGAACTGAAGCTGTTGCTGCTGGTGCAGGTGAAATAGCTCTTATATCTGGCACGGACACTACAGCTGACCTCTGACTCCTTGGCACGCGCTGAAAAGCATCCGTAGTTGCCTTTCCTCTCCTCTCCTCAGCTTCCTCCTAGAGCTGCTCGACTGCTATGTGAATCTCAGTCACCTTGAGGTCAAGTTCATAGAACTTGGTCTCTACGATCCTCTCCAAGCTCTCCTGATTCTGTGTCAGGGTGGCCAAGCCCTTCTCAATCCTCAATGTAGCTTGAATTAGATATCCAAGTTGATCTTGTTTACTCTTCAGGAACACCTGAGATGCTTCCTCTGCACTTGGCATCCTTGCAGCCTTTTCTGCCTTTGCTTTAGCTCTCTTCTCTTGTGCTTGTGCTGATGAAGGTTCATTCTCATTCATGACAACTTCATTATCTTCAAAATTTGGGAGAAAGGTAAATGCTCTTTGTCCAACAATTAAGTACCTGTGCCCATGTTTGAGTTGATGAGCACCTGAATGTGTGGAGCATACCCACAAGATCTCTTCTGGTCAGCAACTGTCCTTTTGATTGTTTCCATAATAAGACTCATGACCTTGAATTTTTGAGGTACATCAAAGATTTGCAGCAAGTTGATGGAATGTCCCCTTAGCAGCTTGTGATCTCCAGATTTGGGTAACAATGTATGCCTCAGGATGGTGTTGATAGTAGGCAGACCAGACAACAGATAGTTCACAGATCCAAGCTTGTGTGTCTCCAAAGCTTTATCAGGGATCTCTTTGTACATATTTTCCATTGAGTTGTGATCTTTCTTCTTCTTGGCATACACATCCAAATCATCCTCATGCTCTTATGGGGCTTTGATCAACTTGGCCCATTATTCAACAGTTGATTGGTACCTTGTACCTTCAAACATCCACACTATCCTCCCATCTGGATAGAAATGAGCAGTCGAGTAAAATTGCATGATTAGCTCATCATTCCATTTTATCAGCTTCTGACCTACAAACTTGTCAACTCCACATGCTTTGAAGCTTTCATGTACACCTGGGAAGTGATCTTCATTCTCATCAATGAAATCCCTGTCGACCCACTTCATATCACAGACAGTTGGCTTCTTGTCAAGCAGAATAGTCTCATAGAAGTCTTGTTGTTCTTTGGTGTGGAACCTATAGTCCACTGCAGTTCTCCTTCTTACAGCATATGGATCAGACTGTCTCCACAGTCTTAGTCCTGCATCCTTCCTGATGTGCATGTCCTCAGCCACTGGATGAGTATCATTGTGATCTGGAATCTTGGGCTTCAGTTTTCTTAGCACTAGGGCTTCATCATCTTCTTCTTCGACTTCAGGCACTTGGGCCTTATTCTTCTCTTCAACAGAAATTTTTCTGGTGCTTCTCTTTGGCTTAGAAGGCTTCTGAGCTTGAGTTGTTGCTTTGGGAGCAGTTTTGGGTTTGATGGAGCAGCCTTTGACTTGATTGCATCTCCCATGAGCTTTTGAGACTTGGGAGCTGGAGCAGCATCCTCTTCATCTTCTTCTTTTGAATCTCTTACCATAGTTGATTTCCAAGAACTTTTGCAGATGTGGTTCTTGCCCTCTTCTTATTGCCATCTAACTGCTTCACCATCATCTGATTCTATTGTGAATTTCATGGTTTCTCCTGTTGGAACTTTCCTTGGCTTTGACATTGGAACTCTCTTTGCTGGTGCCTTCTTGTTCAACTCTGGCTTAGTTGCAGCAGTTGTGGCATACTCCTTCTTCAAGACTTTCTTCATGGAGCTCACTTCCTCTTCAACAGCCACATAATCCTCATCCTCAGAATCTAAGGTTTTCTTCTTCCTTGACCTGGTGGCTGCTTTTGGCAAATTACTGGGAGCGCTCCTGCTGCCCTCATCATAGCTGCCTGAGGGACTAGTGCCCTCACTCAATTGCACTTGCTCTTCAGATCTGTTTTGGCTATCACTTTGATCAAACATCTTGGCAATCACACTGACAGCAAACCCTGTGAATAGATGTAGATGAGGTAGAACAGATGAGCATCACAAAGTGCAGAATTTTTGCAAAGCAAATGAGTCAAAAACTTAGTTTTAGTTCTCTACAAAAAGCATTTCAGAGCTACCGATTTGCTATACTCGGTGATACCGAAGCAACTTTTGGAGCCTAAACTAGTGAACCCGGTCAGACCGAGTCACAGTTCATTGGCACCGAGATTGCTAGGGTTTCACAAAGAGTCAAACTCGGTCGCACCGATGTGTAATTTTTGGTCAGACCGAAAACGCATGTGTAATGGCCTAATCCAAATCGGTGAGACCGATTTCCACAACTCGGTCGGTCCGAGATTAGTTCGGCGGAGACCTAACCCTAAATTTTCGAATCAAATCTAACCTAAAGGATGTTTTCTTTGGACAGATTGTTTTCATACATGGAAAATATCATGGCAAAGCAATGTTCTAGGAATCGGAGTAATGGAAATAACACAAAGCATCGAACCCATACCCTAGTTCGGCGGGAGTTTGCTACGGCTACAACAGCAAAGCAGAATTCCGCTGACGGCGATGGAAACCAGCGGCGGGAGGTCGCTGGCGGCGAGAACATGATCCGGAGACCCGAGGAGGCAGAGCAGGATATGCACGGGATGAAAAGTTTTGGAGGAATTTCCAAAATTCAACCCGTCGGTATATGTATCCCGACCCTGTCGGTGTGACCGAGTGGAACAACTCGGTGGCACCGAGATGCAGAATTCGCAAGCGGTTACTGCAACTCTGTGTGACCGAAGTGTTCAAATCAGTTGCACCGAGATGAAAAACCTAGATCAACTTAGTGAATTCGGTGTGATCGAAGTGAATGACTCAGTCATACCGAAATGCACGAAGAGGTTTTGGAAGTTTAAGTCTATGACGAATCGGGGACTCCGAGTGCTCCTCACACAGAGTGGTTCGAATCTGACTTGATCAAACTTTGTGATGTAGCATGAATAGAGTTTGAGACGAGAAAAGCATAGATAGCTAGAGGGTGTTCTTAGGCATTCTTGTCCATCCATTTGGCGAAAGAGAAAAATCCAAACAATCAAAGCAACAAATGGATGTCCTTGAATGAGTAAAATATGCAATCAACATGCTCACACAATAAAATGGTAAATGAAATATGTGACAAAGCATGCACAACCATTCTAGCATCTATCAAGCAATTGGCGGTGACTAGGTCATCTATATATGAGTATATTGACTTAGGAGTCAAATGAGAACACTTGATCATAGGTCATACTCATCGTTTAAGCTCAAGTGGGGTTACCACTTTTACATAAAGCATTGTTGTGTTCACACCATTAGAGTTGCTTTAGCTCAATTGATTAGACTAAGGCTCCCCCTAGATGTGATATCCCCCCTAAGAGGGATGAACTAACCTTGGGTTTTGCCGATGATGACTTCATGTAGATGTTGAAGATGTGGATGCTCAATGTTGATGTAGATCATTTGGAGCAATCCATTGGAGTGATTTGCACTTTCAATACCTACAGGGGTTAGTCCCACAAGGAACAAACAAGGATATCCATAGACATAGAGTGATGTACACACCAGATGATGTCCATGAAAGCATTAGGTTACCTTGTCCCTTGACTTACCAACAAGTGGGTTTGTGACTCCTTGAACTAGTGCAAGATGTGGAAGTTGTTTGCACTTGTCCTCGCCAAGATGATATGAGTGAAGTATGTTGGCAGAGTCATCCTCAAGAACTCTCTAGTTCTTCTTCTTTGGGATCCACATCATCTTGATGGCAATCCTTGGAGTTGTAGTCGTACTTGATGAAGTAGAACTTGATGTAGTCTTGGGAGCTTCTTCAAATGCATCAATCTCCTCTTGAAGCTTGTCCTTGCCTTTTTTCTTGTGGTCTTGTGGTGGAAGATCATCTAGAGCTTGTGTCCCTTGGAAATAAGTAGGATCATACTTCTCTTGTTGAGGAACAAACTTCGTCTTGGGGTATTGATCTTCTTCCCACTCAACTCCATTGGCATTGAACTTTCGTTCAAAACCAACACCTTGATTCTTCCGGTGTCTTCCTTGCTTGCGTACAATTTCCTCAAATTGCTTACTCCCGGCAAGGCTCTTGTAAACACATTTCTCTATAATTCCATTCAATAAGCTATTTTCTTGCTCAAGTGTAACTTGGCTAAGAGAATCATTAGTGGAATCAAGAGAACTACTAGAAGCAACAACATTGGATTTAACATGATTGTTGTTACTACTAGAAGAAGAATCTTTCTTACTCTTGTTGCTAGTTTTAACTTGTGGCATGTAAGTAGACAAGAGTAAACGCTTGGCAATGTAATAAGAACTTTTCTTGCGAAGATCATCATTGATTGCTTTTAAGAACCCATGCTCTTGCTCAAGGTTGAGCTTTTCAAAGCGTAACTTCTCATGCGTCTTTAAAAGTTCTCGATGATCTTCCACGGTAGTTTCATGAGCTAACTTAAGAGTGTTTAGTTCTTTAGTTAGACGCTCAATCTCCTTCTTATCATCATCATTCATTATATCTTGATTAGCATGATTAATAGCAAATTCATCACAGTTTTCATCACTAGAGTTGTCAACAAGTAAATCATCATCACCTAGCAAATCATCTTCATCACTATTGAAATCAACATAGTCGGGGTGTGATACCTTTGGGCCTTTAGCCATGAAGCATCTCCCAATTACTTCATTTGGCGAATCAAATATGTCATAGGAGTTGGTTGACACAAGTGCTAGACTGGCAACACCTTCATCTTGAGTATATTCGGAGTCGGAGTGATAACTTCTCTCGGAGTGATTGTCGGAGTCGGAGTCGGATAACCATTCACCAACATGAGCTTGATGTCTTCGTTTTGTGTAGCTCCTTGATGATTTGTCCTTCCTTTCCGAATCCTTGCTTCTCCGTGATGTTCTTCGTTCATAACGGTCATCTATACTCATCCTTTCTCTAGGTGGTGATTCTTCTCTTCTACTTCTCCTTTTGGAGGAATCTTCTCTTCTTTTGTAGGGAGTCGTACACTCATTGGAGTAGTGTCCGGGTCTTCCACAATTGTAGCAATTACGTTCACGACTCGAAGATCTTTTGTCATTGTAGGACCTTCACTTGGAACTTCTTTCCTTGCTTCTATTCTTGTAGAACTTATTGAAGTTCTTCACCATTAGGATCAATTCTTCATTGAGGGCTTGTTTCTCACTTGAAGATGTAGGAGCATCACATGAGGCTTTGTAAGAACCACTTGACTTGTTGTGAAGCTCTTCCTTATCCTTGAGTGACATCTCATGAACAACAATTCTTCCAATGACTTTCGTTGGCTTGAGATCTTTGTAATTGGGCATCATTTGGATCAATGTGCACACGGTATCATATTTTCCATCCAAGGCTCTTAGGATCTTCTTGATGATGAATCTATAGGTCATCTCTTCACTTCCTAAGCCGGCAATCTCATTTGTGATGAGAGCAAGCCTAGAGTACATTTCAGCGATACCTTCACCATCCTTCATTTTGAACTTGTCCAGTTGACTTTGAAGCACATCGAATTTAGATTCCTTGACGGAGTCGGTACTCTCGTGCATATCAATCAAAGTATCCCAAATTTCCTTTGCATTCTCAAGACGGCTGATTTTGTTGAATTCTTCGTGGCACAATCCATTGAAGAGAATATCACAAGCTTGAGCATTGTATTGTAGCATCTTCAACTCTTCCGCGGTAGCTTCACGGTTTCGTTCTCTCCCATCAAAGAATTCACCTTGCAAGCCAATACACACAATAGCCCAAACGGAGGGGTTATGTCCAAGAATATCCATTTTCATCTTATGCTTCCAACTAGCAAAATTAGTACCATCAAAGTAAGGACCTCTACGGTGGTAATTTCCCTCTGTAGACGCCATACTCTCCTAGGTTGTGAAATCAAGGCTATGATCACCAAAGGCTATGGAAATCAAGGCAAATGGAGACCAAAGCTCTGATACCACTTGTAGGATCGAAAGTATGTCTAGAGGGGGGTGATTAGACTACTTAACCAAATAAAAATCAAGCCTTTTCCCAATTTTTAAGTCTTGGCAGATTTTAGCAACTTAGCACAAGTCAAGAAATCAACCTACACATGCAAGTCTAAGAGTATAGCAGCGGAATGTAAAACATTGCACATGAAAGTAAAGGGAGGAGTTTGGAGGAAGCAAACGCAATGTAGACACAGAGATTTTTGGAGTGGTTCCGATAGGTGGTGCTATCATACATCCATGTTGATGGAGACTTCAACCCACGAAGGGTAACGGTTGCGCGAGTCCACGGAGGGCTCCACCCATGAAGGGTCCACGAAGAAGCAACCTTGTCCATCCCACCATGGCCATCGCCCACGAAGGACTTCCCTCACTAGGGTTGATCTTCATGAAGTAGGCGATCTCCTTGCCCGTACAAACTCCTTGGTTCAACTCCACAATCTTGACGGAGGCTCCCAAGTGACACCTAACCAATCTAGGATACACCACTCTCCAAAAGGTAATAGATGGTGTGTTGATGATGAACTCCTTTCTCTTATGCTTCAAATGATAGTCTCCCCAACACTCAACTCTCTCTCACAGACTTGGATTTGGTGGAAAGATGATTTGAGTGGAAAGCAACTTGGGGAAGGCTAGAGATCAAGATTCATATGGTTGGAACGGAATATCTTGGTCTCAACACATGAGTAGGTGGTTCTCTCTTAGAAAATGTATGTTGGAAGTGTAGGCATGTTCTGATGGCTCTCTCTATGAATGAAGGGTGGGTGAAGGGGTATTCCACAAAAAATCTAACCGTTACACACAATTCACCAAACTCGGTGAGACCGAATCATGAAACTCAGTCACACCGATTTAGTTCAAAATGTGAATGTTAGGCTTTTCGGTGGGACCAATATGTCAACTCGGTGGGACTGATTTCATTAGGGTTAGGGCATAACTTAATCTTGGTGAGACCGATTACACTAACTCGGTGTGACCAATTTTTGGTAATAGGCTAACCAGAGAGTTGGTCAGGCAAACTCGATGGGACCGATTCACTCATGTCGGTGAGACCGAAATGTTAAGAAAGGGAAACAGGGAGTTTGCATTGTGAACTCGGTGGGACCGATCGCTCATCTCGGTTGGAGCGAAACGTTACGAAGGGAAACAGAGCGTTTGCAATCCCATCTCGGTGTGACCAAAATCCCTATCGGTGAGACCGAAGTGACTAGGGTTTGTGGCAGTGGCTATGTCAAGTGAACTCGGTGGCGCCGGATGGATCAAATCGGTGGGGCAGAGTTTGACTTTTTGGTTTGGGACATATGTGGATATGAGAAAGGGTTGACGGTTTTGGAGCATATCACTAAGAATTTTGAGCAAGCAAGCCATTAAGCAACATCTCATCCCCTTTTAATAGTATTGGCTTTTCCTATGGACTCAACGTGATCTTGGATCACTAGAAGTAAAATGTAGAGTCTTGAGCTTGAGCCAATATGTGTCCTTAGTATTTTGAGGGGTCCACATTCCTAATCCATGCCATGCCAATCATTGAGCTTTCCTGAAATATTTATCTTGAAATAGCATTAGCTCAATGAGCTATATGTTGTTAATAATTACCAAAACCACCCAGGGATAGTTGCACTTTCACCGGCCTCTCGTCTCACCGGACGACCTTGTCAAAGCTCTTGGCATTGCGCACGAGATCCAAATAAGTGACTTGGCCATCGAAGTCTGACCGCCACCGGCTTATTTCTTCGTCAGGTTTTCGAAAACTTTCGACTGCAGTCGTGTGTTCGAATCTTCCCAGCGTTTGTTCTGCGATGGCGCGCTGGTGAGCTTTGATCGGTGGCACCCAGGATGGGGCTTGGTGCCCTCTGAGGTTGATTTTTTTAACAAATCTTACCTTCCACGGCTTGCCTCGACGTGCTTGGAACAGCGAGTCCATGAATGAGCTTATCAACAACCTTGGAGGTGAGCTCGTAAGTATGTTTGTTCCTCTAGACAGCTGGGCTCTGATGGTTATGGCATGGATGAAGAATCCTTCCACCATACCGAAGGTGATTAATGTTGAGATACCGGTGCAGGAACCGGGGTTGTACTATTCGTCGCCACCATGGCCATCGCGGACCATGTTAGGGATGTACCTGTATCGAGTGTTCATGCATGTCGAAGAAGTGGTCAATCCATCAATCGAAGTCCTACCGCTGGTTCCCGGGTCCGTCGACGACGTCCATTACAGGATTCAACGTCAGACTTTCCCCATGTTGCTCGGAATGATGGATGGCACATGGCCTACTCCATCGCGCGGCGGAGGACACTGCTTCTTTGGGAGAAGAGGCAGGGCTGGCTGCCTGGATGTGCTCTAATTTGAGGTAACAACTGAATCTTGTCAGATACTGTACTAGTTAAATCCGAGCTATGGGTGTGAAGCACTGATGTGCTAGTACATTTGAGTGTGACCTGTTCTGTTGTTTTACCTGAACTTTTTTAGAAAGGGTTGTACGTCAACTTAATGTTCTAGCAGAACTTATATATTGTGTTGTATCTCTGTTTTCTTTGCACAACATTCAAGATATTGCCCCATCATTGATAAAGACGATGAACCGTTATGTACGAGTTCGTTGGTTTCAACATAGCCCTACCCATAGCGATCCACTGCTTCCACCCTGATTGTGTCGCCTGGGTGACATTTTTGTATGCAAGTTCAGTGTGCTATGATGTTCTATATGATTGTGTCAATTATATAAGTTTTTACCGAGCATCATCAATGCATATGGCTGAAATATGTATTTACGAGCATCGACCGATGGGTCTCTCTCTCTCTCTCACACACACACCCACACACGCACAAGTGGGACCCGTTGAATTATTTCTTCGCTCGTGACAACTTTTAATTAGGTTCCACTGTACTCTAACTTTTTTTCTTAAGTTATTAATTGAGCTTAGTGACTTCAAAAAGTTGTACAGAAGCCTTGTTTGGGCCTTTCCGGTGTCGCTGAATGTGGGCTGAGTAACCATGTAAGGTTGTCTTGTACTACACAAGCCTTTTTTTCAACATCAAGAATGCAATGGGCGACAGTTGTACACAATCCAGGTCAACTTGTTATTCTCCGCCCCGCTGGGCTGCAAATCTTTCCTAGGAGGGATGCATTAGGCTTAACAATAAAATGGGCTTTAAGAAATAATAAATGGGATGTAATTATAAAAACTGGGCAGTAACTATAAAAAATGCACCAAAAACGTAATTAGTTTATAAAAATATTACTTTTGGATTTTTAAAAATTTAATTTCCATAATTGTTGCACGCGCAATGTTTCGTTGGATTTTTACGTAATACAAATTTATATTGAGATTGTACTTAATCTAACTAGAAATTTCAGGATAAAAATATTTCAGATCCCATCAAAATGTGGAAAATTTTATTGAATTCTGTTTTGAACGGTTGGTTGAAATTATAAATCGTTGTCCTAGCTAGAAAATGGGCTGGACTTTTAACAAATTGTAAATGGGCTGTAGTAAATTCCATTAGAATTCAAAAATGGGCTGTACATTCTTACAGATCGCAAATGGGCTATAAGTTCTCTGCCACACACTTGTGGGCCTACTAAGTTGACGCATCCCCTAAAAAAGTAAGTTGACGCGTATGCAAGGCTTTGTCAACTTATAGTCAACACATGGTTCTAGCTGCAGTGGCCGTTGGATGTCCATCTAACGGATGTCGTGCTTTTTCTTCAATCTCGGATAATCTAGCTTCAGCCGCCCAAAAAATGATTCCTCCCCCTGACATCTGGGGCACACCGTTTCGGAGGCTGACCTGTGGGCCTACTAAGTTGACGCGTACCAAGGGCTTTGTCAACTTAGTCAATAGAAACGATTCTAGCTACAATGACTGTACGATGTCCATCCAACGGCCGTCGTGATTCTTCAACCTCTGGTCTTCTTGCTTCAGCCGACCAAAGCAGCGCCGGTCGTGCCGCCTACTCCTGCCTCCCGTGGCCGGCTGTGCTGCCGTGGAGGCCTCACCGCCCCCTACCACTCCCACCGCTGGCCAGGCCCTGCAGCGACGACATCCTCACACCGTAGCCGAACCAGTGAACCCTCGTACTCCTGTCCGCATGGGCATCCAAGGTCGCGTCTTCCCTGGCTCCACGTCATTCCCTTACTAGGCCTCGCCGTCGTCCACCACCTTGGTGCACTCGGAGCAGCGTTGTCAACGACCGACTTCCATCGAAATAGTACTGTATGTGGAGAGGCTGACAGCTGGGTCCATGGCCGCAGCAAGGAAGTGCCTCCTTATTACGCGGAAAATAAATATTCCTCCACCTGACAGCAGGGACCCACTGGACGGGCCACTGTATTTCATGAAAAAAACGTTTCCCCCTGACTGCTGGGACCCACCAGCTATATCTTCGCATGCAAGGAAGTGCGTCCAATTACGGGCAAAAATAATGATTCGCCCACTGACTGCTGGCACCAGCTACATCTTCGCATGCAAGGAAGTGCCTGACAGTCGGGACCCACCTGGTCGAAGCATACGTAGCATTGTCATTCTGGTCGCGAACGTGTACGTACATACTGGTCGATGTAGAGGCACGCACGTGTCATAGTAGAGGCGCGTACGTAGCATGTACACATACGTACAATGGCCAGGGTACAAGAAAGTAAATACGGTCATGTACGTGCATACGGGCGGGGTCTCAAACGCCTACTCGCGCATACGTATGGCCAGGGCTCGTGTACATGGTTGGTCGGAACGGAGAAGCTGCGCTATCGTCATGTTCATGGGGAGGCAACGGAATGCGTCGTGTTCATCGGGAGGCAACGGAATGCGTGCTGTTCATCGGGAGCCAACCGGCTTGGATGGAACAGCCGATGGAAACGAGGCCTGGCATACCACAGAATGGAGGAAACGGCCTTGTGTTAGGCCGGCCACGGTCGAAATGGGATCTTTTTCATCGGGAGGGGTCTGGCATACTGCAAAACGGAGGAAATGGACCTCCTACAGTGGAACGGGGCCCTGTTGATCGGGAGGGGTGTGGCATACCGCAAAACGGAGGAAACGAACTTGTGTTGGAGCGCTACGGTCGAAACGGGGGTCCTGTTCATCGGGAGGGGTGTGCCGTACCACAAAACGGGACTCCACGGGATATTGTTCATCTCCACCGCCGACTGCCTCCACGGGCTACTGTTCATCCACTGTGGAGCTCCTCCAGCCTCCACCTCCGACTGTTCATCCACGGGCTCCTATTCATCCAGCCTCCACCGCGCGCTCCTCCACCGGCTACTGTTCAACCAGCCCTCTCCATGGGGTCCTGTTCAACCAACCCTCCACGGGCTACTGTTCATCCAGCCCTCCACCGGCTACTGTTCAACCAGCCCTCCACGGGGTCTTCCTGTTCATCCATCCCTCCACGGGGTCCTGTTCATCCACCCCCCAACCGGCTCGATTGGGGTCATGTTCATCCAGCGGCAACACCATAGGGTCCTGTTTATCCAATCCCCCACCGGGAACTGTTCATCCAAACCCCCAACAACACTCACTGTTCATCAAGAGGCAGCATCGATCGACTTCAGTTAGCAGCAGTAGCGAAGGAATCACTCAGGTTCAGTTAACAGCAAGGGATCGATCGCTCGGGTTCAGTAACGTAGCTAGTGCAATTGCTCGGTTCAGATAGAGCCCAACGCCCCGCTCGGGTTCAGTTAGAGCCCAATGCCTCGCACACACGCATGTACGTACGAGAGAAACGCGCATCGCTCGGCCCCCGACCACCCACCGTAACTGGGAACTCCCCCGATATTTTCCCCGCCTTCGCTTCTACCACGGTTTTTTCCGTCATGGACGGCCCAAAGAATTTCATGCAGCTGTGTCTCCGGCCTGCCCGAGATGAAAAGCCCATTTTCTGTCATAGAAGTAGGACCCCACCACATCTATGTTGATACCAGGGTTTTTCACAATTATCGTCACAGAAGTGTCACAAGCATGACAGAAAAAAATTCGTTCGGCCCAAAATGTCACGGATGTGTCTTTTTTGTAGTGAAGGGTGGGGGCGCGCCCTAACCCCCTAGGCGCGGCCTCCGTCCTTGTGGCTGCCTCGTGGCTTCCCTGACTTGTACTCCAAGTCCTCTGGATGTCTTCTGGTCCAAGAAAAATCGTCGCAAAAGTTTCATTCTATTTGGACTCCATTTGGTTTCCTTTTCTGCGAAAGTCTAAAACAAGGAAAAAATAGAAACTGGCACTAGGCTCTAGGTTAATAGGTTAGTCCAAAAAATAATATAAAATAGCATATTAATGCATATAAAACCTCCAAAACAGATAATATAATAGCATGGAACAATAAAAAATTATAGATACGTTGGAGACGTATCAAGCATCCCCAAGCTTAATTCCTGCTTGTCCTTGAGTAGGTAAATGATAAAAACATAATTTTTGATGTGGAATGCTACCTAACATATTTATCCATGTAATTTATTTTATTGTGGCATGAATGTTCAGATCCTTATGATTCAAAAAAAAAGTTTAATATTGACATAAACAATAATACTTCAAGCATACTAACAAGGCAATTATGTCTTCTCAAAATAACATGGCCAAAGAAAGCTTATCCCTACAAAATCATATAGTCTGGCTATACTCTATCTTCACCACACAAAATATTCAAATCATGAACAACCCCGATGACAAGCCAAGCAATTGTTTCATACTTTTGATGTTCTTAAACTTTTTCAACTTTCACACAATACATGAGCATGAGCCATTGACATAGCACTATAGGTGGAATAGACAGTGGTTGTGGAGAAGACAAAAAGAAGGAGATAGTATCACATCAACTAGGTGTATCAACGGGCTATGTTGATGCCCATTAATAGATATCAATGTGAGTGAGTAGGGATTGCCATGCAACGGATGCACTAGAGCTATAAGTTTATGAAAGCTCAAAAAGAAACTAAGTGGGTGTGCATCCACCTTGCTTGCTCATGAAGACCGAGGGAAATTTGAGGAAGCCCATTATTGGAATATACAAGCCAAGTTCTACAATGAAACTTTCCCACTAGTATATGAAAGTGACTATATATGTGACACCCCGAGACCGACGCTTCAGATGTCTTCCATGTTTTGCGTGTCAATTGTGTTATTTTTTTGTTGCATTTGCATCATGATCATCATTGTAGTGTGCATATTTGTTGTGTGCTTGTTATCTTTGTGTACTCCGTCTCCTCATCTTCTTTGCTGTTTCATCTTGCCCTTTTCTTCTAAACCATCATCAAGTGCAACATCCCATCAAGCTTCTTCCTTTCAATTCTCATCCATTTATTGCAAGTGACATTTTCCTGTCCCACTAAATGATCACTTATTTTCTGTTAATCTTAAACCATGCATACACCCTTTATGCCAAATTTGAGCTCTTTTGAACTTGATTTGGTTGGAATCAAAATTGCCTCAAGTTTGAATTTAATTCAAACTTGTGATAATTTTCTTTCTCTAAAAATGAACAAACCAATTTTATCAGATGGAGCATAATTCCAGGAGTCCAAGTATATCTCTACTTCATTCATATTCTTCCCCAAACCTCCTGGACATTTTCCTTTGGGGACTGTTTATTTATTAAACAGAAATATAAGTAAAGGGAGACTTACATTCTCCTTACCCGGGCCTCTCCTAGACCATAGCCCACCTCACCTACCTCTTTCAGCCCGACTAGCCCACCAGAACCGATCTCTTCTGTTCTTTTTCTACCTCCTGTACGGCAGGACATCCACGCACGCCACGTCGACCCCCCGAGTGATTTGACGGCCGGAGAGCCCCCCTAGGCCCTTATATAACATGCCCCGGTGCCCTAGTCCTCCTCCTCCCTCCGTTCCGCCCCTCTCCTTCCCTTCTCGCTGCCAGGTGAGACCTCTCCACACCATAGCCGTCGCCATGGCCGAGAGGTGCCCGAGCTTTTCTCCGGCGTGATCCAGCCCGCAGCCACCGTCTTCTTCCTCGGCAGCGACACGAGCATCACCATCGTCTTCCTCGCCTACGCATGCTTCCACAAGGACCCGGGAGCTTCTTCCTCGACGTCTTCTTCCCCTGCTTCCTCTACTTCATGGACCCGAAGCCCCGCCAAGTCCACCGCCTCGACCAGCGCATCTTCTCGCCGTCCCCAGGCACCGCCGACCTCGTTCAACTCCATCAGCATCCCCTCGATGAGCAACCGCTCCTCCCAGCCCCACTTTGGTTCGAGTTTCGTCGCCGTAGCCGTCGATCCTGTGTCATGCCACTGTTGTTGTGCTATCGTCATGGCCGTTTGAAGTCGAGGCTTTGTTTCCCGCGCACCCACACACCTTGCTGCCGCCCTTGCTGCACTTGCACACCTCGCCAGTCGCTGCCTCTGTCCACCCACACAGTCGCACGCCCGCCGCTTGCCCCGCTTCTCACCCCGTACGCGCCGAGCTGCTGCCATCGCTCGCTGAGCCGCACCGCGCCCGAGTCGAGCGAGGGCTCAAGCTCGAGTCGCTGCAGCGCGCATCCCGTAGCTATGCCGTCACCCTTTTCCGCATCCCCGCCGTCGGCTTGTGATCGCCATCTTTCTCGCCGGTGTCGTCACCCAGTTCTTCTGCGATCCATGAAGAAGGAGGCTCCTGCCTTTGGATTATTCATATAAACTGATCTCCCTATTTAGCCACAAACAGAGCACTAGCACAGTGGTCAGTGCCCAACGCACACACCAAAAGGTTCTGGGATCGAATCCCAGGGTTGCCCATTTCTTTTTCTTCTGCGCCCCTGTTTGCTCTGTTCATTTATTTCTTTTGCAGACAGCCGCTTGGGCCCGATTCCATTCTGGTCCGCTGCACTCTAATGCTTCTGGCCCGTGTATGTTTTTTTCCTGGCCCATGTGATTTAGCATTTATTCTTTTCCTGCATATTAACAAATGCATCATTTTGCATTGCTAACAACAAAATACCAATGCATCTGTTTGCAGCATGTTATATATGTAAAATGCTTAGAATTTCATCTAGTTTCATAATATGCAACTTTCATCCATGTTTAAAATGTTTAAAATGCTGTTTGATTAAATTTTCTTAAATGCCATGCTAAAATGCTTTATTTCATAACTAAATAACCGTAGCTCCATTTTAAATAAACTTTATATGTAAATGGGGTAGGAAAATGCATAGTTTAACATGTTGCACTTTATTTTCCTATTTAACAACTCTAGAATATGCTGTAGGACAGAACAGTACCAAATCTAAAATATGGACATGAGGATTTTTCCGGAATTGTTGTTTGTTGTTCCGGCCTCATTTAAACTTGCCTAGATAGGTAGTTTTATTATGCTTCACCTCTTTCCATGTTAACCAATATTTAATATTGATGTGTACATAACCGAGAGAGAACTAAATAATTGATGTGGTGTCTCGTCAATATGCAACTCGTTGCATATTGAGCTCCACTTAATTTGTAGTGTTGTTTGTTGCACTTTGTCATGCCATGCCTCATTAAACTGGACATGCATCATACTTATTTGTGCATCATGCCATGCTTATGCTTGTTGGTTTACTATGTTGTTTCCTTCTTTCTAGTTGGGTTTCTCCTTGATAGTTTCGGTTACGTTGCGATTGTGAGGATTCGTTCGTGTACATCCGTTTGTCTTCTTCATGGACTCGTTCTTCTTCCTTGCGGGATCCCAGGCAAGATGACCATACCCTCGAAATCACTTCTATCTTTGCTTGCTAGTTGTTCTCTCTATCGCTATGTGTGCGCTACCTACCACTTGTTTATCATGTCTCCCATATTGCCATGTCAAACCTCTAACCATCCTTTCCTAGCAAACCGTTGTTTGGCTAAGTTACCGCTTTTGCTCAGCCCTTCTTATAGCGTTGCTAGTTGCAGGCGAAGATGAAGTTTCTTCCATGTTGGAACATGGATATGTTGAGATATCACAATATCTCTTATTTACTTTAATGCACCTATATACTTGGTAAAGGATGGAAGGCTCGGCCTTATGTCTGGTGTTTTGTTCCACTTTTGCCGCCCTAGTTTCCATCATACCAGTGTTATGTTCCTTGATTTTGCGTTCCTTACGCGGTTGGGTGTTATGGGAACCCCTTGACAGTTCGCCTTGAATAAAACTCCTCCAGCAAGGCCCAACCTTGGTTTTACCATTTGCCTACCTAAGCCTTTTTCCCTTGGGTTCCGCGGACTCAAGGGTCATCTTTATTTTAACCCCCCGGGCTAGCGCTCCTCTGAGTGTTGGTCCGAACCGAGCAGCCTGCGGGGCCACCTCGGGGAAACTCGAGGCCTGGTTTTACTCGTAGCTTGACTTAACCGGTGTGCCCTGAGAACGAGATATGTGCAGCTCCTATCGGGATTTGTCGGCACATTCGGGCGGCTTTGCTGGTCTTGTTTTACGATTATCGAAATGTCTTGTAACCGGGATTCCGAAACTGATCGGGTCTTCCCGGGAGAAGGAATATCCTTCGTTGACCATGAGAGCTTGTGATGGGCTAAGTTGGGACACCCCTGCAGGGTATAAACTTTCGAGAGCCGTGCCCGTGTTTATGTGGTAGATGGGCATTTGTTAATGTCTGGTTGTAGAGAACTTGACACTTGACTTAATTAAAATACATCAACCGCGTGTGTAGCCGTGATGGTCTCTTTTCGGCGGAGTCCGGGAAGTGAACACGGCCTTGTGTTATGCTTGGACGTAAGTAGTTTCAGGATCACTTCTAGATTCTCGACCGTTACATAGCTTCTCTTCTCGCTCTTATTTGCGTATGTTAGCCACCATACTTGCTTAGTGCTTGCTGCAACTCCACCTCACTACCTTATCCTACCCATAAGCTTAAATAGTCTTGATCTCGCGGGTGTGAGATTGCTGAGTCCTCGTGACTCACAGATTCTACCAAAACAATTGCAGGTGCCGAGGATACTAGTTCAGGTGAGGAAACCTAGCTCAAGTGGGAGCTCGTTGAAGATCTTCATCGATGTTTTTATGTCTTTTCTGGTTGATCAGTAGTGGAGCCCAGTTGGGACGATCGGGGACCTAGCATTTGGGGTTATCTTCTTTTCATTTGGATTTGACCGTAGTCGGTCTATGTGTGTATTTTGAATGATGTATGAATTTATTAATGTATTGTGTGAAGTGGCGACTATGAGCCAACTCTCTTATCCCATTCTTGTTCATTACATGGGATTGTGTGAAGATGACCCTTCTTGCGACAAAACCTACAATGCGGTTATGCCTCTAAGTCGTGCCTCGACACGTGAGAGATATAGCCGCATCGTGGGCGTTACAATATAGGAGACTCTCTTATCATGAAGATCATGGTGCTACTTTGAAGCACAAGTGTGGTAAAAGGATAGTAGCATTGCCCCTTCTCTATTTTCTCTCATTTTTTTATTATTTGGGCCTTCTCTCATTTTTTGGCCTCTCTTTTTTCGTCCGGAGTCTCATCCCGACTTGTGGGGGAGTCATAGTCTCCATCATCCTTTCCTCACATGGGACAATGCTCTAATAATGAAGATCATCACACTTTTATTTACTTACAACTCGATACTTAGAACAAAATATGACTCTATGTGAATGCCTCCGGCGGTGTACCGGGATGTGCAATGAATCAAGAGTGACATGTATGAAAGAATTATGAACGGTGGCTTTGCCACAAATACGATGTCAACTACATGATCATGCATAGAAATATGACAATGATGGAGCGTGTCATAATAAATGGAATGGTGGAAAGTTGCATGGCAATATATCTCGAAATGGCTATGAAAATGCCATAATAGGTAGGTATGGTGGATGTTTTGAGGAAGGTATATGGTGGGTTTATGGTACCGGCGAAAGTTGCGCGGTACTAGAGAGGCTAGCAATGGTGGAAGGGTGAGAGTGCGTATAATCCATGGACTCAACATTAGTCATAAAGAACTCATATACTTATTTCAATAATCTATTAGTTATCAACGAAGTACTACGCGCATTCTCCTAGGGGATAGATTGGTAGGAAAAGTCCATCGCTCATCCTCGACCGCCACTCATAAGGAAGACAATCAATAAATAAATCATGCTCCGACTTCATCACATAACGGTTCACCATACGTGCATGCTATGGGAATCACAAACCTTAACACAAGTATTTCTCAAATTCACAATTACTCATTAACATGACTCTAATATCACCATCTTCATATCTCAAAACAATCATAAGGAATCAATTTCTCATAGTATTCAATGCACTTTATATGAAAGTTTTTATTATATCCCTCTTGGATGCCTATAATATTAGGACTAAATTTATAACCAAAGCAAATTACCATGCTGTTTAGAGACTCTCAAAATAATATAAGTGAAGCACGAGAGTTCATAAATTTCTATAAAATAAAACCACCGCCGTGCTCTAAAAGATATAAGTGAAGCACTAGAGCAAAATTGCCTAGCTCAAAAGATATAAGTGAAGCACATAGAGTATTCTAATAAATCACGATGATTGTGGAAAACTAAAAAGCAAAAACTCAAATCATACAAGACGCTCCAAGCAAAACACATATGATGTGGTGAGTAAAAATATAGGCTCAAGTAAAGTTACCGATAGACGAAGACGAAAGAGGGGATGCCTTCTGGAGAATCCCCAAGCTTAGGCTCTTTGTTATCCTTGAATATTACCTCGGGGTGTCTTGGGCATCCCCAAGCTTAGGCTCTTGCCACTCCTTATTCCATAGTCCATCAAATCCTTACCCAAAACTTGAAAACTTCACAACACAAAACTCAACAGAAAATCTCATAAGCTCCGTTAGTATAAAAAAACAAATCACCACTTTTGGTACTGTTGTGAACTCATTCTTTATTTATACTGGTGTAATATCTAAAGTATTACAACTTTTCCATGGTTCATACCCCCCAACACTAGCCATCAAAATAAGCAAACAACACACAGAAAACAGAATCTGTCAAAAACAGAACAGTCTGTAGTAATCTGGATAGTTCGAATACTTCTGTAACTCCAAAAATTCTGAAAAATTAGGAAAACAGGGGCAATTTGTATATCAATCTTGTGTAAAAAATTCAGAATTTTATAATGCTTATGTGATTTTTAAATTTTTTAGGACTGAGCGCAAATGTTTCTGTTTTTTAGCAAGATCAAATCAACTATCACCGTAAGCTATCCCAAGGTCTTACTTGGCACAAACACTAATTAAAACACAAAATGACATCTAACCAGAGGCTAGATGAATTATTTATTGCAAAACGGAACCTAAAACGCAAAAAAATAAAATAAAATTGGGTTGCCTCCCAACAAGCGCTATTATTTAACGCTCTTAGCTAGGCATAAAACATGAAATAGATCTAAGTATTATCATCTTTGGTATGCAATCCATAAGTGGCTCTCATAATAGATTCATAAGGCAATTTAATTTTCTTTCTTGGAAATTGTTCCATGCCTTTCCTTAACGGAAATTGAAATCTAATGTTTCCTTCTTTCATATCAATAATTGCACCAATCATTCTAAGGAAAGGTCTACCAAGAATAATAGGAAATGTAGGATTGCAATCTATATCAAGAACAATGAAATCTACGGGCACATAATTCCTATTTGCAACAATACAAACATCATTAATTCTTCCCATAGGTTTCTTAATAGTGGAATCCGCAAGATGCAAATTTAAAGAACAATCATCAAATTCACGCATAAGGATAATAGTGGCAATATTTTTAGCTATAGGATGATTGATATTAGGAAGTTCATAAAACACTATTTGCAAAGCAGGATGAAGATGCACAAATTTTAATTTTCTTTCTAATTTCTCAACAAGCATAACAATAGCATCAACATAATAATTTGTCTCAAGAAGAATAGTTCTTTTATTAATAGGAAAAGATCCCGTGCAATCGAAGAATTCTTGAATAACACTCTTTCCAATAATATTACCCTCTCCTATACGAAAGATTTTGGTTTTGTAATTAGGTGGATTTTCAGTTTCGGGATCCAAAGAACAAGATTCAAGTTTCTCCTCAAGATTTTCAACGATAACCTCCCTGGTTTCAGACATGGTGGTGGTAAATAGATCTAGCAAACTAGCAACCAAAAGGCAAATGAAGAAGGCGAACGGAAGAGGGGCGAAGAAAAGGCGAATCTTTTCGAAAATCATTTTAGAAGTGGGGGAGAGGAAAACGAGAGGCGAATCGCAAATATTGTAATGCGAGATATGAGATTTTATGATGGGTACTTGGTATGTATTGACTTGGCGTAGATCTCCCCGGCAACGGCGCCAGAAATTCTTCCTCTGTCGGGGGTTGGGTGCGACATATGCCAAAGGATGGCTCATCATGGAGGGGGCGAGTAGAACGTCGCTGGTGCCTGGAAACGGGATGAGGCGAAGACATGCACACCGGCGAATCTTACCCAGCTTCAGGGCTCTCTGAGGAGATAACACCCCTACTGCTGCTCTGCGGGGTCTCCGCATGATCACTATGGCAAAGTGGGTACAAGAGGCTCCTTGAGCTGTTCGGGGTGAGGAAGGAGAAGGGCACGGCTTGCTCTTCTCTCCCTCTATGTGTGTGTCTAAAACTACTAGCTTCCAACCCTTTGCATGGGTGCCCCGGGGGGTTTATATAGGTCTACCCCCCGGGGGTACAACAGTAATCTGGCTGGGTGTGGGTCCAAGCCGTCAGTCTCTAAGTCGCCGTCTTCTCCGCCGACTCCTAGGGCCCGCCGACTAGTGGGCCCCGCTGGCGGCCCAGCATGGGGCCGACAGCCCTTGTCCGCCGCGGGCGGGTCTTGCCGGCTGCAGATTACTATAGCCGTGCTTCTGATGACGCGGGCTTGATCATGGGGTCATGGCAACAGTGCCGCTGCCTGGCGGGCGATCATTGTTGCCATTCCCCGTCTTGTCTGATTAATGGCGCGTGGACCCCGCGGGAGGAGCCGGCCGACTCCCGGAGGCCGACTCCATCGGGTCCGTCCTTGGGGTGCTCTCGCCGTCTTCGGTACTCCCGCCGACAGGCGGGTCCCGCCTTCTTCGGGCCGTACAGACAGGCTAACTCTGTTGCCGACTATCTGAAGGCGGCTCTTTGTCTTGGGGTCTTGAGGGGCGCAGTCTGCCCCGATGTTTTGAAAGGTTCAGGGGCTCGGGTCTGCCTACCCGTAGTCCATTACTCCGACAGTAGTCCTCGAAGCTGGGGAGGCGCCGAGGGCAGCCCATCGAGGAGCCTCGACAGCTTCATCCCTTTGATGGAAGAATCTGGACTCGGCCCGCCGTCTCCATCTGGAGTGGGCTTTGCAGGGGGCCGTCTTGCTCTTCAAAGGTTTCGAAGGTCGCAGCGGGATCCGGGCGGCGTGCCTGATAAGCTTCCCGGCAGCCGCCCGCCATGGGCCCGCCACGCGGCAGGGCCAGTCTGCCAGCCCACGCGCGTGACAAGACAGGCTCGTCAAGCGAGGCCCGCCACTACCATGCCCCGGCGCGCAGCGGATCCGCTGCGGTCGTGCGGGCGGTTGGACTCCCCACGCCGTTACTGCGCGCAGTAACGTCGTGGTTAAATCGTGGGGCGTGAGGCGGGCACGATTAATCCCACGCCCCTCGGCCGCAGCCCAGGCGCCTATAAGTAGGCGGGGGGAGGGAGGGGGCGGCGACGCACGCGCACTCTCTCATCCCCGCTCCATGCCTCGTCTTCTTCCTTGCTCCTCCGCGCCGAGCCTCGTCTCTTCCTCGCCGCGGAGATGAGCTCCTCATCACCGCCCGCGCCCCCCCTGGCGCTCCGGCGCAGGGACGGCTCCATCATCGGCAGCGACATAATCGAAGTTCTTCGTTAGACCCGCCGCATCCCCGGCAGCCACCTAGTGCGAGCCCGCGCCCCGCCGGAGGACGAAATCACGCCGGCGCCGGAGGAGGGCGAGCGGGTGATCTTTCGCTCGCACCTCATGCGCGGGCTGGGGCTGCTGGCGAGCGGCTTCTTCCAGCGTTCTTGGAGTTCTTGGGCTCCAGCCGCACCACCTCACCCCAACACGGTGGTGCTGCTGGCCGCCGCATCCTTATGCGAAGGTTTCTCGAGTTCTCCCCACCATCGAGCTGTGGGGGGAGTTCTTTAAAGCGAAGCTCGGGACCCACGTTGCTCGCGTGCCGGCTCTGTGCGGCACGTTCATCGCCAAGAGGAGGCCGGTGCCCAAGAATCCTTTCCCTGCCATCCCCCTCATCAAGTCGGTGAAGATGTGGCAGCGCTCGTACTTCTACGTCAAGAACGTCACCCCCGATGGCCGACCCACCAGCTGGTCCTACAGGGCCCGGTCGCTGACCCTGGCAGGCACCGCCGCCGTCGTGCGGCTCCGCGTGATGATATAGTCGGAGGGCCTGACTGAAGCAGACTTGCTGGCCGCCTTCATGCGCGCCGAGTTCTCCCTCTTCAGGGCCGCCCTCATCTGATCTGCCAGATGAGCGGCCGCCGGGACCCCAGCCGGCTGTGCTCCAAGGACATGCCCCACGCGGAGGTGGTGGACACGGTGAACTTCTTGGTGAACTGCGACCTCACGGAGGAATGGCGTTTCGGCAAGGAGCCATACTCGCACGCCAATCCCCCGCCGATAGTAAGTCGTCTCTTGCTTCTTTGTTTACTTCCTTAGCCGGATCTGGCTCTTACTTTCCTTGGTCCTTTCTGACTCAGAATCCTCTCATGCCGCCCTCGACCGGCACCGCGGGGCCGGCTCGCGACTTCGTCCCCGACCGGGCGGAGAGTGAGGCCGACGACCCCGACTTGGGCGTGGCGGCGATGGAGGCCGATGCCGAAGGAGGGGGAGGGGCCGACGACTTCGGGCCCTCGGCCACTTTTGCAGACTGGCTTTGATGATGAAGTCGCCGCCCGCCAGCCAGAGAGCCGCCATCCAGCGCGAGCTCCTCCGCCGCCTTTGGGGCCGAGGCGGCGCGAAGAAGCGCGGGCCGGGCCGAGTCAGCCAAGCGGCCAGGCCAAGAGAATCGGGAGGCGGCCGCCGCGACAGCCGCTGAAGAAGCGGTCACGAAGGCTAACCGCTTCCGCAAGGAGGTGAAGAAACCACCGCTGGTCTCCGCGTAAGTATCTTTTTATTCTGTCTTGTTTTCTTCTGGTCCGTCTTGCCCAAGTCTTCTCATGTCCTTTTTTCTCATCAGGGCTCCCTCACTTTGAGAGGGTCGCCGCCTCAAATCATGGGGTCGGCGGAGACGTCCGCCAGCAGTCGGCGGGTTGACCCTGCGGCCGCCCTCCGGGAGGCAACAGAGCGGAATGCGCAGGAGAAGCGCGACGAGGAGGCGGCCGCCCGTCGAGAAAAGGCGGCGGCCGAGAAGGCGGTCGAAGCCGCAGCAGCAGCAAGAAGGCAAGCCGAGGAGGCCGCGCGCCTTCAATCGGCGCTGCTTGTCACTCCGCTGAGCTCGGCGCCGCCACCGCCGGAGTTCACGGGGCAGTCGGAGGGAATCGGTGGTGAGGTCCCCAATGCAGGGAGGGAAGGCGGCGAGTTCTCTTCGCCGAGCGCGGCCGCGCCACCTCCGCCGCCTCTGCCGCAGTCTGAGGTCGCGCGAGGTAAACAGCCGGCGGACCCACCCGTGCCGCCGACCGACGATGAAGCCGTGGCGCAGCTACTTCTTCAAGTCGCCTCGCCAGCGCGGCGCCGCCTTGAGAAGGAGGATTCGGCGCCGCGCCCCTTGAAGACCTGCGCCGCCAGCTCGGCCATCCCCGACGCTGAAGCGACAAGCGCCGCGCCCGCTGGGTGTGTGCGAGGAGGCGGCACGGGCCTGCTGAACACGACACTATTGGGCGTCCAAGCAAAGCTGCGGGCTGAAGGCGCCGCCCTCCAGAACCTTTCCAAGGCGTACCTGGCGTCGCGATCCGCCATGCGGATATGTTTTATTTCCGAATTTTCTTTTGATCTTCTGTGTGAGGGCGCGCCAGCGCACCCACTGGGTGTAGTCCCCGAGTTTTGGGTCGGCTGCTGAGCAGGCGGCCCGGAACTTTATTTGCTTACTTCCAAGTTTTTATCTGTGTCTGGAATCCTTGTTACAGGAATATCACAACCTCCGCGCTACCGCCTTCAACCGCAACGTTGAAGAGCTGAACAAGCGGGCTGCTGATCTGGCGAGGAGCCGAGGTGAGTTTTCTTCTTCGCGGGGGCGCGCTTGCGCACTGCGGGCTGTAGTCCCCGAGATTGGGCCGATCGCTGCGTGATCGGGCCGGATCTTCCAGCGACCTTCTTAACTGACGACTTCGCGTCCTTCTTCTTTTTATTCTTCAGAATCCAACGCCGCTCTGCGGGGGCAGCTGGGTACGGCCGAGACCGCCTTGCGCGCCAAAGAGGAGGAGTGCGGCAAGCTTGCCGCAGAGCGCGACCTGCTGGCTACGCAGCTGGCGGAGCAGAGGGAGCTGCTCAAGGCAGCGCGGGCCGAGGCGGAGAAGAAAGAGGCCGCCCTCTTGGCCGAATTTGAGAGCGAGCACTCCGCCTGGACCGACAGAGAGGCGCAGCTGACCTCCGGCTTCCATGAAATCGAAGATATCGTCGATGGTAAGTTCGCTTTTACTTTCTCTCTTGGGTTGCCGACTATGGGTTAAGCCGGCTCCTGTTTTTTCTAACTTGCTTTTTCTGCTTCTTGGCAGACTTCTTCCCCGGTCATACGCAGCGCCAATCAGGCCATCGAGGCCGAACGCGAGCGCCGGAGGGCGGTGGCGCCAGATTGCAGCCAACACCCCGGACCCTTGACGAGCAGCTCCCGGAGCATTGAGGCTCGTCTCGCGGCCGGCACATCGGATGATGCGCCGTCTTCAGCGTGTCGGGGCCCAGGCGATTGCTGCCCTGTGGCCGGACATGCCGATTCTGGGCACTCCCAGCCGGACCACCGACTGGCTGGAGGTCGCGGCTGGGCGTCTTGAGGCTTGGAAGGGCTCCACGGCTCGTGCTGGAGCTTGCCGAGCCCTGGAGTTCATCAAGGCCTGGTATCCAGGGCTCGACCTGGACCGGTTGGCCGCGTTCCGGTCAGAAGCCCAGGCGGAGCTGCAGGCCGCGGAGGGCGCCCTCGTCGAGCGTGCGGCGGCGATCGCCGACTATACGGACACCAGTGTCTTCGTCCCAGAGCGGGCTGAAGACGGTGGGGAGGCGCCGCCGGAGTGGTTCGGGATGAACCCGGACTACGGCGAGGACTCGGCGGAGGTGATCGACTCCAGCACCGAGGATGAAGACGAGGCGGAGGACGGAGACGGCATGGAGGCGTCAGAAGACGGAGCGGGCGGCCAGCCTCAGCTCGACCGCGCCTCCAGCAACGAGCCGCGCCCATCTGAGCCAGCCGCTGCCAGAGATGATCAAACCGAGACTGCCCAGCCAGCTGCCCGGCGCTGGCGCCGCCGCCGCCTCCGCCTTCCAACCCCATCCGCCGCTTCTTAGGCGCTGCCTTTGCTTTATTTTATCTGCTTGTTAGTCTTTCAAAGAACTTTGTTAATCGCACAATTCCACCAGGGGTGTATTCTAAACCTCTGTTCAAGATCCGCCAAGGGCCTAAGTTTGTGTAAATATTATTCTAATTTCATGTTTCTTGCTTATTGCTCTCGTGGCTTTTTCCTTTGCCGCCTTCCCTTAGATGCCGCCTTGCCCGTCGGGCAACCGCTCTGCGGATTGCCGTCTAGGTCAAGTGCTTGGCTACTTTGGGAAGGCAAGTACTTGGCCATTTTAGAGTCGTTTAAGCAAGTTGGGTAGAAAACAGCAAGCCGGCTTCTTAAGAGTCGGTTTCACGAAACGGGCTGGGAGCCGAATTAAACTATGTTTATGCTTTGGGTCCTTAGCCATTTTTTCGTGTGGCGCTGCTCTACCCTACTCCTGCCCACTAAAAACAGTCGCTCTGCGAAGCTGCGGCTTCGACAGAGACGGCTTGGGCACCGTGACGCTACTTGTCCGACTTGTGAAGCACTTCATAGTTCAGCAGCGGCGAGTCCCGGGCCGACTAGTCGGGCCCGTGCCAAACAACATAATCAAGGGGTGACATACTCAAAGGCATAATTCTTATCATACAGATAACAAAAGAGGGCAGTCCCCGAGCTCGTCTCGGGGGGCCCGGAGTCTTGGTATTTCAAACACAAAAGGGTAGCGTGGTACATACTGCATCAACTGTAAAATCTTCGGAGGAGATTCACATTCCATGGCCGCTCCGTCTCTTTGCCGGAGTCGTCCCTCTTGCGTGCTCGGGGCTTCTGAGCGTCGATCAGGTAGTAGGAGTCATTGCCCAGCACTTTACTAATGATGAACGGTCCTTCCCAAGGCGCCGACAGCTTGTGCTGGCCGGCTGTTCGCTGGATCAGCCGGAGCATAAGGTCGCCTTCTAGGAACGATCTTGGCTTGAGCTTCTTGTTGTAGTAGCGGCGCAGGCTCTACTAGTAGATGCTGGACCGGCTGAGTGCCAGCAGCCGGCCCTCTTCCAGCAGATCGACGCCGTCTTGACGTGCTTCTTCTGCTTCCTCCTCGGTGTACATGGTGACTCGCGGGGAGTCAAACTCTATATCCGTTGGGATGACGGCTTCGGCACCGTGAGACGAGGAAGAAGGTGTGAAGCCGATTGACTTGTTTGGAGTCGTACGCAGACTCCAGAGGACGGCTGGCAACTCCTCAAGCCAGCAGCCGGCCAAACGTTCCAGTGGTTCGACCAGACGAGGCTTGATGCCAGACAAGATGAGGCCGTTCGCTCGCTCCACCTGGCCGTTTGACTGCGGATGGGCAACGGTCGCTAAGTCCAGTCGGATGCCTGCGTCGCAGAACGGGCTGGCGCCCTTGGCGAAATTTGTGCCGTTGTCGGTGATGATGCTGTGTGGTACGCCGTACCGAGTCGTGATGTCGGCGATAAAAGTCACTGCTGTAGGACCGTTCAACTTCTTGATGGGTTTTGCTTCTATCCACTTGGTGAACCTGTCACCGCGACAAGTAGGTGAGTTAGGCCACCTCGTGCCGTCTTGAATGGTCCCACCATGTCCAGGCCCCAGACAGCAAAGGGCCAGGCGATGGGGATAGTCTTGAGCGCTGAAGCCGGCTGAAGCGGCTTGGAGCAGAACACCTGGCACCCCTTGCATTTTTGAACTGATTCCTTGGCTTCTTCTAGGGCAGTCGGCCAGAAGAAACCGTGTCGGAAGGCTTTGGCGACGAGTGATCTGGAGGCTGCATGATGGCCGCACTCGCCCTGATGGATGTCTTCGAGGATTGCTTGGCCTTGCTCTGATTCGACGCAGCGCTGGTAGACACCGGTGACGCTGCGCCTGACCAGCTCTCTATTGATTATAGTATAGGCTGCCGCTCGGCGTTGCACTTGCCGAGCCAAGGTTTCATCAGTTGCTAGCTCTCCGCTTACCAAAAACTTCAAGATGGGCTGGGCCCATGAGGGTGCTGCTATTTCTTCGACTGCCAGTACTATTACTTGGACGAGGGCGGCTGGGCTGGGAGGCGGCGGGTTGGAGTCTGCAGCAGCTTGCTGTGTTGAAGAAGTCCCGGCCGATTAAGCGCGATCCCGGCCGAATAATCGAGTCTTTGCAAAGGTCGCCCGAGTCCCGGGCGGGTTTGAAGTCCGGGCGGCTTCAACCGCCACGTTCTTGGTGGCGTCTTCAAGGATTCTTGTGCCATCTGCCGAGGCTCTGGAGTCGGATCTGCCTTCTTCAGGGGGAGCCGGCACAAAAATGGAGTCTGATTCTGGTGACGGTTTGACGGATGGCTTGAGAAGGCGCTGAAGGGCGACGCCGGATGGTATTGCCTGTCGGGTGGAACCGATTCTTGCCAGGGCATCTGCTTGGTCGTTGTCGTTCCTTGGTACATGGAGGAATTCGCATCCCTCAAAATATCCACTCAGCTGTTGTACCAGAAAGCGGTAGCTCGCCATATTTGCATCTTTGGCGTCCCAGTCGCCGGATGACTGTTGGACCACCAAGTCGGAGTCGCCATAGCACAGGATCCGGCGAATGCCGAGTTCTTTGGCAAGCCGGAGCCCGTGGATGAGCGCCTCGTTCGGGCGATGTTGTTGGAGGCGGCGAAATGGATCTGCAGCGCATTTGAGCTTGTCGCCTTTAGGGAAGTGAGGACCACGCCGGCTCCCAAGCGGTGCGCATCTTGGAGCCATCAAAGTGCATCCGCCAATGGTGGAGTCGGTGGCGGCGAATATCGGTCTCGCCCAATCGGCGAGGAAGTCGGCGGTGTTTGTGACTTGATGGCGGTGCGGGGCTGGTAAAAGATGGTGTAGGGGGCCAACTCTATGGCCCATTTGGCCACTCGGCCTGAAGCATCTCGGCTTCCGATGATCTCTGCTAGTGGGGCCGTGCAAACCATGGTGATTGAATGCTCTTGAAAGTAAGGCTTCAACTTCTTGGCGGCAAAGTGCACGCCGTAACACATCTTCTGGTAGTGGGGGTAGTTCTGCTTGGAGGTCGACAGTACCTCGCTCAGGTAATATACTGGTCTCTGGATAGGTAGCGCCTTGCCTTCCTCCTTGCGTTCAACCACAATAACTATGCTGACTACCCTGCTGGTGGCGGCAATATACAGGAGCATGGGCTCCTTTGGAGTCGGAGCCGCCAGCACTGGGGGAGTAGTCAGCATCCTTTTCAACTGGAGAAAAGCTTCGTCCGCCTTGGAGTTCCATTCGAAGAAGGTGGTCTTCTTCATAAGCTGGTACAAAGGAAGGGCTTTCTCACCCAGCCGACTGATGAATCGATTGATAGACACCAAGCAGCCGGTGAACTTCTGCACATCCAGCAGTTGGCGGGGCACTTCCATTCTCTCAATTGCCTTGATCTTCACGGGGTTGCACTCTATGCCGCGTTCGGATACCAGGAAGCCAAGGAGCTGGCCGGCTGGTACTCCGAAGACGCATTTCTCTGGGTTGAGCCTGATCTGGAATCGGCGCAGGTTTTCAAAGGTCTCTTTGAGGTCTTCCAACAGCGTTCCTCGCTTCTCCGTCTTCACCACCACGAGGCACTTCTGCATGCAACGCTGAAAGGTGGCGCCGGCGTTCCTCAAGCCGAACGTCATGGTCAGGTAGCAGAAGGCTCCAAATGGCGTGATGAAGGCGGTCTTCAATCTGTCTGCCGGGTTCAGCTTGATCTGATGATATCCTGAATATGCATCTAAGAAGCTCAACAGCTCGCATCCGGCTGTGGAGTCTATCACCTGATCAATTCTGGGTAGAGCGAACGGGTCCTTGGGGCAGGCTTTGTTGAGGCTTGTGTAGTCAATACACATCCGCCACTGCTTGTTCTTCTTTAGTACCAGGACCGGGTTCGCCAACCATTCTGGAAAGAAAACTTCCATGATGAAACCGGCCGCAAGGAGCCGGGCTATCTCTTCTCCAACAACTCTTCTTTTCTCTTCTGACAGGCGGCGCAAGGGCTGCCTGACGGGCTTCACATCAGGTCGGACGTGTAACTTGTGCTCGGCGAAATCCGTCGGCACACCTGGCATGTCTTTGGGGGACCATGCGAAGATGTCCCGATTCTCACGGAGGAAATCGACGAGCTCGCCTTCCTATTTGCTGTCGAGGTTCACACCTATGACAGCGTATTTCTCTGGGTGCTCCGGGTCCAAGGGTATCTTCTTGGTCTCTTTGGCCGGCTTGAACGAGCCCTCAGCTTCTGACTCCTTGGGGTCGGACAATATCTCTGGCTGCTTGCCGGCCATTGCCACGACCCAATCCAGGAGCCGCTTCTTAGCTGCGATCACCAGGGACTCGGCTAGCCGGCTGCTTTCAGCTGCACAGGCGGACGACTTTCTGTAGTCGCCGGCTACGGTCAGAATCCCCTTGGAACTCGGCATCTTCATCTTGAGGTAGGCGTAGTGGGGGACCTCCATGAACTTGGCCAAAGCAGGTCGGCCAAGCAAGGCATAGTAGGGGCTCTCGAGGTCCACCACCGAACCAGACCGGCTCTCGGCGAAGTGATCCTTGTCCCCAAAGAGGACGCGTCTATCGAATCTTGCCAATCGGTGAGCAGGAAAGGCTGTGTACAATTCCGTGGAACACAGTCCGACTATCTTTCAAGCTGCCTGCTTGATTCCTAGCTTCTCCATCGTATCCTTATACAGGATGTTGATGCTGCTGCCTCCGCTCTATCGAGATTCGCGAGAAGCGAGCGGCCCGCCTATCCGTGGCAAGGGTGGCTCCCAAGACCAGGTGTAGGAGCCAGACACGGCATCACCTGGGTGATCAGCACGGCTCCGGCTGATGGGCTTCTCGGACGGTGCATGAATTCTGGGCGTTTGATGCTCGGCATTCACCTCTTCTTTGCTGCTGCCGCTGCTTGTGGCGATCATCAGCCACGCCGGTAAACACGACATAGGCGTCGTGCTCTTCGGTAATCGTCTTGTATTGCGCCGGTGGCGGACAGCCGGCTGCAGGCGGTGGTGGAGGCGGCGCCCAAAGAAAGCGGAGGAGGGGCAAGGCCGTCTTCCTTGGCGATCCTGGTGAGCCAGTGGCACTTCTGGGTGGTGTGATTTGACGGCTTCGCGCCGCTGTGGAACTTGCAGGGTCCGTCCAGAGTCTACTTGTAAGAGAAGGCCGGCAACCAGTTGGACATGCCGCCTTTCTGCCGCTTGGCAGGAGGCTGCCCCTTTGGCTGCTGGTCTTCGACTGTCGCCACCTGCCGGCTGTTGGAAGCCGGCTGCGGGGCCTTGCGCTTGTGATCATTCTGCTGCTGTCGCCGGCTGGCGTCGCCAGCCGGAGTTCTGGGAGCATGAGGAGCTACTTTGCCAGTCGCACTGACTTCGATCTCCGTCTTCATGGAGGAGTCGGCAGTGGCGTACTTGTCTGCTATGACTAGCAGCTCGTCGAGGGTCTCCGGCTCGTCGCAAAGGAGCTTGTGCTTGAGGAGGGTGCCTTCTCTGCACCCGGCGGTGAAGTACTCGATTGCCTGCACCTCGTGCACTCCTTCGCAGGAGTTCCGGAGCTCGCCCCAGCGCGTGAGGTAGTCGCGAGTGGACTCGTTGGGGCCTTGCACGCACAAGGACAGCTGACGAGGCTTGGGAGGTCGCTTGTATGTGCTCGTGAAGTTGCGGATGAAGGCCTCGGTGAAGTCGACCCAGCCGTTGATGCTGCGGGGCCTCAAGCTGTTCAACCATGTCCGGGCCGTGCCCTGGAGCATGACGGGAACATACTTTACGGCAACGCGCTTGTTGCCGTTCGCGATGCTGACGGCCATGGAGTAGTCCACCAGCCAGTCCTCCGGCTTCACGGAGCCGGTGTATTTGGGTGTGTCTCGGGGGAGTGTGAATCCTCGGGGGAAGGGCTCGTCGCGGATGCGAGGTCCGAAACAGGGTGGGCCCAACTCATCTTCTTCTTCTAGCGCCAGGGATCGGTGGAGTCGCTCGATCCGGTGGCGGGCGTCGTTCTCTCCGACTCCCTCTCGGCGGCCAAGGCGGTCGCCGAGAGTCGGATGCTCGACGGGTGGCGGGGAGACTCGCCTTTCTCTGCGGGGAGGAGGAGGCTGATAGTCGTCCCGCCGCTCCACCGCCCTTGGGCGGCCGTCTTCGTCGCGTTCGATGGAGATGTGAGTCCGACTATGGCTGGCAGCCGGATCCTGGTTCTTTCTTCCGCGGACGCCGCCAGTCGGCGTCCGAGATGTCGCGCCTTGATCTCGGCGAGGAGGCAAGTCGCCGTGTTGTCGTCGTGGCGCCTCCGTGCGGCGGCGGCCGTCTTTGCGCGGCGGCGCCGTCGAGCTGCTGGACTTGCTCCGTCATCAAGCGGCGCTCCTCGCCCTCGAAGTTATCCAGCTCGTCCGCCGCCGCCTGGGCGGCGCGAATATTCTCCGCTGGCGTGGCGTACACAGGGCGACCAGCCCCAAACAGACCAGTGAGGGCCGCGCCGTGCTGCCGGACCGCGCCTAGGCGGCTAGGCCCAGTCGGAGCCGGCGAGCCGCCCACAGCGCAATCCATCTCGCGCTGATAGTCTTCCGACAAGCGTCTCATGCTTGCCAGCTTCTGTGCGCCTACGAGGAGCTGAAGGCGGCGCACCTCCAGCGTCTCGGCGTCGGCGTCCTCCGGAATGGAGGCGGCCAGGTCTTGCAGAACAGCGTCGAGAGGGTCACGAGCCCCCCCGCCGGAGGGCTCGCCGTGACTGATGACAAGTACTTCTGTGACGGTGCTCCCGCCGCTCTCCGCGCGAGGGAGAGGCTCGTCGTAGACCACCACGTTGGTGGGGAACGCGTCGAGCGACGCGGTGTCGGAATCGACCAGCATCGGGTCGGTGGAGCCTACAGACTCCAGGTCGGCGGCAGGCTCGCCGTCGACGTGGAGCTGCTCGAGGAGGCCCGCGAGGAGGCTTTCGGGGCCGTCCGTGCCTGCGTCGGACGCAGGCTCGTCGGAGAGGCGAACCTCGCCGACAAGTTCGGCGAGGCAACTCGCCGCGCAGGCAACCTCAGCGCCATGCAGCGCGTCGGCGCAAACTCCATCTGGCGTGCCGGGCTGGCTGCGCTCGCCAGGGAGGAAGAGGGTTCCCGTCCAGAGCAGGTCTCCAGACGACGGTGCACCAGGCCCCACGGTGGGCGCCAAATGTCGGGGGTTGGGTGCGACATATGCCAAAGGATGGCTTATCATGGAGGGGGCGAGTAGAACGTCGCTGGTGCCTGGAAACGGGATGAGGCGAAGACATGCACGCCGGCGAATCTTACCCAGCTTCAGGGCTCTCCGAGGAGATACCACCCCTACTGCTGCTCTGCGGGGTCTCCGCATGAGCACTATGGCAAAGTGGGTACAAGAGGCTCCTTGAGCTGTTCGGGGTGAGGAAGGAGAAGGGCACGGCTTGCTCTTCTCTCCCTCTATGTGTGTGTCTAAAACTACTAGCTTCCAACCCTTTGCATGGGTGCCCCGGGGGGTTTATATAGGTCTACCCCCCGGGGTACAACGGTAATCCGGCTGGGTGTGGGTCCAAGCCGTCAGTCTCTAAGTCGCCGTCTTCTCCGCCGACTCCTGGGGCCCGCCGACTAGTGGGCCCCGCTGGCGGCCCAGCATGGGGCCGACAGCCCTTGTCCGCCGCTGGAGGGTCTTGCCGGCTGCAGATTACTGTAGCCGTGCTTCTGATGACGCGGGCTTGATCATGGGGTCATGGCAACAGTGTCGCTGCCTGGCGGGCGATCACTGTTGCCATTCCCCGTCTTGTCTGGTTAATGGTGCGTGGACCCCGCGGGAGGAGCCGGCCGACTCCCGGAGGCCGACTCCATCGGGTCCGTCCTTGGGGTGCTCTCGCCGTCTTCGGTACTCCCGCCGACAGGCGGGTCCCGCCGTCTTCGGGTCGTACAGACAGGCCAACGTGGGTACAGGAATCTGCCCACGGTGCTGATGTCAGGGCCGGCATGGCAACAGTGCTGCGCCGGACGGAGATCTCCGTCGGTACGGCGCCCTGTAGCCATACCTGCCCTTTATGGACTGGGCGGGGATGGGCCGCGAGGCGGCTTCACCCCATAGTCGCCCTGGCGTGAGGTGGTGAAGGTCGCGGGCCGACTCCTTGTAGCCGGCCTCGCTGGAGGTCGCTGGCTTGGAGTCGGCTTGTCCTGAAGGCGGCCTCTGGGACTCGGCCCAGAGGGGTAGTCGGCGACTCTGTTGCCGACTATCTGAAGGCGGCTCTTTGTCTTGGGGTCTTGAGGGGTGCAGTCTGCCCCGATGTTTTGAAAGGTTCAGGGGCTCGGGTCTGCCTACCCGTAGTCCATTACTCCGACATCCTCCTACCTCTTGAGCTTGCGTTGGGTTTTCCCTTGAAAAGGAAAGGGTGATGCGGCAAAGTAGAGTTGATACGTCTCCAATGTATCTATAATTTTTGATTGTTCAATGCTATTATATTATCCATCTAGGATGTTTTATATGTATTTATATGCTATTTTATATGATTTTTGGGACCTACCTATTAACCTAGAGCCCAGTGCCAGTTTCTATTTTTTTCCTTGTTTTGAGTATCGCAGAAAAGGAATACCAAACGGAGTCCAATTGACCTGAAAATTCACGGAGATTGTTTTTGGACCAGAAGAAGCCCACGGAGTACCGGAGATGGACCAGAAGAGTCCCGAGGCCACCACGAGGGTGGAGGGCACGCCCCTACCTCGTGGCTGCCTCGTGGACCCCCCTGACTTGTTCCCGGCGCCAACACTTCTTATATATCCCCAAACTTCCAGAACATAACCTAGATCGGGAGTTCCGCCGCCGCAAGCCTCTGTAGCCAGCAAAAACCAAGCGGGACCCTGTTCCGGCACCCTGCAGGAGGGGGGAATCATCACCGGTGGCCATCTTCATCATCCCAGCGCTCTCCATGACGAGGAGGGAGTAGTTCACCCTCGGGGCTGAGGGTATGTACCAGTAGCTATGTGTTTGATCTCTCTCTCTCTCTCTCTCTCTCTCTCTCGTGTTCTTGATGTGGCACGATCTTGATGTAACGCGAGCTTTGCTATTATAGTTGGATCTTATGATGTTTCTCCCCCTCTATCTCCTTGTGATGAATTGAGTTTTCCCTTTGAAGTTATCTTATTGGATTGAGTCTTTAAGGATTTGAGAACACTTGATGTATGTCTTGCATGTGCTTATCTGTGGTGACAATGGGTTATTCACATGATCCACTTGATATATGTTTTGGTGATCAACTCGCGGGTTCAGTGACCTTGTGAACTTATGCATAGGGGTTGGCACACGTTTTAGTCTTGAGTCTCTGGTAGAAACTTTGGGGCACTCTTTGAAGTTCTTTGTGTTGGTTGAATAGATGAATCTGAGATTGTGTGATGCATATCATATAATCATACCCACATATACTTGAGGTGACATTGGAGTATCTAGGTGACATTAGGGTTTTGGTTGATTTGTGTCTTAAGGTGTTATTTTACTAGAACTCTAGGGTTGTTTGTGACACTTATAGGAATAGCCCAATGGATTGATCGGAAAGAATAACTTTGAGGTGGTTTCATACCCTACAATAATCTCTTTGTTTGTTCTCCGCTATTAGTGACTTTGGAGTGACTCTTTGTTGCATGTTGACGGATAGTTATATGATCTAATTATGTTATCCATGTTGAGAGAACTTGCACCCGTGAAAGTATGAACCCTAGGCCTTGTTTCGAAGCAATGAAATACCGTTTGTGCTCACTTTTATCATTAGTTACCTTGCTGTTTTTATATTTTCAGATTACAGAAACCTATATCTACCATCCATATCGCACTTGTATCACCATCTCTTCGTCGAACTAGTGTACCCATATAATTTACCATTGTATTGGGTGTGTTGGGGACACAAGAGACTCTTTGTTATTTGGTTGCAGGGTTGTTTGAGAGAGACCATCTTCATCCTATGCCTCCCACGGATTGATAAACTTTAGGTCATCCACTTGAGGGAAATTTGCTACTGTCCTACAAACCTCTGCACTTGGATGTCCAACAACATCTACAAGAAGAAGGTTGTGTAGTAGACATCAAGCTCTTTTATGGCGCCGTTGCCGGGGAGGCTAGGTAAGCGGCACTAACACCCCATCAACTAAGCTCTTTTATGGCACCGTTGTCGGGGAGGTTAGTGCTTGAAGGTATATCTTTAGATCTTGCAATCGAATCTTTTAGTTTCTTGTTTTATCACTAGTTTGGTTTATAAAAGAAAACTACAAAAAATGGAATCGAGGGTGCCTCATATGCTTCATCTTTTTAACATCTATCATGAAAATGATGGAAAGGAAAATTGTGCCAAAGTGTTAGAAGAAGAATGCATTAAAATGTTTGGCACTAAATATTTGAATGGTGAGCATGATTGCAATGTTGTTAGTATGACTTCTTTGAGTATCCATGATGCTAATGATATGCAAAGACACAAGATTTGGGATGCTATGTTTGATGAAGATGATATTTTCATGTTACTAAATTACATCTCGCTATGTTGAGATTGCTATTGTTTCTTTCCTCTTCCTTGCATATGCTAGTTTTAGCTTGCCTTGATAATTTGTTTGCTTATAAAATGCCTATGCATAGGAAGTATGTTATACTTAAGTGTGTTTGTCACATGTTTTATGATGATCTCTTTGTGCTTCAATTCTTGTCTTTCATGTGAGCATCATTGAAATCTCAATGCCTAGCTAAGGGCGTTAAACAATAGCGCTTGTCGGGAGGCAACCCAACTTTATTTTTGTTTCTGCTTTTTAGGTTCTGTTTTGCTTTAAATATTTCATCTAGCCTCTGGTTAGATGTGGTTTTGTGTTTTAATTAGTGTTTGTGCCAAGTAAGACCTTTGGGATAGCCTATGGTGATAGTTGATTTGATCTTGCTGAAAAACAGAAACTTTTGCACTCACGAAAACAATTCTCATTTTTCGCTGGAGAGTGATTTTTAGTTGATTATTTTTGAATAATATTAATAGAAAAATTATATAGGACTTCCTAATTTGCTAGGACTTTTAGAGTTACAAAAATATTCGAAACTTCCAGATTGCTACAGACTGTTCTGTTTTTGACAGATTCTATTTTTCTCGTGTTGTTTGCTTATTTCGATGCATCTATGGCTAGTATCGGGGGGTATGAACCATGGAAAAGTTGGAATACAGTATATATTACGCCAATATAAATAAAGAATGAGTTCACAACAGTACCAAAAGTGGTGATTTATTTTCTTATACTAATGGAGCTTACGAGATTTTCTGTTGAGTTTTGTGTTGTGAAGTATTCAAGTTTTGGGTAAGGATTTGATGGACTATGGAATAAGGAGTGGAAAGAGCCTAAGCTTGGGGATGCCCAAGGCACCCCAATGTAATATTCAAGGATGTCAAAAATCCTATGCTTGGGGATGCCCCGGGAAGGCATCCCCTCTTTCGTCTTCGTCTATCGGTAACTTTACTTGAGGCTATATTTTCAGGTGGCAAATGGTAAAACCAATGTTGGGCCTTGCTGGACGAGTCTTATTCAAAGCGAACTGTCAAGGGGGTCCCATAAATCACCCAACCGTGTAAGGAACGCGAAATCAAGGAACATAACACCGGTATGACGGAAACTAGGGTGGCAAGAGTGGAACAAAACACTGCATAAGGCCGAGCCTTCCACCCTTTACCAAATATATAGATGCATTAATTATAGCTGATAAATATTGTGATATCCCCAACAAGTAAACATGTTCCAACAAGGAACAACATCTCCATGTTCCAACAAGGAACAAACTTCAACTTCACCTGCAACTAGCAACGCTATAAGAGGGGCTGAGCAAAGCGGTAACATAGCCAAACAACGGTTTGCTAGGAAAAGGATGGTTAGGGGCTGACATGGCAATATGGGTGGCATGATATAGCAAGTGGTAGGCATCGCAGCATAGGCATAGCAAAAGAGCGAACAACTAGCATAGCAAAGATAGAAGTGATTTCGAGGGTATGGTCATCTTGCCTGCAATGTTCTCAGAGTTGTTGAAAGCTTGATCCTCGTAAGCGTTCTCAACAGGTTCCTCGTTCACGTACTCGTCTCCCGGCTCTACCCAAAGCAACAACACAAGCAAAGGAACCACAATAAATCACGGTGCAATGCACAAGCAACATGATGCAAAACAAGACATGATATGCGAGATGCGATATGCAATGCGTATGCGCGCTCCGGAAGGAAAATAATGAACCAGGCATCAACTCGGCAAACCAAGTATGCCACTGGAAAGATGAGATGATTTCGGTTGAAATCGATATAAAGATCACCGGAATCGGATGCACGGTTTGGAAATGACAAGCAAAACAAGAATGGCCCAAATCTGCCATTAACAGCATGATACCACTTAGCAAGCAACAAGAAATTAAGCTACTGCACCCAAACGTACCAACAAAGTATATGGCAGTGATCTACACAAGATGCTTGACAAAAGATGAGCACTGAGCTACGGCTAGTTCACATCATAACAGGTTCAAACAAGCATGGCAAAAGTGCACAAAATATCAGGCTGGACATGGCAAAAACAGCATCAGGTAGCAATGTTCAGAGCAAGAAAACTACATGTTACAGGAACTTAAAATAGCAAAACAAGGCATGGCATGAATCTACTCAAAGCATAGAACAAAAGTCCCTTACTGACCATAAGCCCAAAAGGATCAGAAAATATAGTAACACCCATGTCAATATCGAAAGTTTCGTTAACAGATTCAGCAACATGGCATGTCAAAAACTGATAACAAGTAGGCATGTTTACAAGCTCAATGCACTCACTACAGAGCCTTAAATGATAAACTAAGCATACCTACATCAAGAAGACATGGCATAGAAGACATACATGGCAAGAACAACATCATAGCTTACATGGATCAACCACAACAACCTTGGCAAAATTGAATAACATGTAAACAATCTGCCAGGAAACATTTGATAGCAAAAGTAGAGCTCGATTGACTCAAGCTATGGCACTGCATAATTGCAAACAAGGGCATGGATGGATATAGCAAGACATATTTAACAAAACATCCTTACTGAAGTATCTCAAAATATGCATGGATCTCTCGGTAGCATCAAGTTAACATGGCATCAAAATATCAGCTAAACAGAGCTGAAAACAGCAACATCAGGACACCTACATTGCATGCTTGTGCTAGTCACCACATAGATCACAAAAATACATGGCATACACCCCTGGAAAGATGGCATGGCATATTACAAAACACATGTAGGACTCAAATTCATAGGGTGCACACATCAATCATAGCAAAAATAACAAAAGTGCAAGTTCTGTTAAGAAACAGAAACTAACATCACATAGCCCTCTTCCAACAGCATTTCGGGCATCAGGATGAGCTCAAATGAAAATGATGCAATGATATGAAATGATCTACTCCTCGAGACGAACATTTTGATATATTATACGCGCAACATGGTTCTACAGATGCAAAGTTACGCTACGTTGAAAAAGCCACGAAATAACATAGGATGCAAAAAACTTAGAAGAATTGAGGAGGGGGGAAGAAGTCAACGGGCTAGGTCAGGATCCGGATCGGATCGGGACCCGGCCCGATCGGCGACGGCGGCGGCGGTGCGGGCTCACGGAGAGCCGGCAAGGCCGGAGGAGGGAGAGGAGGCGGGGCGGGCGGTGAGGAGGCGGCGCGCCGGAGGAGGCGGCGCGCCACGACCGGAGGGCGGCGCAGGCGAGGGAGCCGGTGGCGGCGGCCAGGCGGCGGCCGGGCGAGGCGGGGCGGCCGGGCCGGAGGGAGGCGCGGTGGCATGGGGCGGCGCGCAGCGAGGAGGGCGGCGGAGCAGCGGACCGGGCGCGGAGGCGCGGGTCGGCCAGTGGCGGCGGGCGGGCGGCCGTGGGCCTGTGAGCCTGTGGCTGGGCGGCGATGGGACCTGGGCGGGCGCTGACTAGCGCGACGCGTCCGATGCGCTGGGACGAAATTTTAGGGTTTCGAGGAAGAAGACCCGGATTTAGACGGGGGAGGTGTTTAAATAGGCATAGAGGGAGCTAGGAGAGTCCAAATGAGGTGTAGTTTTCGCCCACACGATCATGATCAAACGACGGAGAGCATGGAAGTGACTTAGATGGGTTATTGGACCATTTTGAAAGGGTGTTGGGCTGCAACTTAAAAGAGGCCTTTGCGAGAGTGCGGTTAACCGTTGGAGTACCAAACAAGCTCCAAATGACCCGAAACTTGACCGGTGGTCTACGGGTGGTATACCAAGGCCACTAGACAAACCTCCGTCCATTCCGAGAAGGTTTAGTACGCGCACACGGAAAAACGTAAAAGGGGCCGTCGGGGGAGATAGGAGTGCCGGATTGCAAAACGGACAACGGGAAAAATGCTCGGAACCATGAGACGAACACGTATGCAAATGCGATGCACATGATGACATGATATAAAATGCATGACATGGAAAAAATGCAAAAAGGAGAAAAACCCAACCACGGAGGGAATAGCATATCACAATGCCGAAAATGGCAAGAGTTGGAGTTACAATTATGGAAAGTTACTTCCGGGGTGTTACAACACTCCACCACTACAAAAGGATCTCGTCCCGAGATCTAGGACTGAAAGAACTCCGGATATTCGAACGGAGGTGACCTCGCGCCCGTGTGGCTTCTCGGTCGGAATGGTGTGACCACTTCACTTTCAGGAATTTGATTGACTTGTTGCGAGTCTTGCGCTCGGTTTCTTCAAGAATAGCAACGGGGTGCTCATGATAAGAGAGATCTTCTTGAAGGTCAATCTCTTGAAGTTGATAGTGCGTTCAGGAGTCTTGAAGCACTTGCGAAGCTGTGACATGTGAAACACATCGCACGTTTGCAAAGTTGGATGGAAGCTCAAGTTGATAGGCGAGATCGCCTCTTTTGCCAATGATCTTGAAAGGACCCACGATCTAGGGCAAGCTTCCCTTTGATACCGGGCGACGAGTGCCTTTCATTGAGAGACGCGGAGGTAGACATGGTCTCCGATTTCAAAAGCCACATCACGGTGCTTATCATCATAATAGCTCTTCCGCGCGATTATGCGGCTTTGAGATTCTCACAAATGACTTTGCACATTTCTTCTGCTTCTGTGATCAAGTCATTGCCAAGAAGTTGGCGTTCACCTGTCTCAGACCAATTGAGAGGAGTACCGCACTTTCTGCCATAGAGAATTTCGAATGGGGCCTTGCCCGAACTCGCTTGGAAGCTGTAGTTGTAGGAGAACTCGGCATATGGAAGACAATCTTCCCACTTCATACCGAAAGAAATGACACAAGCCCTGAGCATATCTTCAAGGATTTGATTAACTCGCTCAACTTGGCCACTTGTTTGAGGATGGAAAGCTGTGCTGAAACGAATGTTGGTGCCCATGGCCTTCTGAAAAGAATCCCAAAACTTGGAGGTCAAGATGCTGCCACGGTCTGAAGAGATCACTTGTGGAATGTCGTGCAAGGAGACAATCCTGGAGGTGTATAGCTCTGCCAACTGAGCTGCTGTGATAGATTCTTTGATAGGAAGAAAATGAGCCACTTTAGTAAGCTTGTCAATGACAACGAAGATAGCATCATTTCCACGCTTGGACTTTGGAAAACCAGTCACGAAGTCCATCTCGATATGATCAAACTTCCATTCTGGAATAGCAAGAGGTTGAAGGAGACCAGATGGTCGTTGGTGTTCTGCTTTCACTCTTCTGCAGACATCACACTCATTCACGAATTGAGCAATTTCTCGCTTCATTCGTGTCCACCAATATGACTGCTTGAGGTCATGGTACATCTTCGTACTTCCAGGATGAATGGATAGAAGCGAATTGTGAGCCTCGTTCATAATGACTTTTCGTAGATCACCCTTAGGAACCACAATCCGGTCCTCAAAGAAAAGAGTATCTTTGTCATCAACGTGGAAGCACTTATACTTGGAAATGCCCTTGTCGATACCACGTTTCACCTTTTTCACCATGGTATCCGAAGTTGAGCCTCACGAATCTGATCTTCCAAAGTAGGAGAGACTATGAGGTTGGCAAGAAAGCCTTGAGGAACAACTTGAAGATTCAGCTTATGGAAAGCTTCACGAGATCCGGTGAAAGGGCTTGAGGATTAGGCTGTTGCGAAGCTTTCCTGCTCAAAGCATCTGTAATGACATTGGCCTTGCCGGAGTACATTCAATACTTGGGTTGTACTCTTGAATCATTTCGACCCATCGAGTGCACTCGAGGTTGAGGTTGGGCTGAGTGAAGATGTACTTGAGACTCTTGTGATCGGAGAAAATGTCCACTTTCCTTCCCAACAAGGGATGTCTCCACGTTATTAATGCATGGACAACTGCCGCCAACTCAAGATCATGAGTGGGGTAGTTCTTTTCGTTGGGCTTCAACTGGCGAGAGGTATAAGCCACAACTCTCTTCTCTTGCATTAACACAACACCGAGACCTTGAAGAGAAGCATCACAGAAAACTTCAAATGGCTTGGATTCATCAGGAGGAGTCAAGACAGGAGCTGTGACGAGTTTCTCTTTGAGTGTATTGAAAGCAACGTCACACTCAGGAGACCAGACATACTTCACATGCTTCTAGAGGAGGTTGGAAAGAGGCTTTGCAATCTTGGAGAAATTCTCAACGAATCTTCAGCAATAGCTTGCAAGACCGAGAAAACTGCGGAGCTGCTTGATGTTCTGAGGAGGTTCCCAATTCACAATTGCAGACACCTTCTCGGGATTAACAGCGATGCCCTTGGCGGAGATGATATGACCAAGATAAAGCACTTCATCAAGCCAAAATTCACATTTGGAGAACTTCGCATAGAATTGATGCTCTCTGAGCTTGTCTAGTACCAATCGCAAATGTTTGGCATGATCCTTCTTATTCTTGGAGAAGACCAAAATATCATCAAGATAGACCAAGACGAATTCATTGGTGTAGGGGTTGAATATGAAGTTCATCATCCGAGAGAATGTTGGAGGAGCATTGACAAGGCCGAAAGACATGACAGTATATTCATAAGAACCAAAGCTTGTTCTGAATGCTGTCTTGGGAATATCTTGTTCACGAATGCGAATCTGATGATACCCGATACGAAGGTCAAGCTTGGAGAACACTTTAGCACCTTTGAGTTGCTCGAAAAGCTCATTGATGTTGGGAAGTGGATACTTGTTCTTGATAGTCTTCTTATTCAATGGACGGTAATCGACGCAAAGTCGGTCCGTGCCATCCTTCTTCTGGACAAAAAGAACACCACAACCCCAAGGAGATGAACTCGGTCTGATCAAACCTAGACGCTCTTGTTCATCGAGCTGCTTCTTGAATTCCTTCAGCTCATCAGGTCCAAGCTTGTATGGACGCTTGCAAACGGGTTCAGTGCCAGGCTCAAGATCGATAACGAACTCAATCGGCCGATGAGGAGGCATACCCGAAGCTCTTCCGAAAGACATCTTGGTACTCACAAACGATCGAATCGAGAGATAGCATCCAATTCGCCCTTCTCATTGAGAGAAAACAACCGAATGGTTTCATCACGAAGCGCATAGATGATCACATCATTAGAAGAGTGAGTCAATTGATTTCCGGCAGCACAATCAAGCTGAGCTTTGTGCTGAGAAAGCCATCCATTCCGAGAATAAGATCAATATCCGAGTCACCAAGGACAATTGGTTTAGCAGAAATCTATAATCGCCCATCTTGATACCGACATTCGAACCATCATGCTAGAGCTCAAACGCTTAGCCGGAGAAATAACTTGCAATGCTTTAGGTAATTCCTCTCAGATCAAAATTGTGCTTGATGCAAAAGGATATGACATGAAAGAATGCGATGCACCAAGATCAAATAAGACTTTTGCAGGAATATCATTAATCGGAAGATTACCCATTATCACATCGGAAGATTCCTCCGCTTGAGCTGCATTCATCATATTGACCTTTGCAAACTTGGGATTATGCTTGACCTTTGCATTGCTGGAAGATTTCACAGGAGGAGGAGGCGAAGGCGCCTCTGGTTGAAGCACTTGTTCGCATAGTGACATTTCACGACATTTGTTGCAAGTCACCTCGTAGAGCGGACGGTGGTAAGGAGCACTTGACCTTGGAGCTTGAGAATTAGACTTGTTCGAAAGCCTGGGTTGGGTGGGTGGGAAGATCCACGGCCACCTGAGTTCTTCTCTTGATAAGGCTGACGGAACGGAGGAGGAGGAAGGTAGAACTTCGCCGCTTAGCTGCCACTTGAGAGGAAGAAGAAGACTGAACTGCATCCCTGATTCTCTTCTTAGAAGCCTCACATTTGAGCTGGGCAGCTTCTTGCTTGATGCCATGTTGTAGAATTCATCATACTTTTCTCGCTCAAAAGCACAAGAGCTAATTGCAGATCTTCTCTCGGACCACCTCTGAATTGATAGATCATACTCTTCTCATCAGCACGTCTTGCTTAGCAAAACGAGCGAGTTTTCGAACTGGATATTGTATTGATAGACAGACATGTTGCCTTGCTTGAGATTGCGGAACTCCTCACGCTTGCTCTCAACAACACTTTTGAATGTGGTGAGCTCAAATCTCGGCGGAACTCATCCTGTAATGACACGACCTCCTCTGGAATCTTTGTATTGCTGTTACCACTCAGCAGCTTGATCCTTGAGTTGAAACGATGCAAACTTGACAAAGTCCTCAGTTCTGACATTGCTACATTCAAAATGCTTGCAGATGTCCACAAGCCAATCGTCAGCGTCTGTGGCCTCGACTACGTAAACCGAAAGACTTCGGCTGATTAGCGAGGAACTGACTGAGAGTAGCAAAGTGCGGCTGGTTGTTGCCTTGACCTTGATTGCCTTGACTGCCTTGCCCTTGAGTACGTTCTTGCAAGAGCTGCAAAATCATCTGAGCATTGGCATTGGTGGCTGCCATGATAGCTTGCCAGGCCTTCGGAGGCGGAGGTGGAGGTGGAGGGTTCGACTGATCCCCATCATTGCGATCCGGATTCAGACACGTTGGCGGAGCCATCCTGAAGAGGGTGACATCCGTTAGTCCTTTCATAGACAAATAGTCAAGTTGAATCAACGGATAGAAATTGCAACATATAGTCTTCACAATAAACATTCGAACAAGAATGAACGAATGAATTCCAAAGTTAATCATCACACGTCCATTAAGGTGAGAAGCCACTTGATTAAGGGTTGATGAAAAAATAACAAGGTACGACTGGAACAAATAAGTGGTAAGGATTACCCAATCACGAACCAAATATCTGCGGGAAGAAATGCTAGGTGCTACATGAATCCCACCTATAAACTCACGAAACTTTCTGGTTATGCAATCTGGTGTTGGGGATACAGGGGACACAAAATATATCACCCAAACTAACAATACCTAGATCCAGCTGTATCCATCCGTCAACACATAACCAAGAAATCCTCGGAAATCGTGTACCTCGACCTTCGAAAAACATCCGTTATACAAGTCATGGCAATACTCCCGAGCTCGCCCCAGTACTGGGTTATCGGGGTTATCTCACCAACAACTGCACAAAAGAGATTTTGATGTCGGCAAAACTCAGGTATTCCAGAACTGCAATGATAAAATTGTGACGACAACACCTCGGAGCTCAACTCCCCGGGACACTGCCACAACCCCTAAATGTCAGGAGGCACCAAGAACAATGTTCTCGTCACAAAACCATCGGAACGATCCCAAGATACCTGCGTGATCCTAAATTTTTTTTTAGTGAAATTTGAGAAGAGAAGAGTCAAAACTCTACGTCAGCATACCTCACCAGAGCGACGAAGGGACTGGGGAGTAAAAAGAATCCTACTCTCCGATATATATAATCCTAAGACTCAAAACATTTTCCATTCTAGACTCAACAACGCCAGCAAACAATCAAGTAGGGGGCTCCTAAGTCGGGGAAGGCTCTGATTACCAACTTGTAACACCCTCGATGCGGCTATATCTCCCACGTGTCGAGGCACGACTTAGAGGCATAACCGCATTGAAAGCAATGTCGCAAGTGAGGTAATCTTCACACAACCCATGTAATATCATAAGGGAAAGAGATACATAGTTGGCTTATAGTCGCCACTTCACACAATACATAAATAAACATCCATCATGCAGAGTATACTCAAGGTCCGACTACGGAACCAAAATAAAAGAAGATACCCCAAATGCTACACAGATCCCCGATCGTCCCAACTGGGCACCACTACTGATCATCAGGAAAAGACACATAGTAACGACCACGTTCCTCGTCGAACTCCCACTTGAGCTCGGTTGCGTCACCTGCACTGGCATCGTCGGAACCTGCAACTGTTTTGGTAGAATCTGTGAGTCACGGGGACTCAGCAATCTCGCACCCGCGAGATCAAGACTATTTAAGCTTATAGGAAGGACAGAGTTGTAAAGTGGAGCTGCAGCAAGCGACTAGCATATATGGTGGCTACATCGCAAAAGAGGGCGAGAAGAGGAGCAAAGCACGGTCGTGAAACTAGTAGCGATCAAGAAGTGATCCTGAACTACTTACGTCAGACATAACTCCAACACCGTGTTCACTTCTCGGACTCCACCGAGAAGAGACCATCACGGTTACACACGCGGTTGATGTGTATTTTAATTGAGGTCAACTTTGGGTTTTCTACAACCGGACATTAACAAATTCCCATCTGCCTCATAACCGCGGGCACGGCTTTGAAAGATATTACCTGCAGGGTGTCCCAACTTAGCCCATTATAAGCTCTCACGGTCAACGAAGGATATTCCTTCTACCGGAAGACCCGATCAATCTCGAATCCCGGACTACAAGACATTTCGACAGCAATAAAACAAGACCAGCAAAGCCACGCCGATTGTGCCGACAAATCCCGATAGGAGCTGCACATATCTCGTTCTCGTGGCACACCGGATAGGTCACCACGAGTAAAACCAGCCCTCGAGTTGCCCGTGGTGGCCCCTTGATCTGCCGGTTCGGGCCAGCACTCGAAGGAGCACTGGTCCGGGGTTAAAATAAAGATGACCCTCGGGCTCGCGAGAACCCGGGGGAAAAAGGCTTAGGTGGCAAATGGTAAAACCAATGTTGAGCCTTGCTGGACGAGTCTTATTCAAAGCGAACTGTCAAGGGGGTCCCATAAATCACCCAACCGTGTAAGGAACGCGAAATCAAGGAACATAACACTGGTATGACGGAAACTAGGGTGGCAAGAGTGGAACAAAACACCAGGCATAAGGCCGAGCCTTCCACCCTTTACCAAATATATAGATGCATTAATTATAGCAGATAAATATTGTGATATCCCCAACAAGTAAACATGTTCCAACAAGGAACAAAATCTCCATGTTCAAACAAGGAACAAACTTCAACTTCACCTGCAACTAGCAACGCTATAAGAGGGGCTGAGCAAAGCGGTAACATAGCCAAACAACGGTTTGCTAGGAAAAGGATGGTTAGGGGCTGACATGGCAATATGGGTGGCATGATATAGCAAGTGGTAGGCATCGCAGCATAGGCATAGCAAAAGAGCGAACAACTAGCATAGCAAAGATAGAAGTGATTTCGAGGGTATGGTCATCTTGCCTGCAATGTTCTCAGAGTTGTCGAAAGCTTGATCCTCGTAAGCGTTCTCAACAGGTTCCTCGTTCACGTACTCGTCTCCCGGCTCTACCCAAAGCAACAACACAAGCAAAGGAACCACAATAAATCACGGTGCAATGCACAAGCAACATGATGCAAAACAAGACATGATATGCGAGATGCGATATGCAATGCGTATGCGCGCTCCGGAAGGAAAATGATGAACCCGGCATCAACTTGGCAAACCAAGTATGCCACTGGAAAGATGAGATGATTTCGTTTGAAATCGATATAAAGATCACCGGAATCGGATGCACGGTTTGGAAATGACCAGCAAAACAAGAATGGCCCAAATCTGCCATTAACAGCATGATACCACTTAGCAAGCAATAAGAAATTAAGCTACTGCACCCAAACGTACCAACAAAGTATATGGCAGTGATCTACACAATATTCTTGACAAAAGATGAGCACTGAGCTATGGCTAGTTCACATCATAACAGGTTCAAACAAGCATGGCAAAAGTGCACAAAATATCAGGCTGGACATGGCAAAAACAGCATCAGGTAGCAATGTTCAGAGCAAGAAAACTACATGCTACAGGAACTTAAAATAGCAAAACAAGGCATGGCATGAATCTACTCAAAGCATAGAACAAAAGTCCCTTACTGACCATAAGCCCAAAAGGATCAGAAAATATAGTAACACCCATGTCAATATCGAAAGTTTCGTTAACAGATTCAGCAACATGGCATGTCAAAAACTGATAACAAGTAGGCATGTTTACAAGCTCAATGCACTCACTACAGAGCCTTAACTGATAAACTAAGCATACCTACATCAAGAAGACATGGCATAGAAGACATACATGGCAAGAACAACATCATAGCATACATGGATCAACCACAACAACCTTGGCAAAATTGAATAACATGTAAACAATCTGCCAGGAAACATTTGATAGCAAAAGTAGAGCTCGATTGACTCAAGCTATGGCACTGCATAATTGCAAACAAGGGCATGGATGGATATAGCAAGACATATTTAACAAAACATCCTTACTGAAGTATCTCAAAATATGCATGGATCTCTCGGTAGCATCAAGTTAACATGGCATCAAAATATCAGCTAAACAGAGCTGAAAACAGCAACATCAGGACACCTACATTGCATGCTTGTGCTAGTCACCACATAGATCACAAAAATACATGGCATACACCCCTGGAAAGATGGCATGGCATATTACAAAACACATGTAGGACTCAAATTCATAGGGTGCACACATCAATCATAGCAAAAATAACAAAAGTGCAAGTTCTGTTAAGAAACAGAAACTAACATCACATAGCCCTCTTCCAACAGCATTTCGGGCATCAGGATGAGCTCAAATGAAAATGATGCAATGATATGAAATGATCTACTCCTCGAGACGAACATTTTGATATATTATACGCGCAACATGGTTCTACAGATGCAAAGTTACGCTACGTTGAAAAAGCCACGAAATAACATAGGATGCAAAAAACTTAGAAGAATTGAGGAGGGGGGAAGAAGTCAACGGCTAGGTCGGGATCCGGATCGGATCGGGATCCGCCCGATCGGCGACGGCGGCGGCAAAGGGCTCGCCGGAGCTCGGCAAGGCCGGAGGAGGGAGAGGAGGCGGGGGCGGTGAGGGAGGCGGGCGCCGAGGGGAGGCGGCGCCACGACCCGGAGCGGGCGGCGGCGAGGGAGCGGTGGGCGGGCGGCGGCGGCGCCGCCGGCGAGGGGGCGGGCGGGCCGGCCGGAGGGGGCGCGGTGGCGGCGGGGCCGGCGCCGGCGAGGAAGGCGGCGAGCAGCGGGCCGTGGCGCTGGGTCGGCCGGTGGCGGCCGGGCGGGCGGCCGTGGGCCTCAACCCCATGGCTGGGTGGCGGTGGGACACGTGGCGGGCGCTGATCTGGCGCGGACGCCCTGGGCGGCTTCGTCCGGCGGCGGCGGACGCGTTCGGTGGCGCGGGGACGAAATTTTTAGGGTTTCGGGGAAGAAGACCTGGATTTAGACGGGGGAGGTGTTTAAATAGGCATAGAGGGAGCTAGGAGAGTCCAAATGAGGTGTAGTTTTCGCCCACACGATCGTGATCAAACGACGGAGAGCATGGAAGTGACTTAGATGGGTTATTGGACCATTTTGAAAGGGTGTTGGGCTGCAACTTAAAAGAGGCCTTTGCGAGAGTGCGGTTAACCGTTGGAGTACCAAACAAGCTCCAAATGACCCGAAACTTGACCGGTGGTCTACGGGTGGTATACCAAGGCCACTAGACAAATCTCGGTCCATTCCGAGAAGGTTTAGTACCCGCACACGGAAAAACGTAAAAGGGGCCGCCGGGGGAGATAGGAGTGCCGGATTGCAAAATGGACAACGGGAAAAATGCTCGGAACCATGAGACGAACACGTATGCAAATGCGATGCACATGATGACATGATATAAAATGCATGACATGGACAAAATGCAAAAAGGAGAAAAACCCAACCACGGAGGGAATATCATATCACAATGCCGAAAATGGCAAGAGTTGGAGTTGCAATTATGGAAAGTTACTTCCGGGGTGTTACAATATGTGTTTTGCTTGGACCGTCTTGTATGATTTGAGTCTTTGATTTTTAGTTTTCCACAATCATCCTTGCTGTACACATCTTTTGAGCTAGGCAAAATTGCTCTAGTGCTTCACTTATATATTTTTAGAGTACGGCGGTGGTTTTATTTTATAGAAATTGATGAACTCTCGTACTTCACTAATATTATTTTGAGAGTATTTAGAACATCATGGAAATTTGCTTTGGTTATAAAATTAGTCCTAATATGGTAGGCATCCAAGAAGGATATAATAAAAACTTCCATATAAAGTGCATTGAATACTATGAGAAGTTTGATTCCTTATGATTATTTTGAGATATGAAGATGGTGATATTAGAGTCATGCTAGTAAGTAGTTTTGAATTTGAGAAATACTTGTGTTGAGGTTTGTGAGTCCAGTAGCATGCATGTATGGTGAACCGTTGTGTAACGAAGTTGGAGCATGAGATTTTTTTGATTGCCTTCCTTGTGATTGGCGGTCGGGGATGAGCGATGGTCTTTTCCTACCAATCTATCCTCCTAGGAGCATGCACGTAGTACTTTGTTTCGATGACTAATAGATTTTTTCAATAAGTATGTGAGTTCTTTATGACTAATGTTGAGTCCATGGATTATACGCACTCTCACCTTTCCACCATTGCTAGCCTCTCTAGTACCATGCAACTTTCGCCGCTACCATAAACCCACCACATATCCTTCCTCAAAACAGCCACCATACCTACCTATTATGGCATTTCCATAGCCATTCCGAGATATATTTCCATGCAACTTTCCACCATTCCGTTTACGACACGTTCCATCATTGTCATATTGCTTTGCATGATCATATAGATGACATCGTATTTGTGGCAAAGCCACCATTCATAATTTTTTTTACATGTCGCTCTTGATTCATTGCGCATCCGGGTACACCACTGGAGGCATTCACATAGAGTCATATTTTTGTTCTAGTATCGAATTGTAATTTTCGAGTTGTAAGTAAATAGAACTGTGATGATTTTCCTTATTAGAGCATTGTCCCATGTGAGTAAAAAAAGAGAAAGGCCAAATAAAAAAAGAGAAGGCCGAAAAAAGAGGAGAAAAGGAAAAAAATAAAAAAAGAGAAAAGAAAAAAATGAGAGAAAAAGAGAGAAGGGACAATGTTACTATCCTTTTTGCTACACCTGTGCTTCAAAGTAGCACCATGATCTTCATGATAGAGAGTCTCCTATGATATCACTTTCATATACTAGTGGGAATTTTTCATTATAGAACTTGGCTTGTATATTCCAACGATGGGCTTCCTCAAACACCCCAAGTATTCATGAGCAAGCAAGTTGGATGCACACCCACTTAGTTTTCTTTTCTGAGCTTTCATAAACTTATAGCTCTAGTGCATCCGTTGCATGGCAATACCTACTCACTCACATTGATATCTATTAATGGGCATCTCCATAGCCCGTTGATATGCCTAGTTGATGTGAGACTATCTCCTTCTTTTTGTCTTCTCCACAACCACCGTCTATTCCACCTATAGTGCTATGTCCATGGCTCACGCTCATATATTGCATGAAAGTTGAAAATGTTTGAGAACGTCAAAAGTATGAAGCAATTGCTTGGCTTGTCATTGGGGTTGTGCATGATTTGAATATTTTGTGTGAAGAAGATAGAGCATAGCTAGACTATATGATTTTGTAGGGATGAGCTTTCTTTGGCCATGTTATTTTGAGAAGACATAATAAGTGTTTTTATGTCAAAATTAAACTTTTGTTTTGAATCTTACGGATCTGAACATTCATGCCACAGTAAAGAGAATTACATGGATAAATATGTTAGGTAGCATTCCACATAAAAAATTCTGTTTTTATCATTTACCTACTCGAGGACGAGCAGGAATTAAGCTTGGGGATGCTTGATACGTCTCCAACGTACCTATAAATTTTGATTGTTCCATGCTATTCTATTATCTGTTTTGGATGTTTTATATGCATTAATATGCTATTTTATATGATTTTTGGGACTAACCTATTAACCTAGAGCCCGGTGCCAGTTTCTGTTTTTATCCTTGTTTTAGAGTTTCATAGAAAAGGAATACCAAATGGAGTCCAAACGGAATAAAACTTTCGCGATGCTTTTTCTTGGACCAGAAGACACCCAGGAGACTTGGAGCGCAAGTTAAAAGAACCGTGAGGCGACCACAAGGGTGGAGGGCGCGCCCAGGGGGTGGGGCGCGCCCCCAACCTTGTGGGCCCCTCGGCGACCTCTTGACATAGATCTTCCTCCTATATATACTCGTATACCCCAAAAACATCTAGGAGAGCCACGAAACCACTTTCCCACCGCTGCAACCTTCTGTACCCGTGAGATCCCATCTTCGGGCCTTTTCCGGCATACCGCTAGAGGGGGATTCGATCACGGAGGGCTTCCGCATCAACACCATTGCCTCTCCGATGAAGCATGAGAAGTTTACCACAGACCTACGGGTCCATAGTTATTAGCATGATGGCTTCTTCTCTCTCTTTGATTCTCCATACAAAGTTCTCCTTGATGTTCTTGGAGATCTATTCGATGTAATACTCTTTTGCGGTGTGTTTGCCGAGATCCGATGAATTGTGGATTTATGATCAGCTTATCTATGAATATTATTTGAATCTTTTCTGAATTATTATATGCATGATTTGATATCTTTGCAAGTCTCTTCCAACTATCAATTTGGTTTGGCCAACTAGATTGGTTTTCCTTGCAATGGAGAAGTACTTAGCTTTGGGTTCAATCTTGTGGTTCTCGATCCTAGTGACAGAAGGGGGAACTGACACATATTGTATTGTTGACATCACATTGCTTGAGTTAATTCCTCTACATCTTGTCATCTTGCTTAAGGCGTTACTCTGTTCTTATGAACTTAATACTCTAGATGCATGCTAGATAGCGGTCGATGTGTGGAGTAATAGTAGTAGATGCAAATCGTTTCGGTCTACTTGACACAGACGTGATGCCTATGTTCATGATCATTGCCTTAGATATCGTCATAACTTTGCATTTTTCTATCAATTGCTCGGCAGTAATTTGTTCACCCACCGTAATAATTTCTATCTCAAGAGAAGCCTCTAGTGAAACCTATGGCCCCCGGGTCTATTTTCCATTATACAAGTTTCCGGTCTACAATTTTAGTTTCCTATTTACTTTCTTTTGCAATCTTTAGTTTCTGTTCCATAAACCAAAAATACAAAAAATATTAATTTACCGTTTATCCATCTCTATCAGATCTCATTTTGTGAATAACCGTGAAGGGATTGACAACCCCTTTGTCGCGTTGGTGTTTGTTTGTGCAGGTATTCGGTGGCTTGTTGCATTTTCTCCTACTGGATTGATACCTTGGTTCTAAAATCTAAGGGAAATATTTACGCTAATTTGTTGCATCACCCTTTCCTCTTCAAGGGAAAAACCAACGCAAGCTCAACAGGTAGCAGTACACTGCCTTCTCCCGCATTAATTTTTTTACACAGGTAGGTTAGACCAAATAGAAGTATCGTGCTAAAATTTGGAATTATTCCAGGTTCATTTGGCCTTTTTTATACATTAATTGAATTTCTGGGAATTTAATGTGCATAATTCAAATTTGAACTACAAGCACATGCTTCAGTGCACCAAAGTTGGTTGAAAAATAACATATGTGTCCTTGGGTGATTTTTTAGGTCCCATGCAAGAAATGGGAATGAAATTCAAACATCTGGGCCTCGTTGCTCGGCCGGAAAGATTGAGAAACTTGGTTTTTTAATTCCTGTAAATCCAAAACACGGCCTGAAAGTCATGAAACTTGGCATGGTGTCATGACATGGCACCAACATGATGTGGTAATTTTTTTTGCCGAATTGGGACAAGCTTTGGTATAAGCTTCTTGCAAACCAGAGCTTCTCTCAAGAAGGCTCGTGGTTCCGAGAGGGAACGTGTCACCTCCGTGTGCGAAACGACATATACTGCCTTCTCCCGCCTTAATTTTTTTACACAGGTATATTAGACCAAATATAAGTATCATGCTAAATTTTGGAATTATTCCGGGTTCGTTTGGTCTTTTTTATACATTAATTGAATTTCTGGGCATTTAATGTGCATAATTGAACTTTGAACTACAAGCACATGCTCATGCACCAAAGTTGGTTGAAAAATCACATGTGTGTCCTTGGGTGAATTTCTAGGTCCCATGCAAGAAATGGGAATGAAATTCAAACATCTGGGCGTCATTGCTCGGCCGGAAAGATTGAGAAACTTGGTTTTTTAATTCCTGTAAATCCAAAACACGCCTCAAAATCATGAAACTTGGCATGGTGTTATGACATGGCACCAACATGTTGTGGCAAATTTTTGGCTGAATTGGGACAAGCTTTGGTATAAGCTTCTTGCAAACCGGAGCTTCTCTCAAGAAGGCTCGTGGTTCTGAGAGGGAACGTGTCACCTCCGTGTGCGAAACGACATACACTGCCTTCTTTCGCCTTAGTTTTTTACACGGGTAGATTAGACCAAATAGAAGTATCGTGCTAAGTTTTGGAATTATTCTTGGTTCGTTTGGCCTTCTTTATACATTAATTGAATTTCTGGGCATTTAGTGTGCATAATTCAAATTTGAACTACAAGCACATGCTCCAGTGCACCAAAGTTGGTTGAAAAATCACATGTGTGTCCTTGGGTGAATTTCTAGGTCTCATGCAAGAAATGGGAATGAAATTCAAACATCTGGGCGTCGTGGCTCGGCTGGAAATATTGAGAAACTTGGTTTTTAATTCCTGTAAATCCAAAACACGCGTCAAAATCATGAAACTTGGCATGGTGTCATGACATGGCACCAACATGATGTGGTAATTTTTCTGTCCGATTTGCGAAGGAGCACACATTAACAATCAACAAAGTCATTTTGGAAAGTGCTGTCATGTTACAAATCTGAAGCACAAGTATTGTTGAAACCGTGGGCGTTCTATTTACCAAATACGTGCCGCCACGCGTCCCCTTTTTTATTGGCTAGGAGGTGCCGTGCGGGGTAGCTATTTGAGTACGGGAGGCGTGCGATCAGACCCCTGCGTGTGCTCATCGGGAGGAGAGCCCTTTGACCTCTATCCGCCATGCACCTCCCTCCCAACATCTCCATTAATGGCGCCCGAGCCCCTGTTTCACGGCGTGGCTACGTCTCACTGGACTGAGATTTAAGAGAGAAAAACGAAAATCTAAAAAGAAAGTTTTGCACGGATCTTGATGTAAGATCCGACGAAACTATATAGCATCGAATGTGACTTATAGCAAGAATGATGAATATAAGGACGATGACAGTGCATAATAATTGCCTTACATATTTAGGAACATAATTAAAACAGCCACATGTGGCAATGCTCGAAATACACAATCGCAAAAGAAGAAGGAAGACAACGATTCGGCTCGCTGATGTCAACTTACTTGATGCGTTGCTGCAGGCCGCCAGAACTAGTCTCCGCGGCGAGCGGCGATGAGCTCTTTCTTGTCCTCAAGATGCTGCTTGAGAGCATCCACGGATTCCTCCACCAGCCTTCTGCGCTTGATGCGCAGCATGGCGTTCTCGTCCATAAGTTTCTCGACGATGACGCCGGTCCTCTTCAACAAGGCAGTGGTCTCCTCCTGCTGCTCCGCATTTCCAACGATCTTCGCCCACAGCAGGTCGCGCTCGGCCCGGAGCTTCGTGTTTCTCTCGTTTAGTTGTCCGATGATGCCGGTATCCTGTTCAAGCGAGGCTTTCATGTCGTCCTGCACCCTCGCCCAGCCGGAGATCTGATCCATCTGGCTATGGACGATTGCATGCATGCGCCTGTAAGAGTCCTCGCCTACCCGCGAGACATTTTCCCAGGCCGCCGCGGTGCGAGAGGACATCTCTGCTGCATTCGCGGCGCGGCGGGACATCTCTTCTACTTCCACGGCGCAGCCGGACCAGCCTGCCGCATCGACGGCGTGGCAGGACCTCTGTGCTGCTACGGCCGCGCGGCGGGACATGTCGGCTGCTTTCGCAGCGAGGCGGGGCATCTCTCGTGCTTCCACTTCCATGCTCGCCTCTCCCTGGTGGCAATCTCTCGACCCAGAACTTACGCTGGCCATGGCAGATGCAAGGGAATGATGATGAATGACTTGTTTGTTTTTGTGGATGAGGAGTTGAGGAGGAATCTGAAGTCATCTTGGAGTAGTAGTATTTATAACCGAGTACTAATACGCTCCTAAGTGGGAAACCGTTTAGGTTTTGATCGGTGTGAACATGTTTGCAATTAAATATAGTGTGGTAGTAATTTGGAATGTGACGGAACGCAGGCTCAAAATTTATTGACGGTTCTAAGTGCGGCACTATTCCCAGAAGGCGTAACGTGGGCACGCTTTCTCGACCGCATACGTGGCATTCGCACCATAGGGTGCACCGCAATAGGCAATGTCAGCACACGTCTTGTTCCAACAACCATGCGCGCTCGTTATTACCATCGTGCACGCTTGCTTTAATTAGAATGTGTGCTCTTCTAGCGCACACACGTTGATCTGTCTAACTGTTTCTGTTTGTTGTGGCTAATCACAAACAGTTCATCCGTGTGAAGTGTCAGACACGTTGATCTGGCTGACCGTTTCTATTTTGTTGCCTAATCAGAAATAGTTAATCCTTCTGAAGTGTATGCCCTCAATCTCACACACCTTTATCTAGCTGCTCGTTTCTTTTGTGTTGCCTAATCACAAACAGTTCATCCGATTGAACCGTATGTTGTATATCACACACACCTTCATTTGGCTGCCCGTTTCTTTTGTTCCTCCTCATCAAAAACAGTCAATTGAACTGAACCGTATGCCCTACATTGCACACGCAATTAAAATCTGAACCGTGTTTGATGCATCCGTCATCGCAAATGTTTTGCACCTTTTTTGACGTTTTTTACATCATCGTTTGCGATTATTGTATCGCACACAATTTCGTCTAAGGGTCTTTGATCGTAGTGTCGCATTAGCAGCATCATGTAGTAGTGTACAGTCATGTGTGGTTGCGCCCCCTTCTCGCTTTAACATTCCTATCCCACATTATTGGTTGTCCTAGGTCTTAGGTTGACCCCTATATGCCATATCATGCAGGTAATAACATATTTCCAAATTGTTTCATATGCCTTTTCGATGTGCGAGGCCGAGTTTTTTCTATTGCGTGGCGACAATGGTTCGTTGAAGTTACCAATCATCATCCATTTGTCTTTCGCTTTTGGGCTTATACACACTAATGAAGGCCCTAGGTGGCGCCTCTCCCTAGCATGGGGATCTTCATAGACCAAAATGCCCCGCTGCCTTAGGCCATGGGGAAACAAAATGCTCCAGTCATGTGTGGTTGCGCCCCTTCCTTCTTAACATTTCGATCCCACATTATTGGTTGTCATCGGTCTTAGATTGACCCCTATATTCCAAATCATGCAGGTTCAGAATAATAATATATTTCAAAATTGTTTCATATGCCTTTTCAATGTACGAGGCTGAGTTTTTTCTTTCATTTGTGTGGTGTCAATGGTTCGTTCAAGTCACCAATCATCATCCATGGCCCTTTCACTTTTGGGCTTATTCAGACCAACGACTACCCCATGCGATACCTTTCCCGAGCATGGGGTTTTCCATAGACAAAAATGACCCGTCCTCTCACGCCATGGGGAAATAAAACGCTCCAGTCACATGTGATTGTGCTCCTTGCTATGACATACCTACCGTCATTATTGGTTGTCATAGGTCTTAGGTTGATGCCTATATGACAAATCATGCAGGGTACATAATAATAACTTAATTCTAAATTGTTTAATATGCCTTTTCGATGTGCGAGGCTGCGTTTTTTTTCTTTTGCATGGAAACTATGGTTCATTCAAGTCACAATCATAATCCATGGCTCTAACTTTTGGGCTTATTCACACTAACAGCGACCCCATATGGTGTCTCTCCCGAGCATGGGGTTCTTCATACACAAAAATACCCCACTGCCTCAGGCCATGGGGAAATAAAATGCTCCTGTCATGTGTGGTTGCCCCCCTTCTTGCTTTAACATTCATATCCCACATTATTGGTCATAATAGGTCTTAGGTTGACCCCTATATGCCAAATTGTGCAGGTAATAACATATTTCTAAACTGTTTCATATGCCTTTGCGATATGAGAGGCTGGTTTTTTTTCCTTTGGCTGGAGACAATGGTTCGTTCAAGTCACCAATCATCATCCATGGCTCTTTCACCTTTGGGCTTATTCACATTAACGACAACCCCATGTGTTGCCTCTCCCAAGATTGGGGTTCTCCATAGTAAAAAATGCCCCGCTGCCTCAGGCCATGGAGAAAAAACACTGCAGTCATGTGTGACTATGCCCACTTCTTGATTTAACATTCCTATCCCACATTACTGGTTGTAATAGCTCTTAGGTTGACCCCTATATGCCAAATTGTGAAGGTAATAAAAAAATTCTAAATTGTTTCATATGACTTTTCGATATCCGAAGTTGAGTTTTTTTTGTGTGGCCACAATGGTTCATTCAAGTTACCAATCATCATCCATGGCTCTTTTGTTTTTGAGCTTATTCACACTAGCGAGGACCCCAGGTGGTGCCTTTCCCGAGCATGGGGTTCTCCTTAGACAAAAATACCCCGCCGCCTCAGGCCATGCGGAAACAAAACGCGCAAGTCATGTGTGGCTGCACCCCCTTCTTGCTTTAACATTCTTATGTGAAATCATGTGAGGCCGAGTTTGTTATTGCGTTCCCACAATGGTTCATTCAAGCCACCAATCACCATCCATGGCTCTTTATTTTTTGGGCTTATTCACACTAACGATAACCTCATGTGGTGTCTCTGCTGAGCATGGGGTTCTCCATAGACAAAAATGTCACGCCGCCTCAGACATTGGGAAACAAAATGCTCTAGTCACGTGTGGTTGTGCCCCTTCTTGCTTTAAATATTCCTATCCCACATTATCCATTGTCATAGGTTTTAGGTTGACCCCGATATGCCAAATCATGCAGGTTACAGAATAATAACATATTTTCAAACTGTTTCATATGCCTTTTAGTTGTGCGAGGTTGAGTTTTTTTGTCTTCTGCATGGCGACAATGATTCCTTCAAGTCACCAATGATCATACATGGATCTTTAGATTTTTGGCTTATTCACACTAACCACGACCCCACATGGTGCCTCTCGTGAGAATGGGCAATAGACAAAAATGCCCCGCAGCCTCAGGCCATGAGGAAACAAAATGCTCCAGAGACGTGCCTTTGCGCTCCTTCTTGCTTTAGCATTCCTATGCCACATTGTTGGTTGTCATAGGTCTTAGGTTGACCCTTTATTCCAAATCATGTAGGTAATAAGATATTTCTAAATTATTTCATACGCCTTTTTGATGTGCGAGGCCGAGTTTTTTTTGCGTGGTAACATATTTCTAAATTATTTCACAGGTAATAACATTCAAATTACCAATCATCATCCCTGGCTCTTTTGCTTTTGGGCTTATTCACACGAATGACGGCCTCATGTGGTGCTTCTCCCGAGCATGGGGTTCTCCATAGACAAAAAATGCCCCGCCGCCTTAGGCCATGGGGAAACAAAATGCTCCAGTCATGTGTGGTTGCACCCCTTCTTGTGTTAACACTCCTACCCCACATTATTGTGTTTTATAGGTCTTAGATTGACCCCTATATTCCAAACCATGCAGGTTACAGAATAAAAACATATTTCTAAACTGTTTCATATACCTTTTTGATGTGCGAGGCCGAGTTTTTTCTTTTGTGTCGTGACAATGGTTCGTTCAAATCACCCATCATCGTCCATGGCTCTTTCCCTTTTGGGTTTATTCACACTAACGATGACCCCATGTGGTGCCTCTCCCGAGAACGGGGTTCTCCATAGACAAAAATTCCCCGTCGCCTTAGGCCATGGGGAAACAAAATGCTACAGTCACATGTGGTTGCGCCCCTTCTTGCTTTAACATTCCTATGACAAATCACGTGAGACCGAGTTTTTTTCTTTTGCGTGGCGACAATGGCTCATTCAAGTCACCAATCATCATCCATTGCTCTTTCGCTTTTGGGCTTATTCACACTAACGACAAATCCATGTGGTGCCTCTCCTGAGCATTGGGTTCTCCATAGACAAAAATGTCCCGTCGCCTCAAGACATGGGGAAAGAAAATGCTCCTGTCACGTGTGGTTACACCCCTTCTTGCTTTAACATTAATATCCCACATTATTGGTTGTTAAAGGTCTTAGGTTGACCCCGATATGCCAAATTATGCTGGTTACAGAATAATAACATATTTTGTAAATTGTTTCATGTGCCTTTCGTTGTGCGAGGTCGAGTTTTTTTATTTTGCATGGCAACAATGGTTCATTCAAGTCACCAATCATCATCCATAGCTCTTTCGGTTTTGGGCTTATTCACACTAGCGACAACCACATGTGGTGCCTCTCCCAAGATTGGGGTTCTCAATAGAAAAAAAATGCCCCGCTGCCTGATGCCATGAGCAAATAAAATGCTCTAGACACGTGCGGTCGTGCTCGTTCTTGCTTTAACATTACTATGCCACATTATTGTTTGTCATTGGTCTTAGGTTGACCATGTATGCCAAACCATGTAGGTAATAACATATTTCTAAATTGTTTCATACACCTTTCTGATGTGCGAGGCTGAGTTTTTTTCTTTTGTGTGGCGACAATGGTTCGTTCAAGTTACCAATCATCATCCATGGATCTTTCGCTTTTGGGCTTATTCACCCTAATGACGGGCCCATGTGGTGCCTCTCCCGAGCATGGGTTACTCGATAGACAGAAATGCCCCGCCGCCTCAGACATGGGGAAACAAAACGCTCCAGTCAGGTGTGGTTGCACCCCTTCTTACTTTAACATAACTGTCCCACATTATTGGTTGTCCTAGGTTGACCCTGACATGCCAAATCATGATGGTTACAGAATAATAACATATTTTTAAATTGTTTCATATGCCTTCCGTTGTGCCAGGTCGAGTTTTTTATTTTGTGTGGCGACAATGGTTCGTTCAATTCACCAATCATCATCCGTAGCTCTTTCGCTTTTGGGCTAATTCACACTAGCGACAACCACATGTGGGGCCACTCCCAAGATTGGGGTTCTCCATAGAAAAAATGCCCCACTGCCTCATGCCATGAGGAAACAAAACAGTCCAGACACGTGCGGTAGCGCTCCTTCTTGCTTTAACATTCCTACGCTACATCATTGGTTGTCATAGGTATTAGGTTGACCGTGTATGCCAAATCATGTAGGTCATAACATATTTCTATATTCTTTCATATGCCTTTCAATGTGCAAGGCTGAGTTTTTTTCTTTTGCATGACGACAATGGTTCGTTCAAGTTACCAATCATCATCCATGGCACTTTCGCTTTTGGGCTTATTCACACTAATGACGACCCCATGTGGCGCCTCTCCCGAGCATGGGTTTCTCCATAGAGAAAAATGCCCCGCCACCTCAGGCCATTGGGAAACAAAACGCTCTAGTCATGTGTGGTTGCACCCCTTCTTTATTTAACATTCTTATCCCATATTATTGGTTGGAATAGGTCTTAGATTGACCCCTATATTTCAAATCTTGCAGGTTACCGAAAAATAACATATTTCTATATTGTTTCTGATGGGGAACATTGCATGAAAATCAAAAAAGTTCCTATGGATCACCTAAGATCTATCCATGAGAAGCATAGAAATGACATGGGAGAGTGTGTCCACCTACCCTCGTAGACCATTAAGTGGGAGCGCATAATACACGGTTGATGTAGTCGTACTCTTCACAATCAAATCGCGATCCAATCCGATGAATTACCGAATGGACGACACCTCCGTGTTCAGCACACATGCGGCTCGATGACGTCTCCTCCTTTATGATCCATCAAGCAAGGGTGGATAAGTAGATGGGATCTCAACCAGCACGGCGGCGCGGTGGAGATGGTGGTGTAGTAGTGCCGGCACGACTTCACCAAACGCTGCCGGAACCAATCTGAGGAGAAAACAGAGTTATGGGAGACCTAGGGCTCCCGTCGGGGCGTGGGAATTGGTGTGTCCAGCCCCTCCCTCTACCCTACTATATATAGGAGGCAAGGGGAGGGCTGGATTCCATCCCTAGTCCCTCCCCTAAGGAGGGGAGGCGGCGAAGGGAGGAGTCCTGCCTCCCCAAGGCACCTAGGGGGGTGCCTTCTCCCCTTAGGACTCTTCCTCCTCCACCTCTATTTAACACATGGGGATCTTGGGGATGGTTCCCCTGGCCCATGTAGGCTAGGGTGCCCCCTACATACCATGTGGGCCCCGGGGCAGGTGGACCCCAGACCCCTTTCGGCACTCCCGGTATAATACCGATAATGCCCAAAACTTTTCCGGCGACCAAAACATGACTTCCTATATATAAATCTTTACCTCCGGACCATTCCGGAGCTCCTCATGATGTCCTGGATCTCATCTGGGACTCCAAACAATATTCGTTCACGAACATACTTTTCCCAATACTACTCTAGCGTCACCGAACGTTAAGTGTGCGGACCCTACGGGTTCAAGAATCATGTAGACATGACAAACACACCTCTCCGGTCAATAACCAATAGCGGGACCTGGATCCCCATAGAGGTTCCCACATATTCCATGAAGATATTTTATCGGTTGAATCACGATGTCGAGGATTCGGTTAATCCCGTATGCAATTCCCTTTGTCCAGCGATAGGTTACTTGCCCGAGATTCGATCGTCGGTATCTCCATACCTAGTTCAATCTCATTACCGAAAAGTCTCTTTACTCGTTTTGTAATACAAGATCCCGTGACTAACTAATTGGCCACATTTCTCGCAAGCACCTTACGATCTAGTATTGTCGAGAGGGCCTAGAGATATCGTCATACAGAGTGACAAATCCCAGTACTGATCCATGCAACCCGACAAACACCTTTGGAAATACCTGTAGAGCACCTTTATGATCACACATTTACAAAGTGAAGTTCGATAGGACACAAGGCATTCCTCTGATATCTGAGAGTGACATGATCTCATGGTCTAAGGAACTAATACTTGACATGAAGAAAGCTATAACAAATAACTAAACGATCTGATGCTAAGCTTACGGTTGGGTCTGTCCATCACATCATTCTCCTAATGATGTGATCTCGTTATCGAATGACAACTCATATCTATGGTTAGGAAAGCTTAACCATCTTTGATCAACGAGCTAGTCTAGTAGAGGCTTACTAGGGACACGGTGTAATCTATGTATTCACACATGTATTTAAGTTTCCGGTCAATACAATTATAGCATGAATAATAAACATTTATCATGAACAGGATATATGATAGTAACCATTTTATTAGTGCCTCTAGGGCACTTGCAATAGAGTCAATAATCTATTTCACGTCGCCATATGATTAACACCCAATGAATTCTAGGGTTTGATCATGTTTTTCTTGTGAGAGAGGTTTTAGTCAACGGGTATGCAACATTCAGATCCGTTTGTACTTTGAAAATATCTATGTCTATAATGCTCTATATGGAGCTACTCTAGCTAACTGCTCCCACTTTCAATACGTATCCGGAATGAGACTCAGATTCAACCAGATCTGTGTCAAAGGTGCATCGACGTAGCCCTTTATGATGAACTCTTTATCACCTCCATAACCGAGAAACATTTCCTTAGTGCTCTTTAGAGACCTAAGGATATTCTTGACCGCTGTCCAATGATCTACTCCTGGATCAATTTGGTACCTCCCTGTCAGACTTATGGCAAGGCACACATCATGTCTGGTACACAACATGGAATATGTTATAGAGCCTATGGCCGAGGCATAGGGGATGACTTTCATCCTTTCTCTTTCTTATACAATGGTCAAGTTTTGAGTCTTACTCAACCTCACACCCCTACAATATAGGAAAGAACTCCTGCTTTGACCGACCCATTTGAACTCCTTTAAAAACTTGTCAAGGTATGTGTTGTGTGAAAGTCTTATCAGGTGTATTGATCTATCTCTATAGATCTTCATGCCCAATATGTAAGCAGCTTTGCCCGGGTCATCCTTTGAAAATCTCCTTTCAAACAACCCTTTATGCTTTGGAGAAATACTACACCATTTCCAATCAACAATATGTCATCCACATATACTATCAGAAATGCTATAGAGCTCCAACTCACTTTCTTGTGAATACAAGTTTCTTCATAAACTTCATATAAATCAAAAATCTTTGATCACCTCATTAAAGCGTATATTCCAACTCCGAGATGCTTGCACCAGTCCATAGATGGACCGCTGGAGCTTGCGTACTTTGTTAGCATCTTTAGGATCGACAAAACCTTCTGGTTGCATCATATACAGCTCTTCCTTAAGGAAACCGTCAAGGAACGCTGTTTTGATGTCCATCTGCCAGATTTCATAATCGTAGTATGCGGCAATTGCTAACATAATTCTAACAAACTTAAGCATCGCTACGGGTGAGAAAGTCTCATCGTAGTCCACTCCTTGAATTTGTCAAAAACCTTTTGTGACAAGTCCAGCTTTATAGCAGTAACATTACCATCCGCGTCCGTCTTCTTCTGATAGATCCACTTGTTCTCGATGGCCTCCCGGTCATCGGGTAAGTCTACCAAAGTCCACACTTGGTTCTCATACATGGATCCTATCTCGGATTTCATGGACTCAAGCTATTTGTCGGAATTCGGGCTCATCATTGCTTCTTCATAGTTTGTAGGTTCGCCGTTGTCTAACAACATGACTTCTAGGACGGGATTTCCGTACCAATGTGATGCGGAAGATGTCCTGGTCGACCTACGAAGTTTAGTAGTAACTTGATCCAAAGTTTCATGATCATAATCATTATCTTCCTCTCCGGTTGGTGTAGGCATCGCAGGTACTGCTTTCTATGAGGTGGTACTCTCCAGTTCGAGAGAAGGTACAATTACCTCATCAAGTTCTACTTTCCTCCCACTATCTTCTTTCGAGAGAAACTCCATCTCTAGAAAGGACGCATTCTTGGCAGCATAGAACTTGCCCTCAGATCTGTGGTAGAAGGTATACCCAATGGTGTCTTTAGGGTATCCTATGAAGACACACTTCTCCGCTTAGGGTTCAAGTTTACCAGGGTGAAGCCTTTTGGCATAAATGTCGCATCCCCAAACTTTAAGAAATGATAGCTTAGGTTTCTTGCCAAACCATAGTTCATACGGTGTCGTCTCAACGGATTTAGACAGTGTCCTATTTAAAGTGAATGCAGCTGTCTCTAATGCATAACCCCAAAACGATAGTGGCAAATCGGTAAGAGACATCATAGAATGTTACATATCCAACAAGGCATGGTTACACCATTACACCATGGTGTTCCAGGCGGCATGAGTTGTGAAACAATTCCACATTGTCTTAAATGAGCGCCAAACTCGTAACTCAAATATTCACCTCCATGATCAGATCGTAGAAACTTTATTTTCTTGTTATGATGATTCTCCACATCACTCCGAAATTCCTTGAACTTTTCAAATGTTACAGACTTGTGTCTTATTAAGTAAATTGATACGTCTCCGTCATATCATTTTTGATTTTTCCATGCCAATATTCTACAACTTTTACATACTTTTGGAAACTTTTTATACTATTTTTGGGACTAACATATTGATCCAGTGCCCAGTGCCATTTCCTGTTTGTTGCATGTTTTTTGTTTCACAGAAAATCCATATCAAACGGAGTCCAAACGGGATAAAAACTGATGGAGATTTTTTTGGAATATATGTGAATTTTGGGAAGTGGAATTAATGCGAGACGATGCCCGAGGAGCCCACGAGGGTGAGGGGCGCGCCCTGGGCCCTCGTGGCCACTCCGTAAGTCGGTTGGTGTCCTTCTTTCGCTGCAATAAAGCTAATATCCGGATAAAAATTGTGTCCAAATTTCAACCCAATCGGAGTTATGGATCTCCAGGAAATTAAGAAACAGTGAAAGGGCAAAATCAGAGAATGCAAAAACGGAAGGAAACAGAGAGAGAGATCCAATCTCAGAGGGGCTCTCACCCATCCGCTGCCATGGAGGCCATGGACCAGAGGGTAATCCCTTCTCCCATCTAGGGGGAAGGTCAAGGAAGAATAAGAAGGAGGGGCCCCTCTCCCCTCTCTCCCGGTAGCGCCGGAACGCCGCCGGGGCCATCATTGTCACCGCAATCTACACTAACACCTCCGTCATCTTCACCAACATCTTCATCACCTTACCCTATCTATCTACAGCGGTCCACTCTCCCTCAACCCATTGTACCCTCTACTTGAACATGGTGCTGTATGCTTCATATTATTATCCAATGATGTGTTGCCATCCTATGATGTCTGAGTAGATTTTTGTCGTCCTATTGGTAATTGGTGAATTGCTATGATTGGTTTAATTTGCTTGTGGTTATGTTGCTGTCCTTTGGTGCCCATCATATGAGCGCGCGTGTGGATCACACCATAGGGTTAGTTGTATGTTGATAGGACTATGTATTGGAGCGCAAGAGTGACAGAAGCTTCAACCTAGCATAGAAATTGATGCATACGGGATTGAAGGGGGACCAATATACCTTAATGCTATGGTTGGGTTTTACCTTAATGAACGTTAGTAGTTGCGGATGCTTGCTAATAGTTCCAACCATAAGTGCATAGAATTCCAAGTCAGGGATAACATGCTAGCAGTGGCCTCTCCCACATAAAACTTGCTATCGTTCTAGTAAATTAGTCAATTGCTTTGTACAATTTCGCAACTCCTACCACCACTTTTACACACTCGCTATACTAACTTTATTGTGTCTTTATCTAAACAACCCCTAGTTTTTATTTGCGTGCTCTTTATTATCTTGCAAACCTATCCAATAACACCTATAAAGTACTTCTAGTTTCATACTTGTTCTAGGTAAAGCGAATTTCAAGCGTGCGTAGAGTTGTATCGGTGGTCGATAGAACTTGAGGGAATATTTGTTCTACCTTTAGCACCTCGTTGGGTTCGAAACTCTTACTTATCGAAAGAGGCTACAATTGATCCCCTGTACTTGTGGGTTATCAAGACCTTTTTCTGGCGCCGTTGCCGAGGACTTATAGCGTGGGGGAATATTCTCGTGTGTGCTTGTTTTCTTTATCAATAAGTAGTTTTTATTCTCTGTTCTAAGTTGTTCTGTATCTTTGTTTATGGACATGGAACACAAAATACCAAAAAAATTAGGTTTACTTGCTACGCATGGAGATGGGGAACCTCCTAAAATCCTAGATGCTCATTAAGTGAAAGATATTATGTACTACTTTAATTATCCCGAGAAAACCCCATTGAATTATGTTATGGGAGACACGTTGGATCAACATGAATACTTTAGGGATTATCGCTTGACTCAAAAAGGGAAACTATTATGGGATCAAATTTATATGTTGCATTGGTATGCTCGGCAACTATGCTTGAGATATGATTATACTTGTTGCTCTAGGATGAAGGCTCCACACCTTCCCTTTTCATGCAAATTTAATGATGATAAAACCTTGGCTTCTTATGCTAATGGTATATATGATTACTATGATGTGGAACAAATAGAAGAATTCATTGCTTTTATAGGTGCTTATGAAATTGAATATTGTTTAAAGAGTGTGAAAATCTTGATGATGTTGTTTACAGACTTGAAAATTTTGCTATACTTAAATATTGCTATGAGAATTATGAATTCAATTCCGATATTGATGATTTTATTGAGAGAGTCTCCGCTGTCCAAGAAGAGACTAATATTTTGCAGGACTCTATGGAAGAAGAAATTAATGACATTGTGAGCTCATTGGATGAAAAAGATGAGGAGGAGAGCAAAGAACAAAAGGAGAAAGAGTGGATTAGCTACCCGTGCCCTCCTTCTAATGAGAGTAACTCTTCAACTCATACATTGTTTAATTTCCCTTCGAGCTTACCGAAGGATGATTGCTATGATGGTTGTTATGATCCCGTTGATTCTTTTGAAATATCCCTTTTTGATGATGCTTGCTATGCTTGTGGCCAAGATGCCAATATGAATTATGCTTATGGAGATGAACTTTCTATAGTTCCTTATGTTAAACATGAAATTTTTTCTATTGCACCCACGCATGATAGTTCTATTATCTTTTTGAATTCTCCCGACTACACTATATCGGAGAAGTTTGCCCTTATTAAGGATTATATTGATGGGTTGCGTTTTAATACTACACATGATGATTTTGATAGATATAATATGCATGTGCTTGCTCCTCCTGCTTGCAATTATTATGAGAGAGGAACTATATCTCCACCTCTCTATGTTTCCCACACGATAAAATTGCAAGAAACTGCTTATGCTATGTATTGGCCTTTACTTTGTGTGCATGAATTGTTCTTTTATGACATGCCGATGCATAGGAAGAGAGATAGGCTTTGTCATTACATGATATATGTTACTTTGTGCTCACTACTAAATTACAAATCATTGTTAATTAAAATTGGCTTTGATATACCTTGGGCTTCGGGTGGATCCATTACTTGAGCACTATATGCCTAGCTTAATGGCTTTAAAGAAAGCGCTGCCAGGGAGACAACCCAGAAGTTTTTTAGAGTCATCTATTTCTGTTGAGTGCTTTTATAAAGTACAATTCCATTGTATTGTAAAAATAACGTGCCAAGATTTGCCTTTAGGATGTTTACATTGCTTGTTGGTTTGTGTGGTGCAAAACAGAAACTTTGGCTGTAGTGCGCGATATTTTTACTGGAACGTCAGACAGTTCTGAAACTTTTTGCACTTCCTTTATATACAAATTGTTTATTTTTCCTAATTGTTTCAGAATTTGTGGAGTACCATAAGTATGGTGAATGTTCAGTTTACTACAGACTATCCTGTTTAAGACAGATTTTGTTTTTGATGCATAGTTTGCTTGTTTTGATGAAACTATCAATTTCTATAAGTGGATTAAGCCATGGAAAAGTTATATTATAGTAGCTAAAATGAAAAAATAAAATATGAATTGATTTGCAACAGTACTTAGAGTAGTGATTTGCTTTATTATATTAACGGATCTTACCGAGCTTTCTGTTGACTTTTGTGTGGATGAAGTGATCAAAGATCGAGGAGGTCTCGATATGAGGAGAAGGAGGAGAGGCAAGAGCTCAAGCTTGGGGATTCCCAAGGCACCCCAAGTAAATATTCAAGGAGACTCAAGTGTCTAAGCTTGGGGATGCCACGGAAGGCATCCCATCTCTCTTCAACAAGAATCGGTATGTTTTTGGTTTCGTTTCGTTCATGTGATATGTGCAAATCTTGGAGCGTCTTTTGCATTTAGTTTTAACTTTTCTTTGATGAACCATGCTGGTATGAGATAGTCCATGGTTGATTTATAGAATTCTCTTTGCACTTCACTTATATCTTTTGAGTACGGCTTATAGAATGCTTCATGTGCTTCACTTATATCATTTGAAGTTTGGATTGCCTGTTTCTCTTCACATAGAAAACCGCCATTTGTAGAATGCTCTTTTGCTTCACTTATATTTGTTAGAGCGTGGGCATATCTTTTGTAGAAATAATTAAACTCTCTTGCTTCACTTATATCCATTTAGAGAGATGACAGGAATTGGTCATTCACATGGTTAGTCATAAAATCCTACATAAAACTTATGGATCACTGAATATGATATGTTTGATTCCTTGCAATAGTTTTGCGATATAGAGATGATAATATGTGGGAGGTACTAGTAAATGGTTGTGTTTAGTAAGAATATTGGTGTTAAGGTTCGTGATTCCCGAAGCATGCACGTATAGTCTCTCGTTATGCTATGAAGTTGGAGCATGATTTATTATTCATTGGCCTCCTTATGGGTGGCAGTCGGGGATGAGCGATGGTATTTTCCTACCAATCTATGCCCCTAGGGGCATGCGTAGTAGTACTTTGCTTCGAGGGCTAATAAACTTTTGCAATAAGTATATGAGTTCTTTATGACTAATGTGAGTCCATGGATTATACGCACTCTTACCTTTTCGCAATTTGCTAGCCTCTTCGGTACCGTGCATTGCCCTTTCTCACCTCGAGAGTTGGTGCAAACTTCGCCGGTGCATCCAAATCCCGTGATATGATACGCTCTATCACACATAAGCCTCCTTATATCTTCCTCAAAACAGCCACCATACCTACCTATCATGGCATTTCCATAGCCATTCCGAGATATATTGCCATGCAACTCCCATCATCATCATATACATGACTTGAGCATTCATTGTCATATTGCTTTGCATGATGTTTTCATGGCTTGTCTGTTTTTTTGATGTCATTGCTACGCTAGATCATTGCACATCCCGGTACACCGCCGGAGGCATTCATATAGAGTCATATTTTTGTTCTAGTATCGAGTTGTAATATTGAGTTGTAAGTAAACAAAAGTGTGATGATCATCATTATTAGAGCATTGTGCCATGTGAGCAAAGGATGATGGAAGCTATGATTCCCTTGCAAGTTGGGATGAGTCTCCGGACTTTACAAAAAAAAGAGGCCAAAGAAGCCCAAATAAAAAAGAGAGGCCAAAGAAGCCCACCAAAAAAAACAAAAAAATAAATAAATAAACAAACAAAATGAGAGAACTTGTGCTTCAGAGTAGCACCATGTTCCTCATATAGAGAGTCTCTTGACTTATCACTTTCATATACTAGTGGTAATTTTCATTATAGAACTTGGCTTGTATATTCCGATGATGGGCTTCCTCAAATGCCCGAGGTCTTCATGAGCAAGCAAGTTGGATGCACACCCACTTAGTTTCCAGTTTGAGCTTTCATACACTTATAGCTCTTAGTGCATTTGTTGCATGGCAATCCCTACTCCTCACATTGATATCGATTGATGGGCATGTCCATAGCCCGTTGGTTAGCCGCATCGGTGTGAGACTTTCTTACTTTTTGTCTTCTTTATATTTACCCCTATCATCGTACTCTATTCCACCTATAGTGCTATATCCATGCTTTGCGCTCATGTATTGCATGAGGGTTGAAAAAGTTGAAGCGCGTTAAAAAGTATGAATCAATTACTCGGCTTGTCATCGGGGTTGTGCATGATAAATACTTTGTGTTAAGAAGACAGAGCATGACAAGATTATATGATTTTGTAGGGATAACTTTCTTTACCATTGATATTTTGAAAGACATGATTGTTTGTTGGGATGCCTGAGTATTGATGTCTTTATGTCAAATTATAGACTATTGCTTTGAATCACTTATGTCTTAATATTCATCCCATGATTAGATATATGATCAAGTTTATGCTAGGTAGCATTCCACATCAAAAAATATCTTTTTTTATCATTTACCTACTCGAGGACGAGCAGGAATTAAGCTTGGGGATGCTGATACGTCTCCGTCGTATCTATAATTTTTGATTGTTTCATGCCAATATTCTACAACTTTTACATACTTCTAGCAACTTTTTATACTATTTTTGGGACTAACATATTGATCCAGTGCCCAGTGCCAGTTCCTGTTTGTTGCATGTTTTTTGTTTCGTAAAAAATCCATATCAAACGGAGTCCAAACGGGATAAAAAAAGATGGAGATTTTTTTGGAATATATGTGAATTTTGGGAAGTGGAATCAACGCGAGATGATGCCCGAGGGGCCCACGAGGGTGAGGGGTGCCCCCCAGGGGGTCAAGCGCGCCTTGGGCCCTCATGGCCACTCCGTAAGGCAGTTGGTGCCCTTCTTTCGCCGCAAGAAAGCTAATATCCGCATAAAAATCATGTCCAAATTTCAACCCAATCGGAGCTACGGATCTTCGGGAATTTAAGAAACGGTGAAAGGGTAGAATCAGAGAACGCAGAAATAGCAGGAAACAGAGAGATAGATCCATCTCGGAGGGGCTCTCGCCCCTCCGCCACCATGGAGGCCATGGACCAGAGGGGAAACCCTTCTCCCATCTAGGGGATAGGTTGTCGGTGTCAAACCGAAGGATCTCGGGTAGGGGGTCACGAACTGTGCGTCTAAGGTCGATGGTAACAGGAGACAGGTGTCACAATGTTTTCCCAGGTTCTGGCCCTCTCTATGGAGGTAATACCCTACTTCCTGCTTGATTGATCTTGATGAATATGAGTATTACAAGAGTTGATCTACCATGAGATCGTAATGGCTAAAACCCTACAAGTCTAGCCTGTATGACTGTATCCCTTCCCAGACTAAGCCCTCCGGTTTATATAGACACCGAAGGGGACTAGGGTTGTACAAAGTCGGTTACAGAGAAAGGAATCTTCATATTTAGACACCAAGCTTGCCTTTCGTGCCAAGGAGAGTCCCATCCGAACACGGGAGGGAGTCTTCGGTCTTGTATCTTCACAGCCCATTAGTCTGGTTCATGTCCAACAGGCCGGGCGCCCGAGGACCCATTAGTCCAGGACTCCCTCAGTAGCCCCTGAACCAGGCTTCAATGACGAATTGTGCGGCACGCAGATTGTCTTCGGCATTTCAAGGCGGGTTCCCCTTTCCGAATACTCCAAGATTGTCTTTGGGCTGAACGAACGTGTCCGGAGCTACAACACAAGTACCACACATAGAGCCGTAGAGAGTATAGTATTTCACGAGTCCCATCCACTGACAACTTTTTGCAAGACGACATCACGTCTGCCCGGTCATTATTTTGAACCGTTTTCATCTGCCGTTCCACGTTTCGAGATGCGGTTTGCATTGGCACATCTTGTCAAAGCAGAGATCGTGTCCCTTTATTGCGGGATTATCATCAATACGGGCGTCGGTAATCCAACCGCCCCGTTTGCGCAGCCCTTGGGAATAGGTGAGTTTTAAGGCGAGTGGGGAGGCGTTCGACATTCACTGCCTTTATAAAGGGATAAGGATTCCGTTTCTTCACCAACGCCTTCTCTCTTCCTCTGCCCTTCCATTCTCGAGCTCCAGCACCCAAGTTCTCATCTTTTCTGCCTCAAGCAAGCACTCGGCCATGTCTGGATCTGGAGGACAAGGCAAGTGGATGGCCTCCTCTGTCAAGGAGAAGGACATCACCGAGCTTCGGGCGGCCGGGTATCTGGAAAAGGAAATCGCCCACCGTCTTCCGTCAAAGGGGCAAGTCATCCCCACACCGAAGCCTAACGAGAGGGTGGTGTTCATCCCTCATTTCATCCGCGGGTTAGGGTTTCCACTCCACCCTTTCGTCCGCAGACTGATGTTTTACTAAGGGCTAGATTTCCATGATCTATCTCCGAACTCTTTCCTCAACATCTCGACATTCATTGTCGTGTGCGAGGCTTTCCTTCGCGTCCAACCCCACTTCAGACTGTGGCTCAAGATCTTCAACGTGAAGCCGAAGGTGATGGACGGCCTACACGCGGAGTGCGGAGGAGCCATGGTGAGCAAGATGCCCAACGCCACATGGCCCAAAGGTACTTTTGTGGAGACTGTCAAGGAGTGGCAGAAACTATGGTTCTATATCACAGAGCCCCGCGACGCCACCTGGGCCGCGGCTCCCGAATTCAAGTCCGGAGCTCCAATGCGGCTTACCTCCTGGATGGAGAAGGGCCCAAATTGGTCTTCATCAGACGAGCTGATAGCGCTGCAAACACGCATCTAGAGCGTGGTGGACAAAAACATCAAGCTCGTCAACGTGATCCAGGTGATGCTAGTTCAACGGATCCTCCCCTGCCAAAGCCGAATCTACCCTCGACGGGAATTTGATCCGGAGAAGCACCAAACCTTGGAAAGGCTCTTCGGACCTACTCACGAAGATGCCTGGAAGTTGCTCTTTAAGGGCAATGAGAAGCCGCCAGTCATAGATTCAGACCGTGGGCACGATCTTGCCCATCCCGCTAATGTGGTAAGTCCTTCACGTCTTGGGACGCATCCTCTAGCTGCTTGTTCTAGGAGGATGTCTAAACTTTACTATATTTTTCAGGTATGGACAGAGAAAGTGGAGCGGATTCAATGTTCGGCTCCGCTGCCTGAAGAACCAGTCATCCCGCTCCTGGCAAAGATGTTGGTCCCGGCGCCCTATCAGTCGCCGGAGAAGAAGGCCAAGAATAAGGCCAAGGGGGCCAAAGGTGGCCCCCGTTGCAAGGGTGCTTCGGACGTGATGTCCGATGACGAGAAGACCCATTCCTCCGCCGCTGAGGATGACGATGAGGAGGAGGAGGAAAACAACCCTCCCCCTGATGGGGGGAGGAAGAAGAGGGCGACCTCCACAAATCTGGAGGCGGAAGCGTCCAGGAGAGGGTGTCAGATCTCGGGTTCCGGCAAAACCCTTAAGGTTCGAACACTGGGGTGCGCACGAAGACCTCCTCCCTACCGATCTATGCCCTAGCTCTCTAAGATATCGCGGACAAACTCAACAAACTCGCAACACAGAAAGACACAAGATTTATACTGGTTCAGGCCACCGTTGTGGTGTAACACCGTACTCCAGTGTGGTGGTGGTGGATTCCCTCTTGGGCTGATGAAGAATATTACAAAGGGAAGAACAACCTTATGAGGTTGAGGTGTTCTTGTGCTTGGAGAACTTGTGTGGGTGGGATGCCTCTGATTCAGTTCTCCCTCTATGGTGGTGACTAGTTCTACTTATATAGGCCCTGGTCCTCTCCCCAAATATTGAGCGGGAACGGAGACAAGAACGACCAATTTGAAAGGGGACATCTAGTACAACTTATCCTGAAAAAAGTGGTCTTCGTCTGCAAAAGGCTCTAGTGGTGACGCCGCCTTGGGCTCCATGGTGACCTCCGTCTTGCCGTCCTTCGGGTCCTGGTCTCGTTGCACCGATATGGAAACCTTTGCTTGATGCCTTGGTACTCCGCGCCTGCGCCTGCCTCCTTAGCACCAAAGAGGAAACAAGGACGCTGCACGCGATGGTGGTTGCCTGGCACCCGCCTGGTGTCGATCGTCATGGATCACGTCACGAGAACCTCGCGAGGTTTGCCATGCCTTGATCTCTCCGCTCCTCGTGATCCTGCCTGGCAAGGCCGCTCCTGAGGAGGTCTTGTGTCGTCCGCCTCGCGAGGCTTGGCCCATCACGAGGGTCTTAAATGCCTTGTTGATGAAGATGGGTCGTACAGGCCTGCTAGCATAGCCACGCCGTGGGCCGCAGGTAGGCAAGTCTGGGGACCCCCTTTCCCAAAACGATGACAGTAACCCCCGGGCCCAAGGCGCGCTCGGGCTTGGCTTCGAGGCGAAGCCAAAGGTCAAGCACGGAGCGCCGCGGGCCCCAAAAGCCAGCGGCCTCGGTTGACGCATGGAGGTTGATTGGACGTGGGTGTCTCCGCTTCCCCATGCTGCCTCAGCAACTGCCCATCTTGAAAAAAAGGCTGGCACAAACAGTGCCTATCTTCATTGCTTCCTTCGCCTCGCTCAGATCCCCTTCCTTGCGCCCTGCTTCCAAAATCCTCAGATATGCTTCCATCTCTTCCCGCACCAGCGACTGATGGCACCGCGCAAGGTCAAGCCCTCGGCCTCGCTGGCTTGGTACGAGCCTGCCCTCGACGCACCCAACTTCTCAGGGAAGAGCCTTGCCTCCACGCGCCTGCTGACGGCGGGGGAGAGCAACGAGGGGGGAGAGATGGAGCTCCGACTTGCTTCCGAGGTGCCGGAGCCTGAGGGAAGCACCTTCTACCCCTTCTTCACGGGCAGCATCGTCGCCGGGTTGGTTCCTCCCTTCTCGATTTCTTCTATGAGGTTCTCGACCACTTCAGACTGCAGGCGCTGCATCGTCATCCCAACTCCATCCTCCTCTTGTCCATCTTTGCCTACTATTGCGAGGCGTACCTGGGCGTGATGTCGTCCGTGGCATTGCTGCGCCACTTCTTCTTCCTCCGCGTCACCGGCGGCCATATCTCCGGGTGCGCCAACTTCATTGCGGTCGGCTAGGCCAACTCGATCTCGAACACCGGGAAAAGGATCGACAATCCTAGGGCCAAATGGGTCATGATGAATGCCAAGCGCGCTCATCCACACCTAGAACTGCCGATGAAGGCGCCCCAGTCTGACAAGGGGTGGACCCGTGCAGGGCTCGCTGACGAGCGGGCATTGTCAGTGCTGGAGCAGGTGAAGACCGGCCTGATGCCGGGCAACGCAAAAGCGGCCAAGGTGACAGGTGTCGTGGTTCTAAGTCTAACAGTAGAATGGGGTAGGTATGGAGAGGCAAGATCCTAGCCATGGAGTAGTTGTATACGCAAGGGATTTACGAGTTCAGGCCCTTCTCGGAGGAAGTAACAGCCCTACGTCTCGGAGCCCGGAGGCGGTCGACTGGATTATCTGCGTATGTGTTATAGGGTGCGAACCCTTCTACGTGGAGGGTGGCTTATATAGAGTGCCCCAGGACCCCAGCCAGCCCACGTAGTAGAGGGTTTAAGGTGCGTTAAAGCTAGGTGTTACTGGTAACGCCTTACATAAAGTGTCATTAAGGTCATAAAGACTATTTAACTACAGACCGTTTGGTCACCGAGTGGCTCCTGGACTCTTGGTGGTCGAGTGGGTCTTCATAGTCGAGTATCTTTGAATCTGTCGAGTGGAAGCCTACCAGGTCGATTGGAAGGCTGCTTCTCTTGTGAATGTCCTTGTGGAGGGTACCTTTGGGCAGGTCTATGACCCTACCCCAGATACATGACTTCATCATTAGCCCCCTAATGGATCGAGGTTTGAGTGAGGAAGGAGTTGATAATCTTTCCGACCTGTTCTTCATGTTGTGAGTGCGTCTTACTCTGGATCAATGACCTTTTAGTGATGGCATCAACTTCTCTTTCAGTCGCCTTGATCCATTCTTCACGTTTGTCGAGTGAACTTTGTAAACCTGAGGATTTCCGAGTGACGGATCTGAGGAAATCTGTTATCTGACGAGTTGCTCTGCGGTTAGCGGATTTCGCGGGATCCGAATTTTGGGAAGCGCACGAAGCGGAGAAAACCGCGGCACTCGGATGGGATAAGACGATGACGCCTCGATCCTCGCGCCGCCTTTTTCGCCACGTATCGTGCGCGTGCCTGTTGCGGGATTGTGACGGGATTGCCTGGGCCTACCGGTCAGCCACTCGGAAGCGACCCCATATAAAGCGTTGGACGGGCATTTTGAGCGGTCGTCCTCGACTTCTCCTCTCTCCGCCTCCAAAACTTTCTCGCCACGCTCTCCGTCTATCCAGCGCCGAAGCTCGGTACTTTTCTCGCCGGCGACCATGGTGAAGGACAAGACTGCCGCCCTGGAACGGGTGAAGAAGACGACAGCGAAGGCCAAGGGGAGAGCGCCCGGTCGGGCGGTTCCTCTTCACGGTCCAAGCTGCCGCGAACTGGGTCCTAGGAGGCGGATCGATCGACCATCACCGAGAAAGATCTCACCGATCCGCCAACGGGACTGATCCCCATGGTTCGGCGAGGCTTCCGGCACGGATTGGCAACCGTAGCTTTGAAGAGGGTGAGTCGTCCTCCTGGCCACCCACGTAGATAGGGGTTTCTCGCCGCCAAATCCTTTTTTCCGGGGTTTTGAACTTTTTGGAGTGCAACTCCACCATTTCCTCAAACTCCATTGTGTATCTTGCTGCTTCGTTTAGCTCTGCGAAATTTCTTGGGTTGTCGACCGCATTGGGGTCTTTTCAAGAACATATTCACTGTCGCTCTCGGGACGGTGAAGAAAGCGAGCCCGAATGACGAGAGGACCCAAGTAATCAAATGTGTGGGGACTCGGGTCCAGATGAGGGGAAGAGCGCCTTTCCAGCTAAGACTCTCCCGACTCGGTTAGAGGTGGCAATCGACCTGGTTTTATTGCCAAGACCAGCCGGCCTTGGGCAATGATTGGGCTCCCTCCTTTCTCCATGAGTCGAGTGAACAAGCCATCTTCCCCGAAAGTGTTACCGGAGGAGAAGGCCCAAGTAAAGCTGCTGATGGGCGTGTAGTCCAGCTTATTAGCGATGGGGTGACCGGCATGGATCTCCTGGAGGTTTTTCTCCGACGGCGTATTCAGCCACTCCAATACCGAGGTCATCCGATGTGGATGTACTCTGGTACGGATGATAACACTCGGGTCCATCCGGAGGAGGTTAATGACGCTATACTGGAGAAGTGGATGACTGCCATCACAGGAAATAAAGACAACCCTCGCGGAGCTAGGAGAATTCCACCACTCGACCAGAGTTACCAACCAGACAAGGTATCACCGCTTATCTCCGACTGTGATTCTGCTGCATTCATTCTGTTTTGATGTCAATTTTGTCGACTGACTTTCACCTTGTTTTGTTGTCTTCTAGGTCACCACTGAGATGTACTCGATGCCCAACGGGGCGCAGGAAACAACCGAAGAAGAAGAAGGAAGTGGAGGTGAGAGTCCGAAGGAATGGGAGTCCAACGGCGAGGAGGATGAGGAGGATAATGGCTCTGATGATGAGGAGGAGGAGGAAGAAGAGGAGGAAGACGTCGACCCTCCTCGCTCGGAGGGAAGGTCTAAGTTGACGCACGACCCGGCGGCCGGGCGCGGTAAAGCTGTTGTGCCCACCGGTCAGTCGACGAAGCGACCTAGCACAACTTCTCCCGCGCCGACTGAGAAGCCTCCGAAGCAACCTCGAGCGACGTCGTCAAAGCCGGCGAAGGCCCTGCCCAAGATGCGAATGGTCATCCCCACCATCTCCGGGTAACCAACAGAACCTTGTATTTCCTTTTTCAACATGAGTGAACTTTTGGTCGACTTGATGACTGATCAGCCGACTCTTGAAATCTACAGCGCCGCTACCTCCGAGACTTCAGCCCAGCACGATGATCAGGAAATGGAGGATGCGGCCACTTCCAATCTTGGTAAGATCTCTGAGGTTTAACTTTTAGCCGACTGGAGCTTTTTAGTCGATTGGCCTTCCATGTTTACTTCTGGATCTCTCGTGTAGTTCCGCCTCACGTAATTGATCTCCCCGATGATGACGAGGAAGCGCCATTGAGGAAGAGGAGGAACAAGAAAGTGCCTGCTGGCAAGGCTGCTCAAGTCGCGGTGACTCCTGAGACGCTGATTCCTGAGGGAGGCAACCCCACTCGGACTTCTGTATCTTTTGATGTACCGCTGACAAGCGCCCGACCCACTTCGTCGACTGCTGATGCACCATCTCTCTTTGCTACACACCACGTCCCGGAAGACCAAGTAAGTGCTGCTAAGGAGGCCATACGCCGGGCAGGGATCATGATGGAACAGGTGAAAGTGGCTCGAGAGGCAAGTCAGGCGGCCTATGATGCCAGTTCAGCTCTCCAGAGCAATGTCCATGTAAGTCAGTCGTCGCTTGCTTTGTTACGATATACTATCTCAAACTGCTTTCTTACGGAGATTTCCATATCTGTACACCCTTTGGGTGTGTGTGTCGTTGAACTTTTGTGGGGCACGCTGAGTGCACCCACCGGTGTAGTCCCGAGACTATGGTCGATTGCGTGCGATCGGCTATAGTCTTTATGATGTGATCTTCTTCACTCGACCGGACGGACCAAGTCGAATGGAACTGTAAACCGGTGGGGCACGCTAAGTGCACCCACGGGTGTAGTCCCGAGACTATGGTCGATTGCGTCTGATTGACTATAGTCTAAAGAACTGTTTTTTTCTGCGGTGACGGCGACAATTAGCCATGTTTTTAGAATTATAACCTTTTTGCCTCTTTTGGTGTTGATCGAACCAAATTGGTAAACCAGTGGGAACACGCTGAGTGCACCCGCTGGTGTAGTCCCTAGACTCTTGTAGAATGTTTTTATTCGACCGTAGTCTTAGAAATGCTACTATTTTTCCTTAGTCACTTTCGGAAGTGATCTGTCTTTGGTGTCTTTCGTTGGTTGTCTCTTTGTAGAAATCTTGCGAGCTTGTGGCTCGCTATCTTGAGTTAGAGAAAAGCAGATTCAGCTCAACCTCGATTTGAAGCTTGCTCGGGAGAATTTGCGAAGGCAAAGGATGAAGCAAAAGGCATGGCTGGTGAGAATTTTTGACGATCGCCTCTGTTTTTCTGCTCATTCTCAACTCTGTTCTCATTGTTGCTTTGCGAGATAAACTGGAAGAGACTTTGAAGAAGAAGGACCTTGACCTTGCAGAGGCACGTATAGGCGGCTTTGGAGAAAACAAAGCTCATCAAGAGAAGCTTGCCTCGGTCGACAAACTTGAAGATGAAAATGCCAAGCTGAAAGCCTCTCTTGACGCTGCTAACACGGAAGTCGGTCGGTGAAGAACGACAAGAATGTTACGTCGACAAGGTTGGCGGTGGCGGGAAGCGAAACGACCTGGAGATTTATCTTGGAGGGTTCGCCAAGAAGCTGTTTCTCATGCTTGAAGGTAATCTCTTTTATCCAACTGTCTTGCTCTCACCGGCTCATCACATGATCTTCATTTTGAGTCTGAGTTGTGTTTTCAGAATTCTGCCAAAACTTTGAAGAAGAAACCAGTCGAGTGGAAACCAGCTTGGACCCCATCAACTCTCCTGTGAAGGACGAAGCTGCTATGAATGTGCTCCGACTCGAGTCTCGTGTTGCTAGCGTAGTGGATTATCTTGCTCGATTGAAAGTTGCGATTGTCGCTGGTCGACTCGACTCTCTGGCGTAACAGACTCTCCGAATGATCTTGAATCTCGATGACTCGACTGAATGAGATTCCAAGTCGAGTGCAAGAATGGAAAAAGTCATCTGCCGGTGTGGTGCTGATGTTGCTCTATCTCGGTTCGTGTCCCTTTGCAAAGAAGCGCAAGAGCACAAGCTGGTGTCTCTCAAGGTTGCCAATACCAGGAAGCACGACTTCAGATCTTTCATGGAGACTTTCATCGCTGCTGCTACCCGTATTGTTGACGGAATCGACCTCGACCAGTTTGTTGCACCTTCCGGTCCTCCGCCGAGGAGTAAAAACTTCTAAGTCCCACTTTAAATTTGCCTCGGAATGCCGAGTGGTTTCGTAATCGATAAACTCTAACGGGCTTAACGCTCGGCGCCTTTGGATCCATAGGACATTTATCGAACTTGGTTTTCCTTTAACATGCTTTGCTTGCATTCGAGAGAACTTTATTCCTCATTCAGAAGATATTCCGTTGAAATTCCAATCGACTTGTGCTTCATCTATCCTGCAGGTAGAGGTGAAACACAGACTGCGACTGACCTTGTCGTCCTTACGGATCAGAACGAACCGCACGTTGTGCTTGTGGCGAAGCTCCGAAGGAGGAGGTAGCAGTCGACCTGCACCTCGTCGTCTTTGCGGATTGGGACGGACTGCACGTTGTACTTGTGGCGAAGTTCCGAAGGAGGAGGTAGCAGTCGACCTGCACCTCGTCGTCCTTGTGGATTAGGATGGACCGCACGTTGTACTTGTAGCGAAGCTCCGAAGGAGGAGGTAGCAGTCGACCTGCACCTCGTCGTCCTTGCGGATTGGGATGGACCGCACGTTGTACTTGTGGCGAAGCTCGAAGGAGGAGGTAGCGATCGACCTGCACCTCGTCGTCCTTATGGATTGGGATGAATTCCTTACTTAGGCGAAAGCACTGGGCTGCAGCTAAGCCTCCGAGTGGGAGGTTTGCTCTCCACTCGGTAGGAATTTTATTACTTAGGCGAGCACTGGGCTGCAGCTAAGCCCCCGAGTGGGAGGTTTGCTCTCCACTCGGTAGGATTTTTATTACTTAGGCGAGCACTGGCTGCAGCTAAGCCCCGAGTGGGAGGTTTGCTCTCCACTCGGTAGGATTTTTATTACTTAGGCGAGCACTGGCTGCAGCTAAGCCCACGAGTGGGAGGTTTGCTCTCCACTCGGTAGGATTTCTATTAGTTAGGCGAGCACTGGCTGCAGCTAAGCCCCGAGTGGGAGGTTTGCTCTCCCTCGGTAGGATTTCTATTACTTAGGCGAGCACTGGCTGCAGCTAAGCCCCAGTGGGAGGTTTGCTCTCCACACTGTAGAATTTTTATCACTTTGGATGTTTAAGGCTAATCCTTGGGCTGTTATAAGCCCCGAGTGGGAGGCTGGCTCACCACTCGGCAGGGTTTGAATACTTAGGCGAGTACTTGACTGCAGCTAAGCCTCCGAGTGGGAGGCTGGCTCGCCACTCGGTGGGATTTTGGATACTTAGGCGAGTACTTGACTGCAGCTAAGCCTCCGAGTGGGAGGCTGGCTCGCCACTCGGTAGGATTTTGGATACTTAGGTGAGTACTTGGACTGCAGCTATGCCTCCGAGTGGGAGGCTGGCTCGCCACTCGGTAGGATTTTGGATACTTAGGCGAAGCGGATTCGCAGCTAAGCCCCCGAGTGAGAGACTGGCTCGGACTCGGAAAGGATTTTTTTTTACAAACTTAGGCGAATCGGATTCGCGACTAAGCCACCCACTGGGGGAAATTTCAACAAAAAGCAATAACAATTACTGGGAAAATTACAACATTCTTGTCTTGGATAAACAAACTTCAAAAGAAATTTTATTACATCTCAACCGAGTGAGTTTTTAAGTGTAAAAGGGGCGGAGCAGCTCCGCGTTCCAAGCTCGAGGCTTGTCGATCTGGCGATCGACGTTGTAGAGATGATATGCTCCGTTGTGGAGGACTCTTGTGACGATGAAGGGACCTTCCCAAGTGGGAGCAAGCTTGTGTGGTTTCTTTTGATCCACTCGGAGGACCAAATCTCCCTCTTGGAAGGCTCGACTCTTCACATTTCTGGCATGGAATCGACGCAAGTCTTGCTGATAGATAGTCGAGCGGATCAAGGCCATCTCTCTCTCCTCTTCCAAGAGGTCGACTGCATCTTGCCGGGCTTGTTCCGCTTCTTCTTCAGAGTATAGCTTGACTCGATGCGCATTGTGAAGCAGGTCACTCGGCAGAACTGCTTCAGCTCCATAGACTAGGAAGAATGGAGTTCTCCCAGTCGACCGATTAGGAGTGGTCCTCAATCCCTAGAGAACTGATGGAAGTTCGTCGACCCAAGCTCCCGCCGCGTGTTTGATATCACGCATCAGCCGAGGTTTTAGCCCTTTGAGAATGAGGCCGTTTGCATGTTATGCTTGTCCATTCGACTGAGGATGAGCCACTAAAGCATAGTCGACCCGCGTGCCTTGAGAGGCGCAGAAGGCTTTGAACTTGTCATTATCAAAGTTTAACCCATTGTCGGTGATGATGCTATGCGGAACTCCATATCTGAATATCAACTCTCTGACGAAACTAATAGCAGTGCATGCATCGAGGTTCTTGATGGGCTTGGCTTCGATCCACTTGGTGAACTTGTCGACTGCTACTAGCAAATGGGTGAAACCGCTTCTGCCAGTTCTCAACGGTCCAATCATGTCCAGTCCCCAAACAGCGAAGGGCCAAACGAGTGGAATGGTCTTCAAGGCTGAGGCTGGCTTGTGCGACATGTTGGAATAGAACTGACATCCTTCACACTTGTCGACTATTTCTTTTGCCATTTCATTTGCTTCGGCTAGTAAAATCCGCTCGGTATGCTTTAGCCACAATGGTCCGAGAGGACGATGATGGCCATAGGTTCCCAGTGGATATCCTCAAGAATTATCGACCTTCTTACGGCGTGATACACTTCGCCGACTCGATCGCGCTTTCGTGTACAATTGTCCCTTGATCTTTGTAAAGGCCTTGGATTGACTGGACGATCCGTCGAGCCTCTTCTTCATTCTCTGGGAGCTCTTTCCTTAGGATATATGCGATGTACAGCACTTTGTCCGATCGGGAGTGATGACCACAACTTCCATAATCAGGTCGACCACGGCTGGGACCTCAACTTCATCGGATCATTGGCACTCTTTTGCTGCGGGGCTTCTTACGTGAAAGGATCCTCCTGCACCGATGGAGCATGAATGTGTTCCAAAATACATTCTTTGGGAATGGCTTCCTCTTGGACCCTATCTTCGCCAAATCATCCGCAGCTTGATTTTTCAGTCGGGGTATATGATGAAGCTCTAACCCCTCGAATTTCTTCTCCAGCTTTCTCACTGCATTACAATAACCTGCCATAGCTGGGCTTCTGACATCCCACTCTTTTATCACTTGATTAACAACCAGATCCGAGTCGCCATAGACCATAAGGCGACGCACGCCGAGTGAAATGGCCATGCGCAACCCATACAGGAGTGCTTCATATTCTGCTTCGTTGTTGGAAGAATCAAAGTGAATCTGGAGAACATACTTTAGCCTATCTCCTCGGGGGGAAACCAATACAACCCCTGCACCAGAACCGTTCAGCATCTTGGAACCATCGAAAAACATAGTCCAATGTTCCGAGTGAACTTGGGTCGGAAGTTGCTGTTCAGTCCACTCGGCGAGGAAATCTGCTATTGCTTGGGACTTGATGGCTTTCTTTGCCTCGAATTTGATATCAAGGGGAAGGAGTTCAATCGCCCATTTTGCCACTCGACCAGTTGCATCTCTGTTATAAAAAAATTCCGACAAAGGGGCATCGCTGACGACTGTAATGGAATGATCAGAGAAATAATTAGCAACCTTCTTCGTGGTCATATAGATCCCATAAACAAGCTTCTGATAGTGAGGGTATCTTTGCTTTGATGGGGTCAGTACTTCAGAAAGATAATAAACTGGGCGTTGAACTTTGAATGTTTTTCCTTCTTCTTCCTGCTCGTCTGTAAGTACGATACTGACGACTTGTCCAGTGGCTGCAATGTAAAGAAGAAAAGGCTCCTTGCTGATTGGAGCAGCAAGCATCGGCTGGGTAGAGAGCAGAGCTTTGAGCTCTACAAACGCTGCATCAGCTTCTAGAGTCCACTCGAACTTGTCTGACTTCTTCATCAGTCGGTAAAGAGGCAATGCCTTTTCACCGAGGCGAGAGATGAATCGACTTAAAGCGGCCAAGCATCCAGTAAGTTTCGGACATCGCACACGCACAGTAGGCGCTTCGTTCGAGTATGGTGCCTACCTTTTCTGGGTTAGCATCGATTCCTCGCTCGAAGCGAGAAAACCGAGTAAATTTGCACGGGAACTCCAAATGTACACTTTGATGGATTAAGCTTGATATCATACCTCCCGAGATTGGCAAATGATTCAGCAAGGTCGGTCAACAGGTCGGAACCCTTCGTGACTTGACCACTATATCATCCATGTATGCTTCCACATTCCGACCGATTTGATGAGCAAACACTTCAATCATCCTCATGAATGTGGCTCCGCATTCTTGAGACCGAATGTCATGGTGACATAACGAAGCACCCGAATGGAGTGATGAGCGATGTTTTAATCTCATCGGGTCCATCTGCACGGATCTGATGGTACCGGAATAGGCGTCTAAAAGGACAACCTCTCGCATCCCGCAGTTGAGTCGACTATTTGGTCGATGCGAGGAAGAGGGAAATGATCTTTCGGGCAGGCCCGATTGATATGCTTGAAATCGATGCACATGCGCAATGACTTGTCCTTCTTGGGGACCATGACAACGTTGGCGAGCCACTCGGAGTGGTAGATCTCTCGGATGAACTCTGCTGCTAAGAGCCGAGCCACCTCCTCGCCAATGGCCTTTCTCTTACGGACGGCGGACCACGAAGATACTCTTTAAGCGGCTTGAATTTTGGGTCCACTCAGTGGCGATGCTCAGCCAGCCCCAGGAACACCCGGCATGTCGCCAAGCTTCCATGCAAAGATGTCCCGTTCTCACGGAGGAACCGGATGAGCGCTTCTTCCTATTTTGAGTCGAGTGTTGTTGAGATGTTGGTCGAGCAGCATCGGGATCGGTCGGGTGAATGTGAACCTGTTTCGTCTCGCCAATGACCGAATGTCGACCAGAAGCGGGCTTCTTAGCTCGCAACAAATCACTCGGATCCGTAGTTTTCGATACTCTTGTAGCTCTACCACGCCAACCGAGCATCGGCGATCTTAGAGCCTTTCGAAGCACTCTTACGCCTTCTTCCGATTGCCCGTGACAGTGATCACGCCCTTGGGACCAGGCATCTTTAGTTTAAGATACACGTAACATGGTCGGGCCATGAAACGTGCATAAGCTGGTCTCCCCAGAATAGCGTGATAAGCGCTCTAGAAATCCACGACCTCAAAGGTCAACTTTTCTTTCCGGAAATGCTTTGAATCACCAAAAACTACATCAAGAGCAATTTGGCCGAGTGACTCAGCCTTCTTTCCAGGAATGACTCCGTGCAAGCTCATGTTACTGGTACTGAGTCTGGACATCGAAATGCCCATCCCTTTCAACGTCTCCGCGTATAATATATTCAAACCACTACCACCATCTATCAGGACTTTGGTTAGTCGAGTGCCTTCGACAACTGGGTCGACCACTCAATGCTTGCCTCCGGGGTGGCAATGTCGCCGGTGATCGACCGGTCGAATGTGATGGCGGTGCGGGACCATTTCAGATAATTTGGAGTCGCCGAGCAACCAAGTTTACTTCCGATTGATAACCTTCAATCGACTTTTGCTTTCGACGTCGGCAAAAATCATCGAGGTGGAATTGACCTGGGGATATCGACCATCACCGTCATCTCTATCCTCAACTTTGTCATCTCCTTATCCTTATCCTTGGGCTGTTTCCTTGGAACTGCTGAATCAAGAGCCGACATCGTCGAGTGGTATGTTTCGGGTAAATGAGTTTACCCTCTTCATCTTTCTTTGTATGAATATGACATGGTAAATCCAACACGTCGCTCCCATCCTGGTCTTTCACCTTCTTAGGGTTCCAAGGACCCTTGGGTTTCCCCTTGAACTTTCACAGGGTCATCGCCAAGGCCTCTCCGGAGCCATTGGCTCGGCTTTTGCGCTTCGCTTCGATCGAATTTCCTCCGCCGGTCTCATTGGCGGCCGATTTATATTTACCACTCCGGAGCCGATCCTCTTCTTCACCATTTGCATATTTGGAGGCAATCTCCATCATCCGACTCAGGGTCATATCTCCGATTCGACCAAATTTCAAACTCAACTCTCTGTTCTTTACACCTTCCTTGAAGGCACAGACTGCCTGGTGATCAGATACATTCTCGACTGTGTGGTGCAAAGTGATCCACCTCTGGATGTAATCTCTCAAGGTTTCACTCGACTTTTGCACGCACGACTACAACTCTGTCAAACCTGCTGGTCGTTTGCAAGTTCCTTCAAATGTCCTGACAAACACTCGGGCAAGATCTTCCCAAGTGTAAATACTGCTGGTGCTAATCGATACAACCACGCCGGCTGAACCCTCCAACATAAGAGGTAAATGCTTCATGGCTACCTCATCGCTGCCATCGCCGATCTGAACCGCCACTCGGTAATCTTCAAGCCAAGTGTCGCTTGGATTCTCCAAAGGAACTTGTTGACTCCGATCGCCAACCTGAAGTTGGGAGGAATCACTGCGCCCCGATGGCTCGCTGAAACACTCGTCCCGGACATGAACTCTACTCTGGAAGGAACATCTCTATCATGGCTGTCTCGGTGAGCTCTGTTTCGCTGACCAAACCTTGAACGATAATGGATCTCGCATCAAAGCCTGGTTCCCTGGGGTCGACTGGAACTCTTCGCCCAACACTGTTTTGGCGTCTGTCGTCCTGCTGCCGAGGAGCGTATGATCCACCCCTTGGGGGAGGAGTGGGCACTCGACGTCGATCGTTGCGATCGAATTGGTGCTCATACTGCTCGCGGCCCTTGTATTGATCATCACGCCAGCCCCCACGTTCCTCACGCCTTGGGGGCGATCTTGGACTATGGGCCGACTGGAATGAATTCGCAGCGACGGATCGGCTGTGAACCCTGTTCCGCGACTAGGATACAACTGAGTTTTGATCTCCTGCCGCCCGGAGCAAATCCCTGATTTGCTGCAAACCTCTACCTGCCTCCGACTGGGAAGGCTGAATTGATTCTGCTATACGGGCGGCAGCTGCTAAATTCTGAATCGGAGTTCGATATACCTGGGTTGGCGGTTGAAAGAGCTGGCATCGACTGGATTCTGGAACCCTCGATCGCGTACGCTCGTCGAGTACTCGTTGAAGATTCTCCAGTCGAGTGCGCTCAGCCAGGTTGGCCAAGCGCGCATCCTCCAAGGCGCGAGCCTCGGGGGTTTCTCCAACGATAGGAGTGTGAAGCGCATCCATGTTCCAACGACGAAGCTCCTCCCTATGGAGCGAAGTGAGGGGCTCGGACAAGTACTCTTCGTGGGCTTGCACCGGATCGCCTCCACCGCCACCTTCGTTGGTGCGGGTGAATCCAGGGGGACTGCATGGTCCATCGACCATCGTAACCTCTCGCTGCAGTGTCATCGCTATCGCATTCGGATGCAGTCTCTACGGAGCCAGTCGAACAGGCCGTAGAGAGATTCGTCGGGCTCGATCGCCGTGACTTGGGGGATGGCCGACTGGCGGGCACCGCATGCCTCACCCACCGTTGAAGTCTCGACCGACCGGAACGCTTGCGCCGGTGGGAGACTGGGAGTGAAGACAACGTAGGAGCCGACCCATACTGGGTCGACGGTTGCCGCAGGAGGACGCCGCGAACACATGCGCGAAAGTGCGTCGCCCCGCGGATGGGGAGCGCGTCCACGTCGAGTGGAGCCTCCTGAAGCCAAGCGGAGTCGTCGGCGACAAACGTGAGCGCACCGAGATGGATCTCGTGGCCGTCGACGTAACTCCACCAAACCATGATGCCGAGATCGAGCGAATCCCAACTTTTCCAACAATTGCTAGAACACCCGCCCCACGGTGGGCGCCAACCGTCGTGGTTCTAAGTCCGACAAGAGAATGGGGGTAGGTATGGAGAGGCAAGATCCTAGCTATGGAGTAGTTGTATACGCAAGGGATTTACGAGTTCAGGCCCTTCGGAGGAAGTAACAGCTCAAGGCCTCGGAGCCCGGAGGCGGTCGATTGGATTATCTGCGTATGTGTTACGGGTGCGAACCCTTCTACCGTGGAGGGGGGTGGCTTATATAGAGTGCGCCAGACCCCAGCCAGCCGGCGTAGTAGAGGGTTTAAGGTGCGTTAAAGCTAGGCGCCATCGTAACGCCTTACATAAAGTGTCATTAAGGTCATAAAGACTATTTAACTACAGACCGTTTGGTCACCGAGTGGATCTTGGACTCTTGGTGGTCGAGTGGGTCTTCATAGTCGAGTGTCTTTGAATCTGTCGAGTGGAAGCCTACCAGGTCGACTGGAAGGCTGCTTCTCTTGTGAATGTCCTTGTGGAGGGTACCTTTGGGCAGGTCTATGACCCTACCCCAGATACATGACTTCATCAACAGGGGCCATGCTCCTGAGGGAATTCCTGTTGCTGCGCGTTGCTCCGCTTTAGGTGTGTGAGCGCCCCTTGTGGGAGCTAGAAGATGAGGAAGATAAGGCTCGCATGAGGCTGGGAGCCCTTCCTAGCGACGAGCTGGCTGCCATCCTGCGTCTCTTGGTTGGGGACAACCAGGAGTACCCATCGAGCGCCTTCGTTCCCTTGTTCGACCACAAGGACTCGGAGGAGTTTGTCGCCTCCATGCCGACCTTCGGCGCGCGCGGGATGGTGCCGCCGGCGCTCGCTGGGGCCTCTGGAATGCCGAAGCCGGTGGAGGCGTCCTCCGACGAATCCCGCGGGGAGGAAGAGGGAGAGGAGGACTCGGAGGAGACCCTCGAGGAGATGGGGGAGAACTCCTCCCTGAGCAAGGCCGAGATCCTCTGCTCCCTGCCAGATGACGCTGAGATCGATGCCTGCCAGGAGGGGGAGATACCCCTCATCCCGACAAGGGGCAGATTGTCGCTGGTTCCTCGAGGTGACGCACCCACCTTGACACCTCCTGGTGCCGCCTCCTGTGTGCCATCTTCTGCTTCTGGGGCCCGTGCGCCAGCTCCTCAGGCCCCGACGCTTTCGGGTTTCAGGCTCCCCAAGCGGAAGGTGGACTACGTCACGGTGGATCAGTAAGTGCTTCGAGCTTCGTCTTGTTCCCGCTTGCATCCGCCGTTTTCTGACATCCGCTCTTGGTTGACCAGGCCGGTGTCTTCAGCGAAAAAGAGGAAAGAGGGTGCCACAGCCGTGCCCCCCTCTGCAGAGAAGAGAGGTGACAACACTCGCACCTCCCCAGCCCGGTCATCCTCGCGAGGCCAAGAGGAGCATCATCAGGAGGAGTCAGCCCCCGTGGCCCTGCTGGCTGTGGAAGTGCCGGTGCCTGGCTCGGCTGATGAGGTCCCAAAGGCTTAGGAGCCCCCGATCTCCAAGGCTCTGGTAACGACGTCGCCTCCTCCTCCTGCTGCGCCTATGGCCCCGGATTCTTCTGCTTCCTCTGCAGCCTTGGAGCGTGTCTTCTCGGGGATGGCCAAACTGCGGGAAGACCTCCTAGGCGCGGACCCGCACCTAGCGGCCAGGCGTCTGGAGCTGGCCTCGGGCTGGCTTCACTCTGACTCGGCAGTTCGAGCGTTGCTGAGCCAGGCCGCGGTGGCCTCCGAGAAGGAGAAGCATGCCGTCGCCAGGGCTGCATCCGACCGTGAGGAGGCGCTGAAGGATGTCGAGGCCGCCCGCGACCGCTGCCGAGAGCTGGAGGGTGAGCTGAAGAGCATGCGTGACGAGCGCGCGAAAGAAACACGTGACCGCAAGGCGAAGGAGGAGGAGATGAAGGCTCGGGAGGATGCCATCAAGAGCCACGATGCCGAGCTGGGGGAGTTGACGAAGGCGCAGGTCGCAGAGCGCAGCCGTTTGGAGGAGCTGGAGCATAAGGTGAAGGCGAGGGAGGCCGAGATCAACGCCAAGGCGAACGTCCTAGCCGAAGACCGCGTGGCCTTCTCGCTTCTTGAGAAGAGATCCAGCGTGGCACCAAAATCAATGTACGAGAAGGGCCTGGAGAAGCCGCTGACCACCAACGAGGATGGCCCTGCTCAGCTGCTTCCCCACTTGGTGAAGGCGCTCGAGTAAGTCGTGGAGGGCATCGGTCCCATGGCTGAGGTTGAGGCTCTTGTCCTTTCTTCAGCTGCGCTGACGCGCGTCTTCAGTCATCTGCACCTTCGCGACCCAAATGCTCGTCTTGACGAGCTGCTGGAGCCCGTGGCTGATGAACATTGTGAGGCCGCCGCCGTAGCCGTGAAAGGTCAGGTGGAGGCCCTGCTGAAGAAGTTCCGCGGCTTCGTCCTCGCACCCTCGACCGGCGATGCAACCGATCCTGCGGCTGGTGGTGCAGGTGAAGGCGACGCTACCAAGGGAGGAGCATCTTCTGCAGGCAATGGTGGTGTCCAAGGGTGATCTGCGGCTGCTTTCCTGTTTCATTCATGCAATATGCGTCAAGCCTCGTGGAGGCGTTAAACTTTCATTTGATATTGTGAGAACAATATGCTTTGTAATATTTGCTTCGAGATTTTGCGATTTTCTCCCTATTTTCTTTGTGTTCTGCGTCGGCAGAGCCCCACCCCGCGCATACCTCAACCGCCGTTGGACCGACCGGAGACCAGGACGCGCCAAGGAGTGAGGGGCTACGTGACTAGTTAGGCTCCTGAGTCGCGATGCTCAGGAGTCCCCCTTGACGCGCAAACAACTTATAGGGAAGATACGCGAGGATAGGTTGATGTTCTACATCGTCAGAGCCCGGCCCTGTGCATACCTCAACCGCCGTTGGACCGACTGGAGACCAGGACGTACCAAGGGGTGAGGGGCTACGTGACCAGTTAGGCTCATGAGTCGCAATGCTCAGGAGCCCCCCTTGACGTGCAAACAATCTCTGTACCTTTGCACTCGCCGAGGCTCGGCTCGAGAGGGGCGTGCGATGACCAGGTCTGGGAGACCTGGTTGGGTGGCGTACGCTTGGGCGTGACCCGAGCGCAGCCCCCGTGCCCAGCCCCCTCTAGCGGCTCTCCCGAGTGGAGGCGTTGCGGTGAGGCCGGACGCTGAGCTCTGGGGCTGGCTGAGCTTGGTGCGACCGTGAAGCCGCCCTCAGTTGTTTATCACCAGCGTGGAGCATAGTGCTTCCGCTTGAGCACGGGCATAGCCGCTCCTCAGCAGTGTCGACTGCCAGCGCGGAGCATGGTGCTTCCACTTGTTCGTGGGAGGGGGGCTCCCTCTGCGGAGAGCCCCCGGGGCATGTACAGCCCCGCTCTGACACGTGGCTTGCATGGCAGGGCTAGACGAGGTGTATCTAGGCACTCATGAGCCAGCGCGGGACTCACGAGGCCCTACCTCAAGGCGGGTTGCACCTGGTCTTGGTTCTTGTTCACTGTGCTGGTCCTGCGAGGTGGTCAGGCAGCCTGCGCCGAATGAATCTCTTGAGGTTATCGCGTGAGAAAGCGAAGCACCAACGGCCCCAGGAGGTGACGCAAACGGGGCCGGCCCGTCAGACAGAGCTCAGCCATTGGATTTATTGACGCTGCAGGGACGGGCCTGAGCACAGACGCCGTGCTCAACTTACTCACGCGAAGGGTCCTAAAGAAAGACGGTCGGCGCGCGCTCCCCATGATGGGTGGCGATCGAGCAGGTAGTAATCATAGGCAGATTAAATATGAAGGCGGCAGGCTTAAGTAAATGCAAGAGAGATACATGCCACTGGGTCAGGCCCGAGCGTCTTGGGGATGATGCAGCCCGAGGGGCGCCCCCAACAAGGTAAGCTAAAGACATAAAAAGGGATACATGCCACAGGGAGGGACCCACGCGGCCTGGGAATGATGCAGCCCGAGGGGCGCTCCCAGCTAAATGAACTTGGAAAATGTCACCTGGTTCTGTTGACGAAGGAGAGTTGGGGCAGCCGAAGGTACGCGGCGAAGGGGTTGCTCCTCACGGGCCACCGGGGCCCTGAGCCTCAGGAGGCTCTAGGGGCTCAAGTGGTTCCTTGAGGACTGTCTCCATCTTCATCAGGACGGCGTGGTGCCTGGCCTCCTGAGCCGCTAGGATGCGCCGCAAGTCACGCTGGAAGGCGGATGACACACTTGGCAGGCTGAAGGGCATGCGAACGTAGCTGTGCGGTGGGCCCTTGCAGCATCCCACGCACGAAGGACAGAAGAGCTCCTGAGAAGCGGCCCTGTTGAGCCCTGGGACGTCGATGCAGACGCGCAGCCCGGCATCCTCGCCCGGATGGGAAGCTGCGCCTCGTGAGCGGCGGTCGACGCACATGGCCCTTACGTCTTGTAATTCTTGGGTGTTCTTGATGATGAACTCCTGAACGGTGGGCTTTCCTCGCCCTGTGCCTTCTTGAGGGAAACGTGCCACGAAGCACACCTCCAAGTGGTACCCGAGCGCCTCCCTCAGGACGGGAGATCGGGGGCTGGGGGTGAAAGCGCGGCAACCGGCTGTGGTCACCGGGGGGCATGCCTTGGGGGTGGAGCTTGGTCTTGATGGGGTCCGCACCCTGTCGCTAGGTGGCGCGCGGTCTTGCCGCAGCAGGCGGTCCTGGCATGGTGGTGCGAGGAGCGGCGGAGCGTTTTCTTGCGGCGGAGGGACTTCTTGACAGCTTCTCTCTTCACGCGCAGGCGCTGGGCGCGGTGGGGCGCGTCGTGGAGCGGCGCGTCTTGGCACCAGGACGCCGTCTTGATGCAGAGGTGGTGGAGGCGCTCCGTGAGCCACGTCGCCCGTGGCTGGCGGAAGGCGAGGCAGAGAGAGGGACGTTGCTGGGGAGCCCCGTGCGGCGCGGACGAGCTCGGCGACGCGGCCGAGCAAGTCCTTGTAGAGGTCGTGGACCGGGCGGTAGCGCAGGAGCTCGTTCGCCATGAGGAGCGCGGCCCGCGCGTACATGGGAGCGCGACATGTATGGGACGAGGAATCGGTCGGGGTCAGCGATGGAGTGGCGGTGCAGCCGTCCCGCCGCACCGAGGGGTGCAGCAAGGAGGCTTGCTGCTCGTTCCCCGCCGGGCCGGTGGCGGCGTTGGCGGCAGGCGACGGGGAATGACGAGGTGGCCCGCCGACGGTAGCCGTCTGAGCAACGCGGGCGGCAAGGGCAGCCCGGCACTCAGCTCGAGTGCGGTGAGCGTCCGCCATGAAGACGACGGAGCAACGGGGCGCGAAGCGACGGAAGGAAGCTTCGGCGCACCCCTACCTGGCGCGCCAAATGTCGGATCTTGGGTTCCAGCAAATCCCTTAAGGTTCGAACACTTGGGTGCGCGCGAAGACCTCCTCCCTACCGATCTACTCCCTAGCTCTCTAAGATCTCGCAGACGAACTCGACGAACTCGCAACCCAGAAAGACACAAGATTTATATTGGTTCAGGCCACAATAGTGGTGTAATACCCTACTCCAGTGTGGTGGTGGTGGATTGCCTCTTGGGCTGATGAAGAACAGTACAAAGGGAAGAACAGCCTCCTGAGGTTGAGGTGTTCTTGTGGTTAGAGAGCTTGTGTGTGTGGGATTCCTCTGATTTAGTTCTCCCTCTATGGTGGTGGGTAGTTCTACTTATATAGGCCCTGGTCCTCTCCCCAAATATTGAGCGGGAAGGGAGCCAACAACGGCCAATTTGAAAGTGGACAACTAGTACAGCTTATCCTGACAAAAGTGGTCTTCGCCTGCAAAAGGATCTGGTGGTGACGCCGCCTTGGGCTCCATGATGACCTCCGTCTTGCCGTCCTTCGGGTCCTGGTCTCGTTGCACCGATATGGTAACCTTTGCTTGATGCCTTGGTACTCCGCGCCTGCGCCTGCCTCCTTAGCACCAAAGAGGAAACAAGGATGCTGCGTGCGCTGGCACCCGCCTGGTGTCGATCATCATGGCTCACATCACGAGAACCTCGCGAGGTTTGCCTTGCCTTGATCTCTCCGCTCCTCGTGAGCCTTCCTAGCGAGGCCGCCCCTGAGGAGGTCTTGTGTCGTCCGCCTCGCGAGGCTTGGCCCCTCGCGAGGGTCTTGAATGCCTTGTTGATGAAGATGGGCCGTACAGGCCTGCTAGCATAGCCACGCCGTGGGCCGCAGGCAAGAAAGTCTGGGGACCCCCGTTCCCAGAATGCTGACAGGGGAAGGGCTCCCTTGCGGATAACTCCGCATGGGACGTCGACAGTAGTCCGGAGCGACACCCCCGGAACAAGCCTCTGGCCGCATCGTAAGTACTGAAACTCGTATATGTCCATATATCCGGCCTCTCCTCTTTATTACATTAACCTGGTTAATTATGTTATTGCAGTCCGGCCCACGACAGCTCCCAGCGATCCTCATCAAGAGGTTCGTTGGATTCAAAGGCGATGGCCAGCGAATCGCCGCCGCCGCTTACTCTCCCACGACCAAGGCGGCGCCGAGGTGCTGCCGCGAAGGACCTTCCCAGGCCAGGAAGAGTCCTAGGAGGCCGTCGGGGTGGCGCCGGAGGGCGAAACCTCGGCTGCTGAACACATGGGGGAGCCGGTCCCCATGGAGATTGGCGATGGGGGCTATGTTCAGTTCGGCCTCCATCCAAATACGGTTCTGAAGACCTATACGGCTCCGGAATCCGGCGTGCAGCCTCCTTCAAAAGAAGGAGGTGTACCTATCCCGCCGGTGACCTTTGTCCAACCCGGGGCACCGGACAATCTTCTAGAAGCGCTACGAGGAGCTTCCATTATGGAGGAACACTATATCCTCATGGGTACGGTGACCGAAGCCTGCAGCGGCCTGCTGACAGGTTTTGAGGTAAGCGACGCAAAAGAGAAAATCCCCATATACACAGTAGCCCCTGAGACACTGTCCGATGTTCAGAGAGAAAATCCGGACAGAGGATCAATTAATTTTCGCCGGAAACTAACTGAATATGTCTTATGTGAATAAGCAGGCGTCGCTGCTAGCCGCGACCTCACACACTGCCGAAGTCTCCGGACTAAAGCAGAGACTGGAGCGGGCCGAGGAAGAGCTCGGCCAAGCGAGGAAGCAGCTAGATGGCCAGCAAGGTCTGCAATGACTCGCTATATATTCGAAAAGAATAAATGATGTGTATTGACCGTAGTGTCATGATATGTGTAGGAGCGACGACCGAGTTCGAGGCCCTTAAAAAGGCCCTGGCCGAAGCCGAGGAGGAAGCTTCCAAGGAGCAGGCGTCCGTAAGAAGCTCAAGGCCAGGCTTAACAAGGTCCAACAAGAGCTCTAGGACGCTGTGAAAAATGCGATGCCTTGGAGTGCGATGTTTCGGCTCGAGAGACCGAACTCGCCAAGGCTCTCCAAAGCGCTGAAGAGGCCCGGGTTGAAGCCCGGGGCGCCCTCCAGGAGATCCAGGGGCCAAGAAAATCACGGTGGCTAAGGCGTTTAGTATGCAAAGCAAGTATGTGAAGAAGAAGTACTTCTTACTAATTGTCACACCCCTAATTCTGGTCTGACCTATGCTAGCTTCCATGTGAGCATCATGTTTAAATTCAAATGAAACTTGAATTGAGGAGTTTTCAAAAGCCTCAGAAAAGCTCTAAAATAACCAACATTTAAATCTCATCAAATGAGTCCAAGAAAATGTTCCTGTTATTCTGTAAAAATATAGGCATGAGGTAAAATGCAAACCAATATTTTTGGAGTGACTGAAACATTTATTTTGGGCCTTTGAATTAATTCAATAACTATTTGCATTGGATATATATATTATATACAATTAATATATGTCCAATAATTCTGGAACATTTTATGTGGTTTGGTATATTTTAGTTCTAGCCACATAATTATTTTCAGGATTTTATAAAATGGTTTAGTATTTTTACTAAACCAAAACAAAACAGAACAAAATAGAAAACTGAAACAGAAAAACAGGAAAGAGAGAGAGAGAGTTAGTACCTGGCCTCACCCGTGCAGCCCACTGGCCGCCCAGTGGGCCAAGCCAACCGGCCCACCCATCCGACCGCAACCCCTCTGTCGTCTTCCTCCCAAGGCCAAGATGGCGGGAGGCGTGGTCGCGCAGTGTGCAGCTCTGCTTCCACCGCGACACCCCGGCTCTTATGAATGCGCCACGAAGACGACCAAGACCCCCTGCACTTCTTCCCTCTCTCCCTGGAGCTCTCCCCCTCCTCTGGTTCTTCCTCCCTCACCTTTTCCTCACCTCACCGAACCGCGCCGCCGCAGCCGATGAGCACCACCGTGACCATAGCCACTCCCTCACTCCCTCCCCGCATCCTCGAGCTCCGCATCTTCGCCCTCTTCGTCCACGCCGAGCCAAGCAACCGGGGAAGCACCGCGTCGCCGTCCCGGATGTCTTCTTCAACCTCGGTGCCGGCGATCCCCGCCGCTTGATTTGCCACCATCAGGCCTGCCCCGAGCTCGCTGAGACCCACGCCCGACGCGCCGTGAGCTCCTGCTCTTTTTACCCCCTAGCATGCCGTCGTTCCCTACCTCTACCGCGCTAGTCGCCGGAGCCGTGAGCTCACCGCCGGACTTCAAGCCGCCGTGGCCAGAGGCCGTTTCCGTCGCGTCCAAGCACCGCTACATGCTCAGCTTGTTTCCAGAAACCCAACACCACCGTCATCTAGTTCCCCCGTGCACTGCAGCGTCGTTGCCGAGCTTGCCCGAGCTCTGGCCGCCGCGCTTGCCATCACCGCTGTTACTACGGTCCACCCCAGCGTGAGCTGATGGCTCCGTTGGATGCGGACAAGCTCCAGCGTCTCGCAGGACAAAACCGCACTCGAAACCGCGGCCTACAGCTCGATCTCGAGCGTCGCCGCCGCGAGCCGTGGTCGCCGTCATTTAATCGCCGGCGCGGCCGACATGGCTACGTCATTAGGGCTTAATGGCGTTTAGTTTAATCACACCAGCTGCTGACATTAGGGCCCCACCAGCTAAATAACCACTGGTTATCCTTTTAATCAGTTTGAATTAAACCAAGCGGGACCCACGCGTCAGCGTTGACCATGCTGACGTGGCCCTTGACTGGCCCCACACGTCAGTGACCAAGGCAGCCCTATGAGACTGACCAGTGGACCCCACTGGTCAGGTTTGACCTGGTCAGCGCTGTTGACTTGCTGACGCAAGCATGACACGATGCTGACGCAATAAGTGACTTTCTGGTTTTAAAATAAATCAGGAAATTCAGAAAATGCCCTAAACTTCTAAAATTCATAGAAATTCAACCATAACTCCAAATGAAAAAAATTATATATGAAAATGATCAGAAAAATCCAATCTATCCATTTGTACCATTTTCATGCATGTTAGAACAACTTAAAGCTGCTGTATACAACAATTTCAATTAATGGCATTTGAAATGTCATATATGGAGTTTGAATTTGAATCTTGGATTCAAACCAACTCCATTTAATCTGCTGCTAGTTGCATTAGCTCAAATCACAGCATTTTGACATGTCATGATCATGCATCATATTGTGCATTGCATTTATTGTGTTCTTCCTTGTTTGCCGGTAATTGTTCCCTCTCAGTAGATGACGTTTCGACGATGAGTCCGATGACACCGATGAAGAACTATACTATCTTCAGAAGTGCCAGGCAAGCAAAACCCCCTTGTTCATTTCGATACAATCCCACTCTATCGCTCTTGCTCTCTTTTACTGCATTAGGACAACAACGATTCATCTGTTACTTGCTGCGGTAGCTGAACCCCTTTATCCTCTGCATGACCTGTCATTCCACAGTAAATAGATGAAACCCACTAACATGAGTAGGAGTTGTTTCAGCCCTATTGTGCCTACTCATTCATGCTTCTTTGTCATGCCTGCTACTGCTTAGAGTTGAGTCAGGTCTGATTCATCGGGGATGAATCAGAGGTGTGTGAACATGTCCTATTGTGTGTGACCTAAGTGTGTGAACACCATTTGCTAAAGGTAGCGGTGAGAGTCCATGTAGGAGTATATGGTGGGTTGTCTCATTGCAGCCGTCCTCAGGAACTGAGTTCTGTGTTTGTGATCCATGAAACAGTTACTACCACGCATTGGGCCCGAAACCAATGGACCCTCTCGGCTTCTTAATCACCCTTGTCCTCTGTCCGGGAGTTGCAAGTAGTTTACGTGTTTGTAGTATCTTTGGAGGCCGTGGGCAGCGCTGACCCGAGGGGTGGGCTGTGATGCGGTAGGCACGTGGCACGGTGTACCGAATGCCCATTTGGTATCTCGGGAACCCTGCACACATCGTTCGGGTCCGTATGTGGAAACCTCGGCCGGACTCCCTGCGGATGGAACCTGAATAGGCGATAAACCTGGACTAGAGACTTGAGTGTTTAGGTAGGCTGTGGCCGACACCCACGTTGGGCTTCCGCTTGAAGGTTGCCGAGTACATGTCGTGTAAACAGCGGTAAGTGGTGAGAGCGTGTGTGAAGAAGTACATCCCTGCAGGGTTAACATCATCTATTCGAATAACCGTGTCCGCAGTAAAGGACTTCTGGGTTGCCTATAACAGTTCATAGACAAGTGAAAGTGGATACTCTAAAATACGCAAGATAAGCGTGAGTGCTATGGATGGCGTTCTCGTAGGGAGACGGGAGCGGATCCGTAGTGGTGTATTGATATGGTGAATATGTGGACTCATGTGCGCCACCTCAAAAGAGTTATTTGCAGTCGTAGTTCAGGATAGCCACCGAGTCAAAGCTGGCTTGCTGCTGTTAAACTCCACCACCCCAATGCATATGTAGTTAGTTCTGATGTAAGTCTTGCTGGGTACATTTGTACTCACATTTGCCTATTTTATGTTTTTGCAGAGAGACTTCGGTCTCGCTAGTAGTTCCGCGTGGACTTCGACGTTTAGCTTGTTACCTCAGCTACGATCTGGTGCCCTCGGCAGGATCTGGTAGATAGTCAGGCTTCTCAGCCTTTTTCATTTATAGTTGTCTGTAATCAGACATGTTAAACTTCCGCATGTGTTTGACTTGTATGCTCTGAATGTTGGGTCATGAGACCCATTTTTGTAATATCTCGCTCCTCGGAGCCTAATGAATAAATACTTGAGTCGTAGAGTTATGTTGTGATGCCATGTTGTATTTACACATATCGAGCATATTATGTGTATGATTGAAATGCTTGGTATGTGTGGTGTCCGACAACCTAGTTGTTTATCCTTGGTAGCCTCTCTTATGGGGAAATGTAGTCTTGTGCTTCCATGAGCCATAGTAGTCTGCTACAGCCCGGTTCACCGGAGTCCTGCTAGCCCAGCACTACTGCTCCGGAACACTTGACTGGCCGGCATGTGATTCACTTTGTTCCTGTGTCTGTCCCTTCGGGGAAATGTCACGCGGTGACATCCGGAGTCCTGCCTAACTGCTACAGCCCGGGTTCCCGAGTCCTGTTAGCCCAGTGCTACAGCCCGGATTCACACGCTGTCGACCGACATGCTCAAGTTGATTCATGTATGCCTGTCCCCATGGGTTAGTGCCGCTTTGGGTTCATGACTAGCCATGTCGGCCCGGGTTCTCTGCCATATGGATGCTAGCGACACTATCATATCGTGAGCCAAAAGGCTAAACGGTCCCGGCCATGGTAAGGGGACACCGTGGGAATACCGTGCGTGAGGCCGCAAAGTGATATGAGGTGTTACCGGCTAGATCGATGTGACTTGGAATCGGGTCCGACAGCTTTGGTATCGAGCCCCGATGCTCAGAGGATTACCAAGCCAAACCGGTGAAGTTGAGTCTAGAAATGCTTTAGTTATATGTAGGGGAATTGATTGTGGGATGGAACGTAAGGCTCTTTTTACTCCTTATCCCTTATGCCCTCTGATCCGATTCATCTTATCTTTTCCTGCGGGGTTAAGGAACTAGGCTTTCTCTTCTTTCTATCAGGATCACGTGTTACTAATCCGTAGACTTATAAGATTGTTGGATTTAAGCCTCAGTTCAGTTCCTACTATCTCCTTGTATTCATTGTTGATCTCAGAACCTTTATATTATGATGATTGAGTGGTTATGCCACCATTCTGTAGCATGTCTCAAATCTTTTTGAGAATTTACAGCCGTTATGCTGTCCGAGTCATCCCAGGTTTCTAAATAGTCTGATGCATTTGCAAATTCCTTTTTACCGTTCTGAAGATCCTTGGTGCCAGATCAACCACACTAACTAGTGTGTTGAGGTATTTCATTGCCTCAGCATTTATGCTGGAGCTATTATTATGACCCTAGGTGTCTAGGGTATCACCTAGTAACCTAGTCATGATTTGTGTTCCCAGTGTGATGATTCTGGCCATTATTCTCGAAAGCATCCTATGATGCCATTTAGTTAGTAGGTATTCTACTTCTGGGTTTTGAACCCGAGATTCACCCCACTTACCTCATGTTGATAGTGTTTGCTAGTTCCTTTAGGAAATTAGTAACCTTTGCATTAGTCCTCGAGGTTTGTGGTATTTCCTTCTTCCAAATACTATGAACCACTTATGGCAGATGTTTGTTGGATCAAAAGATCACAACCAGAGTGCTCTTGATGAGTTCTCGATTCTATATTGTTAATCTGCCAGTTCTACCTTCTGCATGGGTTATCCGGAAGAAATGTTGAGCTTTGCTCGACATACTAATCCATGCATCCACAACTCAGAGAGATATATGTTCCTTTGAGTTGTCCCTCTTCAGTCATATTCCGACCTTCGTCTATCACTTGATAGTCAGGAGTAATTGTGCATTCGTGTTATCGATGCTTATTATTCTTGTGGTCCGTCAAGCCATTCTATTCAGAATGACTAGGAGAAACAAACTCCAGTACCTCATCCATATCCAGGATTGGGTCAAAATAGTTGTGCTCCACAGATCAAAATGCCAACCCAGCTTTTGATTATGTTCTACCCTGAAGTATTACCGTCTTATGTCAAGAATGTCATGAGAATTGCACCAACTCTTATGAATTCTTGTTGCAGTGATACCTCTCGCCATCATTGCTCATTCCCCGGTTATGTGTTGTCACAACCGGAATGCCGACAGGTGAACTATGATGTGTGAAATCTATACTCCTAGCAACTCCGTTGCTTGGTAGTTAAAGGACAATAATTTCATCCTTAGCGTAATGGCTATTGAATCACCATCCTAAGGTTGATCGTGCTACCCAGTCCTTATTTCCGGTGCATTCTTTGATCAATGAGTTAGGATTGTGTCAATACCTCGCTCTTTGATCATATTGTCTTGCCCTAAAAAGAAAGATTGTTCTCGAGCTTAGTAACATATCAGTGGTTCGTGATTTTTCGAATATCTTCTTGAAAGTATCACTAGGTCGTCACTCGACTGTTATGTTGAGCTTGTGATCAAGTAGGTTTCATATAAACCACCCCTTCTCCAAGAATCTGTGTTGCATACCCCTGAGCTGTTTGGTCAAGCTAAACAACAACTTGGAGAGTTGGAAGATGGAAGCTTGTCCGATTCAGTTCATCTTAAGGGATATCTTGTATGTGTGTTGAAGAAAGATGATATCTTCATCGATTGATCCTCGTGACCAGTTGTTGGACCTATTGTCTTGCCAAAGCTTTGATTTGAGTGTGGGCTATCCTCAAATCAAATCAGAACCAACGATGTTCTTAATGTTGTCTTACTCGTGGTTGATCCCTCGAGCATACACCATTATATCCTTTGGTCTGACCAATACTATCACTTGTTCTCATAATTATGGAATTCCATTTTTGTGGAAACCTGGATGAATTGTTGTTGAGCCCATCGACAACATCCTTGCCTTCTCCATAATTTTGTTGAACATTAAGCTAGTGTTGGAAATTTTTGAAAGCATTTGCTCGTGCTAGCTCATGAAGCATATGTTCGGATGTAAGAAGTGATTTCCTTTAACTCATGTGTATTTGATGCAAGTTGCTGCCATGACTTCGAGAAAGTCAATGTTGCTTCCTTTGGAATCATCCCAAATCAGTCATGCATACGTGTGAAGTATTCTGTGGTCTGGAGACTTGCAACCTTCATTCTATATGTGTCCCTAGCACACCAAGCCACTAATTGATTTGTCCAAGGAAAAGGAGTTGTTGTGCTAATCCTAGGTCATGCACAACACTTCGTTACCCTAGATGATGGTTCCTCACCTGAACTCGGTAGTGTTTTATCATACGACTACTATGTGGTCATGCCTGTCTGGGACAGCATGCTCACATGTGTGTAGCAGAGCCAGCTCATGTTTTGGATCTTGCTATCGTAGTCCATTTCCCGAGAATCTCGCAACGTCATCTCGCCGATTTGTGTTGCAAACTTTAACTTTTCATTCTAGACTCGATGAGTCTGGAATATCCTGATAACCAACCAGATCTGAATCTCAGGCAGATATGATGGTTGGAACGTTTTCCAAGAACTATAATATTGGTCTCTCGATAACCGGTAAACTGGATGTCATGGCCAACACACGCAGCCGGAAGATCTATTATTATGGTATCTTGATTGAGGAAGTTGGCCACCTCCCCATAAGGATTTCGGAGGATACTACTTCCGTAGTTATCCCATATGGATTCTTGTGCTCCCGAAGTCCGACCTTCTACTTGATGTTCAAGATACCAAACCATATTAAATGGGTTACGCTAGTACATCAAGGAGAACATTAGAAGCGGAGTGCTAAATGTCTCTCGGTCGATTATCCAGATTTTGTTACCTTGGCCTCGCTAGGGTGAAATCTGAGTAGATGTTATCTTCCTTTGCATCTGCATTGTCCATCCCTATTTATCATGGTAGTATGTTGGGTTGCCAGGATCCTTGACACGGATGTTGGTAGAAACTTGATGAATATGGAAATGCTTAAGTTCTTGAGAGCACGCGCAAGCAAAATCATCCCTTGCGTTGTCTTCAACAAGGTAGTCCACATCATCCATTCTAGCCCGAATGTGTCGTTCTCCCATACTCTGTCAAACAATCGTTCGTTAATTGCCTCAGGCTGGTGAGAGGAGTTCCATTGATCTATGTATCAAAAGTAATTCCTTTTGTCACTTGAGGGAATAATCCTACGAGTCACCTTCCCCAAGGTGCCCCATTATGGAATCATGGAAATTTTTCCTCGCTACTTTGAAACTCTCATCAAATTGTTTCTTCCGTCCCTCCTGATTCATGTTCTGCCTCTCAGCTCCAGAGATGTTTCTATGTCTCATTCTGGGTATTGATCTTGTGATCATTAAGATGATCCTAAGTTGCTGGGATCTCAGGAAGATCGATTCTTCTTTCTCCCTTTCTACTCGTTGTCATGTTGGCTGGAGTTCTCAGAGAAAGACGACAAGATCAAGGTGATGCAATGAATCAACATCCCCGAGAAAGACATCTGGATCATGAAGATTGTGTTAGTTTGTGTTCCCCCTTCTTCTTACCTCACGTCTTGAATCTCGGGACGAGATTCTTGTTTAGTGGGGGTGAGTTGTCACATCCCCAATTCTGGTCTGACCTATGCTAGCTTCCATGTGAGCATCATGTTTAAATTCAAATGAAACTTGAATTGAGGGGTTTTCAAAATCCTCAGAAAACCTCTAGAAATAACCAACATTTAAATCTCATCAAATGAGTCCAAGAAAATGTTCCTGTTATTCTGTAAAAATATTGGCATGAGGTAAAATGCAAACCAATATTTTTGGAGTGACTGGAACATTTATTTTGGGCCTTTGAATTAATTCAATAACTATTTGCATTGGATATATATTTTATATATAATTAATATATGTCCAATAATTCTGGAACATTTTATGTGGTTTGGTATATTTTAGTTCTAGCCACATAATTATTTCCAGGATTTTATAAAATGGTTTAGTATTTTTACTAAACCAAAACAAAACAAAACAAAATAGAAAACTGAAACAGAAAAACAGGAAAGAGAGAGAGAGAGAGAGTTAGTACCTGGCCTCACCCGTGCAGCCCACCTGGCCGGCCCAGCTGGCGGCCCAGCCAACTGGCCCAGTCCACCACTGCAACCCCTCTATCATCTTCCTCCCCGCGCCAGTAGGCAGGGAGCGTGGTCGCCGCGCACGCCAGCTCCTGCTTCCACCGTGACACCCCGGCTATTCTGAACGCGCCACGAAGATGCCACGACCCCCTGCACTTCTCCCCTCTCTCCCTGGAGCTCTCCCCCTCCTCTGGTTCTTCCTCCCTCACCTTTTCCCCACCTCGCCGAACCGCGCCGCCGCCGCCGATGAGCACCACCGCGGCCACAGCCACTCCCTCGCTACCTCCCCGCGTCCTCGAGTGTCACGCCCAATATGCGACCCTATCCAAAAGGAACTCGAAGGTCCCACCAAGGATAGACCCGCATATTGAAACACTTTTGCAAGGTGGATATCATTACATCAACATTACATAATAGATGGGGATACATACATAAGGCATACAATGCCACACGAATACAACAACATCATATACAAGAGATCAACATCCGACTATGGATGAAACATAAACAGAAGCTCAAACGACATCCACCCTTCTAGCCCAGGCTGCCGACCTGGAACCTATCCCCTGATCGATGAAGAAGCAGAAGAACTCCAAAACAAGCAAACATCGCTCTCGCGTCATGAGCATCGCATAACCTGTACCTGCAACTGTTGTTGTAGTAAACTGTGAGCCACGAGGACTCAGCAATCCCATTACCATGGGTATCAAGACTAGCAAAGCTTAATGGGAAAGGAAGGGTAAAGTGGTGAGGTTGCAGCAGCGACTAAGCATGTATGGTGGCTAACATACGCAAATGAGAGCGAGAAGAGAAACAAAGGAACGGTCGTCAACTAGTAATGATCAAGAAGTGATCCTGAACTCCTACTTACGTCAGACATAACCCAGAAACCGTGTTCTCCTCTCGATCAACCCCGAAAAGAGACACTCACGGTTACGCACACGGTTGGTGTATTTTAGAAGAGTTTACTTCAAGTATACTACAACCGGATATTAACAAATTCCCATCTGCCACATAACCGCGAGCACGGCTTTCGAAAGTTTATACCCTGCAGGGGTGTCCCAACTTAGCCCATGATAAGCTCTCGCGATCAACGAAGGATATTCCATCTCCCCGGGAAGACCCGATCAGTCTCGGAATCCCGGCTACAAGACATTTCGACAGTAATAAAACAAGACCAACAAAGCCGCCCGGATGTGTCGACAAATCCCGATAGGAGCTGCACATATCTCGTTCTCAGGGCACACCGGATGAGCCAGACGTCGGGTTGGCATAGACCACGATTGCCCGGGCGCGGACATCGCTTCGGTTTGTACCAGCACTCGAAGGAGAACTGCCCGGGGGCTAAAATGAAGATGACCCTCGGGCTCCGAAACCCAAGGAAAAAAAAAAGGGCATAGGCGAGGCAAATGGTAAAACCAATGTTGGGCCTTCTTTGGAGGAGTCTTATTCAAAGCGAATCGTCAAGGGGTCCCATAAATCACCCAACCGCATTAGGGACGCAAAATCCGGGAACATAATAGCGATATGACGGAAACTAGGGTGGCAAGAGTGGAACAAAACACCAGGCATAAGGCCGAGCCTTCCACCCTTTACCAAGTATATAGATGCATTGATAATATAAGAGATATTGTGATATCCCAACATAAACATAATCCAACATGGAGCAATCTTCATCTTCACCTGCAACTAACAACGCTATAAGAGGGGCTGAGTAAAGCGGTAACATAGCCAAGCAATGGTTTGCTAGGAAGGGTGCAAAAGGTTAGAGGCTGACATGGCAATTTGGGAGGCTTGAGGAACAAGTGATAGGTAGCGCAGCATAGCGATAGAACGAAACAACTTGCCTAGCAATGATAGTAGTGAGATCCAGGGTAGCGGTCATCTTGCCAGAAATCCCGCAAGGAAGAAGAACGAGTCCATGAAGAATATGAAGCCACGAAGACGAACCAAGCATAGACGAACGAATCCTCACGATCGCAACGAAACGGGAACTATCGAGAAGAAGCACACAACATAGTAAACAGACCACACATGAACAAGACATGATGCTCAACCAAGTATGATGCATGACAAAGTCTACATGAAGCTACTCATGGCAAGATATGATGCAAACAATAACAACACATCAAAGCAAGTTTAAATGAGGCCGGAAACAACATAGAGCAATTCCGGTAAGTCCTCATATGCAAATTTCGAAATTGGTCCAGATCTGAATAAACCTTATGTTCAAGTTGTTAAACAGCAATTTAAAATGCACCAAGATGATCTACACGAAATTCTAGTCAAGTTACATATAAAGTTCATTTGATTCCGAGCTACGGCCTAGAAGATATGAGCAAAACAAGTTAAACATGGCATTGATGCAAAATGCATTCAAACATCAAACAAACACCTCAAAACAAGGATGCAACATGATAATATGAAACTACATGCAAAATCACGCAAGTTTCATATAGAGCACACTCAAAACGGAGCAACGGTTCGACACATACACTCTATACAAGTTTAAAGGACAAGCTGTCCAAAACAACAACTAGGCATATTGCAAGCACCTAAACAACAAGCTACAGCATGTTAACATGATAACAAAAGGCATGTACGTGATGTACAGGTAAAGCATGACAAAACATGAACACTGAGCTATCTCCAGAAATCACTAGAACATGCTCAAAATGACATGGCAAGATTGCAAATACTAACAGTTTCAGACTTTGCAGAAGTAACATCAGTTTGCAATGTTTATAGCTATCAAACAACATGTTATAGGAACTTATCATGGCAAACAAAGGCATGGCATTAATCTACTAAAGGCATAGATGAAATGTCCTTTAGTGACCATGAGCCAAAAAGGACCATAAGATATGGTGGCACCCATGTAAACATAGCAAGTTATATTACAGATTCATACATGGCAGGAACAACAATAAGTAGGCATGTTGGTGAGCTTGAACCACTCGCCACAGAGCAAAACATGGCATGGCAAGGCAACTCACAGTAAGAAGACATGTTTATGAAGCTAAAAATGGCAAGAGCAAGTTCATAGAGTGCATGGATGACTAACAACAATCATGGCAACAACTGAACTTAATGTTGACAGGCTGACAGCAGCATTATTTAGCAATTTGAGAGCAAGATTACAACAAGTTACAGCAGACTATAATTGCAACAAAGGGCATGGATGGATAGAGCAGGACATATATAACAAAACATCCATAGTGAACATCTCCAGATTATGCATAGAATGACTTGTAGCAGCAGGTTTACTGTCACGCCCAATATGCGACCCTATCCAAAAGGAACTCGACGGTCCCACCAAGGATAGACCCGCATATTGAGACGCTTTTGCAAGGTGGATATCATTACATCAACATTACATAATAGTGGGGATACATACATAAGGCACAAATGCCACAAGAATACATCAACAACATATACAAGAGTGAAGGAAATATGCCCTAGAGGCAATAATAATGTTATTATTTATTTCCTTATATCATGATAAATGTTTATTATTCATGCTAGAATTGTATTAACCGGAAACATAATACATGTGTGAATACATAAACCTACAGAGTGTCACTAGTATGCCTCTACTTGACTAGCTCGTTAATCAAAGATGGTTATGTTTCCTAACCATGAACAAGGAGTTGTTATTTGATTAACGGGATCACATCATTGGTTGAATGATCTGATTGACATGACCCATTCCATTAGCATAGCACCTGATCGTATAGTTTGTTGCTAGTGCTTTTCTTCATGACTTATACATGTTCCTATGACTATGAGATTATGCAACTCCCGTTTGCCGAGGAACACTTTGGTGCTACCAAACGTCACAACGAATCGGGTGATTATAAAGGTACATTACAGGTGTCTCCGAAGGTACACGTTGGGTTGGCATATTTCGAGATTAGGATTTGTCACTCCGATTGTCGGAGAGGTATCTCTGGGCCCTCTCGGTAATGCACATCACATAAGCCTTGCAAGCATTGCAACTAAATGTGTTAGTTGTGAGATGATGTATTACGGAACGAGAAAAGAGACTTGCCGATGTGAGATTGAACTAGGTATTGGATACCGACGATCGAATCTCGGGCAAGTAACATACCGATGACAAAGGAACAACGTATGTTGTTATGCGGTCGACCGATAAAGATCTTCGTAGAATATGTAGGAGCCAATATGGGCATCCAGGTCCCGCTATTGGTTATTGACCGAGAGGTGTCTCGGTCATGTCTACATAGTTCTCGAACCCGTAGGGTCCGCACGCTTAACGCTTCGATGGCGGTTATTATGAGTTTATATGATATTGATGTACGAAGGTTGTTCGAGTCCCGGATGAGATCACGGACATGACGAGGAGTCTCGAAATGGTCGAGACATAAAGATTGATATATTGGAAGCCTATGTTTGGACTCGGAATCACTCCGGGTGAAATTGGGAATTTTACAGAGTACCGGGGTTACGGAACCTCCCGGGGTCAATGGGCCTTGATGGGCCTTAGTGGGAAAGAGAAAGGGGTCCATAGTGCTGGCACACCTTCCCCTTCCCTAGTCCTATTAGGACTAGGAGAAGGCGCCCTCTCTCTCTCTTCCCACTTGGGAAAACCTAGTTGGACTAGGATTGGGGGAATCCTACTCCTAGTAGGAGTAGGAAACCTGGTGCGCCTCTCTCTCTGGCGGCCAGCCCCTCCCTTCCTCCTTTATATACAGAGGCAGGGGCACCCATGACAGACAAGTTGATCATTGAGATCGTTCCTTAGCCGTGTGCGGTGCCCCTTCCACCAAACTACACCTCGAATATACCGTTGCGGAGCTTAGGCGAAGCCCTGCGCCGGTGGAACATCATCATCGTCACCACGCCGTCAGGTTGTGAAACTCTCCTCAACACTCGGCTGGATCGGAGTTCGAGGGACGCGTCATCGAGCTGAGCGTGTGCAGAACTCGGAGGTGCCGTACGTTCGGTACTTGGATCGGTTGGATCGGGAAGAAGTACGACTACTTCCTCTACGTTGCGTCAACGCTTCCGTTGCTGGTCTACGAGGGTACGTAGACAACACTCTCATCTCGTTGCTATGCATCACCATGATCTTGCGTGATCGTAGGAAAAATTTTGAAATTACTACGTTCCCCAACAGTGGTATCAGAGCCTGGTTTTATGCGTTGATGTCATGTGCACGAGTAGAACACAAGTGAGTTGTGGACGATACAAGTCATACTGCCTACCAGCATGTCATACTTTGGTTCAGCGGTATTGTGAGATGAAGCGGCCCGGACCGACATTACGCGTACGCTTACGCGAGACTGGTTTCACCGCTCCGAGCACTCGTTGCTTAAAGGTGACCGGCGGGTGTCTGTCTCTCTCACTTTAGTTGAATCGAGTGTAGCTCGCCCGGTCCTTGAGAAGGTTAAACGGAGTCTATTTGACGAAATATCGTTGTGGTTTTGATGCGTAGGTAAGAACGGTTCTTGCTCAGCCCGTAGCAGCCACGTAAAATTTGCAACAACAAAGTAGAGGACGTCTAACTTGTTTTTGCAGGGCATGTTGTGATGTGATATGGTCAAGACATGATGCTGAATTTTATTGTATGAGATGATCATGTTTTGTAACCGAAGTTATCGGCAATGGCAGGAGCCATATGGTTGTCGCTTTATTGTATGAAATGCAATGCATACTGTAATGCTTTACTTTATCACTAAGCGGTAGCGATAGTCGAGAAGCATAAGATTGGCGAGACGACAACGATGCTACGATGGAGATCAAGGTGTCGCGCGGTGGCGATGGTGATCATGGCGGTGCTTCGAGATGGAGATCACAAGCACAAGATGATGATGGCCATATCATATCACTTATATTGATTGCATGTGATGTTAATCCTTTATGCATCTTATTTTGCTTTGATTGACGGTAGCATTATAAGATGATCCCTTACTAAATTATCAAGAAGTGTTCTCCCGAGTATGCACCGTTGCGAAAGTTCTTCGTCTTTGAGACACCACGTGATGATCGGGTGTGATAGGCTCTACGTTCAAATACAACGGTGCAAAACAGTTGCACACGCAGAATACTCAGGTTATACTTGACGAGCTATGCATATAAGATATGACCTCGGAACACGGAGACCGAAGGTCGGCGTGAATCATATAGTAGATATGATCAACATATTGATGTTCACCATTGAAACTACTCCATCACACGTGATGATCGGTCATGGTGTAGTTGATATGGATCACGCAATCACTTAGAGAATTGAAGGATATTTTTCTAAGTGGGAGTTCTTAAGTAATATGATTAATTGAACTTTAATTTATCATGAACTTAGTCCTGGTAGTATTTTGCAAATTATGTTGTAGATCAATAGCTCGCGTTGTTGCTTCCCTATGTTTTCATATGTGTTCCTAGAGAAAATTGTATTGAAAGATGTTAGTAGCAATGATGCGGATTGGATCCGTGATCTGAGGTTTATCCTCATTGCTGCGCAGAAGAATTATGTCCTTAATGCACCGCTAGGTGACAGACCTATTGCAGGAGCAGATGCGAGGCGTTATGAGCGTTTGGCTAGCTCAATATGAGCAGATCTGAGGCGTTATGAGCGTTTGGCCAGCTCAATATGATGACTACTTGATAGTTTAGTGCACCATGCTTAATGGCTTAGAATCGGGACTTCAAAGGCGTTTTGAGCGTCATGGACCATATGAGATGTTCCAGGAATTGAAGTTAATATTTCAAGCAAATACCGAGTTGAGAGATATGAAGTCTCCAACAAGTTCTATAGCTAAAAGATGGAGGAGAATCGCTCAACTAGTGAGCATGTGCTCAGATTGTGCGAGTACTTCAATCGCTTGAATCAAGTGGGAGTTAATCTTCCGGATAAGATAGTGATTGACAGAATTCTCTAGTCACCATCACTAAGTTAGTAGAACTTCGTGATGAACTATAGTATGCAAGGGATGACGAAAAAGATTCTCGAGCTCTTGGCGATGCTAAAATCGGCGAAGGTAGAAATCAAGAAAAACATCAAGTGTTGATGGTTGACAAGACCACTAGTCTCAAGGAAAATGGCAAAGGAAGAAGGGAACTTCAAAAGAGCGGCAAGCAAGTTGCTGCTCGAGTGAAGAAGCCCAAGTCTAGACCTAAGCACGAGACTCGAGTACTTTTGCTGCAATGGAACTGGTCCTTTGGAAGCAGAACTACCCTGAATATTTGGTGGATAAGAAGGATGGCAAAGTGAACAAGGTTATATTTGATATACAGGTTATTGATGTGTGCCTTACTAGTGTTTATAGTGGCCCCTGAGTATTTGATACTGTTCGGTTGCTAAGATTAGTAACTCAAACAGGAGTTTGAGAATAAGCAGAGACTAGTTGAAGGGAAGTGACGATGAGTGTTGGAAGTAGTTCCAAGATTGATATGATCATCATCGCACACTCCCTATACTTTCGGGATTAGTGTGGAACCTAAATAAGTGTTATTTGGTGTTGAGCATAAATATGATTTGATCATGTTTATTGCAATACGGTTATTCATTTAAGTAAGAGAATAAATTGTTGTTACATTTACATGAATAAAACCTTATATGGTTACACACCCAATGAAAATGGTTCATTGGATCTCGATCATAGTGATACACATATTCATAATATTGAAACCAAAAGATGCAAAGTTAATAATGATAGTGCAACTTATTTGTGGCTTGCCGTTTAGGTCATATTGGTGTAAAGCGCATGAAGAAAACTCCATGCTTGATGGACTTTTGGAATCACTTGATTATGAATCATTTGATGCTTGCGAACCGTGCCTTTTGGGCAAGATGACTAAAACTCCGTTCTCGGAACAATGGAACAAGCTCTTGACTTATTGGGGATAATACATACCGATGTATGCGATCCAATGAGTGTTGATGCTCGTGGCAAGTATCGTTATTTTCGACCTTCACAAGATGATTTGAGCAGATATGGGTATATCTACTTGATGAAACATAAGTCTGAAATAGTTGAAAGGTTCAAAGAATTTCAGAGTGAAGTGGAAAATCATCATAACAAGAAAATAAAGTTTCGCGATCTGATCGTGGAGATGAATATTCGAGTTCTGAGTTTGGTCTTCAATGAAAACAATGTGGAATAGTTTCACAGCTCACGCCACGGAACACCACAACGTTATGGTGTGTCCGAACGTCGTAACCGTGACTTTATTATGATATGGTGCGATCTATGATGTATCTTACCGATTTACCACTATCGTTTTGGGGTTATGCATTAGAGACAGCTGCATTCACGTTTAATAGGGCAACCATCTAAATCCGTTGAGATGACACCGTATGAACTATGGTTTAGCAAGAAACCTAAGCTGTCGTTTCTTAAAATTTGGAGTTGTGATGCTTATGTGAAAAGGTTTTCACCGATAAGCTCGAACCCAAATCGGAGAAGTGCGTCTTCATAGAATACCCAAAAGAAAATGTTGGGTACACCTTCTATCACAGATCCGAAGGCAAGTTTTTGCTAAGATGGATCCTTTCTAGAGAAGAAGTTTCTCTCGAAAGAAGTGAGTGGGAGGAAAGTAGAACTTGATGAGGTAATTGTACCTTCTCCCTTATTGGAAAGTAGTTCATCACAGAATCAGTTCGATGATTCCTACACCAATTAGTGAGGAAGTTAATGATGATGATCATGAAACTTCAGATCAAGTTGCTACTAAAACCTCGTAGGTCTTCCGAGTAAGATCTGCACCGAGTGGTACGGTAATCTTATTCTAGAAGTCATGTTACTAGACCATGATGAACCTACGAACTATGAGGAAGCGATGATGAGCCCAGATTCCGCGAAATGGCTTGAGACCATGAAATCTGAGATAGGATCCATGTATGAGAACAAAGTATGGACTTTGATTGACTTGCTCGATGATCAGCAAGCCATGTTAAATAAATGGATCTTAAAGAGGAAGACGGACAATGATAGTAGTGTTACTATCTACAAAGCTCGACTTGTCGCAAAAGGTTTTCGACAAGTTCAAGGTGTTGACTACAATGAAGATTTTCTCAACTGTAGCGATTCTTAAAGTCTGTCCGAATCATGTTAGCAATTGCCACATTTTATGAAATCTGGCAAATGGATATCAAAACTACATTCTTTAATGGATTTATTAAAGAAGAGTTGTATATGATGCAACCAGAAGTTTTTTGTCAATCCTAAAGGAGCTAACAAAATGTGCAAGCTCCAGCGATCCATCTATGGACTGGTGCAAGCATCTCGGAGTTGGAATACACGCTTTGATAAGTTGATCAAAGCATATAGTGTTATCTGAGACTTACGGTGAAGCCTGTATTTACAAGAAAGTGAGTGGGAGCACTACAGCCTTTCGATAAGTATATGTGAATGACATATTGTTGATCGGAAATAATGTAAAATTATTCGCAAAGCATAAAGGAGTATTTGAAAGGAATTTTTCAAAGAAAGACCTCGGTGAAGCTGCTTACATATTGAGCATCAAGATCTATAGAGATAGATCAAGACGCTTGATAAGTTTTTCAATGAATACATACCTTGACAAGATTTTGAAGTAGTTCAAAATGGAACAGTCAAAGAAAGAGTTCTTGCACTGTGTTACAAGGTGTGAGATTGAGTAAGACTCAAAACCCGACCACGGCAGAAGATAGAAAGAGAATGAAAGTCATTCCTATGCATCAGCCATAGGTTCTATAAAGTATGTCATGTCTGTATACTGATCTATTGCATACCCTACCACTAAGATTGGCAAGGAGTGCAATAGAGATCTAGGAGTAGATCAATGGACAGCGGTCAAAATTATCCTTAGTAGAATAAGGATATGTTTCTCGATTATGGAAGTGAAAAAGGTTAGTAAGTAAAAGGTTACGTCGATGCAAGTTTTAACACTAATCTAGATGACTCTGAGTCTCAATCTAGATACATATTGAAAGTGGGAGCAATTAGCTAGAGTAGCTCCGTGCAGAGCATTGTAGACATAGAAATTTGCAAAATACTTACGGCTCTGAATGTGATGACAGACCGTTGACTAAAATTATCTCACAAGCAAAACATGATCACACCTTAGTACTCTTTGGGTGTTAATCACATAGCGATGTGAACTAGATTACTGACTCTAGTAAACCCTTTGGGTGTTGGTCACATGACGATGTGAACTATGGGTGTTAATCACATACAGATGTGAATATTTGTGTTGAATCACATGATGATGTGAACTAGATTATTGACTCTAGTGCAAGTGGGAGACTGAAGGAAATATGCCCTAGAGGCAATAATAATGTTATTATTTATTTCCTTATATCATGATAAATGTTTATTATTCATGCTAGAATTGTATTAACCGGAAACATAATACATGTGTGAATACATAAACCTACAGAGTGTCACTAGTATGCCTCTACTTGACTAGCTCGTTAATCAAAGATGGTTATGTTTCCTAACCATGAACAAGGAGTTGTTATTTGATTAACGGGATCACATCATTGGTTGAATGATCTGATTGACATGACCCATTCCATTAGCATAGCACCTGATCGTATAGTTTGTTGCTAGTGCTTTTCTTCATGACTTATACATGTTCCTATGACTATGAGATTATGCAACTCTCGTTTGCCCGAGGAACACTTTGGGTGCTACCAAACATCACAACGTAACTGGGTGATTATAAAGGTACATTACAGGTGTCTCCGAAGGTACACGTTGGGTTGGCATATTTCGAGATTAGGATTTGTCACTCCGATTGTCGGAGAGGTATCTCTGGGCCCTCTCGGTAATGCACATCACATAAGCCTTGCAAGCATTGCAACTAAATGTGTTAGTTGTGAGATGATGTATTACGGAACGAGAAAAGAGACTTCCGATGAACGAGATTGAACTAGGTATTGGATACCGGCGATCGAATCTCGGGCAAGTAACATACCGATGACAAAGGGAACAACGTATGTTGTTATGCGGTCTCGACCGATAAAGATCTTCGTAGAATATGTAGGAGCCAATATGGGCATCCAGGTCCCGCTATTGGTTATTGACGAGAGGTGTCTCGGTCATGTCTACATAGTTCTCGAACCCGTAGGGTCCGCACGCTTAACGTTTCGATGGCGGTTATTATGAGTTTATATGATATTGATGTACGAAGGTTGTTGAGTCCCGGATGAGATCACGGACATGACGAGGAGTCTCGAAATGGTCGAGACATAAAGATTGATATATTGGAAGCCTATGTTTGGACTCGGAATCACTCCGAGTGAAATTGGGAATTTTACCGAGTACCGGGGTTACGGAACCTCCGGGGGTCAATGGGCCTTGATGGGCCTTAGTGGGAAAGAGAAAAGGGGTCCATAGTGCTGGGCACCTTCCCCCTTCCCTAGTCCTATTAGGACTAGGAGAAGGGGCCTCTCTCTCTCTTCCCACTTGGGAAAACCTAGTTGGACTAGGATTGGGGGAATCCTACTCCTAGTAGGAGTAGGAAACCTGGTGCGCCTCCTCTCTCTGGCCGGCCAGCCCTCCCTTCCCTCCTTTATATACAGGGCAGGGGCACCCATGACACACAAGTTGATCATTGAGATCGTTCCTTAGCCGTGTCGGTGCCCCTTCCACCAAACTACACCTCGAATATACCGTTGCGGAGCTTAGGCGAAGCCTGCGCCGGTGGAACATCATCATCGTCACCACGCCGTCGTCTTGTGAAACTCTCCCTCAACACTCGGCTGGATCGGAGTTCGAGGGACGTCATCGAGCTGAACGTGTGCAGAACTCGGAGGTGCCGTACGTTCGGTACTTGGATCGGTTGGATCGGGAAGAAGTACGACTACTTCCTCTACGTTGTGTCAACGCTTCCGTTGCTGGTCTACGAGGGTACGTAGACAACACTCTCATCTCGTTGCTATGCATCACCATGATCTTGCGTGATCGTAGGAAATTTTTTGAAATTACTACGTTCCCCAACAAAGAGATCAACATCCGACTATGGATGAAACATAAACAGAAGCTCAAATGACATCCACCCTGCTAGCCCAGGCTACCGACCTGGAACCTATCCCCTGATCGAAGAAGAAGCAGAAGAAGAACTCCAATACAAGCAAACATCGCTCTCGCGTCATGATCATCACAAACCTGTACCTTCAACTGGTGGTGTAGTAATATGTGAGCCACGAGGACTCAGCAATCCCATTACCATGGGTATCATGACTAGCAAAGCTAAATGGGAAAGGATGGGGTAAAGTGGTGAGGTTGCAGCAGCGGCTAAGCATATATGGTGGCTAACATACGCAAATGAGAGCGAGAAGAGAAACAAAGGAACGGTCGTCAACTAGTAATGATCAAGAAGTGATCCTGAACTCCTACTTACGTCAAACATAACCCAGAAACCGTGTTCTCCTCTCGATCAACCCGAAAAGAGACACTCACAGTTACGCTTTACGGTTGGTGTATTTTAGAAGAGTTTGCTTGAGTTTACTACAACCGGATATTAACAAATTCCCATCTGCCACATAACCGCGGGCACGGCTTTGAAAGTTTATACCCTGCAGGGTGTCCCAACTTAGCCCATGATAAGCTCTCGCGATCAACGAAGGATATTCCTTCTCCCGAGAAGACCCGATCAGTCTCGGAATCCCGGCTACAAGACATTTCGACAGCAATAAAACAAGACCAGCAAAGCCTCCCGGATCTGCCGACAAATCCTGATAGGAGCTGCACATATCTCGGTCTCAGGGCACACTCGGATGAGCAGTCCGTACAACTAAAACCAGACCTCAAGTTGCCTTGAGGGGGTGCTGCACAGGGCTCTAGTTCGGGCCAGCACTCGAAGGAGCACTGGTCCGGGGGGGCTAAAATAAAGATGACCCTCGGGCTCCGGAAACCCAAGGGAAAAAGGGAATAGGTGAGGCAAATGGTAAAACCAATGTTGGGCCTTGCTGTAGGAGTCTTATTCAAAGCAAACTGTCAAGGGGGTCCCATAAATCAACCGACCGCGTTAGGGACGCAAAATCCGGGAACATAACACCGATATGACGGAAACTAGGGCGGCAAGAGTGGAACAAAACACCAGGCATAAGGCCGAGCCTTCCACCCTTTACCAAGTATATAGATGCATTAGTTAAATAAGATATATTGTGATATCCCAACAAGTAAACATGTTCCAACAAGGAACAAACTTCATCTTCACCTGCAACTAGCAACGCTATAAGAGGGGCTGAGCGAAGCGGTAACATAGCCAAACAACGGTTTGCTAGGAAGGGTGCAAAAGGTTAGAGGCTTACATGGCAATTTGGGAGGCTTGAGCAGCAAGTGATAGGTAGCGCAGCAAAGCGATAGAACGAAGCAACTAGCATAGCAATGATAGTAGTGAGATCCAAGGCTGCGGTCATCTTTCCTGAAATCCCGCAAGGAAGAAGAACGAGTCCATGAAGAAGATGAACGGAAGAAGCCGATCCAAGCGTGGGCGAACGAATCCTCACGATCGCAACGAAACGGGAACTAACAAGAAGAAGCACACAACATAGGTAAACACACCACACATGAACAAGGAAAGATGCACAACAAGCATGATGCATGACAAATCTAGATGAAGCTACTCATGGCAAGAGATGATGCAAACAGGAGCAACACATCAAAGCAAGTTTAAATGAGGCCGGAAGCAACATAGAACAATTTCGGTAAGTCCTCATATGCATATTTCGAAATTGGTCCAGATCTGAATAAACCTTATGTTCAAGTTGTTAAACAGCGAGTTAAGATGCACCACGATGATCTACACGAGATTATAGTCAAGTTACGTATAAAGTTCATTAGATTCGGAGCTACGGTCTAGAAGATATGAGCAAAACAAGATAAGCATGGCATTGATGCAAAATACACCCAAACATCAAGCAAACACCTCAAAACAAGGATGCAACATGATAATATGAAACTACATGCAAAAACAAGCAAGTTTCATATAGAGCACACTCAAAACGGAGCAACGGTTCAACACATACACTCTATACAAGACATGACAACAATCTGTCCAAAACAGCAAGTAGGCATATTGCAAGCATCAAAACAACATGCTACAGCACCCCAACATAAAAACAAAAGGCATGGACATAAGGTACAGGTAAAGCATTACAAAACATGAACACTGAGCTATCTCCAGAAATCACTAGAACATGCGCAAAATGACATGGCAAGATTGCAAATAATAACAGTTTCAAACTTTAGCAAAAATAACATCAGGTTGCAATGTTTAGAGCTATGAAACAACATGCTACAGGAACTTATAATGGCAAAAAAAGGCATGGCATGAATCTACTCAAAGCATATAACAAAAGTCCTTTACTGACCATGAGCCAAAAAGGATCAGAAAATATGATGGCACCCATGTAAACATGACAAGTTATATTACAGATTCATACATGGCAGGAACAACAATGAGTAGGCATGTTGGTGAGCTTGAACCACTCACCACAGAGCAATACATGGCATGGCAAGGCAATAAACAGTAAGAAGACATGGCATAGAAGCTATACATGGCAAGAACAACATCATAGGGTGCATGGATCAACTACAACAACCTTGGCAAAATTGAATAACATGTAAACAATCGGCCAGGAAACATTTTATAGCAAAAGTAGAGCTCGATTTACTCAAGATAGACTACTCCATAATTGCAAACAAGGGCATGGATGGATAGAGCAAGATATGTATAACAAAACATCCTTACTGAAGTATCTCAAAATAAGCATGGATCTCTCGGTAGCATCAAGTTAACATGGCATAAAAATATCAGCAAAACAGGGCTGAAATCAGCAACATCAGGAAGCCTACTTTGCATGCTTGTGCTAGTCACCACATAGATCACAAAAAATACATGGCATACACCCCTGGAAAGATGGCATGGCATATTGCAAAACACATGTAGGACTCAAACTCATAGGGTGCACACATCAATCATGGCAAAAATAACAAAAGTGCAAGTTCTGTTAAGAAACAGAAACTAACATCACATAGCACTCTTCTAACAGCATTTCGGGCATCAATATGAGCTCAAATGAAAATGATGCAATGAGATGAAATGATCTACTCTTTGAGACGAACATTTTGACATATTACACGCATGAAACTGAGCTACAGATGCAGAGATATGGCATGATGAAAATGCATGGAAATTACTGAAACTCGGGGACTTAGTGGGAAAAAAGGACCTCGAGGGGAAAAAGTCAACTCGCCGGAATCTTCGCGGGAAAACGGCCGGAGTAGACGGGGAAGACACTGGAGCTGCGGGGAGAGGTCGGGGAGGATGGCCGGAGCGAGGGGAGGCCGAGGCGGCGAGGACGGGCGAGCTCGCCGGAGTTTTGAGCCGGGCGAGGCCGAGGCAGTGCTGGCGGTCCGGCGACCGGACGGGCGAGGCGGCGAGGCGGCGCTGGAGGCGGTGGCTGACGCCGAGCGGGCGGCTTCGGGAGGCCGGGAGGCCGGGCGGAGGAGGCGCTCCAGTCGCCGCCGGAGGAGAGCAGGGCGCGACTCAGCCGGGAGGAGGCGGAGTCCGGCCGAGGCGGGCAGGACGGAGGCGGAGGCGGAGGCGAGGCCGGGCGGCGAACGGCGGCGGGCGGCGGCGCTGGGCGCGGGCGTCCATGGCTGGGCGGGCGGCAGAGCGGAGCGGGTTGGCCCTTTCACTGGCCCGGGCGGGCGTCATGAGGAGGAGAGAGAGAGGCGCGCAGCGGGATGAGGTGGCAGGCTCCGGTTGGTTGGAGGCGGCGGCGGGGCTGACGTGGCGAGGTGGGATTGGCCGGGGCGACGTGTCCGGCGGACATGTTATGCGACCCTATCCAAAAGGAACTCGAAGGTCCCACCAAGGATAGACCCGCATATTGAAACGCTTTTGCAAGGTGGATATCATTACATCAACATTACATAATAGATGGGGATACATACATAAGGCACAAAAGCCACAAGAATACATCAACATCATATACAAGAGATCAACATCCGACTACGGATGAAACATAAACAGAAACTAACATCACATAGCACTCTTCTAACAGCATTTCGGGCATCAAGATGAGCTCAAATGAAAATGATGCAATGAGATGAAATGATCTACTCTTCGAGACGAACATTTTGACATATTACACGCATGAAACGGAGCTACGCATGCAGAGATATGGCATGATGAAAATGCATGGAAATTACTGAAACTCGGGGACTTAGTGAGAAAAAAGGACCTCGAGGGGAAAAAGTCAACTCGCCGGAATCTTCGCCGGAAAACGGCCGGAGTAGACGGGGAAGACACCGGAGCTGCGGGGAGAGGTCGGGGAGGACGGCCGGAGCGAGGGGAGGCCGAGGCGGGGGACGGGCGAAGCTCGCCGGAGCTCGGAGCCGGGCGAGGCCGAGGCGGGTATGGCGGTCCGGGCGAGGGGACGGGCGAGGCGGCGAGGCGGCGCTGGAGGCGGCGGCCGACGCCGAGCGGCCGGCCTTCAGGAGGCCGGGAGGCCGGGAGGAGGAGCGCAGCTCCGGTCTGTCGCGGAGGAGCAGGCGGCGCGACTCGGCGGAGGAGGTGGAGTCCGGCCGAGGCGGGCAGGACGGAGGCGGATCGAGGAGGGCGGCGAACGGCGGTGGGCGGCGGCGCTGGGCGCCGGCGTCCATGCGCGGGCGGGCGGCAGGGCGCGAGCGGGTTGGGGTTCAGCCGGCTGGCGGGCGGCGGAGGAGAGACAGCGCAGGCGCGGATGATGGTGGCGGGCTCCGGTTGGTTGGAGGCGGCGGCGGGCTGACGTGGCGAGGCGGGATTGGCTGGGCGACGTGTCCGGCGGACATGTCCGGCGCGGATGGACATGTCCGGCGGCGCGGTGGAGAAGGGGCTAGGGTTCATCTGCGCGAAAATTCCGGGAGGGACACACATTTATAGGTAGAAGGAGCTAGGAGAGTCCAAATGAGGTGCGGTTTTCGGCCACGCGATCGTGATCGAACGACCGAGAGCATGGAGGGGAGTTAGGTGGGTTTTGGGCCACTTTAGAAGGGGTGTTTGGCTGCAACACAAAAGAGGCTTTGCGGTTACCCGGTTAACCGTTGGAGTACCAAACGACCTCCAAATGGCACGAAACTTAACAGGCGGTCTACCGGTGCTATACCAAGGCCGCTTGACAAACCTCGGTCCATTCCGAGGCCGTTTAATACCCGCACATGAAAAGAGGTAAAAGGGGGCGCCTGGAGACATAGGAGTGCCGGATTGCAAAACGGACAACGGGGAAAATGCTCGGATGCATGAGACGAACACGTATGCAAAATGAAATGCACATGATGGCATGATATAAAATGCAGATGACGACATGGCAAAGTGCAACACGCAAGCAAATGACATGGCAACGACGGCGAATAACTGGCGGACACCTGGCGCATCGAATCTGGGGCGTTACAACACTCCTCCACTAACAAGAGATCTCGTCCCGAGATCTTAGGACCGAGACGGAAGAGAAAAGGAAGAGGTGAAACAAAAACTCAAGAAAAGAAGCAACGAATCGAGAGCACTCGAGAAGAAGAGAGGAACGACGAGAATGACGAGAATAAAAAACTCATGGAAACATGATAGACTATGAAACCATTCCGGTTAGAAGGAGATAAGAAACGAGTAAGACTGAAAAGGATTTAGGCAGCAGTCCGGTTGAACAAGGAAAGAAATAGAACACGAACTTGAGAGGATGGAATGATACTTGATGAAGACATGATACAAAACCTCCGGAAAGAATTAAAAGAGTGGAATGAAATGAGCTTAGAAGGAAGGGTTGAACAAAGTTGTTGAGAGAATCAACAACGAAAAGAATAAGCTTGTTGTGGACTTATGGAAAACATCTCAAAATTATGAGGTGATAACCGACCACAACCGGAAATGATTGGATAGCTTAGAAGAACGAACAAATGCAAAACTCCACTTCAAAAGAAAACGGCGAATTAATTGCACTTCGAGACGCGAGAAGACAGATACTTGAACTCCGCCAACAAAATCTTGATGGACTCTTGTAGAATGGATTGAATACTGACGATCCACCGTGAAGAACTCCGGTAACAAAAGGATGACGAGATAAAATGAAGGAAGAAGAATAGGATAAGCCTTGCGATGATTTATATGGAGGTTCCGACGAAATGGCCGAGAAAATTGAACTCCAGAAAAGAAAAAGATGGAAAGACTGGGAAGTGGAATTTATTCCTCAAGAACAAACTCCGAAGGAAAGGATTACTCACTTGGATGAAATAAGAATAAGATTTATTGTATGCTTAACCTTCATCAAATTTAATTGATGACAAGCAATGGATTTTGCATGCAACTTATTCTTCTTGAAAAAGGATTAAGGGGAAACATAGCACAAAACTTGAGAAAGTCTTCATGAACCACCGGTAGGATTGAAAAGAACGAATGAATTAAAATGCTAATCAAAGAAAAGAACCTTGAACGAACCGCCGTAAGAATTCGAAAATGACTGACGAAAGAGAATGAATCACCGGAAAGAATTAGAGAAGCACGGAGATACTTGAGGGAATTAAAATGCAAGAGAACAAGGAGATCGCGAACTGACAGAAGAATACTTGACGAAGCACCGGAAGAATATTGAGACGAACGAAGGGGCACGAATACGGAATAATTGGAGAACGAATTTGAAAACTTAGAACAAAGAAATCTTCCGAAAAGGTGACCTCCGGATGATCGAGAGGGAAAGCAACACCTGAAATACTCCGGATGGATGAAAAAATTTCACGACTAGAAACAAATAGATATGATAACATCGAGCTAGCACCGCGAATCTCCGGGAGAACGGACAAGATTTAGAAAGAAATCTTCTTCGATCTTCAAAGCTGAGAAAGACGACGAGAAACTCCACCGAAATTGTTGAGAAACTCCGGAATAATGAAAAACGAAGGGATTGAGCCAACAATGAAATGATTTGAAATCGATCTTGGAAAAGCATTTGACTGATGAAATTCATTCTTACGTCAAACTTCAAAAAGAACTTGAGAATAACTCCGGGGGAATTAGAAGAGTCGGGTAAGATCCTGGGAAAGACCTGTGGGTTAGGGCCCACTAAAGGACATCACCGTTGGAAAGGATTGTTGAACAGATAGATGAAGCACCGGAAGAACTGAAATATTTGACTGAGGTGACAGCCTCGAATTAATTCAAACATAGACGAATCTCCTGAGATGTGTTGAACACTCCGGAAGGATAAATTGGCGAGAGGCGAACGAGCAAGGGGAAAACATTTGATCGAAGGAAAAGAATATGATCAACACCAAAATTAGAATTGAATCCACCGGAGAAGAAAGGGATGAAGAATGACGAACAAGACGAGAATTCACCGGTTGAAATGATTGAGGGAAGACTGAAGAGGCTCCGCAGGATCGGAATAGATGGTCGGAAGAAACTCAAACTCCGGGAAGAAGAGGGTGGGAGGGCGGGAAAAACAAAGGCAACTGGAAGGGGAACCGACGAATATATTGAAGAGAAAACACCGGTTGAAATCATTGAGGAAAGATAGCAAAGGCTTCGCACGAGTAGGATCGATACTCGATTACGGACTCCGGTTCCGACGAGAAAAAAAAGGGTGGGTGGGTGGGAAAAAACAAGGACAACTTCGGACAAGGAAAAACAACGACGTCGGAGGAAGAACAGAGGATTGAACTTGGCAAAGATGAAGAGGCTCGAGTCGACTTGACGAGAAATGCACCGGATGAAAAGAGATGAGAACCAACGATCGAAAAAAACCAACTGCGTGATCCTAAAGAAAAATTTGAACGGGAGGAGGAGTAATTCAAAACACCTACGTCAAGATTCCTCACCAGAGCGACGAAGGGGCCGAGGAGTAAAAAGAATTCCTACTCTCCGATATAACTAGACTCTGAAAACAGTTTTCTTCTAGACTCAACAACGGCCAAACTACACGATCAATCAAGGGGGCTCCTAGGGTCGGTCGAGGCTCTGATACCAACTTGTCACGCCCAATATGCGACCCTATCCAAAAGGAACTCGACGGTCCCACCAAGGATAGATCCGCATATTGAGACGCTTTTGCAAGGTGGATATCATTACATCAACATTACATAATAGTGGGGATACATACATAAGGCACAAATGCCACAAGAATACATCAACAACATATACAAGAGATCAACATCCGACTACGGATGAAACATAAACAGAAGCTCAAACGACATCCACCCTGCTAGCCCAGGCTGCCGACCTGGAACCTATCCCCTGATCGAAGAAGAAGCAGAAGAAGAACTTCAATACAAGCAAACATCGCTCTCGCGTCATGATCATCGCAAACTTGTACCTGCAACTGGTGGTGTAGTAATCTATGAGCCACGAGGACTCAGCAATCCCGTTACCATGGGTATCAAGACTAGCAAAGCTAAATGGGAAAGGAAGGGGTAAAGTGGTGAGGTTGCACTAGCGGCTAAGCAAATATGGTGGCTAACATACGCAAATGAGAGCGAGAAGAGAAACAAAGGAACGGTCGTCAACTAGTAATGATCAAGAAGTGATCCTGAACTCCTACTTACGTCAAACATAACCCAGAAACCTTGTTCTCCTCTCGATCAACCCCGAAAAGAGACACTCACGGTTACGCACACGATTGGTGTATTTTAGAAGAGTTTGCTTCGAGTTTACTACAACCGGATATTAACAAATTCCCATCTGCCACATAACCATGGCACGGCTTTCGAAAGTTTATACCTGCAGGGTGTCCCAACTTAGCCCATGATAAGCTCTCGCGATCAACGAAGGATATTCCTTCTCCCGGAAGACCCGATCAGTCTCGTAATCCGGCTACAAGACATTTCGACAGCAATAAAACAAGACCAGCAAAACCGCCGGATGTGCCGACAAATCCTGATAGGAGCTGCACATATCTCGTCTCGTGGCACACTCGGATGAGCAGTCCATTATAACTAAAACCAGACCTCAAGTTGCCTTGAGGGGCGCTGCATGGGCTCTAGTTCGGGCCAACACTCGAAGGAGCACTGGTCCGGGGGCTAAATAAAGATGACCCTCGGGCTCCGAAACCCAAGGGAAAAAGGGAATAGGTGAGGCAAATGGTAAAACCAATGTTGGGCCTTCTTTGGAGGAGTCTTATTCAAAGCGAACTGTCAAGGGGTCCCATAAATCACCCGACCGCGTTAGGGACGCAAAATCCGGGAACATAACACCGATATGACGGAAACTAGGCGGCAAGTGGAACAAAACACCAGGCATAAGGCCGAGCCTTCCACCCTTTACCAAGTATATAGATGCATTAGTTAAATAAGATATATTGTGATATCCCAACAAGTAAACATGTTCCAACAAGGAACAACATCTCCATGTTCCAACAAGGAACAAACTTCATCTTCACCTGCAACTAGCAACGCTATAAGAGGGGTTGAGCGAAGCGGTAACATAGCCAAACAACGGTTTGCTAGGAAGGGTGCAAAAGGTTAGAGGCTGACATGGCAATTTGGGAGGCTTGAGCAGCAAGTGATAGGTAGCGCAGCAAAGCGATAGAACGAAGCAACTAGCATAGCAATGATAGTAGTGAGATCCAAGGTAGCGGTCATCTTGCCTGAAATCCCGCAAGGAAGAAGAACGAGTCCATGAAGAAGATGAACGGAAGAAGCCGATCCAAGCATGGGCGAACGAATCCTCACGATCGCAACGAAACGGGAACTAACAAGAAGAAGCACACAACATAGGTAAACACACCACACATGAACAAGGCATGATGCACAACAAGCATGATGCATGACAAATCTAGATGAAGCTACTCATGGCAAGAGATGATGCAAACAAGAGCAACACATCAAAGCAAGTTTAAATGAGGCCGGAAGCAACATAGAACAATTCCGGTAAGTCCTCATATGCATATTTCGAAATTGGTACAGATCTGAATAAACCTTATGTTCAAGTTGTTAAACAGCAAGTTAATATGCACCACGATGATCTACACGAGATTCTAGTCAAGTTACATATAAAGTTCATTAGATTCGGAGCTACGGTCTAGAAGATATGAGCAAAACAAGATAAGCATGGCATTGATGCAAAATGCACCCAAACATCAAGCAAACACCTCAAAACAAGGATGCAACATGATAATATGAAATTACATGCAAAAACAAGCAAGTTTCATATAGAGCACACTCAAAACGGAGCAACGGTTCAACACATACACTCTATACAAGACATGACAACAATCTGCCCAAAACAGCAAGTAGGCATATTGCAAGCATCAAAACAACATGCTACAGCACCCCAACATAAAAACAAAAGGCATGGACATGAGGTACAGGTTAAGCATTACAAAACATGAACACTGAGCTATCTCTAGAAATCACTAGAACATGCGCAAAATGACATGGCAAGGTTGCAAATAATAACAGTTTCAGACTTTAGCAGAAATAACATTAGGTTACAATGTTTAGAGCTATGAAACAACATGCTAAAGGAACTTATAATGGCAAACAAAGGCATGGCATGAATCTACTCAAAGCATATAACAAAAGTCCTTTACTGACCATGAGCCAAAAAGGATCAGAAAATATGATGGCACCCATGTAAACATGACAAGTTATATTACAGATTCATACATGGCAGGAACAACAATGAGTAGGCATGTTGATGAGCTTGAACCACTCACCACAGAGCAATAAATGGCATGGCAAGGCAATAAACAGTAAGAAGACATGGCATAGAAGCTATACATGGCAAGAACAACATCATAGGGTGCATGGATCAACTACAACAACCTTGGCAAAATTGAATAACATGTAAACAATCTGCCAGGAAACATTTTATAGCAAAAGTAGAGCTCGATTGACTCAAGCTAGACTACTCCATAATTTCAAACAAGGGCATAGATGAATAGAGCAAGACATGTATAACAAAACATCCTTACTGAAGTATCTCAAAATAATCATGGATCTCTCGGTAGCATCAAGTTAACATGGCATAAAAATATCAGCAAAACAGGGCTGAAATCAGCAACATCAGGAAGCCTACTTTGCATGCTTGTGCTAGTCACCACATAGATCACAAAAAATACATGGCATACACCCCTGGAAAGATGGCATGGCATATTGCAAAACACATGTAGGACTCAAATTCATAGGGTGCACACATCAATCATGGCAAAAATAACAAAAGTGCAAGTTCTGTTAAGAAACAAAAACTAACATCACATAGCACTCTTCTAACAGCATTTCGGGCATCAATATGCGCTCAAATGAAAATGATGCAATGAGATGAAATGATCTACTCTTCGAGGCGAACATTTTGACATATTACACGCATGAAACGGATCTACGGATGCAGAGATATGGCATGATGAAAATGCATGGAAATTACTGAAACTCGGGGACTTAGTGGGAAAAAAGGACCTCGGGGGGAAAAAGTCAACTCGCCGGAATCTTAGCCGGAAAACGGCCGGAGTAGACGGGGAAGACACCGGAGCTGCGAGGAGAGGTCGGGGAGGACGGCCGGAGCGAGGGGAGGCCGAGGCGGTGGGGACGGGGTGAGCTCGCCGGAGCTCGGAGCCGGCGAGGCGGAGGCGGGCGCGGGCGGTCCGGGCGAGGGGACGGGCGAGGCGATGAGGCGGCGCTGGGAGGCGGCGGCCGACACCTGAGCGGGCGGCGCGGGAGACCGGGAGGCGGGCGGAGGAGCGCGGTGGCTCCGGCCGCCTTGGGAGGAGCAGGGCGCGCGACTCCGGTGGAGGAGGCGGAGTCCGGCCGAGGCGGGCAGGACGGAGGCGGAGGCGAGGCCGGCGGCGGCGGCGAGGCTTGGCGGGGGGCGCGGGCGCCCCGTGGGGCGGCGGGCGGCGGGAGCGGCGGCCGGGCTTCTTTGCCCGGCGGCCGGGCGGGCGCGGAGAGGAGAGAGAGGGCGCAGCGCGGATGAGGTGGCGGGCTCCGGTTGGTTGGAGGCGGCGGGGGGGCTGACGTGGCGAGGCGGGATTGGCTGGGCGACGTGTCCGCGGACATGTCCGCGTGGATGGACATGTCCGTGGCGCGTGGAGAAGGGGCTAGGGTTCATCTGCGAAAATTCCGGGAGGGACACACATTTATAGGTAGAAGGAGCTAGGAGAGTCCAAATGAGGTGCGTTTTTGGCCAGCGATCGTGATCGAACGCATCGAGAGCATGGAGGGGAGTTAGGTGGGTTTTGGGCCACTTTAGAAGGGGTGTTTGGCTGCAACCAAGGCCGCTTGACAAACCTCGGTCCATTCCGAGACCGTTTAATACCCGCACATGAAAAGAGGTAAAAGGGGGCGCCGGGAGACATAGGAGTGCCGGATTGCAAAACGGACAACGGGGAAAATGCTCGGATGCATGAGACGAACACGTATGCAAAATGAAATGCACATGATGGCATGATATAAAATGCAGATGACGACATGGCAAAGTGCAACACGCAAGCAAATGACATGGCAACGACGGCGAATAACTGGCGGACACCTGGCGCATCGAATCTGGGGCGTTACATTTACATAGCATCATAATATAGCAGATCCAGACATGCAAAACAGCAACAGCAAGTACCCTATTTAACAAGCTCGATGCACTCACTACAGGAATCACAAAAATACATGGATAGCACCCCTGTAAAGATGGCATGGCATAGTTCAAAACTCATGTAGACATCAACCTCATAGGATGCACACATCAATCATGACAAAAATGACAAATGAGCAAGTTATAACAGTTTCAGCAGGTTAACATCATATAGCACTCTTGCAACGATGATTCAGGCATCAAGATGGACTCAAATGAATATGATGCAATGGAATCAAATGATGTGCTCGTTGAGACGAACAATTTGACATATTACACGCACGAAATAGAGCAGTACGCACAGAGTTATGATGCGATGAACATGCAACAAACTACTGACAGAAAAATGACTTGGTGGAATTTCGGGGAAGGGGAAAAGTCAACCTCGAGCTGGATCGGGCACGGACTTCGAGGTTTGCCGGGGTTGCGGGCTGCGGCGACCGGAGATGTGGGAGAGGGCGCCGGAGAGGAGGGGGCCGCGAGGGCGCGGATCCGCCTTCCCTGGCCGGATCTGCTGGGCGGCGCGGTGGCGAGGGGCGGCAGGCCGGAGCGGGCCGCCGGGCGGGCGAGGGCGAAGCGGCGCCGGGCGGCGGCGGAGGCCGGGCGGCGGAAAGGGCGGCGCGGGCGCGGGCGGAACGGGGCGGAGGCGGGCTCTGGCGGCGGCGGGCGGCGCTGGCGATGACGGCCGTCGCCGAGATCAAAGCGGCGGCGCTAGGTCTCGCGCGGGACGGAGCGGGCAGGGGGCCGCGGTCGGGCCGAAGGGCCAGCCCATGTGGTCGGCGACAAAGTGGGCGCGCCCGGCTGAGGTGGCGGCGACACGTGGCGGCTCAGGAGTGGACGGGGCGCGACGGCGGACATGTCCGGCACGATGCGGACGCGTCCGGCGGCTTAGAGGGAGAGAGGCTAGGGTTGCACCGCGAATTTCGGAGGGGGAGGTGTTTATATAGGTATAGGGAGCTAGGAGAGTCCAAATGAGGAGCGGTTTTCGGCCACGCGATCGTGATCGAACGACCGAGAGCAAGGAGGGGGTTAGGATGGGTTTTGGGCCACTTTGGAGGGGGTGTTGGGCTGCAAAGAGAAGGAGGCTTTACGGTTACCCGTTAACCGTTGAGTACCAAACGACCTCCAAATGGCACGAAACTTGACAAAGCGGTTCACGGTGCTATACCAAGGCCGCTTGGCAAACCTCAGGCCATTCCGAGAAAGTTTAACACCCGCACACGAAAGGAGGCAAAAGGGGGCGCCGGGGAACATAGGAGTGCCGGATTGCAAAACGGACAACGGGGAAAATGCTCGGATGCATGAGACGAACACGTATGCAAAATGAAATGCACATGATGACATGATATGAAATGCAGATGATGACATGGCAAGATGCAACACGCGAGCACATGACAAGGCAACAACGACGAATAACTGGCGGACACCTGGCGCATCGAATCCGGGGCGTTACATCGAGCTCCGCATCTTCGCCCTCTTCGTCCACGCCGAGCCAAGCAACCGGGGAAGCACCGCGTGACCGTCCCGGATGTCTTCTTCAACCTCGGTGCCGGCGATCCCCGCCGCTTGATTCGCCACCACCAGGCCTGCCCCGAGCTCGCTGAGACCCTCGCCCGACGCGCTGTGAGCTCCTGCTCTTTTTAGCCCCTAGCATGTCGTCGTTCCCTCCCTCTACCGCGCTAGTCGCCGGAGCCGTGAGCTCACTGCCGCTGGACTTCAAGCCGACATGGCCAGAGGCCGTCTCCGTCGCGTCCAAGCACCGCTACGTGCTCAGCTTGTTTCCAGAAACCAAACACCACCATCATCTAGTTCTCCCGTGCACCGCAGCGTCGTTGTCGAGCTTGCCCGAGCTCTGGCCGCCGCGCTTGCCATCGCCGTTGTCACTACGGTCCACTCCAGCACGAGCTGTTGGCTCCGTCATGATGCGGACAAGCTCCAGCTCTCGCAGGACCAAACCGCGCTCGAAACCGTGGCCTACAGCTCGATCCCGAGCGTCGCCGCCGCGAGCCGTGGTCGCCGTCGTTTAATCGCCGGCGCGGCCGACGTGGCTACGTCATTAGGGCTTAATGGCGTTTAGTTTAATCACACCAGCCGCTGACATTAGGGACCCACCACCTAAATAACCACTGGTTATACTTTTAATCAGTTTTATTTAAACCAAGCGGGACCCACGCGTCAGCGTTGACCATGCTGACGTGGCCCTTGACTGGCCCCACACGTCAGTGACCAACGCAGCCCTATGAGACTGACCAGTGGACCCCACTGGTCAGGTTTGACCTGGTCAGCGCTGTTGACTTGCTGACGCAAGCATGACAAAGTGCTGATGTAATAAGTGACTTTCTGGTTTTAAAATAAATCAGGAAATTCAGAAAATGCCCTAAACTTCTAAAATTCATAGAAATTCAACCATAACTCCAAATGAAACAAATTAGATATGAAAAATGATCAAAAAAATCCAATCTATCCATCTGTACCATTTTCATGCATGTTAGAACAACTTAAAGCTGCTGTATACAACAATTTGAAATAATGGCATTTGAAATGTCATATATGGAGTTTGAATTTGAATCTTGGATTCAAACCAACTCCATTTAATCTGCTGCTAGTTGCATTAGCTCAAATCACAACATTTTGGCATGTCATGGTCATGCATCATATTGTGCATTGCATTGATTGTGTTCTTCCTTGTTTGCCGGTAATTGTCCCCTCTCAGTAGACGACGTTTCGATGATGAGTCCTATGACACCGATGAAGAACTATAATATCTTCAGAAGTGACAGGCAAGCAAAACCCCCTTGTTCATTCCGATACAATCCCACTCTATCGCTCCTGCTCTCTTTTACTGCATTAGGACAACAACGATTCATCTGTTACTTGTTGCGAGAGCTGAACCCTTTATCCTCTCGCATGACCTGTCATTCCACAAGAATAGATGAAACCCACTAGCATGAGTAGGAGTTGTTTGAGCCTGTTGTGCCTACTCATTCATGCTTGTTTGTCGTGCTGCCATCGCTTAGAGTTGAGTCAGGTCTGTCGGCTGCTCGGGAACGGGGTCCCAGACTTGCTCGCCTGCTGCCTGTGGCGTGGCTCAAAGGAGGCCTAGGACGGCCCATCTTCATCGACACAAGCTCAAGACCCTCGCGAGGGGCCAGAGCCTCATGGGCGGACGACCAGAGCTTCTCGAGCACGGCCTCGTTAGGTTGGCTCATGAGGAGGCGGAGAGTTCAAGGCAGGGTACTCGCGAGGTGCCCATGACGAAGCCATGATTTACCAAGGGCGCCCGGTCGAGGCGCCAGCCAGCAGGCGCCCTCCTTTCCTCTTTGGTGCAAAGGAGCAAGCGCAGCGAGAGCATCAAGAAAAGGCACCTGCTTCGTGCAACAAGACCAAGACCAGCCCCAACGGCTGGAAGGGAGTCATCGTGGAGCCCAAGCAAAGGCGTATCACGGAGCCTTTGGCGGCGAGGACCAACTTTAGTCGGGATAAGTGTACCCGCTGTTCCACTTCAAAATGGCCAATTGTTGGCGCCCTTCCCGCTCAATATTTGGGAAGAGGCCCAGGGCCTTCATCTATATAAGTAGAGCTAGCCACCATAGTAGAGAAGGCGGGCATTTGGGATCCAGAGGGAGAGATAGAGACCCGATCCTCAAGCTAGAGCGACGGGACACCACCTAGCAGTTCATCACACCCACCAAGAACAGACCCTCGCGAGGCTGTTCTTCCCTGTACTGGTCTTCATCAGCCCAAGAGGCAATCCACCACACCACAAACTAGAGTAGGGTATACACCACAACGGTGGCCTGAACTAGTATAAATCTCGTGTCTCTTGTGCTGTTCTTCTTAGTAGTTTAGGTCCCTGTGATTCGGCGAGGTACGAGACGGTGGAGGGTTGGATCTCCACGCGCACCCCAGAGTTCGAACCTTATGGGTCTGCCGGAACCCGAAATCCGACATTTGGCGCGCCAGGTAGGGGTGCGCCGGAATCCACCTTCTGCCACCTCGTGTCCCGTCGCATCACCACCACCATGTCCGCCACTGCGGGCAACCCAGATCCTTGGGCAGCGTGGCCCGCCCACGCAGAGCCGCCTCGGGCGACCCGTGTTCTAGGCAGCTCGCGGTCCGCAGGCGTGGGCTGCAGGCGCCACAGATAAAGCTTCGACGGCTTTCACGCCTTGGCAGCGCGGGTCGGCAGCAAGGGCCTCCAATCACGCCGCGACCACATCACCGTACACCCGCCGAGCAGCAAACCGAGGGCCGCGCCACGGTGGCGCGAGAGCTGCTGCTGCAGTGCAGGCCGGAGAGCGGCCGCGACGTCGGGCTGGAGCGAGTGATGAGCTCTGGGATTCGCCGCCCGGGGCTCACCCCTTCGCACCCAGCTTCCATCTCAGGCCGAGGGCGGCCCGCACGGGGCTCCATGCGCGCCGCTGGCTCGAAGCTACCCAACACCGGGCGAAAGTTGCGGGGCCGGGCGGCGGGTTGCCCCGCCCCGCCCGTGGAGAAGAAGGGCTCGACGAACTCACGGCCTCCGTGGACAACCGCGCCACCACCCCATGGGGGCGCGTCAGCAGAGCAGCAAGGCACGCCAGCACTACTGGCGTGGCCTTGGGATGACGGCGCCGGAAGAATACGTGCCCCACATGATGGACCAAGGGCACCCGCATGAGGGAGAACAAGACTCGCTCCTCAGCCCAAGCTGGGGGGATGAGGGGACAGAAGCCGCGCTCTTCCAGGAGCCTCGAGACGGTCTCACTGGTCACGCCGGGGGCGACGACTATCGGGTACCGCTACTTCCTCAAGAGCAAACATACACTAACCATAGGTCGCAGGAGGTACAGGTCGCCACGACGAGCGGCTGCCCCGCTCCCGCAGTCTCCTACCCCTCGGGAGGGGGGCGCAGGGGGCTGCCGGAGAGGGGCAGAGATCCGACATCACCACCGCGGCGCTCGAGCAAGGCATTCTCGTGGAGGTAGGCCTCGCTTGGGAGGTGCCTCGGGCCTGCCTCGGCGGAGGACCCGTGGTCGCCGGGGAACCACTGGCGACCGCTCTACCGCCGGGCGGCCCCTGTTCCGTCGTCGTTGGTGGCACTAGAGTGTGGCGCAAGGTGGGGCCTCGCTCGGGCGATATGAAGCAAGGCCGGTACTGTGAAGAAGGCCCAGTGCTCGTGAAGCTCGCCGCCTGCGACACTCTCACGTAATAATGAGTGGGGCTGTACACGCCCGAGTCTCGGGGGTTACGGCCTCAGCCCCGGGCTCCCTCCCACGCCCAGTGGCAGCACTTAGCTCCGCGCTGGTGAGAAGACGCCCAAGACTAGACTAGGTGCTGGACGCGGCTTTTCTTCCGCTTTTGCCTTCCATTTGGTTGTCGCTTTCCCCGCTGGATTTACACCGATTCAATTTGAGATTTGCGGTGTTCGGGAAGGGTGCTTAGTCTCGCTCGAGCAAATCTCTCGCTTGGTTACAACTCCGCCTCAGCAGCCTCCCCTCGCGAGCCCCTCGCGAGCCGGGCCAGGCCTAGCTTGCGCGCAGCCCAGCCTGTCGCCAGCGCATCCTCTCCGGAGGGTTTTTACTGCAGGTCCTACGGATTCGGTCAGGAGGCACTCAGATCGCCTCAGCCTCCCACATTCTATCTCAGGGCTCGTACGAAACAAAGGTAAACCAGTCAACCAGCACGTCGCTTAGCCAACCACTTGGCGCGGGCGATGGGCGACGAACACCGCTAATACGATGAACACAAGTTTTACATGAGGGCCCCCCTCCCAAAATGCTCTCACAGCCATCAGGCCAAAACCTGAGTTCTATTCATGCAGGGTAACAGAGCAGGGACAATACATAATCAGTCGGATAAATCCCCCAATGCGTCCTCAGGAGCACCTCCCGAGCCGTTGTCGGGCGTCGCTGGCCTCGCCGTCGCTGTCTGCGTGATCGCCCGGCGGCGCTCGGGTTGTTCACCATGCCGCCTCCTCGGGCGCCACCACCACGCCGTCGCCGCTCAAGCGGCGACCGGACGAGGGCATCCACGTTGTCTTCCACCCAGGCGCCTGTGTCGCCCGCACGGCTCGGGGAATCGGGCGATGGCTGCATCGAAGTCGAGGTGGGGGTCCATGTCCCGGAGATGGCTGAAGACACGAGAAAAGGCGCGCCCAAGCAGCGCGCGGCTCCTCTCCTCCACCAACCTGATGGCCCTGGCCGACCGCGCCACCAGCCGCGCCACCACGTCGGTGAAGAACTGAAGGTTGCCGGGCGAAGTTAACCGCGGCGGCTGGCCCTGCCGCCGCCGCAGATATTATCCAAGGCTGCGTTAGCTTTTTCCGGGCGTGGCGAGCATGGGACGGTGCTCATGCTCCAAGATTTGCCGCTGACGCATCTCGTCCGCTTTCTGGCGCGCAACAGCCTCGGCCTCCTCCACCCGTTGGCGAAGAAGGAGCGCCTCGGCCTGAGAGGTGGTGTACTCCCTCTGCGCCACCTCAAGGGCGGCCCGAAGAGCATCGGCCCGCCGCGTCGCCTCCTCCAGCTTGGCCCTCAAGGCAGCAGTCCTGCCGTCAGCCATGGCCCTGATCAACCCCAGCCGCTCCTCAAACTCGCGCTCGAGGTTCGAGCACGCCGCCGCCACTCGGCGTCCGACCTCCTCCAGGACGCGGGCTTCCCGTGCCGCGACCTCATCCTCTGCCCGCGTCGCCAAGCGCTCCCTCATCTCAAGCGCCAGACTGCTGCAGCGGGCTTCAAGCGTCGGCGCCTCCTCACGCTTCTAGAGCTCACTGGTCGCGGAGGCCACCTTCATCGACGCGAGGGCTGCCTCGCGCAGCTCCGCTTGCTCCTCCAGTGAGTGACACCGGGCCAGGAGTTCCCGTGCCCGCTCCTCCGCCGCCTCTCGCCGCCTGTTAGCTGCCCGGGCCTCCTCGACGGCCCGAGAACAGGCCTCCCGAGAGGCTGCCAGCGACGCCCTGGCCTCTTCATCATCAAGATCACACTGGCGGCGCGCAAGGGCGGCAACGCCCTCCAGCTCGCACCTCTCTGCGGCCAGGCGCAGGCCCTCGGCCTCAAGGCGCGCGTCTTCATCAGCAAGCTCTTCACCAAGCAGGCTCACCGCGTCACCCGCCCTTCGAAGAAATCCTTGGCGGAGGGCGCGGCGCTCCCGGGCGCGCTCGCGCACGTCCTCCACACCATCAACTGCCCCAGACGGGCGCTGGGAGCCGCGAGTCAACACTCCCCCTCCGGGCAGGGGGCTGGGTGCTGGCACCCTCGCGACGGCCGGGCACGCCGCGCCAGAAGCCCGGCCTAGAGCCAGCCCATCCCTGCACGAGGGCGCAGAAGCGCCAGCCAATCGCCATCCACGACCAGGCGAGAAGCCCACGGCAGGCTAGCTATGCCTCAGGAAGGCTCGCGAGGAAGGATCGCGAGGCGCGCAGGGCCACGACGTGCCTCGGGACGGTTCACCTCCCCGGTCGCCCTCACCACAAGGGCTCCACAGCTTGGAGCACTTAAGGACGGGGGAGGGGGCGAAGCCGGAGAGGACGGCTCCTCACCCGTCTCCGTGAGCTCGGTAGGAAGGGGCCTGCAAGGCAAGGATCAGTACAAGCAGCAGAAGAATCAGGAGCTGGAGAAGGAGAAGGCTTACTCATCGGTGGCGAAGTACTTCCTGCGCTTCAGCAGGCGACAAGGGTAATCATCGCCCAGGGCCTCCCTTCTCTTCCGGAGGGCCTCAAAGTTCACGCGGAAGCGACCCAAGATCTGAGCGCAGGGGTCAGCCTGGGGCGAGGGAAGAGCATCAAGGTAGCCCGCGTCAGGGGCGTCCGCCTGACGCGCGCCGCTGATCGCCTCACCAAGAGAAGCAGCAGGGGCCTCGGGGGCTCCACCCGCAAGCGCTGCGGACGGCTGGATGCCGCCCTCAGCCGCGGCGGCACGAGCCTCAGGAGCTGCCCCCTCATGAGCATCGCCCGGCGCTGTCACCCCGACGGGGGTCCCTTCGGCCTCTAGCGGCTCGTGCCTCCCTGCTCCGCCACTCGAGGAGGAGCCGCCTTGGCCGACTGGAAGGGCTGTCACCATCACCGGATTCTCACGAGGCCCCTGGAGACCAGCGGGGCGCGGCCCCCATTCATCGAAGATAGGTATCTGGTTCACTAAATCACCCCTGTTCCGGCAGAGATACAACAAGGCCCCTTCATGCCGGATGCCGCCGGGGTTAGGGTCGCCAGTCAGGACCAGGAGCACTTTCCTTAGTGCTTCAGGCGCCAGGTCTTCTTCCTGGAGCCTCATACGATCACTAGGCCCGCTGAAGGCCCACATCCGGTGGGAATGGCGTTGGAGAGGAGCAATGCGGCGCGTCAGGAACTCCTTCACCACCTTGGGCACTGTTACAGCAAGCGACCTCAGGAACGCGAAGCGGCACCAGACAAAGATGAGCCGATGGCTTGAAAGCGTCTCCTGGCCCCAGCCTGAATTGGGGACAGCAGGCGAGGTCGGCTCCGATAGCAGGGGGCTGGGCACCCCCCACATCCACGTACAGCCACCTCTCGCGGAACTCAGCCGCGGGCGGACGCAGGATGAAGTCGATCCCTGAGGCCGCTGTCTCGGGCGCGGCGGCGAAGCTCACGCACGCCGAGCATTGAGTGGGGTCGACAAGGTGCAGAGAAAAGAAGTGGCGCAGCAAGGCAACCGAGGGAAGGATGCCCATCATTGCCTCGCAAACGAAGGCGAAGACCGAGAGGAGAGTAATGGACTCAGGACCCAGATGCATCATGTGGATCTGATAGTGGGAAAGCACGGCATTGAAGAAATCAGAGAAGGGGAGAACCAGCCCCGCCCACAGGGCGTCAGCAAAATACCAGACCTCGGTGACTATCCTGTCGATAGTGAAGTGGGACACGGGCCAGGCCGTCGTCCTCCCGCATTCGTTGAAGGAGGTAGCCAGAGCCGAGCTAACCTTGCCCAAGCCCTCTAGATTGAGTATGATTGACGGGTCGACAGCGGAGGCCGCCGGCGGCGGCGAGCGAGGTGAAGGCACAGGTTTCTTCCCTTTCCCCTTCTTCGTCGGAGCCATGGCGATCGAAAGGAGGAGGGGGAGATTCGAGATTGGATTGGAAACGGAAGCTGGAGTTTGAGAGGGGGAAAGACTAGAGCGCACAGACAGCAGAGAGGAGAACAGATGTGTACAGCAGCATGTCCGCCTAGCAAGGCACGAAATAAGGAGGCATGGGGAACAAAGGTCACCACGCCCAATCAATCGCCGCGTGCCGCCCAAGGCCGCAGCCTGTTAGGGCCCGCGACGCTCAAGACTTGCCCTTTCGCCCTCCGCCGCCAAGTTCGGGCGCGCCATGGGCCCGGGCTACTGTCGGCGTTCGGGAATGGGGTCCCAGACTTGCTCGCCTGCTGGCTCGTGGCGTGGCTCAAAGGAGGCCAGACGGCCCATCTTCATCGACACAAGCTCAAGACCTCGCGAGGGGCCAAGCCTCATGAGGGCAGACGACCAGAGCTTCTCGTGCACGGCCTCGTCAGGTTGGCTCATGAGGAGGCGGAGAGTTCAAGGCAGGGTACCTCGCGAGGTGCCCATGACGTAAGCCATGGCGACCAAGGGCGCCACTGGCGCCAGCCACAAGAGCGCCCTCCTTTCCTCTTTGGTGCAAAGGGAGCAAGCGCAGGCGAGAGCATCAAGCAAAGGCACCCGTTTCGGTGCAACAAGACCAAGACCAGCCCCAATGGCTGGAAGGGAGTCATCGTGGAGCCCAAGCAGGCGTCATCATCGGAGCCTTTGGCAGGCGAGGACCAACTTTAGTCAGGATAAGTGTACCCGCTGTTCCCCTTCAAAATGGCCAATTGTTGGCGCCCTTCCTGCTCAATATTTGGGAAGAGGCCCAGGGCCTTCGTCTATATAAGTAGAGCTAGCCACCATAGTAGAGAAGGTGGGCATTTGGGATCTAGAGGGAGAGATAGTGTAACGCCCTCGATGCGGCTATATCTCCCACGTGTCGAAGCACGACTTAGAGGCATAACCGCATTGAAAGCAATGTCGCAAGTGAGGTAATCTTCACACAACCCATGTAATAATAAGGGAAAGAGTTACATAGTTGGCTTACACTCGCCACTTCACACAATACATGAGGTAAAGCATTACATCATACAGATACAATCAAGGTCCGACTACGGAACCAAAAATAAGAGAAGACTACCCCAAATGCTACACAGATCCCCGATCGTCCCAACTGGGCTCCACTACTGATCAACTGAAATGAAACAACACAAAGAACAAGATCTTCATCGAGCTCCTCCTTGAGCTCGAAAGGCCACCCGCACGGTTTCATCGGCACCGCAAACTGGTTTTGAAGTATCTGTGAGTCACGGGACTCAGCAATCTCACACCCCGAGATCAAGACTATTTAAGCTTAAAGGTAGGACAGGGTAGTGAGGTGGAACTGCAGCAAGCGACTAGCATATATGGTGACTAACATACGCAAAAGAGAGCGAGAAGAGGAGGCAAAGCACGGTCGAACAACTATGATCAAAAAGTGATCCCAAACTACTTACGCCAAACATAACTCCAACACCGTGTTCACTTCCCGGACTCCACGAGAAGAGACCATCACGGTTACACACGCCGTTGATGTATTTTAATTTGGATCAACTTCGGTTTTCTACAACCGACATTAACAAATTCCCATCTGCCTCATAACCGCGGGCACGGCTTTGAAAGATAATACCCGTAGGGTGTCCCAACTTAGCCCATTATAAGCTCTCACGGTCAACGAAGGATATTCCTTCTACCGAAGACCCGATCAGTCTCGGAATCCCGGACTACAAGACATTTCGACAAAGAATAAAACAAGACCAGCAAAGCCGCCCGAATGTGCCGACAAATCCTGATAGGAGCTGCACATATCTCGCTCTCGTGGCACACCGGATTGTCCAAACTTCCGATAGGCAAGCCCAGAGTTGCCCTGGTGACCACCGGCGGTCGACGGTTTGGACCAACGTCAAGGAGCACCGCCGGGGTTAAAATAAAGATGACCCTTGAGTCTGCAGAACCCAAGGGAAAAAGGCTTAGGTGGCAAATGGTAAAACCAATGTTGGGCCTTGCCGAGGAGTCTTATTCAAAGCGAACTGTCAAGGGGTCCCATAAATCACCCAACCGTAAGGAACGCAAAATCCGGGAACATAACACCGGTATGACGGAAACTAGGCGGCAAGAGTGGAACAAAGCACTGCATAAGGCCGAGCCTTCCACCCTTTACCAAGTATATAGATGCATTAATTAAATAAGATATATTGTGATATCCCAACAAGTAAACATGTTCCAACAAGGAACAAACTTCATCTCCATGTTCCAACAAGGAACAAACTTCATCTTCACCGCAACTAACAACGCTATAAGAGGGCTGAGCAAAGCGGTAACATAGCCAATCAACGGTTTGCTAGGAAAGGGTGGTTAGGGGCTTGACATGGCAACATAGGAGGCATGATATAGCAAGTGGTAGGCATCGTAGCATAGGCATAGCAAAAGAGCGAGCATCTAGCAAGCAAAGATAGAAGTGATTTCGAGGGTATGATCATCTTGCCTGAAATCCCGCAAAGAAGAAGAACGAGTCCATGAAGAAGACAAACGGACGTAGTCGAACGAATCCTCACAACTCCGGAACGAAACCGAAGCTAACGAGAGAAACAAACCGGAAAGAAGCAAACAACATGGTAAACAACCATCACATAAACATGTCATGATGCACAAACAAGTATGATGCATGTCCGGTTTAATGAGGCATGGCATGGCAATATGCACAAACAACACTACAAGTTAAGTGGAGCTCAATATGCAACGGGTTGCATATTGACAAAACACCACATCAATTATTTAGTTCTCTCTCGGTTAGGTACTCAACAATATTAAATGTTGTTAACATGCAAATAAAGTATACCAAGTTAATCTATGCATTTTTCTACCCCATTTACATATATAATTTATTTAAAATGGAGCTACGGTTATTTAGTTATGAATTAAAGCATTTTAACATGGCATATTAGCAAATTTAAATAAACAGCAAGTTAAACATTTTAACATGGGATGAAAGTGGCAAATTATTAATCTACACAATTTTTCGAGCATATTACATATATAAAACCTTTTAATCCGATGCACCATTTGTGAGTTATTAAATGCATGATGAACAGGGGTTTTCTGCAAAACAGTAATTTACTGGATAATAGACAAATTCGCAGATCCAGGAAAAAACATATCGGGCCGAAATCTGGATCATTGGGCTGCTCACCATGGGCTTTGGCCCGGTCGATGGAGCAGGAGGAGGGACAGGCCGGCTGGGCCTCGGCTGCGTGCGTGGAGATGGACCGAGGCGAGGCGCTACTGGGCCTCGCGCCTGGCGGGTTTGGGGAGCTGGGTCGGTGGAAGGAGGCAGGCCGACGCAGCGGCTCGAGTCAACGCGGGCGAGCAGAGGCGCTGGCCGCACGCATCTTCTCCTGCTGGATGCAGGAGCAGGGAGGTCGGGCGGCGACGCCAAGATCGGGCGAGGGCTCGCGAGGTGGCTTTGGCGGGACCGCCGGAACGGGATCGGGACGGCGGGATCCAGCGGATCTGGGCGCGAGATGGAGCTCAGCAGCGCGAGGGAACGATGCAAGTAGGCGAGGGCGGCGAGCTCGACCAGATCTGGCCGCCGGTCGGTGGTCTGGCTTGGCGGTGCTCAGGACGGAACGAAGGTCGGCGGCGCTTGGCGTCAGGAGGTGCGGCGGAAAGCCGGCAACAGGCGAGCGAAAGCTCGATGCAGGGGAACTGGGCGCTGCGCTTCGGTCGCTCGTCTCCCTCGCAGACGAGGACGATGGCAGGAGGCGCTCCGGAGCTTGTCGGTGGCGGCAGAACGACGACGGGGCCGAGCAGAGGGAGCATACAGGAGGGGCTCCAGAAGAAACTCCCCTTCGGGAGCGCGAGGAGGATTTCCTCTCCTTGGATCGTGGGCGCTAGGCAGAACAGGAGGGGATCGAGCGCTGCTCCTGGTTGGTTGGATTTCGGTGGGGATTGGCTGGCGCTGAAAATTAGGAGGGAAGGGACTGGCTGCGGGTGGAATTGGATCGGGAGGATCCCGAGGTGGAAGAGGACTGGCGGCGGCGGCTCGGGAATGGGTGGATGGATGGGACAGACTCCCTAGAAGTTAGGGTTTGGCCTAATTTAGACTAGGGAGTATATATACAAGGAAAGAGCGAGATTAGAATAGGTTTGGCCCCTCCGATCGTAATCGGACCATCGAAGACAAATGGCTTAGGGGAGTCCAACAAATAAACGCAGATGTTTACTAGATGTTTGGGGATGATCCGAATCCAACGGAGATGACTGAGCTGGTTAGGTTCGGGGCAGGTTTCGGACGACGCAAGAGGGGGTTCGATGCTTTGTCGTGAGAGAGGGTCAAACGGTCGGACAACAAATGAACAGTTGCTCTCGAGAGGGACAACGAAGGCAAGGGGGAACGCGGCAACTACTTAACGGATGCAAGATTTGAAAAACATGCAGATGAAATGCAGATGATGCTATGAGACGAGATGCATAACAAGAACAAAAAGCAAAACAACAGACAAAAACCCAACCACGAAGGAAATATCATATAGCATCTCCGGAAAAGGCAAGAGTCGGAGTTACGAATATGGAAAGTTGTATCCGGGGCGTTACAACACTCCACCACTACGAGAGGATCTCGTCCCGAGATCTAGGATGGCACCGGAGGGAAAAGGAAGAGAAAGATAAGAGGTAAACTAAGTTGCTTCTTTGACAAAAGAGTGAAACCAACGAACCTTGAGAGGTTGAGAAATATGAAGGAAACAAAACAACGAAGATTGCAAACAATCTGTTAGAAAAAGAGGAACAAGGAACATTACGAGAACTTGAAGGTTGCAAAGACATGGTTGACGAGCAGAATGGACAAGAAGGAATTGAAACCACTCTGGTTGGAACGAGATAAGAATGATATAATTTTGACAGCACTCCGACTGAAAAAGGAAGAAATTGAACATGAACTTGACAAGATGAGAGGATACTTGATGAGATCAACAAGACACTACCTCCGAAACTAATGAAAGAATGGCACAAGGGAAGATTTCAGACAGCTCTCCGGTTGAGGAAAGAGGCAAAACCTTATAAGATGAGAAAAACTTGAATGGATGACACAACACTCCGGTTAAACGGATAATGCAAGAAAAAGAACATGATCTAGACAAAACGAGACGATGGGTCGAAGAGAGCAACATCACAATGCCTTCGGAACGAAAGAATAGAAGGTAGATCTTTGGAATAATAGAATGTGGAAGAAAAATGTCAACTTCTGCCACAAAAGAGCTTGGAAAGCATCCTTGCAACGAAGAATTGAACGGAGTTTTTGCCAAATGAACAACGAAAAGCACAAGCTTGTTGTGGGCTTATGGCAAACATCTCAAAATTATGAGGTGAGTTTCTGCCACCAACGGAAACAAATGATTGGATTGTGAGCAACACGAAGATGAAAACTTATTTCACCGAGAGGACAAATGAAGAACTTGGGTCATTTATAAGCACCATAATAACAACATTCCTTAGGGAAGGCTTTAGGTGAAATATGACCCAAGATAACTCCAACAAAGGGATTGACGGATCTTAAGTCGGAGAGAAATCTTGATGAACAATTGAAGAATGAAAAGAATCCTTGAGGAAGCACCATGTAGAGCCTCCATGATGAACTCCGGTAAACAAAAAGGTGATAGAAAGAAAGAGAAGTTGAAAACACCAGGTGAAGCCTTGCAGTGATAAGATGAAGCTTTGAAATGATATAATGAGAAAACTTTGAACTCCGGAAAAGAAAAGATGAAGCATCTCGGACCGAGAATGTGATAAGACGAACAAACTCCGGAAAGAAGAGATGAACAACTGAAATCGAGAATTTTGATGAACCTCCGGAATAAGGAATTGAACTTACTCGATGAAACAAGAATAAGAATTACGTTATGCTCATCCTTCACCAATTGAATTGATGACAAGCAATGGATTTGTCATACTACTTATTCTCGTAGAAAGGATTAAGATAGATATTGCGCAAACTTGGGAAGGTCTTCAACAATCCGCTGGTAGGATTGAAACAACGAATAAATTGATATGATAACAAAGGAAGTGAAATCTTGAACGAACCACCATAAGAATTGAAAATGAACGAAGAAAAAAGGCACAATCCACCGGGAAGAATTAGAAAACGAATAAAGATGCTTGACAGAATTTAGATACATTAGAACAAAGAGATCATGAACTGATTAGAGGATATTTCGACGATGCACCGGTGAGATTTGGAAAACAAGAGTTGAACGCTTGAATGAATAATTCTGAGATGATGGGCTCCGAAGATTCAAACTAAAAAAGACTCCTGAACTGCTCCGCATGGGTGAAAAGAATTCTCACAATCGAAAATAATTATGAGAGGATGGCATCAAGCTATAACCATGAATCTTGAAGAGAATGGAGCAAGATCAAAGAGAAACTCTTCTTTGGTCTTCAAAATTCGAGAATGACGACGAGAAACACCACCATGAATTGTTGAGGCACTCCGGAATGAAAATTAGAAAGGTTGAACCAACAACGAAAATAATTTGAAAGATCTTGGAGAAAGACATTTGACTGATGATAATTCATCCTTACATCAAACTTTGCAAAGAATTTGAGAATAACTCCGGAAAATTAGAAGAGTCAGGTAAGATCCTGGGAAAAGACCTGTGGGTTAGGGCCCACTCAAAAGAACCACCGTTGAACAATTGTTTGAAAATAGATATTGCACCGGTAGAATTAAATGGCATGAATGCGATAGCATCCTCAAAAGAACTTGAGTGAATTGAGAATGGAAACTAGAATCTTCTGAGATATCTTCAACACTCCGGAACAATTGAATAGCGAGAAGTGAATGATTAGGAGATACACCGGCATGGGAAAACATTTGAAAAGAGGAAAAGGGATAAGATCAACACCGAAATCTTGAACTAAATCCACCGGAGAAGAAAAAAATTAGAATGGAACAATGATAATGTTTAAGCTTCCTTAGCGTCTTCATGAGAAATCACCGGATAAAACATTTAAGGAAAAGAATGAAGAAACTTCCCTCAATAAAACTGATACTTGATTAAGAAATTTGAGTCCTTGAAGAAAATGGGTGGGAGGGCGGGAAAACAAAGACAACTAGCGACGGATGAAACAAACACCGTTGAGAAAACTTAGAATTGATCTCGCAAATGTTGAAATGATCGAATCCACTTAAAGAGAAGCACGCCGGTTGAGAAAAGAATTAACATGACGATATCGATGATGAAGAAGGATTAGTATTCCCATAGAAATATGAGAACACCGTTTGAGGAAAAGGTATGGATTCAACATTTGACTTCGAAGCAACTCGAATACCACAAATAAAACAAAACAAGGATTTGGCTTGCAGAATAAGCCGGAACAAATACATATGATAGAGATTTACCCAATCCCATATCATGCATCTGTCGGAAAGATATTCTAGGAGCTACTTGAATTCCCACCTATAAACTCCCGAAACTTTCTGGTTATGCAATCTGGTGTTGGGGATACAGGGGACACAAAATATATCACCCAAACTAACAATACCTAGATCCATTGTATCCATCCTTCAACACATAACCAAGAAATCCTCGAAATCGTTTACCTCGACCTTCAAAAACATCCGTTATACAAGTCATGGCAATACTCCCTTTTCGCCTCAAGATCGGGCTATCGGGTTATCTCACCAACAACTGCACAAAAGAGATTTCGATGTCGGCAAAACTCGTATTCCGAACTGCAACGATAAAATTGTGACGACAACACCTCGGAGCTCAACTCCCCGACACCGCCACAACCCCTAAATGTCGAGGCACCAAGAACAATGTTCTCGTCACAAAACCATCGAACGATTCCAAGATACCGTGTGATCCTAAAAAAATTTAGTGAAATTTGAGGAGAGGAAAGACAAAACATCTACGCCAGAGACCTCACCAGAGCGACGAAGGGACTGGGAGTAAAAAGAATCCTACTCCGATATATATAATCCTAAGACTCAAAACATTTTCCGCTCTAGACTCAACAACGCCAAACAAACAATCAAGTAGGGGCTCCTAAGTCGGGAAGGCTCGATTACCAACTTGTAACGCCCTCGATGCGGCTATATCTCCCACGTGTCGAAGCACGACTTAGAGGCATAACCGCATTGAAAGCAATGTCGCAAGTGAGGTAATCTTCACACAACCCATGTAATACATAAGGGAAAGAGTTACATAGTTGGCTTACACTCGCCACTTCACACAATACATGAGGTAAAGCATTACATCATACAGATACAATCAAGGTCCGACTACGGAACCAAAAATAAGAGAAGACTACCCCAAATGCTACACAGATCCCCGATCGTCCCAACTGGGCTCCACTACTGATCAACTGAAATGAAACAACACAAAGAACAAGATCTTCATCAAGCTCCTCCTTGAGCTCAAAGGCCACCCGCACGGTTTCATCGGCACCGCAAACTGGTTTTGGAAGTATCTGTGAGTCACGGGGACTCAGCAATCTCACACCCGCGAGATCAAGACTATTTAAGCTTAAAGGTAGGACAGGGTAGTGAGGTGGAACTGCAGCAAGCGACTAGCATATATGGTGACTAACATACGCAAAAGAGAGCGAGAAGAGGAGGCAAAGCACGGTCGAACAACTATGATCAAAAAGTGATCCTGAAACTACTTACGTCAAACATAACTCCAACACCGTGTTCACTTCCGGACTCACCGAGAAGAGACCATCACGATTACACGCGGTTGATGTATTTTAATTTGGATCAACTTCGGTTTTCTACAACCGACATTAACAAATTCCCATCTGCCTCATAACCGCGGCACGGCTTTGAAAGATAATACCCTGCAGGGGTGTCCCAACTTAGCCCATTATAAGCTCTCACGGTCAACGAAGGATATTCCTTCTACCGGGAAGACCCGATCAGTCTCGGAATCCCGGACTACAAGACATTTCGACAGCAATAAAACAAGACCAGCAAAGCCGCCCGAATGTGCCGACAAATCCTGATAGGAGCTGCACATATCTCGTTCTCAGGGCACACCGGATTGTCCAAACTTCCGATAGGCGAGCCCAGAGTTGCCCCTGGTGACCACCGACGGCTGACGGTTTGGACCAACGCTCGAAGGAGCACTGGCCCGGGGGTTAAAATAAAGATGACCCTTGAGTCTGCAGAACCCAAGGGAAAAAGGCTTAGGTGGCAAATGGTAAAACCAATGTTGGGCCTTCTTTGGAGGAGTCTTATTCAAAGCGAACTGTCAAGGGGTCCCATAAATCACCCAACCGTAAGGAACGCAAAATCCGGGAACATAACACCGGTATGACGGAAACTAGGGCGGCAAGAGTGGAACAAAACACCAGGCATAAGGCCGAGCCTTCCACCCTTTACCAAGTATATAGATGCATTAATTAAATAAGATATATTGTGATATCCCAACAAGTAAACATGTTCCAACAAGGAACAAACTTCATCTCCATGTTCCAACAAGGAACAAACTTCATCTTCACCCGCAACTAACAACGCTATAAGAGGGGCTGAGCAAAGCGGTAACATAGCCAATCAACGGTTTGCTAGGAAAGGGTGGTTAGGGGCTTGACATGGCAACATAGGAGGCATGATATAGCAAGTGGTAGGCATCGTAGCATAGGCATAGCAAAAGAGCGAGCATCTAGCAAGCAAAGATAGAAGTGATTTCGAGGGTATGATCATCTTGCCTGAAATCCCGCAAAGAAGAAGAACGAGTCCATGAAGAAGACAAACGGACGTAGTCGAACGAATCCTCACAACTCCGGAACGAAACCGGCTAACGAGAGAAACAAACCGAAAGAAGCAAACAACATGGTAAACAACCATCACATAAACATGTCATGATGCACAAACAAGTATGATGCATGTCCGTTTAATGAGGCATGGCATGGCAATATGCACAAACAACACTACAAGTTAAGTGGAGCTCAATATGCAACGGGTTGCATATTGACAAAACACCACATCAATTATTTAGTTCTCTCTCGGTTAGGTACTCAACAATATTAAATGTTGTTAACATGCAAATAAAGTATACCAAGTTAATCTATGCATTTTCTACCCCATTTACATATATAATTTATTTAAAATGGAGCTACGGTTATTTAGTTATGAATTAAAGCATTTTAACATGGCATATTAGCAAATTTAAATAAACAGCAAGTTAAACATTTTAACATGGGATGAAAGTGGAAAATTATTAATCTACACAATTTTCTGAGCATATTACATATATAAAACCTTTTAATCCGATGCACCATTTGTGAGTTATTAAATGCATGATGAACAGAGGGTTTTCTGCAAAACAGTAATTTACTGGATAATAGACAAATTCGCAGATCCGGAAAAAAAACATATCGGGCCGAAATCTGGATCGACTGGGCTGCTCACCATGGGCTTTGGCCCGGTCGGTGGAGCAGGAGGAGGGACAGGCCGGCTGGGCCTCGGCTGCGCGTGGAGATGGACCGAGGCGAGGCGCGCTGGGCCTCGGCGCTGGCGGGTTTGGGGGAGCTGGGTCGGTGGAAGGAGGCAGGCCGACGCAGCGGCTCGAGTCAACGCGGGCGAGCAGAGGCGCTGGCCGCGCGCATCTTCTCCTGCTGGATGCAGGAGCAGGGGAGGCCGGCGATGACGCGAAGATCGGCGAGGGCTCCGGCGAGGTGGCCTTGGCGGGGACCGGCCGGAACGGGACTGGGACGGCGGGATCCAGCGGATCTGGGCGCGGAGATGGAGCTCCAGCGGCGCGAGGGAACGACGTGCAAGTAGGCGAGGGGCGGCGAGCTCGACCAGATCCAGCGCTCGGTCGGTGGTCTGGCTTGGCGGTGCTCAGGACGGAACGAAGGTCGGCGGCGCTTGGCGTCAGGAGGTGCGGCGGAAAGCCGGGAACAGGCGAGCGAAAGCTCGATGTGGGAATCGGGCGCTGCGCTTCGGTCGCTCGTCTCCCTCGCAGACGAGGACGATGGCAGGAGGCGAACCGGAGCTTGTCGGTGGCGGCGGAACGACGACGGGGCCGAGCAGAGGGAGCATACAGGAGGGGCTCCAGAAGAAACTCCCCTTCGGGAGCGCGAGGAGGATTTCCTCTCCTTGGATCGTGGGCGCTAGGCAGAACAGGAGGGGATCGAGCGCTGCTCCTGGTTGGTTGGATTTCGGTGGGGATTGGCTGGCGCTGAAAATTAGGAGGGAAGGGACTGGCTGCGGGTGGAATTGGATCGGGAGGATCCCGAGGTGGAAGAGGACTGGCGGCGGCGGCTCGGGAATGGGTGGATGGATGGGACAGACTCCCTAGAAGTTAGGGTTTGGCCTAATTTAGACTAGGGAGTATATATACAAGGATAGAGCGAGATTAGAATAGGTTTGGCCCCTCCGATCGTAATCGGACCATCGAAGACAAATGGCTTAGGGGAGTCCAACAAATAAACGCAGATGTTTACTAGATGTTTGGGGATGATCCGAATCCAACGGAGATGACTGAGCTGGTTAGGTTCGGGGCAGGTTTCGGACGCACGCAAGAGGGGGTTCGATGCACTGTGCAGAGAGGGTCAAACGGTCGGACAACAAATGAACGGTTGCTCTCGAGAGGGACAACGAAGGCAAGGGGGGAACGCGGCAACTACGAACGGATGCAAGATTTGAAAAACATGCAGATGAAATGCAGATGATGCTATGAGACGAGATGCATAACAAGAACAAAAAGCAAAACAACAGACAAAAACCCAACCATGAAGGAAATATCATATAGCATCTCCGGAAAAGGCAAGAGTCGGAGTTACGAATATGGAAAGTTGTATCCGGGGCGTTACAGATAGAGACCCGATCCTCAAGCTAGAGCGACGGGACACCACCTAGCAGTTCATCACACCCACCAAGAAACGAGACCCTCGAGGCTGTTCTTCCCCAGATCTATTCTTCATCAGCCCAAGAGGCAATCCACCACACCACAAACTAGAGTAGGGTATTACACCACAACGTTGGCCCGAACTAGTATAAATCTCGTGTCTCTTGTGCTATTCTTCTTAGTAGTTTAGGCCCCTGCGATTCGGCGAGGTACGAGACGGTGGAGGGTTGGAACTCCGCGCGCACCCCAGAGTTTGAACCTTAAGGGTCTGCCGGAACCCGAAACCCGACAAGGTCTGATTCATCGGGGATGAATCAGAGGTGTGTGAACATGTCCTACTGTGTGTGAGCTAAGTGTGTGAACACGATTTGGTAGCGGTGAGAGGCCATGTAGGAGTACATGGTGGGTTGTCTCATTGCAGCCTCCTCAGGAACTGAGTTCTGTGTTTGTGATCCATGAAACAGTTACTACCACGCATTGGGCCCGAAACAAATGGACCCTCTCGGCTTCTTAACCACCCTTGTCCTCTGTCCAGGAGTTGCAAGTAGTTTCTGGTGTTTGTAGTATGCTGGAGGCCGTGGGCAGCGCTGACCCGCGGGGTGGGCTGTGATGCGGTAGGCACGTGGCACGGTGTACCGAATGCCCGTTTGGTATCTCGGGAACCCTGCACACATTGTTCGGGGCCGTATGTGGAAACCTCGGCTGGACTCCCTGCGGATGGAACCTGAATAGGCGATAAATCTGGACTAGGGACTTGAGTGTTTAGGTAGGTTGTGGCCGACACCCACATTGGGCTTCCGCTTGAAGGTTGCCGAGTACATGTCGTGTAAATGGCGGTAAGTGGTGAGAGCGTGTGTGAAGAAGTACATCCCTGCAGGGTTAACATCATCTATTCGAATAGCCGTGTCCGCGGTAAATGACTTCTGGGTTTCCTATTATAGTTCATAGACAAGTGAAAGTGGATACTCTAAAATACGCAAGATAAGCGTGAGTGCTATGGATGGCGTTCTCGTAGGGAGTGTTGGGTCAACCATAGTCTTCGGTTGCATGCACGCAGCAGCAGTAGCTTCCTTGGCTTGAAAGGAAGTGGTATTTACCTAGTGGTTTCCTGTTAGCTCACTTAGCATTGCAGGGAAGTTGACTAGGAGTAGACTAGAGCTGTACATGCAAGTACTTGGTAATTTCCTAGTAGTAGTCACGAAATGGCCTTGCATGGCCATGGTAGTAGCCCGGTAATTTCTAGCATGTGTGTGTGTGAGCTGTGCACATCACGGCCTATAAAAGGACCCCAGGTCCTTCAGTTGTAATCAGGCCGATCCAAAGCAAGTAGCAATCGGAAGTGTAGTAGTATTGCCACTACAACCAACCTCCTCACTAGTAGCACTCCAGTTCACGTATAGGTGTGTGCGTTTGTACAATATTTGTGTAGCAACACCTAGCCGATCGTGCATCTTTGGTTGATCCTCGGAGAACTAGCTAGTCCGTAGTTTTGGGCTAACAATTGGTATCAGAGCCTCAGGTTATGCCGAAGCATATGCCGAAAGGAGGCGTCGCCGACGATGGTTCCAAGACGGCCGAGCAGAGCTCGGCTGAGGACACCCGTGCGGCGGACGCGCTCGGACTGCGAGGCAGGCCGGGAGGTGAGCTGGGTGCGCCACGCTCCGTGCGAGACGTGGGCATGTCCAGCACCTCCTTCCCTCTCCTCATGCGGACCAACTACCCCAGTTGGTCGGTCATGATGAAAGTCATCATGGAGGCGCGGCATATGTGGAAAGCCGTGGAAACCGGCGGTGTCGAGTACGAGGAGGACCGGCTGGCGATGGAGGCAATCTTGCGCTCCGTCCCAGAGGAGATGGTGCTCACCCTTGGCGCCAAGGAGACGGCCAAGGAAGCATGGGACACCATCAAGACCCTGCGCATCGGCGTGGAGCGCGTACGGGAGTCGAAGGCCCAGACCTTGCGCCTCCAGTACGAGGAGATCCGGTTCAAGGCCGATGAACAAGTCGACGACTTCGCCTTGCGGCTGCAAGGTCTCGTCAACGAGCTCGCAACGCTCGGAGATCACATCGACAAATAGATGGTGATTCTCAAGTTCCTCCGCGTCGTCCCCAGGCAGTATAAGCAACTGGCCTGGTCCATCGAGAGCTTGGTGGATCTCTCCACCATGACGATTGAGGAGCTGGTAGGGCGGCTGAAGGTCATCGAGAGCTTGGCGACGGCCGACAACCTGTTTGGCGGCGAACTACTGCTCACCGGGGGAGCGATGGACGCTTGACATCAGCAGCGCGCCGCGACGGCTCTTCCGGCAGTGGGGGAGGTGCCCCCATGGGAAGCAGAGGTCGCGGCAGAGGCGAAGGCCGCGCCCAGAGCGGCGGCGGCAACCGCGGTCGCAAGCCAAGCCAGGCAGGGCGAGGCACTGGCAACGGTGGCAAGTGCCGCTACTGCAACATGCCGGGTCACTGGATCCGGGATTGCCGCAGGAGGAAAGCCGATGAGGCAGCCGCGGCAACGACAAACCTCGTCCAGGCTGACGTGGACGGCGGGCCGGCAATGATGCTGGCAAGAGTCGAGCCCGTGCAGGAGAGCACAACATCTCTCGTGACCACGGCTTCGACAACCACCCATTCCGTGCAGGAGGCACGGAACCCATCCACGGGAATCATCACTCCGGTGACAGGCCACACCTCGACAACGACGTTCTTGTGGCCTGTCGACTGGGAGGCGATGAAGGCCCGGGTGTGGGGGAGCCACACCCCAGCGACGGCGTCCTCGACAACCTCGGGACCCGACAAGGTCGCGCAAGTTGGCGCGGCAATGACGCATATGGCGGACCATGCTCCGACCATGATGCTGGCGACCATCGACTCCGTGCAGGAGCGCACGGAGACTCAGGTCAGCCACACCCCGACAACAAAATGTTCGGGGTCCACCGTGCTGACGGGAGATGGCTCCCTGACAACGGCATGTGCGTGCGGCTACATCTTCCTCAACGAGGAGAGAGTCGTGACCACACCCACGCTTGCAGGCGGCAAGCAAAGTGAGGGTTGGTTCCTCGACACCGGTGCCACGAACCACATGACTGGTTCGGTCGACGCATTTGCGGAGTTGGACCTCTCAATCACTGGGAAGGTGCGGTTCGCAGACGGATCCGTGGTGGAGATCCACGGGCGTGGGACCGTTGTCTTCGCCGACAAAGGGGGTGATCACAGGGCGTTCACGGAGGTCTACTTCATCCTGGCGCTCAAGAGCAGCGTCGTGAGTGTCGGACAGCTCGATGAGGGCTGGTTCGACATCGGCATCCGGCGCGGTGTTCTCACCGTGCGTGACCAGCAGAAGAGGCTGCTCATCGAGGTAACCCGCTCGTCGAACCGCCTCTACAAATTCTTCTTTCAACCCGTGCATCCTGTGTGCCTTGCCCTGGGTCATGTCTCCGACGCGTGGCGTTGGCATGCCCGGCTAGGACACCAGCACTTCGACGGGTTGCGAAAGATGGCGCGAGGCAACCTCGTTCATGGGCTACCTCACATCGAGCACGCCGACGAGCTGTGTGATGCATGTCTTGCGGGGAAGCAGCGGCGTCTGCCGTTTCCCCAGAAGGCACGCTATCGGGCGCAGAAACCCCTGGAGCTGGTTCATGGAGACATCTGCGGCCCAATCACCTCGGCAACGCCAGGAGGGCGTCGCTACATCCTGCTGCTCGTAGACGACTACAGCAGGTTCATGTGGGTGCTGCTCCTCGCCTCCAAGGACGAGGCGGAGCAAGCCATTGTCAAGCAGCAAGCGGCAGCAGAGGTGGAGTGCGGCCACAAGCTGCGCGTGCTGCGCACGGACCGTGGCAGCGAGTTCACGTCGGCTACGTTCTACAAGCACTGCGATGAGAAAGGGGTGCAACGTCACCTCACAGCCCCTTACTCGCCGCAGCAGAATGGCGTTGTCGAGCGGAGGAACCAGACGGTGCTCGGGATGGCACGCTGCATGCTCAAGGCAAAGCAGGTGCCGAGCACGTATTGGGGGGAGGCCGTGCTCACGGCCGTCTTCATCCTCAACCGCTCCTTCACAAGGAGCGTCGATGGCAAGACGCCTTATGAGGCGTGGTACGGAAGGAAGCCCGATGTACGCTTCCTCCGCACCTTTGGCTGCGTTGGGCATGTCAAGACGGTGCGCCCACAGCTGAAGAAGCTCGATGACAGGAGCACCCCGATGGTGTTCATGGGCTACGAGACGGGCTCTAAGGCGTACAAGATGTACGACCCCGTCTCAAAGCGTGTGCATGTCTCGCGTGACGTCATCTTCGACGAAGATGCGTGATGGACTTGGGAGACGTCGGGGGAGTCCCCGGCAAGCAGCTCCTTCACGTAGAGTACCCGATGTACTCTACAACCCCGGGAAGCAAGACCTCGGGAATTGCCACGCCGGGAAGCCCGGGAGGTGTGGATCCGGGAATCGCAACCCCGAGAACACCGTCCCCGGGTATGGTGTCCCCAGACACCCTGACATCAAGCAACGTGGTTCCCGGGAGGCTGTTCGCGACCCCGCCAACAGCAAGGTCGGAGCTGTTCGACGCCGACGACAGTGTTGGCGCCCCCCACAGGTTTCGGCGCATGGGGGATCTCCTCGGCGAGGCTGCGGCAATACCGCAACAGCCCGAGGAAGAGGATGTTGATGACGACGACGTCTTGCATCTGATGGCCGGCGAGGAGCCGACCACATTCGCGGAGGCCGAGCAAGAGGATTGCTGGCGCCACGCGATGCTGGACGAGCTGGCGTCGATCAACGACAACGCCACTTGGACACTCACCACACTGCCTGCTGGGCACCGAGCCAACGGGCTCAAGTGGGTGTTCAAGGTGAAGAAGGACAAGCACGGCGCCATTGTCAAGCACAAGGCGCGCCTCGTCGCAAAGGGCTACGTGCAGCGTGAGGGAGTGGACTTCGGGGAAGTCTTCGCTCCGGTGGCAAGCCTGGAGTCGGTGCGGCTCATCCTTGCCGTGGCCACTCACCGTGGGTGGGAGGTACACCACATGGACGTCAAGTCGGCGTTTCTCAACGGCGACCTTAACGAGGAGGTGTACGTCTCCCGGCCACCCGGGTTCGTTGCCAAGGGCCACCAGCAGGGCATGTATCGACTACACAAGGCCCTGTATGGTCTCCGGCAAGCCCCAAGGGCATGGAACGCCAAGCTTGTGCAAGCCTCGCATCCCTTGGGTTCTCACGGAGCGCCTCTGAGCATGGTGTGTACTCGCGTGGCACCGCGAACACACTGCTCGTCGTCGGCATCTACGTCGACGACTTGGTCATCGCCGGGGCAGAACCTGAAGAGGTTCAACGCTTCAAGGGAGAGATGCATCGTCTCTTCAGTATGAGCGACCTCGGGCTGCTCCGGTACTACCTTGGGCTGGAGGTGAACCAGGAGGGTGATCGCATCACGATCACGCAGACGGCCTACGCCACCAAGATGCTCGAGCGAGCAGGCATGAAGGACTGCCATGCCGTGCACGCTCCAGTGGAGGCACGACTGAAGCTCAGCAAGGATAGCTCCGAGAAGGCGGTGGATGCTACGCTCTACCGCATCATCATCAGGAGCCTCAGGTACCTCGTGCACACCCGACCGGACATCACGTTTGTTGTCGGGTACCTGAGTAGGTTCATGGAAGCTCGACAGCGATCACTGGCTGCCGTCAAGCACCTGCCCGGTACATCGCGGTGCGCTCACGCATGGATGCGTGTATCGTCGTGGAGACGGCGAGAGCTTGGTCGGGTACAGCGACTCCGACCACGCTGGTGACGTGGACTCCCGGAAGAGCACCTCGGGCATACTATTCCTTCTCGGAAATAGTCCCGTCAGCTGGCAATCGGTAAGGCAGAAGGTTGTCGCTGTATCTTCGTGCGAGGCAGAGTACATCGCGGCAGCTACAGCGGCATGTCAGGGGATTTGGCTTGCTCGCCTTCTCGGCGAGATGCTGAATCTGGACACCGCCCCTGCGCTCATCTTCGTCGACAACAAGTCAGCGATTTCTCTCTGCAAGAATCCAGTGCTTCATGACCGCAGCAAGCACATCGATCTCCGCTATCACTTCATACGTGACTGCGTCGAGAAAGGCACGGTGATCGTGGAGTTCATCAGGACTGGTGAGCAGAAGGCGGACATCCTGACCAAGTCACTTGGTCGCGTCCGGTTCCAAGAACTGCGCGACAAAGTCGGGCTCATGGATATCAAGCTCCTTCGATAAGGTTGAGGGGGAGATTGTTGGGTCAACCGTAATCTTCGGTTGCATGCACGCAGCAGCAGTAGCTTCCTTGGCTTGAAAGGAAGTGGTATTTACCTAGTAGTTTCCTGTTAGCTCACTTAGCATTGCAGGGAAGTTGACTAGGAGTAGACTAGAGCTGTACATGCAAGTACTTGGTAATTTCCTAGTAGTAGTCACGAAATGGCCTTGCATGGCCATGGTAGTAGCCCGGTAATTTCTAGCGTGTGTGTGTGTGAGCTGTGCACATCACGGCCTATAAAAGGACCCCAGGTCCTTCAGTTGTAATCAGGCCGATCCAAAGCAAGTAGCAATCGGAAGTGTAGTAGTATTGCCACTACAACCAACCTCCTCACTAGTAGCACTCCAGTTCATGTATAGGTGTGTGCGTTTGTACAATATTTGTGTAGCAACACCTAGCTGATCGTGCATCTTTGGTTGATCCTCGGAGAACTAGCTAGTCCGTAGTTTTGGGCTAACAGGGAGACGGGAGCGGATCCATAGTGGTGTATTGATATGGTGAATATGTGGACTCGTGTGCGCCACCTCAAAAGAGTTATTTGCAGTCGTAGTTCAGGATAGCCACCGAGTCAAAGCTGGCTTGCTGCTGTTAAACTCCACCACCCCCTTTGTTGATACCGATGCATGTGTAGTTAGTTCTGATGTAAGTCTTGCTGGGTACATTTGTACTCACGTTTGCCTATTTTATGTTTTTGCAGAGAGACTTCGGTCTCGCTAATAGTTCCGCGTGGACTTCGATGTTTAGCTTGTTACCTCAGCTACGATCTTGTGCCCTCGGCAGGATCTGGTAGATAGTCAGGCTTCTCAGCCTTTTTCATTTATAGTTGTGTGTTTGCGGATCTGCCGCTGTCACATCCCTAATCCTGGTCTGACCTATGCCAGCTTCCATGTGTGCATCATGTTTAAATTCAAATGAAATTTGAATTGAGGAATTTTCAAAGCCTCAGAAAACCCCTAAAAATAACCAACATTTAAATCTCATCAAATGAGTCCAAGAAAATGTTCCTGTTATTCTGTGAAAATATTGGCATGAGGTAAAATTAAAACCAATATTTTTGGAGTCACAGAAATATTTTATTTGGGCCTTTGATTTAAATCAATAACATATTTGGGTTGGAATTATTTCTGTTATATAAGAAATAATGTCCAAATAATCCTAAACTGATATGTTCCACGTTGGATATGATCTAAACAGTGGGAATGTACAGTTAGGTGATTTTTGGAAATACCTAAGTATTTTTAGAAAAGCCACAAAGTTGCAGAAAATAGAAAACAGAAATAAAAGAGAGAGAAAGGAAACCTACCTGGCCTCACCTGTCGCAGCCCAGCTGGCCAGCCCACCTGGCCGGCCCAGCCCAGCGCCGCTGCCAGTCATCTCCCACCTCTCGCTAGTAGGACGAGAGGCGTGTGGCCGCCGTGCGCGCCCACGCGCCCCGGCCACCTCCTGCTTGCCGCTTCTCCCTGGACGTCCCCGGAGATGCCACGCGCCCCTCTCGACCCCTCCCGCTCTTCCTCGTGCTCATTTCCTCCCCTAGACCTCTCTCTCTCTCACCCACCCGATCGGGTTTGTCGCCGCCGCTCGCCACCACCGCGGCCACCGCCTCCCCCTCGTCTCTCCGACATGCCCAGGAGCTCCGCCACCCCCAGGTTGACTCCCCTGAGTCTATGACAAGTGGGCCCCCCCTCTGCTAATTAACTCGGACTAGTTTTAACTAAATTTAGTTAGTTTAAATAACTGCTGACACGCGGGACCCACTGGTCAGGTTGACCTGGACGTCCCCTTTGACCACTGACGTCACCCTGACGCACTACTGACGCAATAACTAATTTCTGGATTTATTTTTTATATAGAAAATTCCAGAAATTGTTGCAAACTTCAAAAATTCATAGAAATTAATCTGTAACTCCAAATGAAATAATTTATATATGAAAAATGATCAGAAAAATCCAATCTATTCATCTGTACCACTTTCATGCATGTTAGAACAACTTATGGCTTCTTTTTAGGCCAAATCATACAAATGGCATTTAAACTCTCACATATGGAGTTTGAATTTGAACCTAGGGTTCAAACCAACTCCATTTAACATGTTGCTAGTTGCATTAGCTCAAAACACATCATATTTCCATGTCATGATCATGCATCATATTGTTGCATTGCATTGATTGTGTTCTTCCTTGTTTGCCGGTATTTGTCCCCTCTCGATAGACGTGGTTTCGACGATGAGTTCGGTGAAACCGATGAAGAACTATACTATCTTCAGAAGTGCCAGGCAAGAAAAACCCTCTTGTTCATTCTGATACAATCCCACCCTCTCACTCCTGCTCTCTTTTACTGCATTAGGACAACAACGAATCATCTGTTACTTGCTGCGGTAGTTGAACCCCTTATCCTCTGCATGACCTGTCATTGCCACAGTAAATAGATGAAACCCACTAGCATGAGTAGGAGTTGTTTGAGCCCTGACGTGCCTACTCATTCATGCTTGTTTGTCGTGCCTGCTATTGCTTAGAGTCGTGTCAGGTCTGATTCATCGGGGATGAATCGGAGGTGTGTGAACATGTCCTACTATTGAGAGCTAAGTGTGTGAACACGATTTGGTAAAGGTAGCGGTGAGAGGCCATGTATGAGTACATGGTGGGTTGTCTCATTGCAGCCGTCCTCAGGAACTGAGTTCTGTGTTTGTGATCCATGAAACAGTTACTACCATGCATTGGGCCCGAAACCAATGGACCCTCTCGACTTATTAACTGCCCTTGCCCTCTGTCCAGGAGTTGCAACTAGTTTCTGGTGTTTGTAGGATATGTGTTGGAGGCCGTGCGTAGCGCTGACCCTAGGGGTGGGCTATGATGCGGTAGATACACCGTGGCCCGGTGTACCGAGCGCCCGTTTGGTGTCTCGGGAACCCTGCACACATCGTTTGGGGTTGTGAGCGAAACTCTGGCTGGGTCTCCTCGCGGATGGAACCAGAATAGGCGATAAACCTGGACTAGAGACTTGTGTGGTTAGTCAGCTCGTGGCCAACTCCCTCACCAGGCTTCCGCTTGAAGGTTGCCGAGATACACGACGTGTACATGGTGGTAAGTGGCGACAGCGTGTGTGAAGAAGTACACCCCTGCAGGGTTATAAATGATCTATTCGAATAGCCGTGTCCACGGTAAAGGACTTCTGGGTTGCCTATATCAGTTCATAGACAAGTGAAAGTGGATACTCTAAAATGCGCAAGATAAGCGTGAGTGCTATGGATGGCGTTCTCGTAGGGAGACGGGAGCGGATCCATAGTGGTGTATTGATATGGTGAATATGTGGACTCGTGTGCGCCACCTCAAAAGAGTTACTTGCAGTCGTAGTTCAGGATAGCCACCGAGTAAAAGCTGGCTTGCTGCAGTCAAACTCCTCCACCCCCTTTGTTGATGCCAATGCATATGTAGTTAGTTCTGATGTAAGTCTTGCTGGGTACATTTGTACTCACGTTTGCCTATTTTATGTTCTTGCAGAGAGACGTCAGTCTCGCTAGTAGTTCCGCATGGAATTCGACGTTTAGCTTGTTACCTCAGCTATGATCTTGTGCCCTCGGCAGGATCTGGTAGATAGTCAGGCTTCTCAGCCTTTTCATTTATAGTTGTCTGTACTCAGACATGTTAAGCTTCCGCATGTGCTTGACTTGTATGCTCTGAATGTTGGTTCATGAGACCCATGTTTGTAATATCTCGCTCCTCGAAGCCTAATGAATAAATACTTGAGTCGTAGAGTTATGTTGTGATGCCATGTTGTATTTACACATATCGAGCATATTGTGTGTATGTTTGAAATGCTTGGTATGTGTGGGATCCGACAATCTAGTTGTTTATCCTTGGCAGCCTCTCTTATGGGGAAATGTAGTCTAGTGCTACCTTGAGCCACAGTAGTCCGCTACAGCCCGGTTCACCGGAGTCCTGCTAGCCCAGCACTACTGCTCAGGACGCTTGACTTGCAGGCATGTGTTTCACTTTGTTCCTGTGTCTGTCCCTTCGGGGAAATGTCACACGGTGACATCCGGAGTCCTGCCTAGCCTGCTACAGCCTGGGTTCCCGGAGTCCTGTTAGCCCAGTGCTACAGCCCGGATTCACACGCTGCTGACCGACATGCTCGAAGTTGATTCATGTATGCCTGTCCCCATGGGTTAGTGCCGCTTTGGGGTTCACGACTAGCCATGTCGGCCCGGGTTCTCTGTCATATGGATGCTAGCGACACTATCATATACGTGAGCCAAAAGGCGCAAACGGTCCCGGGCCATGGTAAGGCGACACCCGTGGGAATACCGTCCGTGAGGCCGCAAAGTGATATGAGGTGTTACCGGCTAGATCGATGTGACTTGGAATCGGGGTCCTGACAGCCGCGCAGTGTCTCTGATGCTGCAGAGTTCTTTCGAGCCGAAGAAGGGAGCTCGATAGAGAAGCTGTTCTGGTCGCAATACCTTGCGCCAGAACATCCAGTACCCTTTACCGACCAGCTAAAACAGCTGGTCGAGCTGCATAGGGTGGCCGAAGTGGCCATGAAGGATTTCATAATCCGGCTGTGGCCTACCGAAGCTATACCCGGTAGCTACTTCGGTCTCGTGAAGCGGCTGGTAGATGCCTGCCCTCGGCTGGACGTCGCCAAGCGGTCGGCCTGCTTCGAGGGCGCACGTAGGGCCTTTGCTGGCGTCAAGGTGTGGTGGGCGAAGATGGATGTCGTCAAGCTTGTGACCGAGGGGCCGCCTGAAGGAAAGGAGCACCGCACGCCCAAGCGGTACTTTGAGGACGTCCTGGAGGGGTCTCGCATAGTGGCGATGCAATGTGTGTGAGACATTATCTTTGAATGAATATATTCATGTTGTCCCTGTCTTGTATGATGAAACAAAGTTGTTATGTAATATAATGTTTGTTTCAAAAAAAATCACCTCCTGTGCGGCCGTATTGTATGAAATCTGAGAGGTGGCCAGTCGTCGGCTTCTGCCCCCACGTAGGTAGTATGGGGGTGTTCGGGATGTAATCTTAACACTCTTGATCCAACTGTTTGGTCCTTGAAGGACGTGTTTAGCGCAACGAACTAGGCAATCAGACTATTCGGCTTGAACACCCTCACTTAGCCATAGGAGTTTGACAATTAAAATTTAGGCGTAGCCCCTGGTATCCAAACTAGGAAGCTATAAACACCTGATGCAAGTACCAATCCCTCTCGTAATGCGGAAAAAATCTGTAAAGATTTGAGACCTCTGAATAGCTGACCGGCTCTCGCCGCATCATGACAGTCAGTTTTCGGCTTTCTCTACTGAGGTGCTCCTTCGGGTAAACCAGGCCACAATCGCAGTAGTTCTTCCATTACTACCTTAGCCGATATAAAGGAACGTAAGGTAGAAAGCACAGGAGCCGAGAAACCCAACTGTTGACCAAAGACATGATTCGGAGCCAATGCATATAGTGCTAAATTCGGGGTGCCGAACTATAATGTAAAAAGTGTTTTGGACTTTGTTGTCGTAGTGTGGGCGCTATGAAACCCCTGGCAAATGTGAAACATACCAAAGTGTACGGGTGCTGTCTGATAAGGTTACCAACAGAAAAAGGAAAACAGAAAGGGAGCAAAGGTAATGAGCTGGGGCCCTAAAATTTGGGCCGCAAACTGTTTCCATTATAATTTGATTAATACGTCAAAGCGCATTGATACAAGTAGTGCGATAAGCAATAGGATATTTAACATGCCACAACCAAGGGAGATCTGCGTGTGGGTCCTGAAAACAGGTAGAGTGATCGTTAAAGAAACCACCTAGAAATTCCCCTGTACGTATGTGCTTCTTGCCATCTTGGTGTATTTATCCTTCGAAAGGACCACTGGTCAGGCCATCAGAGGAGGCCTGTGGAAAAGAAACCTGAAAAGGAGAAAAAAGGGAACAGTGAAAGTATATGTGTCCGGAAGCGGTCGAGCCATATTGTGGATCACAAGGTAGGTATGCCTTAGTCTATGCCCATGGTATTTTGAGTGCGTAGTTATGTACGCACGGTGCGAATGCCGCCACTTGATTGGGACTGGGACGGAGGCCAAATTGCTAATCGAGCTCTCGACGAGTGTGACACCCCAAAAATTTAACCATGTTTTGTTTATTAAAATTTTGCCAGGAAACTTAAAAATTTTGTTTTCTGGATTTCCTGTTGATTTCAGAACCATTCTTTTCTCTATTATTATGGAATTTTTACCCCAAGTAAAAACATTCCAATCATTTTGGACTCATATACCCTCTCGAATGAAACAATTCTTTTATCAGTGGGATTATTTATATAATTATTTATCCCTGAGCTTTGTCTCTCTAAAATGGTTTTTCATAAGTTTAGGGTCCCTTTGCACTGTAACCCTTTTATAAATTCATTTAAAAATCTCACCAAAATTTGGGGATGTTATGTGATGTTTTAAAATCACTTTTATGCAAAAATATATTTCATTCATTGGACACTTTGAGTTCTACACCAAGTTTTCAAATCTGGTCCAGTGGGCAATTTTTGCACTACAACCTAATTAAATATTTCTTTAAAACTCCCACCAAAATTAGGGGATGTCAGTAGGAATATATTATTCATCTTTATGCAAAAACCCAGTGATGTTCTTTGAAAAATTTGAGTGAATCATCCTCATTTTCATTCTGGTCCAACTTGATGATTTGTACTACAACCATATTTTAACTTGCTCCTTTACCCATGATTGTTTCTCCTGCTTATAGACCACCCTGCCAAACCCTTAAGTCCAGAAGAGTGGACCCATTGGAGGATTTTAAGTGCATGCAATTATGCCCTTTTCTTACTGTCCAGAATTAGTTTTCTCACAAACTTGCACTATCAAGTTTCTAGACTTGGCCAACTAACCTTGCCATCCCCACCTGCATCTAAAGAGACCCTTATCTGGAGATTTTGGCCTCTCCAAGAGTTTCCTAGATGCTCTTGGCATTTTGTCAAACACCTTGAGTGCAGGGACAGTTTTGGCATGATTTTAGTTTTGCACTATGACCTTGCACCTCTGGACAAACTAGCATGTCCATTAAGCTCCTAGACGACCCTAACACAGGCCTGCTAATCCCCAGCCTCATCCTAATCCTCTAGCACACGCTGAAATTTCGTCGAGCGCCTGGCGTGCATGCTCTGGGCGCGGCCAGAGCGCGCGTTTTGCACGTGCATGCGCACGGGTCGCCGCGTCGCGTTGCCGTCTCCCCCGCGCCCGTCCTGGCCTCTCCCCTCTCCTAGCCGCCGCGCACGAACCCTCCCTCACCGCAGGGCCACCCTAGCCCCCTACTGGCACCCTACAGCGCCGCCACCGCAAGCCGCCACCACCGCCCGACAGCTCCTGCCCCGGACGGCGCCGCCCGAGCCACTAGCGCTCGCCAGCTGCCCCCTGGAGCAGCTCAGGCTCATCCGCAAGCTTGTCCGCAAGCACTCGTCGCCGCCACGTCCCCCTGCTGCTACAAAATGGCGGTCGCCGGCAATCTTATCCGCGGCCGCCGTGAACCGCCATTGCTCGCCTATAAATGGAGAGCCCCGAGCCTCTCCGAACCCTCAGGCGGCCTCAAACCATCCTCTTAGAGCTCCCCTAGCTCGCAATGGACCAGGGGAGGTCGTCTTCCCCATCTCCGGTCGGCTTTGCCGCCGCCACGTCCGAGTCCATCACGTCGCAATCAGAGCCTCCCCGGCCCTCCCAACACCACCGCTGACGCCCCTTCGTCTTGCGGAGCCGCCCACCCTCTCAGCATCGATCGGGAAGCACCATAACCCAAACCCCCAAACTTCCCGAAGCTGCCATCCGCCGCGGAGCCCCCGCCTCGGCTCGGACAAAGGAGGAAGAGGGCGGGGGACTAGTCAAACCTGACCAGTGGGCCCGCTGGACCCACTGTCAGTGACCCAGCCCCGCCGCCACGTGTTTTAAGTGGAGACGTATCCCCAAAGACGTCTTCGACGTGTACTCGTCTCGAAACGTTTTTCTTTTTTCGGTTTTATTTTAGGAAACAGAAAGTTGACTAAACTTTGACTGGCTATATCTTTTAAAATAAAACTCCAAATGAGTTGATTCCTTTTCCTACCTCCCTCAAATATTGTCTAGTTTATTTTAAGATTTATTTGAAAAAAAATTCAGACAACTTTTTTGTACCATTTTGAAACTATGTGTTAATTTGAATATTTTCAAAATAGGATTGTTGGAGGAGAAGAAAACTTTCAAAAGTTTTGGAGAGCACCTCACCTCTCCACACCTTGAAAGTGAGCATTCTGAACCCTGGCATGATATTTTTGTGTGTTGGATTAATACGATTATAACACCACCTTAATACAGAGAACTCTTTATTTTATGCGGTGACACGATCATTTGCATGAATGCATATTGGAGACTTCCTTGCTGTTGGAAGTGGATATACGTGTGATGGTAATCATCCTCGTATGCCTTGCCTGCATGCCGGAAAGAAATCCGGGAATGCCTCTGCCTTGGGTAGGCGTGAGCTTGTCTCCGGTCTCCGTCGGGACGGTTGTGTCCGGTATGGCATAGTAAGGTATAATGAGTGGTGATCCTGTTGGTTGAAATATTTTTGTTATGCATATAATGCAGGGAATCTTAAACCTCCTGAGTCGACCGTAGATCGAGTCTTGTTCCAGTAACCCCCATACTTGTTTCGTACTACCACTTGTCCCTGCCGCAGGTAGGGTACGGTTTAGTAAATTTTAAACCCCTTCCTAGCACACACCGTACAGAGAGGCCATGGTGGAAGATACCGGCTGCATCCCGTAGGCATGCCACCTGGTCCGGGGGCATGGGTGTTATCAGGTTGGGACCGAGAGGGGGGCACCCCTTAGAGCGCGCGATATAAATTTGATCCCATGCTATGCGAGGTTGTAGCCTCCCCACTTAGAGTTTTTCTTAACAGGTGTCGTGGGTGATTCCAGACGCCGGTAAGTTAAGCTGGTGTGTGCAAGTTAGGCGTGTTTTCAATTAAAAGACCATAAATGGAATTAGTCCCGATGGACTAAAGGAATCCGTTACTTGTGGGTAAAAAGTACACCCTCTGCAGAGGTCAAACCTTTTCGAATAGCCGTGTCCATGGGTAAGGACTACAGTCTGGGATGGGTCAAGTGTCGGCCTTAGTGTCGGTCTTCGGAGGAGGAACTATTAAACCGGAACCTGGATCATGACTTGTGACTTGTGAGGATTATGATTATTATTATTATGGACTAACCTCTTTATATTATTTGACTTATCGAGTATCCCTGGGATGGTTCTACCTCCTGGATATTCACTGCGATTATTTATAAGCCCTTTATGTGGTGTCGCTCAGACGCCCGACTGTGGCATGCTTGTTATTTATTTACTTTAGAAGCCCTTTATGTGGTGTCGCTCAGACGCCCGACTATGGCATGCTTGTTATTTATTTACTTTATAAGCCCTTTATGTTGTGTTGCTCAGACGCCCGACTGTGGCATGCTTGTTATTTATTTACTTTATAAGCCCTTTATGTGGTGTCGCTCAGACGCCCGACTATGGCATGCTTGTTAATTATATACTTTATAAGCCCTTTATGTGGTGTCGCTCAGACGCCCGACTGTGGTATGCTTGTTATTTATTTGCTTTATAAGCCCTTTATGTGGTGTCGCTCAGACGCCCAACTGAGGCATGCTCGTTATTCACTATCCTTTCGAGACGTCGCTTCAGACATCCAATCGGCGCATTTTATTACTGCTCTGTTATACATATTCATGTTGCATATAAATAACCTGCTTGCATGCATCATGGATTTTATTTTATGACTGACAGTGCGATCATAGAATATTTCAGAGCATGATTAGCAATTGTTATATTATACCCGTGTTCATTATGTTTGCGAGTACATTCAAAGTACTCACTGACTTGTCCCTGTCTATTGTCTTGGCCATATTTCTTGCTTGGAGAGGAGCTTTGCGATGACAGTCCCGAAACCTAAGCAATGGTGATAGCAGCCTCACGACGATAGGAGTTAACCTGGTCAGCTGTTCCTGTGGGAAATGGAGTCCCATAGACGCTGAGGATCCACAAACCGCTTCCGCCACCAACCACTAGAAACCAATTGTTGTACTCATGGGCCAGAATGGTCTTGTACTACATATTATGTATTTGCTTGGAATTTCTGTATCAAGTTGGTGCCTCATCAGCTAACAGTAATCCTGGGGCTGGTGAGCACAAGGGCCATTTTCTGGAATTTAATATCCCGAAAATCCGGTCCTGACAACGAGCCGAGCTGTCCTGCTGCACAATAGTCCGGACTCTCTTGACAGTGTCCGGGAGTTCGGCCGCTGAATTGAGGTTCAGCTTGAGAAGGCCGCTCTGTCTGCTAAGGCAGCGGTGTGCTCCTCGGTACGGAGGGAGCGTTCCATGTTTCCATTAACTGTTATGATGCCGCGTGGTTTGGGCATCTTGAGCTTGAGATAAGCATAATGTGGCACCACGTTAAATCGAGCAAATGACGCTCGTCCCAGTAGTGCGTGATAGCTGCTGTGAAAGGGGATGATATCGAAGATTAACTCTTCGCTTCAGAAGTTCTCCGGAGATCCGAAGACAACCTCGAGTGTGATTGAGCCCGTACAGCGGGCCTCTACAGCTCGTATGACTCCTTTAAAGGTAGTCTTTGTGGGCTTGATCCGTGATGGGTTAATGCCTATTTTGCGCACCATATCCTAATAGAGCAGATTGAGGCTGCTGCCACCGTCCATGAGGACTCGCGTCAGGTGGAACCCATCAATGATTGGGTCGAGGACCAGTGCGGCTGAACCGCCATGACGGATACTGGTCGGATGATCCCGACGATCAAAAGTGATCGGGCATGACGACCATGGATTGAATTTTGGGGCGACTGGCTGTATCGCATAGACGTCTCTGAGCGCGCGCTTGCACTCCCTCTTGGGGATGTGTGTAGCATGTATCATGTTCACCATTTTGACCTGAGGCAGAAACTTCTTCTGTCCCCCTTTGTTCGGTTGCCGGGGCTCCTCGTCATCGTCCTTGCTTTGCGGTCCCTTTTCCTTGTTCTCGATGTTTAACTTGACGGCCTGTTTGAAAACCCAACAATCTATGTTGGTATGATTGGTTGGTTTGTCTGGGGTGCCATGGATCTGGCACGGACGGTCGAGTATGTGGTCCAAGCTAGATTGCCCCGAGTTGTTTCTTTTGTATGGCTTCTTCCGCTGACCGGACTTGGAGCCACTGAATCCGGCGTTGACTGTCGTGTCATCGGTGTTGTCACCATTGCTTCGACGTTTGTGTCTGCTGCGTCGGAGCTTGCCGTTGCTATTTTTGACCTCGGAGGTGCCCGTTTCACTTGCTGTGTTTTTGCTACGGGCCAGCCAACTATCCTCACCCGCACAAAAGCGGGTCATGAGTGCCGTGAGTGCCGCCATGGATGTCGGCTTTTCCTGGCCGAGGTGGTGGGCGAGCAATTCATCACGGATGCTATGTTTAAAGGCTGCTAGGGCTTCGGCATCCGGACAGTCGACGATCTGGTTCTTTTTAGTTAGGAACCTAGTCCAGAATTTCCTGGCTGACTCTCCAGGCTGTTGAACTATGTGACTTAAGTCATCGGCATCTGGTGGCCGGACATATGTACCTTGGAAGTTGTCAAGGAAGGCTTCTTCCAAGTCCTCCCAGCTGCCAATAGAATTTTCTGGCAGACTATTTAACCAGTGCCGAGCTGGCCCTTTGAGTTTGAGTGGGAGGTATTTGATGGCGTGAAGGTCATCTCTGCGGGCCATATGGATGTGGAGAATAAAATCCTCGATCCGAACCGCGGGATCAGTTGTTCCATCGTATGATTCGATATTTATGGGTTTAAACCCTTCTGGGAATTCATGATTCATCAGTGAAGCAAAGAGGGTGTCCGGCGCCTCTATATCGGGCCACACTGCGACGTAGCTCCGATGGAGTCCGTCTGCGATTTTTGGCCTGGGCGTGACTAGGCTTGTCATGTCCGATAGATAGCCGTCGTAATGTGTTGGGGCACGTCCTCGTGATCCGTAGATCGATCTGGTATGTCCTGCTCTACTGTCCAGGTCCTGCCGAAGGTCATATGTATAGCCCCGAGTTGTTTTATCTCTGCCTTTACGGCGAGGTGGGCCGGGCTCGTGTTCGGCTTGAGTTGCTGCTTTATCCCGACTGCGTGGTGGTCGGTCAGCCGTATTGCACGATGATGGTACGAGCTCCGGTGCCTCATCGTTGAACTGAGGTAGCATTTTGCGCTTCAGGTAACTTTTGGTTGGGCTCTTGAGGCCGTATTCTTCGGCTGCTAGGACATCAGTCCATCTATCGTTGAGCAGATCTTGGTCAGCTTGGAGCTGCTGCTGCTTCTTTTTCAGGCTCCTTGCAGTGGCTATTAGCTGGCGCTTAAAGCGCTCCTGCTCGAGAGGTTCCTCAGGCACGATAAAATCCTCGTTGCCAAGGCTCGTCTCATCCTCGGAGGGTGGAAGGTAAGTGCTGCCCTCCAAGTCATCGTTTATGGCATGTTCATTAGGGCTAACTTGCCCATCTTCCTGATCATCCTGTTCGGCCGTTTGTTCGTCAGGATTTTCTCTGTCTTCGGCACCATCTGGAGTGTTATCGTCTCCTGTGCCGGTGTTGCTGTCCTTGCTGCGGCGGGATGTAGAGCGGCGCCGCTGACGCCGTCGCTTTGGTTGTGTCTTAGGCGGCTCATCCTCAACTGGATTTTCCTTGTCCTCGTCGTTATTCTCTTTAGGTGTATCCACCATGTATATGTCGTACGAAGACGTGGCCGTCCAGCGTCCTGTGAACGGCGGGTTTTGGCCGTGCTCCTCATCTGCATCATCGTCCATACCATCGATGTCTTCGGAGCCGTAATCGAGCATGTCGGTTAAGTGCTCGAAAATGGCTATGTAGTGGGTGGTGGGTGGGAAGCAAAATTCCCCGTCATCAGCCTCCAGTTCAAACTGGATACAATTCAGCTGTGAGTCCCCTGCTAAGGACATACTTTTTAATGAGTTCAGCACGTCGCCTGAAGGCGAGTGCCGGAAGATGTCCGCGGCGCAGAATTCGGTGATCGATGATCGATCCTGCTCGACATACGTGGATGCGCATAGTTCGGAACTTATAGCCGGAAACAAGTCCGAGGTTCCGATGACACGGACATCACCCGAGGTTAGGTCTGTGTGCGGCTCCTACGCCGCGGAATCTGCGGCTTCGTGGCGGGGTTAAGCTTCCCGTCCTCGGATGGCGCGATCTGCTCCGGATCTAAGGCCAGAGCGGTTACAGGTGCAATTTCCTGGGTATGGCCCGGTGACAGATTTAAGTCATGTTCATTGTGGTGACGGGGAGCGACTGTCGTGGTCTCGAATCCCTCAAAGATGAAGTCTCTGCGGATATCCGCGACGTAGTTCAAGCTCCCAAATCTGACCGGACGACCAAGGGCATAGCTATCGATCTGCTCCAGATGGCCAAGCGAGTTGGCACACAGTGCGAAGCCGCCGAACACGAAGATCTGTCCAAGGAGGAAGACCTCTCCTTGGACAGTATTGTTGTGGATGATTGAAGGAGCCATCAAACCTTTTGAGGACGGCATAGTGGAACTCTCAATGAAAGAAACAATGTCGGTGTCAGAACCGGTGGTCCCGAACTGTGTGTTCAAGGTCGATGGTAATAGGAGACAGGGGACACAATGTTTACCCAGGTTCAGTCCCTCTCTATGGAGGTAATACCCTACTTCCTGCTTGATTGATCTTGATGAATATGAGTATTACAAGATTTGATCTACCACGAGATCGTAATGGCTAAAACCCTAGAAGTCTAGCCTATATGACTGTGTCCCTTTCCGGACTAAGCCCTCTGGTTTATAAAGACACTAGAGGGGACTAGGGTTGTACAAAGTTGGTTGCAGAGAAAGGAATCTTCATATTTGGTCGCCAAGCTTGCCTTCCACGCCAAGGAGAGTCCCATCCGGACACATGAGAGAGTCTTCGGTCTTGTATCTTCAGAACCCATTAGTCCGGCCCATGTACAACAGGCCGGACACCCGATGACCCCTTAGTCCAGGACTCCCTCAAAGGTCAAGGAAGAAGAAAGAAGGAGGGGGGCCATCTCCCCCACTCTCCGGTGGCGCCGGAACGCCGCCGGGGCCATCATCGTCACTGCAATCTACACCAACACCTCCGTCATCTTCACCAACATCTTCATCACCTTCCCCCATCTATCTATAGCGGTCCACTCTCCCGCAACCCGATGTACCCTCTACTTGAACATGGTGCTTTATGCTTCATATTATTATCCAATGATGTGTTCCCATCCTATGTTGTCTAAGTAGATTTTTTGTTGTCCTATCGGTAATTGGTGAATTGTTATGATTGGTTTAATTTGCTTGTGGTTATGTTGATGTCCTTTGGTGCCCATCATATGAGCTCGCGCTTGGATCACACCATAGGGTTAGTTGTATGTTTATAGGACTAAGTATTGGAGGGCAAGAATGACAGAAGCTTCAACCTAGCATAGAAATTGATGCATACGGGATTGAAGGGGGACCAATATACCTTAATGCTATGGTTGGGTTTTACCTTAATGAATGTTAGTAGTTGCAGATGCTTGCCAATAGTTCCAACCATTAGTGCATAGAATTCCAAGTCAGGGATGACATGCTAGCAGTGGCCTCTCCCACATAAAACTTGCTATCGGTCTAGTAAAGTAGTTAATTGCTTAGGGACAATTTTGCAACTCCTACCACCACTTTTCCACACTCACTATACTAACTTTATTGTGTCTTTATCTAAACAGCCCCTAGTTTTTATTTGCGTGCTCTTTAATATCTTGCAAACCTATCCAACAACACCTACAAAGTACTTCTAGTTTCATACTTGTTCTAGGTAAAGCGAACGTCAAGCGTGCGTAGAGTTGTATCGGTGGTCGATACAACTTGAGGGAATATTTGTTCTACCTTTAGCTCCTCGTTTTGTTCGACACTCTTACTTATCGAAAGAGGATACAATTGATCCCCTATACTTTTGGGTATCAAGACCTTTTTCTAGCGCCGTTGCCGGGGAGTTATAGCGTGGGGGAATTTTCTCGTGTGTGCTTGTTTGCTTTATCACTAAGTAGTTTTTATTTGCTGTTCTAAGTTGTTCTCTATCTTTAGTTATGGATATGGAACACGGAATACCAAAAAAAATTAGGTTTACTTGCTACGCATGGAGATGGGGAACCTCCTATAACCCTAGATGCTCATTACGTGAAAGATATTATGTACTACTTTAATAATCCTGAGAAAACCCCATTCAATTATGTTATGGGAGACACGTTGGATCAACGTGAATACTTTAGGGATTATCGCTTGACTCAAAAAGGGAAACTATAATGGGATCAAATTTATATGTTGCATTGGTATGCTCGGCAACTATGCTTGAGGTATGATTATACTTGTTGCTCTAGGATGAAGGCTCCACACCTTCCCTTTTCATGAAAATTTAATGATGATAAAACCTTGGCTTCTTATGCTAATGGTATATATGATTACTATGATGTGGAACAAATAGAAGAATTCGTTGCTTTTATGGGTGCTTATGAAATTGAATCTTTTTTTACAGACTTGAAAATTTTGCTATACTTAAATATTGCTATGAGAATTATGAATTCAATTCCGATATTGATGGTTTTATTGAGAGAGTCTCCACTATCCAAGAAGATACTAATATTTTGCAGGAGTCTATGGAAGAAGAAATTAATGACATTGTGAGCTCATTGGATGAAAAAGATGAGGAGGAGAGCGAAGAACAAAAGGAGGAAGAGCGGATTAGCTACCCGTGCCCACCTTATAATGATAGTAAATCTTCAACTCATACATTGTCTAATTTCCCTTCATGCTTACCGAAGGATGATTGCTGTGATGATTGTTATGATCCCGTTGAGTCTTTTGAAATATCCCTTTTTGATGATGCTTGCTATGCTTGTGGCCAAGATGCCAATATGAATTATGCTTATGGAGATGAACTTGCTATAGTTCCTTATGTTAAACATGAAATTGTTGCTATTGCACCCACGCATGATAGTCCTATTATCTTTTTGAATTCTCCCGACTACACTATATCAAAGAAGTTTGCCCTTATTAATGATTATATTGATGGGTTGCGTTTTACTACTACACATGATGATTTTGATAGATATAATATGAATGTGCTAGCTGCTCCTACTTGCAATTATTATGATATAGGAACTATATCTCCACCTCTCTATGTTTCCCACACAATAAATTGCAAGAAACTGCTTATGCTATGTATTGGCCTTTACTTTGTGTGCATGAATTGTTCTTTTATGTCATGCCGATGCATAGGAAGAGATTTAAACTTCATCATTACATGATATATGTTACTTTGTGCTCACTACTAAATTACAAATCATTTTTAATTAAAATTGGCTTTGATATACCTTGGGATCCGGGTGGATCCATTACTTGAGCACTATATGCCTAGCTTAATGACTTTAAAGAAAGCGCTGCCAGGGAGACAACCCGGAAGTTTTTGAGAGTCATTTATTTCTGTTGAGTGCTTTTATAAAGTACAATTTTATTGTATTATAAAAATAATTTGCCATGATTTGCCTTTAGGATGTTTACATTGCTTGTTTGTTTGTGTGGTGCAAAACAGAAACTTTGGCTGTAGTGCGTGATTTTAAATTTTTTACTGGAACGTCAGACGGTTCTGAAACTTTTTGCACTTGCTTTCTATACAAATTTATTATTTTTCCTAATGTTTTCAGAATTTTTGGAGTACCATAAGTATGGTGAATGTTCAGATTACTACAAACTATCATGTTTAAGACAGATTCTGTTTTTGATGCATAGTTTGCTTGTTTTGATGAAACTATCAATTTCTATCAATGGATTAAGCCATGGAAAAGTTATATTACAGTAGCTACAATACAAAAACAGAATATGAATTGGTTTGCAACAGTACTTAGAGTAGTGATTTGCTTTATTATATTAACGGATCTTACCGAGCTTTCTATTGAGTTTTGTGTGGATGAAGTGATCAAAGATCGAGGAGGTCTCGATATGAGGAGAAGGAGGAGAGGAAAGAGCTCAATATTGGGGATTCCCAAGGCACCCCAAGTAAATATTCAAGGAGACTCATGCGTCTAAGCTTGGGGATGCCCCGGAAGGCATCCCATCTTTCTTCAACAAGAATCAGTATGTTTTTGGTTTTGTTTCGTTTCGTTCATGTGATATGTGCAAATCTTGGAGCGTCTTTTGCATTTAGTTTTATCTTTTCTTTGATGCACCATGCTGGTATGAGATACTCCATGGTTGATTTATACAATGCTCTTTGCACTTCACTTATATCTTTTGAGTACGGCTTTATAGAATGCTTCATGTGCTTCACTTATATCATTTGAAGTTTGGATTGCTTGTTTCTCTTCACATAGAAAACCGCTATTTGTAGAATGCTCTTTTGCTTCACTTATATTTTTTAGAGCGTGGGCATATCTTTTGTAGAAAGAATTAAACTCTCTTGCTTCACTTATATCTATTTAGAGAGATGACAGGAATTGGTCATTCACATGGTTAGTCATAAAATCCTACATAAAACTTATGGATCACTGAATATGATATGTTTGATTACTTGCAATAGTTTTGCGATATAGAGATGATAATGTGTGGGAGGTACTAGTAAATGGTTGTGTTTAGTAAGAACATTGGTGTTAAGGTTTGTGATTCCCGAAGCATGCACGTATAGTCTCTCGTTATGCTATGAAGTTGGAGCATGATTTATTATTGATTGTCCTCCTTATGAGTGGCGGTCGGGGACGAGCGATGGTCTTTTCCTACGAATCTATCCCCCTAAGGGCATGTGTAGTAGTACTTTGGTTTGAGCGCAAATAAAATTTTGCAATAAGTATATGATTTCTTTATGACTAATGTGAGTCCATGGATTATACGCACTCTTACCTTTTCGCAATTTGCTACCCTATTCGGTACCGTGCATTGCCCTTTCTCACCTCGAGACTTCATGCAAACTTTGCCGGTGCATCAAAATCCCGTGATACGATACACTCTATCACACATAAGCCTCGTTATATCTTCCTCAAAACAGCCACCATACCTACCTATCATGGCATTTCCATAGCCGTTCCGAGATATGTTGCCATGCAACTCCCATCATCATCATATACATGACTTGAGCATTTATTGTCATATTGCTTTGCATGATCGTAAGATAGCTAGTATGATGTTTTCATGGCTTGTCTGTTTTCTTATGTCATTGCTACGCTAGATCATTGCACATTCTGGTACATCGCCAGAGGCATTCATAGTAGAGTCATATTTTTATTCTAGTATCGAGTTTTAGTATTGTGTTGTAAGTAAACAAAAGTGTAATGATCATAACTATTAGAGAATTGTCCCATGTGAGGAAAGGATGATGGAAGCTATGATTCCCTCGCAAGTTGGGACGAGCCTCCGGACTTTACAAAAAAAAAGAGGCCAAAGAAGCCCACCAAAATAAAAAAATGAGAGAAAAAGAGAGAAGGGGCAATGTCACTATCCTTTTACCACACTTGTGCTTCAGAGTAGCACCATGCTCCTCATATAGAGAGTCTCTTGAGTTCTCACTTTAATATACTAGTGGGAATTTTCATTATAGAACTTGGCTTGTATATTCCGATGATGGGCTTCCTCAAATGCCCGAGGTCTTCATGAGCAAGCAAGTTGGATGCACACCCACTTAGTTTCCAGTTTTAGCTTTCATACACTTATAGCTCTTAGTGCATTCGTTGCATGGCAATCCCTACTCCTCACATTGATATCGATTGATGGGCATCTTCATAGCCCGTTGGTTAGCCGCATCGGTGTGAGACTTTCTTACTTTTTGTCTTCTTTATATTTACCCCTATCATCGTACTCTATTCCACCTATAGTGCTATATCCATGGCTTGCGCTCATGTATTGCGTGAGGGTTGAAAAAGTTGAAGCGCGTTAAAAAGTATGAATCAATTACTCGGCTTGTCATCGGGGTTGTGCATGATAAATACTTTGTGTTAAGAAGACAGAGCATGACAAGATTATATTTACCATTGATATTTTTAAATACATGATTGTTTGTTGGGATGCCTGAGTATTGATGTCTTTATGTCAAATTATAGACTATTGCTTTGAATCACTTATGTCTTAATATTCATCCCATGATTAGATATATGATCAAGTTTATGCTAGGTAGCATTCCACATCAAAAATTATCTTTTTTATCATTTACCAACTCGAGGACGAGCAGGAATTAAGCTTGGGGATGCTGATACGTCTCCGTCATATCTATAATTTTTGATTGTTCCATGCCAATATTCTACAACTTTTACATACTTTTGGCAACTTTTTATACTATTTTTGGGACTAACATATTGATCCAGTGCCCGGTGCCAGTTCTTGTTTGTTGCACGTTTTTTGTTTCACAGAAAATCCATATCAACGGAGTCCAAATGGGATAAAAACTGATGGAGAGTTTTTTTGGAATATATGTGAATTTTGGGAAGTGGAATCAACACGAGACGATGCCCGAGGGGCCCATGAGGATGAGGGGCGCGCCCTGGGCCCTCATGGCCACTCCGTAAGGCGGTTGGTGCCCTTCTTTCTCCGCAAGAAAGCTAACATTTGGATAAAAATTGTTTCCAAATTTCAACCCAATCGGAGTTACGGATCTTCGGGAATTTAAGAAACGGTGAAAGGGCAGAATCAGAGAACGCAGGAACAGAAGGAAACAGAGAGAGAGAGAGAGAGAGAGAGAGAGAGAGAGAGAGAGAGAGATCCAATCTCGGAGGGGCTCTCGCCCCTCCACCGCCATGGAGGCCATGGACCAGAGGGGAAACCCTTCTCCCATCTAGGGGGAAGGTCAAGGAAGAATAAGAAGGAGGGGGGCCCTCTCCCCCTCTCTCTCGGTGGCGCCGGAACGCCGCCGGGGCCATCATCGTCACCGCAATCTACACCAACACCTCCGTCATCTTCAACAACATATTCGTCACCTTCCCCCATCTATCTACAGCGGTCCACTCTCCCGCAACCCGCTGTACCCTCTACTTGAACATGGTGCTTTATGCTTCATATTATTATCCAATGATGTATTGCCATCCTATGATGTCTAAGTAGATTTTTGTTGTCCTATCGGTAATTGGTGAATTGCTATGATTGGTTTAATTTGCTTGTGGTTATGTTGCTGTCCTTTGGTGCCCATCATATGATCACGCGCGTGGATCACACCATAGGGTTAGTTGTATGTTGATAGGACTATGTATTGGAGGGCAAGAGTGATAGAAGCTTCAACCTAGCCTAGAAATTGATGCATACGGGATTGGGGGGACCAATATACCTTAATGCTATGGTTGGATTTTACCTTAATGAACGTTAGTAGTTGCGGATGCTTGCTAATAGTTCCAACCATAAGTGCATAGAATTCCATGTCAGGGATGACATGCTAGCAGTGGCTTCTCCCACGTATAACTTGCTATCGGTCTAGTAAAGTAGTCAGTTGCTTAGGGACAATTTCGCAACTCCTACCACCACTTTTCCACACTCGCTATACTACCTTTATTGTTCATTTATCTAAACAGTCCCTAGTTTTTATTTGCATTCTCTTGATTATCTTGAAACCTATCCAACAACACCTACAAAGTACTTCTAGTTTCATACTTGTTCTAGGTAAAGCAAACGTCAAGCATGCGTAGAGTTGTATCGGTGGTCGATAGAACTTGAGGGAATATTTGTTCTACCTTTAACTCCTCGTTTTGTTTTTTACTCTTACTTATCGAAAGAGGCTACAATTGATCCCCAATACTTGTGGGTTATCATAAATGTACCCATATCTTCTCAAATCGTATGTGAAGGTAAGAAAATAATGATATCCGTCGTGCGCTTCAACACTCATCGGACCGCATACATCGGTATGTATTATTTCAATAAGTCACTAGCCCGTTCCATTTTCTGGAAAATGGGGTTTTAGTCATCTTGCCCATGAGGCATGGTTCGCATGTCTCAAATGATTCATAATCAAGTGATTCCAAAAGTCCATCCACATGAAGTTTCTTCATGCGTTTTACACCAACATGACCTAAATGGCAGTGCCACAAGTATGTTGCACTATCATTATCAACTTGCCATCTCTTGGCATCAATATTATGAATATGTGTATTACTATGATCGAGATTCAACAAGAATAGATCGTTTATCAAAGGTGCATGACCATAAAAGATATTACTCATATAAATAGAACAACCATTATTCTCTGACTTAAATGAATAAACGTCTTGCAATAAACAAGATCCAGATATAATGTTCATATGCTCAACGCTGGCACCTAATAACAATTATTGAGGTCTAAAACTAATCCCGAAGGTAGATGTAGAGTTAGCATGCCGACGGTGATCACATCAACCTTGAAACCATTTCCGGCGCGCATCGTCACCTCGTCCTTAGCTAGTGTCCGTTTATTCCATAGCCCCTGTTTCGAGTTACAAATATTAGCAACGGAACCAGTATTAACTACCGAGGCGCTACTATGAGCACTAGTAAGGTACACGTCAATAACATGTTTACCAAATATACCTTTGTTTACGTTGCCAGCCTTCTTATTTGCCAAATACTTGGGGCAGTTCCACTTCCAGTGGCCCTTCCCCTTGCAATAGAAGCACTTAGTCTCGGGTTTGGGTCCAGCCTTGGGTTTCTTCACGGGAGCGGCAACTGCCTAGCCATTCTTCTTGAAGTTCCCTTTCTTTCCCTTGCCCTTTTCCTTGAAAGTAGTGGTCTTGTTGACAATCAACACTTGATGCTCTTTCTTGATTTCTACCTCCACGGCCTTAAGCATCACGAATAGCTCGGGGATCGTTTTCTCCATCTCTCGTATATTGTAGTTCATCACGAAGCCCTTGTAGCTTGGTGGCGGTGACTGGAGAACTCTGTCAATTGCTACTTCATCTGGAAGATTAACTCCCAACTGATTCAAGCGGTCGTAGTACCCATACATTCTGAGTACTCACTAACAGAGGTATTCTCCTCCATCTTGCAGCTAAAGAACTTGTCGGATGTGCCATACCTCTCAACTCAGGCATGAGCCTTAAATACCAATTTCAGCTCCTAGAACATCTCATATGCTCCGTGGTGCTCAAAACGTATTTGGAGCCCCGGTTCTAAGCCGTAAAGCATGGTGCACTGAACTATCGAGTAGTCATCAACACATGCCTGCCAGACGGTCATAACATCTACATGTGAGTCTTGAGGGGGTGCATTACCAAGCGGTGCATTAAGGACATAAGCCTTCTGTGCAGTAGTGAGGATAATCCTCAAATTACGGACCCAGTCCGCATAGTTGCTTCCATCATCTTTTAACTTTTCTTTATCTATGAACGCATTAAAATTCAGGGGAGCTACAACGCGAGCCATCGATCTACAACATAATTGTGCAAAGATAATTTAGACTATGTTCATGACAATTGGTTCAGTTAATCAAATTACTCGTGAACTCCCACTTAAATCAACATCCCTCAAGTTCTAAGTGTTTAGACAATCCATATCAACCAACCCATGTCCGATCATCACGTGAGATGGGGTTGTCATCAATGGTGAACATCTCCATGTAAATCATATCTACTATATGATTCATGTTCGACCTTTCAGTCCTCCGTGTTCCGAGGCCATGTCTGTACATACTTGGCTCGTCCAGTTTAACCTAAGTATTCCGCGTGTGTAAAACTGGCTTACACCCGTTGTATGAGAACATAGAGTCTATCACACCCGATCATCATGAGGTGCTTCAAGACAACGAACTTTCTCAATGGTGCATACTTAGGGAGAACACTTTTATGTTGAAATTTAGTGAAGGGATCATCTTATAATGCTACCATCGTCCTAAGCAAAATAAGATGCATAAAAAGATAAAGATCACAAAGAATCAAAATTTGTGACATGATATGGCCATTATCATCTTGTGCTTTTGATCTCCATCTCCAAAGCACCGGCATGATCTCCATCATCATTGGCATGACACTATGATCTCCATCATCATGTTGTCACGTGGTCGTCTCACCAACTATTGCTTCTACAACTATTGCTAATGCATAGCGACAAAGTAAAGTAATTACATGGCGTTATTAGTTGACACACAAGTCATACAATAAATTAAAGACAACCCTATGGCTCCTGCCATTACTGTACTCATCGACATGCAAGTCATGAACCTATTACAAAACTTGATAGTCTAATTCATCAACATATATCACATCATGTTTTGGCCATACCACATTTCAACATGCCCTGCAAAAATAAGTTAGACGTCCTCTACTTTGTTGTTGCAAATTTTACGTGGCTTCTATGGGCAACTAGCAAGAAACGTTCTTACCTACACAAAGCCACAATGGTGATAATCAAGTTTTCTTTTAACCTTATACAAGGACCACCTTTGTCAAATTAGATTCAACTAAAGTAGGAGAGACAGACACCCGCCAACCACCTTATATGCAATACAAGTTGCATGTTAGTCGGTGGAACTGATCTCATGTGCAAGGACATGTAAGGTTGGTCCGAGCTGCTCTATCCCACAATACAGCCGAATCCAAGTAAGAAACCGGAGGTAAGAAATCTGAACATCAACGCCCACAACTTCTTTGTGTTCTACTCGTGCATATACATCTAGGCATAGACCTAGCTCATGATGCCACTGATTGCGAACGTTGCATGAAATAAATTTTTTCCTACGAATCACCCAAGATCTATCTATGAGAAGCATAGCAACGAGAGGGGAGAGTGTGTCCACGTACCCTCGTATACCGTTAAGCGGAAGCATATATTACGCGCTTGATGTAGTCGTACTCTTCACAATCCAATCACTATCCATTTCGATGAAGTACCGAACAGACGGCACCTCCGCGCTCAGCACACGTGTGGCTCGATGACGTCTCCTCCTTCTTGATCCAGCAAGTAAGGGTGGAGAAGTGCATGGGATCTCAACTAGCACAACGCCATGGTGGTGATGGTGGTGGTGTAGTGCCGACACGGCTTCGTCAAACGCTGTCGGAACCAATCTGAGGAGAAAACAAAGTTATGGGAGAGGTAGGGCTGCCGCTGGGGCATGAGAATTAGTGTGTCCAGCCGCTCCCTCTCCCCAGTATATATAGGAGGCGAGGGGAGGGCTGGGTCGCAGCCCTAGCCCCTCCTCCAAGGAGGGGAGGCGACCAAGGGAGGAGTCCTCCCTCCCCCATCGGCACCTAGGGGGGTGCCTTCCCCCGTTAGGACTCTTCCTCCTCCACCTCTCCTTGGCGAAGGGCCTCTTGGGGCTGGTACCAATGGCCCATGTAGGATAGGGTGCCCCCTACAGCCCATGTGGGCCCTGGGGGCAGGTGGACCCCCGAACCCCTTTTGGCACTCCCAGTACAATACCGATAATGCCCGAAACTTTTTTGGTGACCAAAACAGGACTTCCTATATACAAATATTTACCTCCGGACCATTCTGGAGCTCCTCGTGACGTCCGGGATCTCATCCAGGACTCCGAACAACATTCGGTCACCAACGTACATATCCCAATACTACTCTAGCGTCATCGAACGTTAAGCGTGCGGACCCTACGGGTTCGAGAATCGTGTAGACATGACCGAGACACCTCTCCAGTCAATAACCAATAGTGGGACATGGATGCCCACATTGGTTCCCACATATTCCACAAAGATCTTATATCGGTTCAACCATGATGTCGAGGATTCGGTTAATCCCGTATGCAATTCCCTTTGTCCAGCGATATGTTACTTGCCCGAGATTCGATCGTTGATATCTCCATACCTAGTTCAATCTCGTTACCGGAAAGTCTCTTTACTCGTTCTGTAATACAAGATTCCATGACTAACTAATTAGCCACATTGCCTGCAAGCTCTTTACGATGTTGTATTACCAAGAGGGCCCAGAGATATCTCTCCCGTCATACGGAGTGACAAATCCCAGTCTGGATCCATGCAACCCAACAAACACCTTCAGAAATATCTGTAGAGCACCTTGATGATCACCCGGTTACGAAGTGATGTTTCATAGCACACAAGGCATTCCTCTGATATCCGGGAGTGACATGATCGCATGATCTAAGGAACTTATACTTAACATCAAGAAAGTTGTTGCAAGTAACTAAACGTTCTGATGCTAATCTTATGGTCAGGTCTTTCCATCACATCATTCTCCTAATGATGTGATCCTGTTATCAAATGACAACTCATGTCTATGGTTAGGAAAGCTTAACCATCTTTGATCAACGAGCTAGTCTAGTAGAGGCTTACTAGGCACACGGTGTTGTCTATGTATTTAAGTTCCCGGTCAATACAATTATAGCATAAATAATAAACAACATGAACGGGAAACATGATAATAACCATTTTACTATTGCCTCTAGGACATATTTACAACAATTTCATACGCCTTTTCGATGTATGAGGTCGAATGTTTTTTCTTTTGTATGGTGATAATGGTTCGTTCAAGTCACCAATAATCATCCATGGATCTTTTACTTTTGGGATTATTCACACAAACGATGACCCCATATGGTGCCTCCCCCGAGCATGGGGTTTTCCATAGACAAAAATGTCCCTCCGCCTCAGGGCACGGGGAAACAAAACTCTCTAGTCATGTGTGGTTGCGCCCTTTCTTGATTTAACATTCCTATCCGACATTATTGGTTGTCTTAGGTCTTAGGTTAACCTCTGTATGTCAAATCATGCTGGTTACAGAATAATAACATAACTCTAAATTGTTTCATATGCCCTTTCGATGTGCAAGCCCAAGTTTTTTTCTTTTGCGTGGCGACTATGGTTTGTTCAAGTAAAAAAATTCATCCATGGCTCTTTCACTTTTGGGATTATTAACACTAATAATGGCGGCCGCATGTGGTGTCTTTCCCGAGCATGGGGTTCTTCATAGACAAAAATGCCCCACCGTCTCAGGCCATGGGAAAACAAAATGCTCCAGTCACGTGTGGTTGCGCCCCTTCTTGCTTTAACATCTTTATCCCACATTATTGCTTGTCATAGGTCTTAAGGTTACCCCTATATTCCAAATCATGCAGGTACTAATATACTTCTAGATTATTTCATATGCCTTTTCGATGTACGAGGTTGACTTTTTTTCTTTTGCGTGGCGACAATGGTTCGTTCAAGTCACCAATCATCATCCATGGATGTTTCTCTTTTGGGCTTATTCATACTAACGACGACCCCAAGTGGTGCCTTTCTCGAGCATGGGGTTCTCGATAGAAAAAACTGGTCTGCTGCCTCAGGCCATGCGGAAAATAAATGCTCTGGCCGCATGTGGTTGTATCCCGTTGTTGCTTATACATTCCTATCCTGCATTATTGGTTATCATAGGTCTTAATTTAACCCTTATATGCCAAATCATGCAGGTAATAACATATTTGCAAATTGTTTCATATGCCTTTTCGATATGTGAGGCCGAGTTTATTTTCTTTCTCATGGCAACAATGGTTCATTCGAGGCACCAATCATCATCCGTGGCTCTTTCGCTTTTGCGATTATTCAAACTAACGACTACCCCATGTGGTGCCTCTCCCGAGCATGTGGTTCTCCATAGCCAAAAAAGCACCGCCGCCTTAGGCCATGGGAAAACAAAACGTTGTAATCACGTGTGGTTGCGCCCCTTCTTGTTTTAACATTCCAATCCCACATTATTGGTTATCATAGGTCTTATGTTGACCCCTATATCCCAAATCATACAGGTAATGATATACTTCTAAATTATTTCATATGCCTTTTCAATGTGTGAGGCCGATTTTTCTTCTTTTGCATGACGACAATGGTTCGTTCAAGTCAAAAAATATCATCAATGGCTCTTTCGCTTTTGGGCTTATTCACACTAACGACAGTCCCACGTGATGCATCTCCCGAGTATGGGGTTCTCCATAGACAAAAATGCTTAAACATTTCTATGCCAAATCATGCTAGGCCGAGTTTTTTTTCCTTTTGCGTGGCGACAATGGTTCGTTCAAGTCACCAATCATCATCGATGGCTCTTTTGCTTTTGGGCTTATTCACACTAATGACAACCCCATGTGGTGCCTGTCCCGAGCATGGGGTTGTTCGCAGACAAAGATGCCCCGCCGCCTCAGGCCATGAGGAAACATAACGCTCCAGTCACGTGTGGTTGCGTCCGTTTCTTGCTTTAAAATTCCTATCCCACATTATTGGTTGTTGTAGGTCTTAGCTTGACCCTTATATGCCAAATCATGCATATAATAACATATTTCTTAATTGGTTCATATGCCTTTTTGATATGTGAGGCCTTTTGTTGTGTGACGACAATGGTTCGTTCAGGTCACCAATCATCATCCATGGCTCTTTCGCTTTTGGGATTATTCACACTAACGACAACCCCATGTGGTGCCTCTCTAGAGCATGGGGTTCTCCATAGCCAAAAATGCCCCGCCGCCTCAGGCCATGGGGAAACAAAACGCTCCAGTCATGTGTGGTTGTGCCCCTTGTTGTTTTAACATTCCTACCTACATTATTGGTTACCATGGGTCTTAGGTTAACCCCTAAATGCCAAATCATGCAGGTAGTAATATATTCCTTGATTCTTCTGTATGCCTTTTCGATGTGCAAAGCCGAGTTTTTTTCTTTTATGTGGCGACAAAGGTTTGTTCAAGTCACCAATAGTCATCCATGGCTCTTTCGCTTTTGGGATTATTCACACTAACAACGACCCCATGTGTTGGATCTCCCGAGCATGGTGTTCTCCGTAGACAAAAATGCCCCGCCGCCTCAGGCCATGGGGAAACATAACGCTCCAGTCATGTGTGGTTGCACCTCTTCTTGCTTTAACATTCCTATCCGACATTATTTGTTGTCGTAGGTCTTAGGTTGACCCCTATATGCCAAATCATACTAGCAATAACATATGTCTAAATGCTTCCATATGCATTTTGATATGCGAGGCTTATTTTTTTTAGCGTGGCGACAATGGTTCGTTCAGGTCACCAATCCTCATCCATGGCTCTTTCGGTTTTGGGCTTATTCACACTAACGACGACCTCATGTGGTACCTCTCCTGAGCATGGGATTCTCCATAGACAATAATGCCCCGCCGCCTCAGGCCATCGGGAAACAAAACAATCTAGTTGCGTGTGGTTGCGCCCCTTCTTGATTTACCATTTCTATGCCAAATCATGCAAGGCCGAGTTTATTTCCTTTTGAGTGGTGACAATGGTTCGTTCAAGTAACCAATCATCATTGATGGCTCTTTTGATTTTGGGATTAGTCACGCTAACGACGACCCCATGTGGTGCCTGTCCTGAGCATGGGGTCGTTCGCACACAAAGATGTCCCGCCGCCTCAGGCCATGGGGAAACACAATGCTCCAATCACGTGTGGTTGTGCCCGTTTCTTGCTTTAACATTCCTATCCCACATTATTGGTTTTCGTAGATCTTAGCTTGACCCCTATATGCCAAATCATGTAGATAATAACATATTTCTTAATTGTTTCATATGCCTTTTTGATATGTGAGGCCTTATTTTGCGTGGCGACAATGGTTCGTTCAGGTCACCAATCATCATCCATGACTCTTTCGCTTTTGAGCTTATTCACACTAACGACGACCCCATGTGGTGCCTCTCCCGAGCATTGGGTTCTCCATAGACAAAAATGTCGTGCGGCCTCTGGTCATGGGGAAACAAAACGCTTGAGTAACGTGTGGTCGCGCCCCCTTCTTGCTTAAACATTCCTATCCCGCATTATTGGTTGTCATAGGTCTTAGGTTGACCCATATATTCCAAATCATGTAGGTAATAACATATATCTAAATTGTTTCATATGCCTTTTCGATGTGAGAGGCATGATTTTTTTATGTGTGCCGACAATGGTTCGTTTAAGTCACCAATCATGATCCATGACTCTTTCTCTTTTGGGATTATTCACACTAACAACGGCCCCATGTGTTGCCTCTCCCGAGCATGGTGTTCTCTGTAGACAAAAATGCCCTGCCGCCTCAGGCCATGGGGAAACATAACGCTCCAGTCACGTGTGGTTGCGCCCCTTCTTGCTTTAACATTCCTATCCGACATTATTGGTTGTCTTAGGTCTTAGGTTGACCCCTATATGCCAAACCATACTAGTAATACCATATTTCTAAATACTTTCATATTCCTTTTCGATATGCGAGGCTTATCTTTTTTAGCGTGGCGACAATGGTTCGTTCAAGTCACCAAACCTCATCCATGGCTCTTTCAGTTTTGGGCTTATTCACACTAACGACAACCCCTTGTGGTACCTCTCCCGAGCATGGGATTCTCTATAGACAATAATGCCCCGCCGCCTTAGGCCATGGGGAAACAAAACACTCTAGTCACGTGTGGTTGCGCCCCTTCTTGCTTTAACATTTCTACGCCAAATCAGGCAAGGCCGAGTTTTTTTTCCTTTTGTGTGGCGACAATGGTTCGTTCAAGTCACCAATCATCATCGATGTCTCTTTCGCTTTTGGGCTTATTCACACTAACGACGACCCCGTATGGTGCTTGTCCCGAGCATGGGGTTGTTCGCGGACAAAGATGCCCGCCGCCTCTGGCCATGGGAAAACATAACGCTCCAGTCACGTGTGGTTGCGCCTGTTTTTTGCTTTAACATTCCGATACCACATTATTGGTTGTTGTAGGTCTTAGCTTGACCCCTATATGCAAAATCATTCAGATAATAACATATTTCTTAATTGTTTCATATGCCTTTTTGATATGTGAGGCCTTTTTTTGCGTGACGACAATGGTTCATTCAAGTCACCAATCATCATCAATGACTCTTTTGCTTTTGAGCTTATTCACACTAACGACGACCCCATGTGGTGCCTCTCCCGAGCATTGGGTTATCCATAGACAAAAATGTCGCGCCACCTTAGTTCATGGGGAAACAAAACGCTCCAGTAACGTGTGGTCGCGCCCCCTTCTTCCTTTGACATTCCTATCCCACATTATTGGTTGTCATAGGTCTTAGGTTGACCCATATATGCCAAATCATGAAGGTAATAACATATTTCTAAATTGTTTAATGCCTTTTCGATGTGAGAGGCCAAGTTTTTTTCTTTTGCGTGGCGACAATGGTTCGTTTAAGTCACAAATCATCATCCATGACTCTTTCGCTTCTGGGCTATTTCACAATAACAACGACCCCATGTGTTGCCTCTCTCGAGCATTGTGTTCTCCGTAGACAAAAATGACCCGCCACCTCAGGCCATGGGAAACATAACGCTCCAGTCACGTGTGGTTGCGCCCCTTCTTGCTTTAATATTCCTATCCGACATTGTTGATTGTCGTAGGTCTTAGGTTGACCCCTATATGCCAAATCATACTAGTAATAACATATTTCTAAATGCTTTCATATGCCTTTTCTATATGCGAGGCTTATTTTTTTAGTGTGGCGACAATGGTTCATTCAAGTCACCAATCCTCATCCATGGCTCTTTCGGTTTTGGGCTTATTCACACTAACGACGACCCCATGTGGTACCTCTCCCAAGCATGGGATTCTCCATAGACAATAATACCCCGCCGCCTCAGGCCATGGGGAAACAAAACACTGTAGTCACGTGTGGTTGCGCCCCTTCTTGCTTTAACATTTCTATGCCAAATCATGCAAGGCTGACTTTTTTTTTGTGTGGCGACAATGGTTCATTCAAGTCACCAATCATCATTGATGGCTCTTTTGCTTTTGGGCTTATTCACACTAACGACGACCCCATGTGGTGCATGTCCCGAGCATGGGGTTGTTCGCAGACAAAGATGCCCTGCCGCCTCAGGCCATGGGGAAACATAACGCTCCAGTCACGTGTGGTTGCGCCTATTTCTTGCTCTAACATTCCTATCCCACATTATTGGTTGTCCTAGGTATTAGCTTGACCCCTATATGCCAAATCATGCAGATAATGACATATTTCTTAATTCTTTCATACCATTTTGATATGTGAGGCCTTTTTTTTGCGTGACGACAATGGTTCGTTCAGGTCACCAATCATCATCCATGACTCTTTCGCTTCTGAGCTTATTCACACTAACGACGACCCCATGTGGTGCCTCTCCCGAGCATTGGGTTCTCCATAGACAATAATGTCCCGCCCCTTCAGGCCATGGGGAAACAAAACGCTCCAGTCACGTGTGGTTGAGCCCCTTCTTGCTTTAGCATTCCTATGCCAAATCATGCGAGGCCGATTTTTTTCATTTTGCGTGGCGACAATGGTTCGTTCAAGTCACCAATCATCATCGATGAATCTTTTGCTTTGGGGCTTGTTCACACAAATGACAACCCCAAGTGGTGCCCCTCCCGAGCATGGGGTTGTTCGTCGACAAAAATGCCCCGCCGCCTCAGGCCATGGGGAAACAGAACGTTCCAGTCACGTTTGGTTGCGCCCCCTTCTTTCTTTAACATTCCTATCCCACATTATTGGTTGTCATAGGTCTTAGGTTGACCCCTATATGCCATGTCATACAGGTAAAAACATATTTCTAAATTGTTTCACATGCCTTTTCGATGTGCGAGGCGAGTTTTTTCTTCTTCTGCGTGGCGACAATGGTTCGTTCAAGTCACCAATCATCATCCATGACTCTTTCACATTTGGGCTTATTCACATTAACGATGACCCCATATGGTGTCTCTCCCGAGCACGGGGTTCTCCATAGACAAAAATGCCCCGCCGCCTCAGGCCATGGGGAAACAAAACACTCTAGTCACGTGTGGTTGCGCCCCCTTCTTGGTTTAACATTCTTATTCCATATTATTGGTTGTCATACGTCTTAGGTTGACCCCTATATGGCAAATCATGCAGGTAATAACTTATTTCTAAATTGTTTCATATGACTTTTCGATGTGCGAGGCCGAGTTTGTTTTCTTTTGCGTGGCAACAATGGTTCATTAAAGACACCAATCATTATCCATCACTCTTTCGCACATGGGCTTATTCACATTAACGATGAACCCATATGACACCTCTCCCAAGCATGAGGTTATCCGTTGACAAAAATGCCCCGTCGCCTCAGGCCATGGGGAAACAAAACGCTCCAGTCACGTGTGGTTGGGCCCCATTCTTGCTTTAACATTTCTATCTTACATTATTGGTTGTCATAGGTCTTAGGTTGGTCCTTGCATGCCAAATCATGTAGGTAATAACATATTTTTAAATTGTTTCATCTACCTTTTGTTGTGCGAGGCCGAGTTTTCTTTGTTTTTTTTTGCATGCGCGACAATGGTTCGTTCAAGTCACCAATCATCATTCATGACTCTTTCACATTTGGGATTAGTCAAATTATTAATGACCCCATATGGTGCCTCTCCCGAGCATGGGTTTGTCCGTAGACAAAAATGCCCCACCGCCTGAGGCCATGGGGATATGAGTGACAAACACACCAAAGTACCTCAAACCATACAACAATAAAAAAAAATTTGCGAGTGCATACAACAATAAATTTAACTCAACATACACTTCCTAAAACATTGCAATAGTGATACCTTTGCATTTACCAAAATGCATTAGAGTGTTAAGGCTTAATCTCCATCCAATGATTCTTGACTTTGTCCGCACGTTGCCTAGTTTCGGAAATGAAGATGTGTGCGCGAGACACACAAGTGGTGAACTGTCCAGGCTTTCCCGATCCTTGACGGTTCCAATTTAACAAAAGAGCACTGTTTTTTTTTCCTTTGAAAATTGAATATGAATGACTCAACTATTAATTAAGTAGTACTTCATTCGTAAAGAACAGCATCCTCAAACCGCCGTCACGAGACATGACCGGCATCACCTACTCCCTCCGTTCCGACTTACTTGTCGCACGTATGGATGTATCTAGATGTATATTAGTTTTAGATATATCCATTTCAGTGACAATTAATTTGAGATGGAGGGAGTAGCTAGCTCCACACACCGTTGAGAAGATTGCTCAGAACTAATTCATGGCGCTGCTAAGTTAAGCATTAAAAAGGGAGTGCTGCTTGGATGGCGAACCCCTTGAATTTCTTGGCCTTTGGAGTGCGATGCGCATATATGGACGAACAGCCTAATAATCCGTCGTCCCAGCACGCGTTGGCAGAGCCCGGGATACGTTTTGGCCTTACTCTCTGCACTTCTAGATCGGCACTCGGCAGGCTGTACTGCACTCCTCCTAACGGAAACGGTCGCCGTCGTGGAAAGGCACCTGCACCGCGCCCGCGCGACCCCGCAGACGCACGTCACCCGTGCGCCGCGCGCCGGTCGCGTGCGTGCGTGCATGCGTGCAACACACGATCATGCATGGACATCGTGCACACGTACGCCCGGCCCACGGTGCGTAGTACTGCACAGCCGAGAAGCACAGACCCCGTGCTGGCCGTGTGGGCATGGAGTGCAACGAACTTTCAGAAAAGAATTCGGTGGCTGGCAGGTGGTAGCTGCTGGCTAGAGTCCAAACCCGAGCACGTCGCCGGGCCTGCACGCAGTCACTGATCCACTCCGCTCCGGCCGATGACGTGACGTCTCGAACTGGAGCGACCGTTCGCAGATTCCGTGGTCGTGCGCGTGGTGTCGTTGTCGCGCGCGGGCAGATCCGAAACGGCGCCGAGCGAAAAGCACCACAGGAGCGTGTGTCATCCTCACTACAAGCCTTACTACATGCAATGAAAAAAAGAAAAGAAAGAAAAACATCTAGAATCGATTGGAGTTTCCTTCATATTTTGCATCATCGGTGAAAACTCATATCATAATTAAGCATGGAATGGACTCCATTTTGTTTCTCGGGAATTGACTGACACACATATATCATAATTAAGCATGGAATGGACTCGGACTCGGGTGGCACGAAAAAACTGCTGGGGTGGTTCGCTACGGGATGCTGAAATCAAGCGCGGTGGTGACTCGATGGATCGACGGCCGTCAGGTCTCGAGGAAGCCGGTCAGGCGGAGCACGGCGGTGCGGACATAGAGGAGGTCGCGGCCCTTGAGCGTGCGCCCCTGCCCCACGCACACCGACCTCTCCTCCGAAGACGCGCACCGCCGCCTCGCCGTCATCACGTGCGGCGCCACGAACGACGCGCCCCCAACGCCGTCGCTGTGGTACCTCCGCGCCCACGAGCCATAATCCATCATCATCGGGGGCCTTGGCGCCACGGGGATGACCATCGGCGCCGACGACGAGCCCGCCGGGCGACGCGCCGCCTCGATCTTGTCGTGCGGCTTGATCGCCGGTGACACACGCTGCTGCTGCTGGCGGTCTTGCACTTGGACAGGTTCATCGTCCTCTTGGTGGTCCGGCCACAGGACGTCGGCCTCGTCGAACTCCTCCATGGCCGCGCGCACGCCGGAGACGATCGACTGTATGTGGTATGTCAATAAGAGCGCATATACCCGCGGGTTGTTGATGAGGGTGGTTGGAGGGCCGAGGCGACGCATATATATAGGGGTGATTACTCAAGTTGACGGTGTGAGCACACTCGCGAGTAACCATGGCGTCACGCGCGAGGGCGAGGGGCTGCATGCATGCGTGCATGGGACGATGGTTCGGTTGGTGCGCCGCCGGTTTATGGCTGCGTGCGCGAGAATCCGATGTTTCTTAGCGGTGGAGGTTAAGCCTCGAAGGCGGCCGGCGTCTACTTGACACCCACTACAAGCTGTTTCATGGCCAATAGTGTTGCAATTAGCTAATCGACACATAGTGTACTGCTGTAAAAACAAGCAACACTCACCCACTCATTTGTCTTATATAATCTTTTTTTTTTTGCGGGTAGTCTTATATGAACTTTCTAGAGTCTTTTTCGCATCAAGAAACGTAAGGCTTAGAGTTAGTTCGATAAGGGGCTTATGGCCCGCTTAACTATACGAAGTGAAGATAATAGAAATGAGCCCACATGAAACTCTGAATGCATTACTCCCTCACTATGGGTTTAAAGGGTCGGTCGACTACTTATCCCAGTCCTGAATTGCTTCAATTGTTGTGTCCCATTTTTTCTATTGCCTTGTTTCCGACGTGCATAGTTTATAAGCCGTTGAGAGCAAGCGCCCCCATGATGTTCCTTACGAGGTCTGCATGCAATACAATGCATTAATATTTAATTTAAATATTCCGCCTTCGATGAATTGTATCGTATCTGAAATAGCTCTCATTTAACGTGTTCCGCGAAAGGAAATGTTAGAGTTGTCTTATTTTGAAGCTAAGAGCTATACCTAGATTAAAATATTGTAACTCTATCATTTTTCCCCTCCCTCCATCCCTCCCTCCGGTATCGGTCCCGCAGGCGACCCGGGAGGAAACGCTAGCCGGCTGCCGCAGGCTTCCCCAACACCTCCCCCCGCCCCCCCTTCTCAGCCGCCGTTGGAGGGCGTTGTCGGGCAAAGCCCGCACAACGTTGGTGGCGGTAGGGCCTATTCTCTCTTCCTCTCGCATCGGATGGGGCAGCGCAGGTCGCTAGATTTGGTAGAGGCTCGCACGGCAGCAGGATGCGCCCGCCGGCATCGGCCGCGAGCTCGGGGTGGCTCAGGAGGGGGGAGTTGTGCCGGCGGAGATCAAGTGGAGGCAGCGGCTCGATGGGGCTTTCGTTCCATCAGAATCTGGCCTCAGCAAGGGCGGCGGCTCGGCTTGCCGTGGCCGCGGCTGGAGGTTTGACGGTGGAAGTCGCTCCAAGAAGATGGGGGATGGTGGTGTGGGTGGACATGTGACTCTGGTGGAGGAGGATGGCGGGGGTTGGTGGTGCCCCTCCCGCCAGCGAGTCTCGACGCGTCATGGATGCGGAGTGGGCCCACAGGAAACTGCCAATGCATTATTCCCTTTGTCCAGATTTAATGGGTCAATCGACCACTTATCATCGTCCGGAATTTTCGCAATTGTCGTCTCTCCTTTTTTTCTTATTGCCTTGTTTCCCTCGTGCAAGGTTACGAGCTTTGTATGCACGCGTTTTTCGAGAAATTAAGCTACATGGTCACATATATAAAAATACGGTTACAACACCACAACGTACACGCTGAACGAGACAAATGAAGAAAGACATTGTCCCGGTACATCTGCAGATAGGACCCCCAAAAAGGAAAGTATGCAATCTAGTCCTTAGAGATCCCTCTGCACAGAAGAGCAATTCTCCATCGCCAACACCCGGCACCGAAGAAATAGTACCAGAGGGGAAGGAGATGAAGGTCCATCATACCCAAATCCGAAGAAGCACCACTGCAACAATCGCCGCTTTGTGAGCCAAAGAACATGTTTGCGTTGTGCATGAAAGCCGTTGCGAGCAAGCGCCCCATGATGTGCCTTAGGAGGTCTGCATGCAATACAGTGCATTAATATTTTATTTAAATATACCACCTTCAATGAATTGTATCGTATCGTGTCTAAAATAGCTCTCATTTAACGTGTTCTGTGAGAGAAAATGTTAGAGTTGTCTTGTTTCGGTGCTAAGAGCTATACCTAGATTAAAATATTGTAACTCTATCTCCCCCGTCCCTCCCTCCCCCCTCCTGTGCCGCTCCCGTAGGTGACCCGGGAGGAAACGCTAGCTGGTTGCCGTAGGCTTCCCAAACACCTTGCCTCCTTCTTCGTCGCCGTGGGTGGGCGTCGTCGGGCAAAGCCCACATGGCGTTGGTGGCGGCAGGGCCTGTTCTCTCTTCCTCTCGCATCAGATGGGGCAACACGGGACGCTAGATCTGGCAGAGGCTCGCACGGTGGCGAGGTGCGCCCACCGGCGTCGGCCGCGAGCTCGGGGTGGCTCGGCGGGATGAGTTGTGCCGGCGGAGATCCGAGTGGAGGCAGCGACTCGATGGGGCTTTCCTTCTGTCTGAATCTGTCCTCAGCAAGGGCGGCGGCTCGGCTCACCGTGGCCGCAGCTGTTGTTTTGGAGGTGGCCATCGCTCCGAGAAGATGGTGGATGCTGGTGGGAGCGGACATGCGACTCTGGAGGAGGAGGATGGCGGGGGTTGGTGGTGCCCCTCCTGCCAGCGAGTCTCGGCACGTCATGGATGCGGAGTGGGCCCACAGGAAACTGCCAATGCATTATTCCCTTTGTCCGGATTTAAAGAGTCGAGCGACCACTTATCACCATCATTTTTATCGCACATTATTGGTTGTCATAGGTCTTAGGTTGACCCCTATATTCCTAATCATGCAGGTAATAATATATTTCTAGATTGTCTCATATGCCTTTTCGATGTGCGAGGCCATGTTTTTTCCTTTTGCGTGGCGACAATGGTTCGTTCAAGTCACCAGTCATCATCCATGGCTCTTTCTCTTTTGGGCTTATTCACACTAAAGATGATCCCATGTAGTGCCTCTCCCGAGCGTGGGGTTCTCAATAGACAAAAATGCCCCGCTGCCTCTGGCCATGCGAAAACAAAACCCTTCAGTCGCATGTGGTTGTGCCCCCTTCTTGCTTCAAAATTCTTATCTCACATTATTGGTTGTCATAGGTCTTAGGTTAACCCCTATATACCAAATCATGTAGGTGATAACACATTTCTAAATTGTTTCATATGCCTTTTCGATATGCGAACTCGAGTTTTTTTCTTTTGAGTGGCGACAATGGTTCGTTCAAGTCACCAACAATCATCCATGGCTCTTTCGCTTTTGGGATTATTCACACTAACGACAACCCCATGTGGTGCCTCTCCAGAGCATGGGGTTCTCCATAGCCAAAAATGCCCCGCCGCCTCAGGCCATGGGGAAACAAAACGCTCCCGTCATGTGTGGTTGTGCCCCTTGTTGTTTTAACATTCCTACCTACATTATTGGTTACCATGGGTCTTAGATTGACCCCTAAATGCCAAATCATGCAGGTAGTAATATATTCCTTGATTCTTCCGTATGCCTTTTCGATGTGCAAAGCCGAGTTTTTTTCTTTTATGCGGCGACAAAGGTTTGTTCAAGTCACCAATCGTCATCCATGGCTCTTTCGCTTTTGGGCTTATTCACACTAACGACGACCCCATGTGATGCCTCTCCGAGCATGGGGTTCTCCATAGACAAAAATGCCCGCTGCCTCAGGACATGGGGAATCAAAACGCTCTAGTCACGTGTGGTTCCACCCTCTTCTTGCTTTAACATTCCTATCCCACATTATTGGTTGTCATAGGTTTTGGGTTGATCCATTTATGAGAAATCATGCAAGTGATAACATATCTCTAAATTGTTTCATATGCCTTTTCGATCTGAGAGGCCGAGTTTTTTTCTTTTGCGTGGCGACAATGGTTCGTTCAAGTCACCTATCATCATCCATGACTGCTTTAAAATTAAGCTACACTCACCCACTCTATTGTCTTATATAACCTTTTCCTTTTTTGCAGGTAGTCTTATATGATATTTCTAATGTCTTTTTCACATCAAGCAACATAAGGCTTAGAGTTAGTTTGATAAGGGGGTTATGGTCCGCTTAACTATATGAAGTGAACATAATAAAAATGAGAGAAGTGAGCCCACATGAAACTTTGAATGCATTACTCCCTAAGTACGGGTTTAAAGGGTCTCTCGACCACTTATCCCAGTCCTGAATTGCTTTAAGTGTCTCTCTCATTTTTCCTATTGCCTTGTTTCTGGCGTGCACGGTTTATAAGCCATTGTGTGCAAGTGCCCCATGATGTGCCTTATGAGGTCTGCATGCAATACAGTGCACTAATATTTTATTTAAATATTCCGCCTTCAATGAATTGTATTGTATCTAACATATCTCTCATTTAACGTGTTCTGCGAGAGAAAATGTTAGAGTTGTCTTGTTTTGATGCTAAGAGCTATACCTAGATAAAAAAATTGTAATTCTATCTTTTCCCCCTCCCTCCCTTCCTCCTGTATTGCTCCCACAGGCGACCCGGGAGGAAACGCTAGCCGGCTGCCGCAGGCTTCCCCAATACCTCCCCCCTTCTCAGCCATCGTTGGAGGGCGTCGTCGGGCAAAGCCCGCGCGGTGTTGGTGGCGCCATGGCCTGTTCTCTCTTCCTCTTGCATCAGATGGGGTAGTGTGGGACGCTAGATCTGGCAGAGGCTCGCACGGTGGAGGGTGCGCTCGCCGGCGTCGGCCACGAGCTCGTGGTGGCTCGGGCGGGAGGAGTTGTGCCGGCTGAGATCCAAGTGGAAGCAGCGGCTCGATGCGGATTTTCCTTCTGTCTGAATCTGGCTTTAGCAAGCTGCTCAGCTCGCCGTTGGCCGCAGCTGGAGGTTTGGAGGTGGTCGTCGCTCCGAGAAGATGGTGGATGGTGGTGGGGGTCGACATGCGACTCTGGTGGCAGGGGTTGGTGGTGCCCCTCCCGCCAGCGAGTATCGACACATCATGAATGCGGAGTGGGCCCATAGGAAAATCCCAATGCATTATTCCCTTTGTCTGGATTTAAAGGGGCAATGGACAACTTATCACCGTCTGGAACTGCTCCAATTGTTGTGTCTCCTTTTTTCCTATTCCCTTGTTTCCCTCGTGCACGGTTACGAGCTTTGTATGCATGCATTTTTTGAGAAAGCTAGATGGTTATATAAAAATATGGTTACAACACCACACGTACACCTGAACAAGACAAATGAAGAAAGACATTTTCCCTGTACATCTGCAAATAGGACCCCCCAAAAGGAATATATGCAATCTAGTCCTTGGAGATCCCTCTCCATAGAAGAGCAACTCTCCATCGCCAACACCCAGAACCGAAGAAATAGCACCAGAGGGGAAGGAGATGAAGGTCTAGCATACCCAAATCCAAAGAAGCACCATTGCAACAATAGCCGTTTTGTGAGCCAAAGAACACGCTAGCGTTGTGCATGAAAGTCGTTGTGTGTAAGTGCCCCATGATGTTCCTTACGAGGTCTGCATGCAATCCAGTGCATTAAATGTTTATTTAGATATATCCCCTTCGATGAACTGTAACCTATGGTGTCTAAATAGCTCTCATTTAACGTGTTCCGTGAGAGAAAATGCTACATTTGTCTTGTTTTGATGATAAGTTCTATACTTAGATTAAAATATTACAACTCTATCTTTATTCATAAAATAGGGTAGGAGATTAGATTTTTGTTGAGGTGTCATGATTAAGATATAGTCCATGATGGAACATTGAGACTTCCCTCATTCAAGAGCCTCCGTCTACACGTGCTCCTAGGTAAAAAGGTGCAAAAGCCCATTTGATTTGAAGGTTTTTCATATGAATTGTAGAGGGTTAGAATCCTTAGGAAATGTTCTTGTGTCGGTTGTTTGATTCATATGATTGAATCCCATATGAATATTTCCCAAGGGATCCATTATAGTACATTTCGAAGGAAAATTTGCATCCACTCCACTCTCATTCAAAGAATCCTTTGTTTTCCTATGGTGCGACCAAATACACTTTGGTGCAGACAAATTCATGTAGGATTTGAGTGGACATGTGACTGCATTCCTACATTTTCTCTATCCCTATGTTTCTCCTATTATGCGAATCAAACAAGCCCTAAATGGAGAGGAAGTGGAAAGAGGGGAAGTAAAAAGGCAACCATTAAAAATAGTAATGAGTGTGGAGACCCTCAACTCTTTTCTTATCAAGTACAACTAATTTTGTTAGTGTTTAATATTTTTTATGTATAATCAAAAAATAAAATAAAATCTACTTAGGGCCTATTTCAAACGCATGGTAGAAAAAAAAATAGGAAAATTGTAGTAATTGTGAGTCATGTCTTGTAGTTTCCCATGGAAATTTGAAGCACCTTCGTACAACATAGTTGTTTGGATGTTCCACATGAATTTTCAGAAATTGTTTATTTGGGGGGTGGGTACACATGTTGCAGTGGACTTCTCAAAGGAAATGAAAACATAAGGTTTGAGAAAATGTTTATAATCCTCCAAAATGTGAAGGAAATAGAAAACTCTTATATGATTCAATTCCTACAGACTCATGTAAAATTTCTTTGTACCAAATGAGGCCTTAGTGCTTTACCGATAAAATGCAAATAAGAATATTCAACATAACACTATGCTCCTCAGCAAGGGCACCAGTAAAAAGCTTCATTACCCTTGAGTGTAAGGGATAATTGTAGCACTTTTCCAATATGGATGTGGAAGTAATGAATGTCGATCCCAAAAGGGTCTAAGGGTAGACCTCCTATTCTCTCAAACTACATTTGCCACTGATACAACTTTCTCTGCACTTAGTTTTTACTTTATTTTGACACTAATAACAAACAAAATATTGTTGAGGAACGACATAAATGAACTAATATTAAACAAGAAAAGGTGATCCATTGAACTCTGTGACCTCCGACATGACTTGTGGAGATATCTATGAGAACTGAAGACAATATGAGATAACAGTGATCCACTAAACCTAATGCTTGGTTCCGGTCTTATGACCTTAATTGTGGAAATGGCCACTCTGTGGCAACGGAGAAGTAGGACCATAGAATGAAATGTAACCCCTAGTGGAGGAGTTTCATAACTCTAGGGAGAACCGCTTACAAAAAGTTTATATCAAATACTATGAGTACAATACAAGGCAACTGCATTACCATCGCACTAGCACAATTCATATATTCTTACCATGGACTGAAACCTTTCCACACCTAATCTCTTCATTGCAGGAAACACCATTTACATTTTAAGCTCTTGTTATTTACTTTATTTAGTTATTTAGTAGACATCTTTAAATCCTCTTTTTACTATCCTTTTTAGTTCATTGTTTTCCCAGGACAGTAACAGTATTTGCAAAAGCTCAAGCAGTACTTCACAAAAGACCTGTGACACCTTATGTGTGACAGAAACCCTCCACAAATACTCTCCTCCGCTCTTTGTTGGGACGATTACTCATTGGGATACTTCTGCCAAAGTGCTACACCACCATGTTTGGTCTGCAGGTACCAGCATGCTCACAATATATATGGAAGTATGTATAGTTGAACATTTGGTTCCCGAGGTAGACTTGTGTCCTGACTAGCTTGTGCTGCTGACCAAACTATTTGTGGACCTGATTCTTGAGATGCACTGACAACTGGCTATGTAGTATCTTGTACCAAAGCCGAGAAATGTTTGTAGTTTTGTACTAATGAAGATTGGATAGCTTGTGTTGGAATCCATCGAGAGTATCGTGCTGAAGAAGCTTGAATAGCTTATGCTCGAAGCTTTTATCAGGGTAGCATGCCGAAGAACACTGGGTACTGTACCTCAGAAGCTTTTCCTCTGGTTTCTTATTGAGAAATATTTATTGCCATATGTCAAAAAAAAATCTGTGGTAGCTTATTGAAGAAGACCGAGTATATTATACTGGAAGCTGTCCACATATCGTGTTGAGGAAGATTGAGGAGCCTTTCATCGTAAGCTTCTCAGATAGCGTGTGATACGTCTCCAACGTATCTATAATTTTTTATTGTTCCATGCTATTATATTATCATTATTGGATGTTTTACAATCATTTTATAGCAACTTTATATAGTTTTTTGGGACTAACCTATTGACATAGTGCCCAATGTCAGTTGTTGTTTTTTGCTTGTTTTTTACTTCGCAGAATATCCCAATCAAACGGAGTCCAAACGCAGCAAAACTTTTTGGAGATTTTTTATGGACCAGAAGACAACTTGGGAGGCAAGGAAGCACCTAGGGGAGGCCCGTGGGGCCCACAAGACACCAGGGCACGCAAGAGGCCCCTGGCACGCCTTGATTGATTGTGGGGCCCACGGGGGTCTCCTCCACCGCCTCTCAGCTCTATAAATACCCAAATATTCCAGAGACCCTAGGGGAGTCAACAAAACACAATTCCAGCCGCCGCAAGTTCCAGAACCACGAGATCCAATCTAGAGCCCTATTTCGACACCTTGCCAGAGGGGAACACAATCACGAAGGGGTTCATCATCCTCAATGGTGCTCCTCCAATGATGCGTGAGTAGTTCACCATACACCTACGGGTCTATACACTACAAGAAAAAGACACATTCGTGACATTTTGGGCCGAACAAATTTTTTCAGTCATGCTTATGACACTTCTATGACGATAATTGTGACAAAACCCGGTACCACCATAGATGTGGTGGGCTCCTACTTTTATAACAAAAAATCATGATAGAAAATGGGCTTTTCGTCCTGGGCGGGCCGGAGACACAGCTGCATGACATTCTTTGGGCCGTCCATGACAAAAAAAACCGTGGTAGAAGCGAGGGCGAGGAAAATATCGGGGAGTTCCCGGTTACGGTGGGTGGTCGGGGCCAAGCGATGCGTGGAGGTTTGCGCATTTCTCTCATACACGTACGCGCGTGTGTGCGAGGCGTTGCGCAATAACTGAACCCGAGCAAGGCGTTGGGCTCTAACTGAACCCGAGCGATTGCACTAGCTACGTTAACTGAACCCCGATCGATCCCTTGCTGTTAACTTAATGTTGGTGTCAAAACCGGCGGATCTCGGGTAGGGGGTCCCGAACTGTGCGTCTAAGGTTGACGGTAACAGGAGACGGGGGACACAATGTTTACCCAGGTTCGGGCCCTCTCTATGGAGGTAATACCCTACTTCCTGCTTGATTGATCTTGATGAATATGAGTATTACAAGAGTTGATCTACCACGAGATTATAGTGGCTAAACCCTAAAAGTCTAGCCTGTATGACTATGGTTCTCTCTCTCCTCCGGACTAAGTCCTCCGGTTTATATAGACACCGGGAGGATCTAGGGTTATACAAGGTTGGTTACAAAGAAAGGAATCTACATATTTGATCGCCAAGCTTGCCTTCCACGCCAAGGAGAGTCCCATCCGGACACGGGTAAAGTCTTCGGTCTTAGTATCTTCACAGCCCATCAGTCCGGCCCATGGCTAACAGGCCGGACGCCCGAGGACCCCTTAGTCCAGGACTCCCTCAGTAGCCCCTGAACCAGGCTTCAATGACGAGGTGTCCGGCGCGCAGATTGTCTTCGGCATTGCAAGGCGGGTTCTCCTTCCCGAGTACTCCAAGATAATCTTCGGACGCAATGAACGTGTCCGGATCTGCAACACAAGTACCACACACATAGCCGTAGAGAGTTTAATATTTCACGAGTCCCACCTGCTGACATCTTTTTGTGAGATGACATCACGTCTGTCCGGTCATAATTTCGAACCGCTTTTCGTCCGTCGCAGCACGCTTTGAGACGCGGTTGCCATTGGCACGTCTTGTCGAAGCAGAGATCATGTCCCCTTATTGTGGGATTCTCATCAATATGGGCATGGGTAACCCAACCGTGCCGTTTACACAGCCCTTGGGAGTAGGTGAGTTTTAAGGCGAGTGGGGAGGCGTTCAACTTTCACTGCCTTTATAAGGAGATAAAATCCGCTTTCTTCACCCACGCCTCCTCTCCCATTCTTGAGCTCCAACGCCCAAGTTCCCTTCTTCTCCATCTCAAGGAAGCACTCGATCATGTCCGGATCCGGAGGCCAAGGCAAGTGGATGGTCTCCTTTGTCAAGGAGAAGGATATCACCCAGCTTCGGGCGGCCGGGTACCTGGCGAAAGGAATCGCCCACCATCTGCCCTCCAAGGGGCAAGTCATCCCCACCCCGAAGCTTACTGAGAGGGTAGTTTTCCTCCCTCACTTCATCCGCGGATTGGGGTTTCCACTTCACCCTTTTGTCCGCGGACTGATGTATTATTACGGGCTAGATTTCCATGATCTAGCCCCGAACTCCTTCCTCAACATCTCGACATTTATTGTCGTGTGCGAGGCCTTCCTCCGCATCCATCCCACTTCGGCCTACGGCTCAAGGTCTTCAACGTGAAGCCGAAGGTGGCGGATGGTCAGCACGCGGAGTGCGGAGGCGCCATGGTGAGCAAGATGCCCAACGTCACTTGGCCCACAGGCACTTTCGTGGAGACTGTCAAGGAGTGGCGGAAGCAGTGGTTCTACATCACAGAGCAACGCGGGGCCACTTGGGCGGCGGCTCCTGAGTTTAAGGCCGAAGCTCCAATGCGGCTCACCTCTTGGACGGAGAAGGGCCGCAACTGGTTTGCGTCAGATGAGGTGATAGCACTGCAAACGCGTATTCAGAGCAAGGTGGATAAAAACATCAAGCTCGTCGACGTGATCCAGGTGATGCTGGTTCGCCGCATTCTCCCCTGCCAACGCCAAAGCTTCCCTTTATGGTAATTCGATCCGGAGAAGCACCAGACCCTGGGAGGGCTCTTCATAACTACTCACGAAGATGCCTGGAAGTTTCTCTTCAAGGGCAACGAGAAGCCGCCGGTCATAGATTCGGACCGTGGGCATGATCACACCCATCCTGCCAATGAGGTAAGTTCTTTAAGGCGTACCCTCTACTTGTTTGTTCAAGGAGGATGTCTAACCTTTGTTGTGTCTTTTCAGGTGTGGACGGAGAGACCGAAGCGGATCCATAGTTCGGCTTCGCTGCCCGAAGAGCCAGTCATTCCGCTCCTGGCGAAGATGCTGGTTCCGGCACCCTATACGCCGCCGGAAAAGAAGGCCAATAAGAAGGCCAAGGGTGGCCCCGTCGCAAGGGTCCTTCGGACGTGACGTCCGAAGACAAAGTGACCCTTTCCTCCGCTGCTGAGGACGAGGAGGAGGAGGAGGAGGAGGAGAACAACCCTCCCCCTGATGAGGGAAAGAACAAGAGGGCGGCCTCCGCGAACCTGGAGGCGGAGACGTCCAAGAAGGGGAAGGGCTCCCTCGCGGATAACTCTGCATGGGATGTCGATAGCAGTCCGGAGTGACGCTCCCGCACTAAGCCTCGGGCTGCATCGTAAGTGCTAAGACTCACACATACCCATAGGTCCAACCTTTCCTCTTCATTGTATTGACATTATTAGTTATGCTATTGTAGTCCGGCCCACGACAGCTCCCAGCGATCCTCGTCACGAGGTTCACTGGATTCAAAGGCGATGGCCAGCGAGTTGCCGCCGACCGCTCACTCCCCCAAGGCCAAGGACGACGCGGAGGTGCTGTCCCGAAGGACTTTCCCAGGCCGGGGAGAGGTTCAGGAGGCGCCAGAAGGCGAAGCCTCCGTCGCCGGAGACCAGGAGGAGTCAATCCCCATGGAGACTGGTGATGAGGGCCGTATTCAATTCGGCCCTCAGCCGAACTCGATTCCGGAGACCGATACAGCTCCAGAATCCGGCATGCAACCTCCTTCGAAAGAAGGGGGTATGCCTATTCCGACGGTGACCCCTGTCCAACTAGGGGCGCCAGATAATCTGCTGGAAGCGCTGCGAGGCGCTTCCATTGTGGATGAGCACCATGTTCTTATGGGCGCGGTAATCAAAAGGGTTCAGTCTACCAAGAGCGGACTAACCGAAGCCTGCAGCAGCCTGCTGACAGGTTTTGAGGTAAGCAACAGAAAAGGAGAAGATCCCAATACAGACAGTAGCCCCTGAGACACTGTCCGGTGTTCGGAAAGAAAAGCTGGACAGAGGATCAATCCCTTATTGCAGGAAACTAACTAAATATGTTTGAAATGAATACACAGGCATCGCTGTTGGCCACGGCCTCGCATACTACTGAAGTCTCCGGATTAAAGCAGAGACTGGAGCAAGCCGAGGAGGAGCTCGGTCAGGTGAGGAGGCAGCTCCAAGAAAAACAAGGTATGTGATAACCCGTTATATATTCAAAAAGAGTAAAATGATGTATATTGACCGAAGTGTCATGATGTGTATAGAAGCAACGACAGAGGTCGAGGCCCTTAGAAAGGCCCTGGCCGAAGCCAAGAGGAAGGCTATCAAGGAGTAGGCCGCCCATAAGAAGCTCAAGGCTCGGGTCAACGAGGTCCAGCAAGAGCTCCAGGACGCGGTAAGGAAGTGTGTGACCTTGGAGTGCGATGCGTCAGCTCAAGAGAATGAACTCTCCAAGGATCGACAAAGCACAGAGACGGCCCGGAATGAGGCCCAGGGCGCCCTCCAGAAGATCCAGGAAGCCAGGAAGATCGCGGCGGGTAAGGCATTTAGTATGCAAATAAAGAATTTGAAGAGGAAGTATCTTTTACTAACCTGTATTCGGTGTTCTCCAGGGGATTTTGCGGACTTGCCGCGCAGCGTGTCAGACGCTGCAGAGTTCTTCAGGGCCGAAGAAGGGAGCTCGACGGAGAAGCTGTTCTGGTCCAAGTACCTTGCACCCGAACATCCAGTACCCTTCACCGATCAGCTGAAACAGCTGTCGAGCTGCATAGGGTGGCCGAACTAGCCATGAAGGATTTGATAATCCGGCTGTGGCCTGCCGAAGCTATACCCAGCAGTTACTTCGACCTTGTGAAGCGGCTGGTGGGTACCTGTCCTCGGCTGGACGTCGTCAAGCGGTCCGTCTACATCGAGGGCACGCGTCTGGCCTTCGCCTATGTCAAGGTGTGGTGGGCGAAGATGGACGCCTCCAAGTTAGCGACCGAGGGGCTGCCTGAGGGCAAGGAGCACCGTACACCCGAGCGATACTGTCGGATCACGGGTTCTGGCAAAACCCTCGAGGTTCGAACACTGGGGTGCGCGCGAAGATTTCCTCCCTAACGATCCACGCCCTAGCTCTCTAAGATCTCACGGACGAACTCGACGAACTCACAAGACAAAGACACAAGATTTATACTGGTTCGGGCCACCGTTGTGGTGTAATACCGTACTCCAGTGTGGTGGTGGTGGATTGCCTCTTGGGCTGATGATGAACAGTACAAGGGGAAGAATAGCCTCCTGAGGTTGAGGTGTTCTTGTGCTTAACGAACTTGTGTGGGTGAGATGCCTCATGAGGTTTGCCTTGCCTTGATCTCTCCGCCCCTCGAGAGCCTGCCTGGCGAGGCCGCTCCTGAGAAGGTCTTGTGTCGTCCGCCTCGCGAGGCTTCGGCCCTTGCGAGGGTCTTGAATGCCTTGCCGATGAAGATGGGTCGTACGGGCCTGCTAGCTCAGCCACGCCGTGGGCCGCAGGCAGGCAAGTCTGGGGACCCCCGTTCCCAGAACGCTGACAGATACTTTGGAGACGTCCTCCTGTGCGGCCGTGTTGTATGAAATCTGAGGGTTGGCCAGTCGTCGGCTTCTGCCCCCATGTTGGTAGTACGGGGGTGTTCGGGATGGAATCTAAACACTCTTTATCCAATTATATGGTCCTTGAAGGAGTTGTTTAGCGCAACGAACCAGGCAATTAGACTATGCGGCTTTAGCGCCCTTTCTCGCTCCTTGCTGCCGGAACCTCCAGATCCGCTCCAACCTCGCTCCGCATCTGCGACCAATGGCGCCGCGCAAGGTCAAGCCCTTCTCGGCGCCGACTTGGTTCGAGTCAGCCCTTGATGCGCCCAACGTCACGGAGAAGAACCTAGCCGCCACGCGCTTGCTGACGGCGGGGGAGAGAAACGTGAGGGGAAATACGGAGCTCCGGCTTGCCTCCGACGCGCCGGAGCCTGAGGGAAGCACCTTCTTCCCTTTCTTCACGAGCAGCATCACCGCCGGGTTGGCTCACCCCATTTCTAATTTCTTTTTCGAGGTCCTCTACTACTTCGGGCTGCAGGCACTACATCTCCATCCCAACTCCATTCTTCTCTTGTCTATCTTCGCCTACTATTGTGAGGCGTACCTGGGCGTGATGCCATCCGTGGCACTGCTGCGTCACTTCTTCTTCCTCCGCGTCACCGGCGGCCATATCTCCGGGTGCGCCAACTTCATCGTAGCCGGGCAGGCCAACTCGATCTCGAACACCGGGAAGAGGGTTGACAACATCAGGGCCAAATGGGTCATCATGAGTGCCAAGTGCGTCCATCCACGCTTGGGACTGCCAACGGAGGCGCCCCAGTTTGACAAGGGGTGGTCTCGTGTAGAGCTCACCGACGAGCGGGCGTCGTCGGTGTTGAAGCAGATGAAGATCGATTTGAAGCCGGGCAATGTGAAGGCGGCCAAGGTGACGGGGGCCATGCTCCTGAAGGAACTCTTGACGATGCGCGTTACTCCACTTCAGGCGCGCGCGCGCGCCCTTTGTGGAAGCTTGGAGATGAAGAAGACAAGATTCGTCTGAGCCCGATGGCCTTGCCTGGTGATGAGCTAACTGTAGTTCTGTGCCTCTTGGTTGGGGATAACCAAGAGTACCCGCCGAGCGCCTTTGTTCCTTTGTTCCATCGCAAGGACTGGGAGCAATTCGTTGCTTCCAGGCCGACTTTGATGCGCGCGCGCGGGCTGGTGCCGCCGGTGCTCACTGGGGCCTCTGCAACGCCGAAGCCGGTGGAGGTGTCTTCTGACGAGTCCCGCGGGGAGGAAGAGGGGAGGAGGAGGAGGAGGAGACCCCTGAGGAGATGGGGGAGAACTCCCCCTTGAGTAAGGCCGACATCCTCCGCGCTCTGCCAGACAATGCCGAGGTCGACGCCCGCCAGGGGGAGACGGAACTGCCCCTCATCCCGACAAGGGGTAGATCGTCGCTGGTCTCCCGAGATGCTGCCTCCGTCTTGGCACCGCCTGGGGCCGGCTCCGGCCCTTCTGTTGCGCCATCTTCTGCCCCCGGAGCCCGTGTGCCCACTCCTCAGGCCCCGACGTTTTCGGGTTTCAGGCTCCCCAAGCGGAAGGTGGACTATGTTGCAGTGGATCAGTAAGTGCTTCGAGCTTCGTCTTGTTCCGGCTTGTACTTGCTGTTTTCTGACATTCGCCCTTGGTTGATCAGGCCGGTGTCTTCAGCGAAGAAGAGGAAGGAGGATGCCGCAGCCGTGCCCCCCTCTGCAAAGAAGAGAGGCAACAACACTCGCACCACCCCATCCCGGTCGCCCTCGCGAGGTCAAGAGGAGCATCGGCAGGAGGAGTCAGCCCCCGTGGCCCCGCTTGCTCCGGAAGTGCCGGCACCCGGCTCGGCTGATGAGGTCCCAAGGGCTCCGGAGCCCTCGATCTTCCAGGCTCTGGTAACGACGTCGCCTCCTCCTCCTGCTGCGCCTCTGGCCCCAAATTCTTCCGCTCCCTCCGTAGTCTTGGAGCGTGTCTTCTCCGGGATGGCCAAGCTGCGGGAAGACCTCCTAGGCACAGACCCGCACCTAGTGGCCGGGCGCCTGGAGCTGGCCTCTGGCTGGCTTCACTCTGACTCGGTAGTTCGAGCGTCGCTGAGCCAGGCCGCGGCAGCCTCTGAGAAGGAGAAGCAGGCCCCGCCAGAGCTGCGGCCGATTGCGAGGCGACGATGAAGGACGCCGAGGCCGCCCGCGACCGCTGCCGAAAGCTGGAGGGTGAGCTGAAGAGCCCGCGCGACGAGTGCGCAAAAGAAGCACGTGACCGCAAAGCGAAGGAGGAGGAGCTGAAGGCTCGGGAGGACGCCGTCAAGGGCCGCGATGCCGAGCTGGGGGAGCTGATGAAGGCGCAGGCCACGGAGCGCGGCCGACTAAGGGAGCTGGAGCAGAAGGCGAAGGCGAGGGAGGCCGAGCTTGATGCCAAGGCGAAGGTCCTGGCCGAATACCGCATGGCCTTCTCGCTTCTGGAGAAGAGGTCCAGCGTGGCACTGAAGTCACTGTACGAGAAGGGCCTGGAGAAGCCGCTAACCACCGACGAGGATGGCCCTGCTCAGCTGCTTCCCCACTTGGTGAAGGCGCTTGAGGAAGTCGTGGAGGGCCTCGGTCCCATGGCTGAGGCAGAGGCTCGTGTCCTTTCTTCAGCTGCGCAGACGCATGTCTTCAGCCATCTGTACCTTCGCAACCCCAATGCTCGTCTCGACGAGCTACTGGAGCTTGTAGCTGATGAACATTGTGTGGTCGCCGCCGTGAAAGGTCAGGTGGAGGCCAGAAAGTGCAACTATCCCTAGGTGGTTTTGGTAATTCATAACAACATATAGCTGATTGAGCTAATACTATTCCAAGATGAATATTTCAAGAAAGCTCAATGAATGGCATAGCATGGATGATGAAAGTGGATCCCTCAAAATATCAAGAACAAAGGATTGGCTCAAGCTCAAAAGCTCAAGACTCTTCATTTTACATTTTAGTGATCCAAGATCACATTGAGTCTATAGGAAATGCCAATACTATCAAGAAGGGATGAGGTGTTGCTTAATGAGCCTTTTGCTTCATGTGCTTAGTGATGTGCTCCAAAACCCTCCACTACTTTCTCACATCCTCAAATGACCTAAACCCAAAGTCAAACTCGGCCCTACCGATTCTTTCTATCCGGCGCCACCGAGTTCAGATGTCATAGCCACTGCCACAAACCCTAGGCAAATCGGTTTCACCGATAGGGATCTCGGTCTCACCGAGATGGGATTGTAATCTCTCTGTTTCCCCTTTGTAACTTTTCGGTCTCACCGAAAGAGCGAATCGGTCCCACCGAGATTACAATGTAAACTCTCTATTTCCCTTTTGTAACTTTTCGGTCTCACCGAAAGAGCAAATCGGTCCCACCGAGTTTACATGACCAACTCTCTGGTTAGCTAATTACCAAATTCGGTCTCACCGAGTTTGCGCAATCGGTCTCACCGAGATTACGTTATGCCCTAACCCTAACCAAATCGGTCCTACCAAAATGCATGTCAGTCCCACCGAAAATCCTAACGGTCACTAGGTTTACTAAATCGGTCTGACCGAGTTTGATGATTCGGTCCCACTGAGTTTGGTAAATTGTGTGTAACGGTTAGATTTTGTCTGAGGCTATATATAACCCTCCACCTCCTGTTCATTCATGGAGAGAGCCATCAGACCAACCTACACTTCCAACTTACCAGTTCTGAGAGAGAACCACCTACTCATGTGTTGAGGCCAAGATATTCCATTCCAACCATATGAATCTTGATCTCTAGCCTTCCCCAAGTTGCTTTCCACTCAAATCTTCTTTCCACCAAATCCAATCCTGTGAGAGAGAGTTGAGTGTTGGGGAGACTATCATTTGAAGCACAAGAGCAAGGAGTTCATCATCAACACACCATTTGTTACTTCTTGGAGAGTGGTGTCTCCTAGATTGGCTAGGTGTCACTTGGGAGCCTCCGACAGGATTGTGAAGTTGAACCAAGGAGTTTGTAAGGGCAAGGAGATCGCCTACTGTGAAGATCTACCGCTAGTGAGGCAAGTCCTTCGTGGGCGACGGCCATTGTGGGATAGACAAGGTTGCTACTTGTGGACCCTTCGTGGGTGGAACCCTCCGTGGACTCACAAGAACTGCTACCCTCGTGGGTTGAAGTCTCCACCAACGTGGAAGTACGATAGCACCACCTATCAGAACCACGACAAAAGCATCCGTGTCTCCAATTGCGTTTGAATTCTCCAAACCCTTCCCTTTATATTCTTGCAAGTTGCATGCTTTATTTTCCGCTGCCTATATACTCTTTGCATGCTTGCTTGAATTGTGTGAAGATTGCTTGACTTGCTCTAAAATAGCTAAAATCTGCCAAAGTCTAAAATTGGGAAAATGTTAAGTTTTTATTTGGTCAAGTAGTCTAATCACCCCCCCTCTACACATACTCCAAGGTCCTACAAGTGGTATCAGAGCTTTGGTCTCCATTTGCTTTGATTACCATATCTTTTGGTGGTCATAGCCTTGGTTTCACAACCTAGGAGAGTATGACGTCTAGCGAGGGAAATTATCACCGTAGAGGTCCTTACTTTGATGGCACTAATTTTGCTAGTTGGAAGCATAAGATGAAAATGCATATTCTTGGACATAACCCCGCCGTTTGGGCTATTGTGTGTATTGGCTTGCAAGGTGAATTCTTTGATGGGAGAGAACCGAACCGTGAAGCTAGTGCGGATGAGTTGAAGATGTTGCAATACAACGCTCAAGCTTGTGATATCCTCTTCAATGGATTGTGCCCTGAAGAATTCAACAAAATCAGCCGTCTTGAGAATGCAAAGGAAATTTGGGATACCCTGATTGATATGCACGAAGGTACCGACTCCGTCAAGGAATCCAAGTTGGATGTGCTCCAAAGTCAGCTTGACAAGTTGAAAATGAAGGATGGTGAAGGTGTCGCAGAAATGTACTCTAGGCTTGCTCTTATCACAAATGAGATTGTCGGCTTAGGAAGTGAAGAGATGACCGACAGATTCATCATCAAGAAGATCCTAAGAGCATTGGATGGAAAATATGATACCGTGTGCACATTGATCCAAATGATGCCCAATTACAAAGATCTCAAGCCTACGGAAGTCATTGGAAGAATTGTTGCTCATGAGATGTCACTCAAGGATAAGGAGGAACTTCACAACAAGTCGAGTGGTGCTTACAAAGCCTCATGTGAAGCCCCCACATCATCAAGTGAGAAACAAACCTTCAATGAAGAGTTGAGTTTAATGGTGAAGAACTTCAACAAATTCTACAAGAGTAGAAGCAAAGAAAGAAGCTCTAAGTCAAGGTCCTGCAATGACAAAAGATCTTCTAGTCGAGAGCGCAATTGCTACAATTGTGGGAGACCGGGACACTATTCCAATGAGTGTACGGCACCCTACAAAAGAAGAGAAGATTCTCCCAAGAGAAGAAGTAGAAGAGAAGAATCACCACCAAGAGAGAGAAGGATTAGAGATGATCGTTATGAACGAAGACCCTCACGGAGAAGCAAGGATTCGAAAAGGAAGGACAAGTCATCAAAGAGCTACACAAAATGAAGACATCAAGCTCATGTTGGTGAATGGGTATCCGCCCGACCACCATCACTCCGAGAGAAGCTATCACTCCGACTCCGAATACACTCAAGATGAAGGTGTTGCCGGTCTAGCACTTGTGTCAACCAACTCCTACGACATATTTGAATCACCAAATGAAGGAAATGGTAGGTGCTTCATGGCCAAAGGTCTTAAGGCAACACACCCCGAGTATGTTGATTTTGATGTTGATGAAGATGACTTGCTAAGTGATGATGATTTACTTGTTGACAACTCTAGTGATGAATACTATGATGAGACGTCAATTAATCATGCTAATCAAGTTGAAACGAATGACAATGATAAGGAGAAAATTGAGCGTCTAACTAAAAGAACTAAACACTCTTAAGTTAGCTCATGAAACTATCTTTGAAGATCATCGAGAACTTTTAAGGGCTCATGAGAAGTTACGCTTTGAAAAGCTCAATCTTGAGCAAGAGCATGAGTTCTTAAAGGCAATCAATGATGATCTTCGTAAGAAAAGTTCTTCTTACATTGCCAAGCGTTTACTCTTATCTACTTACATGCCTCACGTCAAGTCTAGTAACAAGAACAAGAAAGATTCTTCTTCTAGTAGTAACAATAACAATGCTAAATCCAATATTGTTGCTTCTAGTAGTTCTCTTGATTCCACTAATGATTCTCTTGGCCAAGTTACACTTGAGCAAGAAAACAACTTATTGAAGGGAATTATAGAGAAAGGTGTATACAAGAGTCTTGCCGGGAGTAAGCAATTTGAGGAAATTGTACGCAAGCAAGGAAGGCACCGGAAGAATCAAGGTGTTGGTTTTGAATGAAAGTTCAATGCCAATGGAGTTGAGTGGGAAGAAGATCAATACCCCAAGACGAAGTTTGTTCCTCAACAAGAGAAGTATGATCCTACTTCCTTCAAGGGAACACAAGCTCAAGATGATCTTCCACCACAAGACCACAAGAACAAAGGCAAGGACAAGCTTCAAGAGGAAATTGATGCATTTGAAGAAGCACCTAAGGTCTTGGTCAAGTGGATTCCCAAGACTGCGTCAAGTTCTACTTCATCAAGTACAACTACTACACCAAGGATTCCCATCAAGTTGATGTGGATCCCGAAGAAGAATAACTAGAGAGTTCTTGAGGGTGACTCCGCCAACATTTTTCACTCATATCATTATGGCAAGGACAAGTGCAATCAACTTCCATATCTTGCACTAGTTCAAGGAGTCACAAACCCTCATGTTGGTAAGGCAAGGGACAAGGTAACCAAATGTTTTCATGGACATCATTTTGTGTGTGCATCACTCTATGTCTATGGATATCCTTGTTTGTTCGTTGTGGGACTAACGCATGTAGGTATTGAAACTTGAAAGTGCAACTCACTCCAAAGGATTGCTCCAAACGATCTACATCAACATTGAGCATCCACATCTTCAACACCTACATGAAGTCATCATCGACAAAACCCAAGGTTAGTTCATCCCTCTAAGGGGGGATCTCATATCTAGGGGGATCTCACACCAAGGATTGAAAGTGCAACTATCCCTAGGTGCTTTTGGTAATTCATAACAACATATAACTCATTGAGCTAATACTATTCCAAGATGAATATTTCAGGAAAGCTCAATGAATGGCATGGCATGGATGATGAAAGTGGATCCCTCAAAATATCAAGGACAAAGGATTGGCTCAAGCTCAAAAGCTCAAGACTCTTCATTTTACATTTTAGTGATCCAAGATCACATTGAGTCTATAGGAAAAGCCAATACTATCAAGAAGGGATGAGGTGTTGCTTAATGAGCCTTTTGCTTCATGTGCTTAGCGATATGCTCCAAAACCCTCCACTACTTTATCACATCCTCAAATGACCTAAACCCAAAGTCAAACTCAGCCCTACCGATTCTTTCTATCCGGCGCCACCGAGTTCAGATGTCATAGCCACTGCCACAAACCCTAGGCAAATCGGTTTCACCGATAGGGATCTCGGTCTCACCGATATGGGATTGTAATCTCTCTGTTTCCCCTTTGTAACTTTTCGTTCTCATCGAAAGAGCGAATCGGTCCCACCAATATTACAATATAAACTCTCTATTTCCCTTTTGTAACTTTTCAGTCTCACCGAAAGAGCAAATCAGTCCCACCGAGTTTACCTGACCAACTCTCTGGTTAGCTAATTACCAAATTCGGTCTTACCGAGTTTGCGTAATCGGTCTCACCGAGATTACATTATGCCCTAACCCTAACCAAATCGGTCCTACCGAAATGCATGTCAGTCCCACCGAAATGCATGTCAGTCCCACCGAAAATCCTAACGGTCACTAGGTTTACTAAATCGGTCTGACCGAGTTTGATGATTCAGTCCCACCGAGTTTGGTAAATTGTGTGTAACGGTTAGATTTTGTGTGGAGGCTATATATACCCCTCCACCTCCTCTTCATTAGTGGAGAGAGCCATCAGAACAAACCTACACTTCCAACTTACCAGTTCTGAGAGAGAACCACCTACTCATGTGTTGAGGCCAAGATATTCCATTCCAACCATATGAATCTTGATCTCTAGCCTTCCTCAAGTTGCTTTCCACTCAAATCTTCTTTCCACCAAATCCAATCCTGTGAGAGAGAGTTGAGTGTTGGGGAGACTATCATTTGAAGCACAAGAGCAAGGAGTTCATCATCAACACACCATTTGTTACTTCTTGGAGAGTGGTGTCTCCTAGATTGGCTAGGTGTCACTTGGGAGCCTCCGACAAGATTGTGGAGTTGAACCAAGGAGTTTGTAAGGGCAAGGAGATCGCCTACTTCGTGAAGATCTAACGCTAGTGAGGCAAGTCCTTCGTGGGTGACGGCCATGGTGGGATAGACAAGGTTGCTACTTCATGGACCCTTCATGGGTGGAGCCCTCCGTGGACTCGCACAACTGTTACCCTACGTGGGTTGAAGTCTCCACCAACGTGGAAGTACGATAGCACCACCTATCGGAACCACGACAAAAACATCCGTGTCTCCAAATGCGTTTGAATCCTCCAAACCCTTCCCTTTATATTCTTGCAAGTTGCATGCTTTATTTTCCGCTGCCTATATACTCTTTGCATGCTTGCTTGAATTGTGTGAAGATTGCTTGACTTGCTCTAAAATAGATAAAATCTGCCAAAGTCTAAAATTGGGAAAAGGTTAAGTTTTTATTTGGTCAAGTAGTCTAATCACCGCCCTCTAGACATACTTCAAGGTCCTACAAGGCCCTGCTGAAGAAGTTCCGCGGCTTCGTCCTCGCGCCCTCGACCAGCGATGCCACCAATCTTGCAGTTGGCGGTGCTGGTGAAGACGACGCTACCAAGGGGGGAGCGCCTTCTATAGGTGATGGCAGTGTCCAGGAGTGACCTGCGGCTGCTTTCTTGTTTCATTCCTGCAATACGCATTAGGCCTCGTGGAGGCATTAAAACTTTCATTTGATATCGTGAGGACAATATGTCTTGTAATATTTGCTTCAAGATTTTGCGATTTTCTTCCTATTTGCTTTGTGTTCTGCGTCGGCAGAGCCCAGCCCCGCGCATACCTCAATCGCCGTCGGGCCGACCGGAGACCAGGACGAACCAAGGAGTGAGGGGCTATGTGGCCAGTTAGGCTCCTGAGTCGCGATGCTCAGGAGTACCCCTGTCAGGACCAGTTTTCCAATAAAACATCTATTGAAGAACATACCCTTATATTTCCAGTATAGGAGAATCCTCTTTACTGGTAGAAAAATCCTTGATACAGAAATCCAGAGGTAGTATATATTATACAAGGTTGAGCTGAGACTGCTCAACAATTTATTACAAGCACGCTGATATACTAGGCGGATATGACACAAGGGTATGGTGGCATAACTACTGACCCGTAATAAAAGTGGTGGTGGATATGTCACAGTGAAGTGGGTGACATGACTCCTAAATCTTACAGCTCATCGAGCACCGGAGTGAGGCTCGATGATTTTATTCGGGTAGCGGAAGCATATATGATACAAGTGACCAATTCCAGGATCGCATGGGACTGACTGGGACTCCTCTAGGCGTCGGACTCGCTATCGAACTCTTCATCCATAAGATCACCTTCGTCAACATCTGGCCAAATCAACAAGCCAGGTGAGTACTTTGAATGTACTCGCAAGACAGTTTGGACATAAGATATAACAAATGCAAGCATGATGCACATGAGCATATTGGTAATGCACTCTCAGGTAAAAAAATGCACGGTATGTTAATTAGAAAGGAAGTCGGGCGGTATTCCTCCCGAAATCCCAATAAGAATAACTGAAGGCCAATCGGGTGTCTGAAGCGACGCCACGAAAGGAAAACTTTAATTAACATGCCGCAGTCGGGCGTCGGGGCGACACCACATACAGGGCTTATAATGAAAATAAATGACCAGAATGCCACAGTCGGACGTCTGAGCGACATCACATAAAGGGCTTATATCAAAAGTAAATAACAAGGTTGCCACAGTCGGACGTCTGAGCGACATCACGTAAAGAGCTTATATCAAAAGTAACTAACAAGAATGCCACAGTCGGACGTCTGAGCGACATCACATAAAGGGCTTATATCGAAAGTAAATAACGAGAGTGCCACAGTCGGACGTCTAAGCGACATCACATAAAGGGCTTATATCGAAAGTAAATAACAAGAGTGCCACAGTCGGACGTCTAAGCGGCATCACATAAAGGGCTTATATTTTAAATTTCATATTCAAGCAGTTCACGAATTTAAATTATTCGAAGGAAATGCTCAGCACATAATGATAAATGGGTTAGTCCATCCACGGAATAACATTCAGCTGGGTTTAACACTCATGTCCATTTACCGGAGATTGTCACTGGGACCGACAGTGAGACGGACGTTGAGACTGATATTCACTAGTAGAAAAAGGGGCTATCGTCCAGCCCTGTTTAGCCCATTAGTCCCGGTTCAATCCAGAACCGGGACTAATGTGAGCATTTATCCCGGTTCGTGCGGCTAAGTCATTAGTCCCGGTTCACTAGCAGCTTTAGTCCCGGTTTGTGCCTCAAACCGACTAAAGGGTGCGATACCCATTAGTCCCGGTTCATGCCTCAAACCGACTAAAGAGTAGACCTTTAGTCCCGGTTTGAGGCACGAACCGACTAATGGTTGAGACCTTTAGTCCCGGTTCGTGCCACGAACCGGTACTAAAGGGTGCCATTTTCAAACTCTACCCCCTTCGTGGATCGCTTTTTACATTAAACAAATAAAAGAAAATGATGGAAATGTCAAAAAAAAAAAAAATAAGTTTCCCATGTGATATGTGGTCTAGTTGTTGGGAAAATTTGCAAATGTGAATTTCGACTTTATTTGCAAAATCTCTCTGGAATTTGTAAATATGGGCATAACTTTTGCATACTAACTCGGATGAAAAAGTTTTTTATATGAAAAATTATCTACTCGAAAAGTTACATCCAAATTTAACCAGGGGAACCCCGTTAAACATTTTCAAAATCCTCAAAAACCTAACAGAAAAAAAGCTACGGGGCTTTTAATATCTAGAGTGGAAAAAATCGAAAAAATTTCAAACTGTGGTCAAACAATTGTCAAACCATGGTCAAACTAATTATTCTAGAATATTAGTGTTACTAAATAATTTGTTCAATTATTTTGAATTTTGGTCAAATCTGGTCAAACTGTGGTCAAACTGTGGTCAAACCATGGTCAAACTAATTATTCAAAATAACTATTGTTTTCTAAATAATTATTGTTTTTGAAAACAATAGTTTGAAACTCAAACAAGAAATGTGTCAATTCATGCTCAAGCAAAATTCACGAGGGTTAATAGGATTGACATCTTACTATTGTCAGGAAAACAACAAGTGCAGACTTGGAAACGAGGGAGAATAGAACCCGGAAGTTAAGCGTGCTCAGGCTGGGGGAGTGGGAGGATGGGTGACCATTCGGGAAGTTAGGTGATTTGGAATGATGAGGGTGATTAGAGAAGAGGATAAATTGAGCAGTGATGAGGGTGCTGATTAGAGATTAGGGTTAAAATAATTCAGAAATTTGAAAATAAAAATTATTCAAAAAATTTCAAAAAAATTTCAAAAAAGTCATAAAATTTCTGATTAGTCGGTTGGTGTTACCAACCGACTAAAGGTGGAGCCCCACGTGGTCAAGGCCTTTAGTCCCGTTCGATTGAACGGGACTAAAGGGGAGGAGATTAGTATCGACCCTTTAGTCCCGGTTCACCAACGGGACTAAAGGCCCTTACCAACCGGGACAATAGGCCCTTTTTCTACTAGTGATTGACACTGACACAGATGAGTTGACCATAGTCCTTGACCATGGACACGGTTACTTGAAGGGTTTTGACTCTGCAGAGTTTGTACTCTTTAACCACAGCTAACGGATTTCCGTGGTCACACAAGACTAGTTCCGTTTACGGTATTTTAGAAGAAACACATCTAACCATGTACACACCCATTCCACATCCAGCTGCCAGGAATCACCCTAGGCAACGTTCAAGAAAAACTCTAAGACGGGGAGGTCACAACCTCGAGTAGCATGGGATCAAATTTATATCACGCGCTCTAAGGGGTGCCCCCCTCTCGGTCCCAACCGGAAACACCCATGCCCCCTGACCGGATGACGGGCTTTAATCCAGGGCCATGGAACCCTCATCGTGGTCCCTCTGTTTGGTGTGTACAAGGAAAGAGGTTAGCAACTTACTAAACCGCACTCTTTGCAGAAAACATGTGGCAGCACGAAGGGGAAAACGAACGGGATCGAGACCTGATCCCCGTTAATACTGGAGTTAGACGGTTGTCATAAGACTGGCATGCCACAACAATACCAGCTTACCACCTTCATGTTATCACATGATCATGTTGTATTCTCTCAAATGAATACACCGATTTTCGAAGCTCGCACGTAGTGGCCTTGCATGCACTATAATACTCACTGTTGTTTATATGAACATGCCATGAAATAAATACTCAAGCAAACATGCAAAACACTCGTCATATCAAAGGTTCAAACATGCTTGCCTGGTTCAGAGAAGTCAAAGTCTAGCTCGGTGAAGTTTGCGGTTCCGTCACCTCCTCCGGTATCTATGGTATAAAGAAAACGCGTACTAACGTAAATACCGTGTGTGCACAAAAAGTGTTCCAAATTTGTTTCAAATAATTATGATAAAAAACTAGGCAGAAAAATAAAGATGACAGAAAAAGAATCAATTCAAAATCATCTTTAGTTTAAAAGTTATTAATGTTTTAGTCCAGGGACTCATCTGTAATGAAACAGAAAGTTTCCAGGGGTTTGTTCATAAAAACAGAAAATGTTTCAGTAAGAAACACGCCAACCCAAAGGGAAGCGCACTATGCCCGAAGGCGTTTTCCCAGGAAAACGGTTCGAATAGAAAAAGAGAGGCTGACGAGGGGGGTCCACCTGTCAGGTTTGAAATTCAAATAGAGCCATCGGCGCCCGAGGGCCGCGGTGGTCGCCGGCGGCGATCCACGGCGAGGCAGAGGGAGAGGAGGATAACTACAGGTTCCTTGAGTCCTCTCGCACCTGTGGGTGGTGGAGTTGGTCGCCGGCGAGCACCACGTCGCGGCGGCTCCAACTCCGCGACAAAGGGTTCAGGCGGCGCAGGATCTCACGGGAGGGCTGCAAAGGTCGAATTGAGGCTCGGGTTAGGGCGTTGGGTGTAGTAGGAGGCGACTGGCACGGTGTGGGAGTCGGGGGTGGTCTCACCTGAGTGAATCGAGTCGGCGCCCGAGGCGGATCAGGGCGGCCGCAGTCGAAGAAGGAGACCTCCTCGAGGTCCTCCTAGTGGCTAGGCGGGGCTCTGGTGAGGTGGGGGAGTGGCGCTGAGTCGAGGACGAGCTTGGGGGCTCCTTTTATAGCCGGTCCGAGGCGGTGGCCGAGAACGGAATAACGCCGGTGATGATTACGGCGAGGCAGTGGTCGGTCAGGTGATTAAGGGGTCGGGGCAGCCGCGGACGAGTTCACTGGTCCCATCCCTGGCAAAGTTTGGCAGAACTTGGGTGTTACTCCACGTACTCGATGGAACGGCCTCACGGGGCTCGTCGGCGGCAGAGAGCGCGCCCTGCACCTCTCTGGCTGCGGTGACTGTGCCGCAGCATGCATAGGGGAGAGGGTGGCCACGTGGAGGCCTCAGGTGGCTTGGGCGGTGCCGGTCGGCGCCGAATGGCAGGGCCGGCCCCTGCTGGCCGCCACGGGTGGCTCTGCCACCCTGGAAGACGCCAGCGCTGGCGAGCCACGTCGCCACCGACACCTGCGCACGTCCAAAAGAACGTGTGGCGCTCTGGATAAGGAGAAGTGGCAGTGAGCATCGCGCCAGAGCGGCCACTGGCGAGATTGACGCCGCGTTCTGAAGAAAATGACACTGACAGCAGAACTGTATCTCTGAATTTTCTGAACTTGACATAAACAGTGCACGCCAACTGTTCGATGAAATGATTTTGGCACGAGGGAAATTTTCCTGGAGCTGATCTTTGGTGAGGTGGTCTCTTGATGCATCTAGGGGCTGCCTGATTTATCTCAGAATTTTTGGAGAAGAAAAATAATGAATTTAATCAAAAATGGTAAATCTGGTTCAAACTTGCAGTGGGCAAATTTTGAAAAATTTGAACTGTGGAAGAGTGGATCTTGGTGGATCCTGGTTGAGGGTGCTAAGGACAAGTCAAAGGAGTTGGTTTGGGATCAAAACTCAAAAGTAATATGGTACTTCCTTTGTAAATCACCTAGGTCCAAAAATAATGACAGAATAGTTTTGAGGATTAAATAAATAGAATAAAAATCAAAAATGGGTTGAACTTACTGGGATTGAATATTTGACTTGACCCAAAGTGGAGGGAGGGGTTTTGGAAGAAAGTTTCAACATGAGGCATGCCAAAAGAGAATGGTTTGAATAGAAAGAATAAACCCAAAACCCATAGGATTTCCTTTTAATAGAAATAGTTTCCAAAAATAATTGTGATGGGTTAACACCAAATGAAAAGTCTTCAATACCAAACATCAAGGTTGAGGATGACAAAAAATAAAATATTTGTCATAAGAGAATTTTTTTGAGAAGGAGAGTCTTTTTAGAAATATTTTAAATAGCCTCCTTCAAATCAAATAAAGAGTTTGATAAAAACGAAAAAATCAAAACTTTTGGAGTGTCACACCCCCCTTGACGCGCAGACAGCTTATAGGGAGAGTACGCGACGGTAGGTTAATGTTCTACATCGGCAGAGCCCGGCCCCGCGCATACCTCAACCGCCATTGGGCCGACCGGAGACCAGGACGGACCAAGGAGTGAGGGGCTACATGACCAGTTAGGCTCCTGTCTTGATGCTCAGGAGTCCCCCTTGACGTGCAAACAATCTCTATACCTTTGCCGTCGCCGAGGCTCGGCTCGGGAGGGGCGTGCGACGACTAGGTCCGGGAGACCTGGTTGGGTGGCGTGCGCTTGGGCGTGACCCGAGTGCAGCCCCCAGGTCCGGGAGACCTGGTTGGGTGGCGTACGCTTAGGCGTGACCCGAGCTCAGCCCGTAGGTCTGGGAGACCTGGTTGGGTGGCGTACGCTTGGGCGTTACCCGAGCGCAGCCCCCGTTCCCGGCCCCCTCGCGCGGCTATCCCGAGGGGAGGCGTTGCAGTGAAGCCGGATGTCGTGGTGTTCTCACGGGGGGCTTGCGAGTCGACAGATGCCACAAGGGCTTAGTGTGAGGGTAAGACTGCTGCTGATAGGACCTGCAGCGGGTATGCGAGTAGCACGCGGAGGTATACCCAGCTTCGGAGCTCTCCAGAGAGATAATACTCCTACTGCTGCATGTCTGAGTTTATGTGGCATATCTTAGTACAAAGTGCTCCTAGAGCTGTATCATTGGTCAGTGCCATAGGCATCTGACTTTGTATATGCGGATGGCCGGATGAACATGCGTGCTCTAGTGGCCGAATGACACTCGGCCGTGGGTGTGTGCGTGAGCATGTGTGTGCCCATGGGTGTCCATCCCCTGGATGGATGTCTGTGTGCCCCTTTATATAGGAGAGGGTAGCTTAGGATGTAAGCTTGGTAGTGGGCATGGGTAAGGTATGGTGCACGTCATGCTTGTCTCCTGGGTCACTTCATGAATAGTGCCCAGGGACAAGTGACACTGTACATGATGGCGTCGCAGTACAGCTGTCTCGTCCGTGGTATGGCCGTCTTGTCGGAGTCTTATAGGTGTCGGGTCGGGCTGAAGTTGGCAGCCGGCTGGTTGGCGCAGTCGGTCAGCTGGCAGCCGGCCGGCTGGAGCAGTTTGACGGGGAGCCGGCAGGAGCGGCCGGGCAGTCGGACTGAGGGGCTTTGCTAGCCCCGATGTCTTGAATAATTGTCTTGCCGTCTTCGGGGTATCCGTGTCCAATTACTCCGACAGTAGCCCCCAAGCCTCCGGGCAACTTGGCAAAGTTGGGCGGAGGTTTTTTGGCGAGTGTTCATGGAAATGATCATAAAAAAGACAAAGTTAGTCCATGCAGATATATCAAATGTTTGCTTTTAGCATTGCAAGTTTTATGCGGAGGGTGCCGACTCGGTTTCGTCCGAGCCCCCTTAATCTTTCCATGTTCCCTCCACTCTTTGGCTTGTGCTCTCGCTTGCCGGACAGCCGCTCTGCGGTTTGTGGCTGAGAGTGGGCCGCAGAGTGGAGTGTACAATAGTCAGACTCTGGGAGCGAATTTAACCGAGCAAATACTCATAAAGGAAACGGCCGGGTCACCCGAACCGTTTTCCTTGCCGGACGTTTTTCACGTGGGTGGCCTCCAGCGTTCACTCTTGCTAGCCGGACTGCCGCTCCGCGGTCTGTGACTAAGAGTGGGCCTTTGGTACCGCGCACGCTACTAAGCCGTCTGCGGGAACTAACGTCTCAGGCCAAGCGGCCAGTCCCCGGGCCAACTCTGGCTGGCGCCGGGGCGAACAGTGATGCAACTGTAATAAAATGCGGAGATAGCCCCCGAGCATGGCTCGGGGTTATCCGTGCTAGCGTGATGCAAAAATGTGCGGGTGAGGAGCTTACGTTGATTTTCGTGTAGCCGAGGCGGAGTTTGCCGAAGACAGCCGGCGCGGCTCGGCGCTCGTGGAGTGCATCGGCGCACCCGCTGGGTGTAGCCTTCGAGCCCCCGGGTGCTCGAAGGGGGGTCCCGGCCGGTCAGGCTCGACCGGCCAGGCGGCGAGGCGTCTTGCAACGTCCTTTTTCTTCTTTTTCTCTTCTGTTGGCTGCTGGCAGCCGGAAAAAACTCTTCTCGTGTCTGCAATCTCGCGGGGGCGCGCCAGGGCACCCGCTGGGTGTAGCCCCCGAGATTCGGGCTGACTGCTAAGCAGTCGGGCCGGATCTCCTGGCGACTACTTTGTCTTCTTCCTCGCGGGGCGCGTCAGTGCACCCGCTGGGTGTAGCCCCCGAGTTCTGGCCGACTGGTGAGCAGTCGGGCCGGATCTCCCGGCGACTACTTTGTCTTGTTCTTCGCGGGGGCGCGTCAGCGCACCCGCTGGGTGTAGCGCGCTCCGCCAGTGCAGTTGGCAGCCGGCCAGGCCGTGCATGGGCGCACGTACAACCAGAGCAGTCGGCAGCCGGCCAGGCATGCATGTACACAGTGCACCCATCAGTGCACTTCCTTTCTCTTCTTTTTCTTCTTTGCAGCAGTCTACTCCGACTTCTCATTAGTCGGCCACCTTTTTTTTACAAATATGCAGCTGGCATCCACTTTGGACGGGATGGGGAGCCGGCCCCCTCTTCTTCTTTCTGCCCGGGGCAGCCGGCAGGGAGGCCGAGCCGGGTCGGGCGGCAGGCGTCGCGGAGGAGGCGACCGGCGGGGAGCCGACGGGCGGAGCTAGCTAACGACGCCGAGCCGGCGCGCAGCAGCGCGCGATCAGCGGGACCGCGCGAGGCAGCGCTGGGAGGCCAGGCCAGCCGAGTGGCGGAGGTCGCGACGGTGCGGACCGGCACGGGCGACGGGGCGGGCGGACAGAGCAGCCGGAGCGCTTAGGCGCTGGACCCGGCGTCCGGTGCGCGGCGCGCTGGCCTTGTGGCGCGGGCGGTCGGCTAAGGGCGATGCAGAAGATGGAGGAGTCCAGGATGCGGGGGAAGCCGGCACGCGGGAGCCGGCCGGCCGGGTCTCGGGAAGCCGGAGCCGGCGCAGAGGACCCGACGCGGAGCACCCAGCGGGGAGGAGCCGGCGCGGATAGGCCAGAAGCGGGACCAAGCGGCGCCGGCAACGGGAGGCCGACCTCGGGCACGGGTGGACGCCGGCGGAGGCAAGGCGGACGAGGGCGGTTGCAGCTCGGGCGATGCTGAGGAAGCTGGAGCCGGCAAGGCGCTGGCAGAGCCGGACGGGTCCGAAAAGGAAGAGGCCGGCGTCGGGCGCGGGCGGAGCAGGGGCCGGGCGGACGCGCTGGGATGACCGGATGAGGGCGGCCGACGCTGGCAAAGCTGCCCGCGAAGCTGGCAGGCGGCCGAGGCGAAGCCCGCATGGGAGGCCGGGGCAGCGCCGTCGCGGCGAAGAATGCGGAGGAGCGCATGAGCGGACGAGGCAGGTCGGGTCGAGTGGGCGGGAGGCGGCCGCCAAAGCCTGCAGGCGGTTGGGCCAGCACGGGCCACAGCCGGGCGCTGGCAGAGGAGCACGCGCAGCCGCGGCGCTGGCGGCCGGGCACTCGGGCGGAGCCGGGCGCCCGAGGCAACGCGGACGGGTGCGGAGTCGGCAGGGGAGTGGCGTGTATGGTGGCCTGCCGCCGAAGCCGGCACGGACGCGGGCGCGCGGTGATGGGGCGCAGTTAGTGCGGCAAACCGCCCGGCTGGGCGGAGCAGGAGCGGCATGGGGCGGCGGGCTCGCTGGAGCTGGCCGTGGCGCGGAGACGGCGAGCCGCGTGAGGGCGCGGGAGAAGATGAGGCCAGGCGCGGGCGAGGCGATGCGCGGGGCGACCCGAGCCGCAAGCCGGGCGAGGAGGGGCGCCGGAGCGGCTGCAGCACGACGCGGTGGTGGAGCAGAGTACGGCCGCGGGCGAGAGTCGCGCGTGAAGCAGTACGTACGCAAGTAGCTAGCTAGCTATAAAATCCATTGAGCTGCCAGGGTGTTTGCTTGCTTGCTACCGTATGGGATGTAGTTTGACCACGGTTGACTTGCATCTAGCAAGCATGCGTACATGATAAATGGAGGAGCGAATGCGCGTTCCGGCCGGAACAAGGCGCAGCGCGGAGGGGAGCATACCGAGCAGCGCGTGGATGGCCACGGCCGACCGAAAAGAGGCCCCGCGCGCAGCACGCGCGCGGACGGACGGTCGGTGTTACGGTGGTGGTGAAGAAGGTGAGGCCAACGGCGAGGGCGCGCCGTCCCGCACGGCCGCTCCGGGGGTGGGTCGAAGTCAAGCCCCCGAGCGCTACCGGAGAGACGACTCGACGCCGCGGCGGGGAAGACGAAGATGGTCTCGCCCGGACAGCGAAACCAGCAGCAGCGTGGTAGCATAATAGTAGTACCACACCACGGTGGGCGCCAACTGTCGTGGTGTTCTCACGGGGGGCTTGCGAGTCGACAGATGCCACGAGGGCTTAGTGTGAGGATAAGACTGCTGCTAATAGGACCGGGAGCGGGTATGCGAGTAGCATGCGGTGGTTTACCCAGCTTCGGAGCTCTCCGGAGAAATAATACTCCTACTGCTGCATGTCTGAGTGTATGTGGCATATCTTAGTACAGAGTGCTCCTAGAGCTGCATCATTGGTCAGTGCCATAGGCCTCTGACTTTGTATATGCGAATGGCCAGATGAACATGCGTGCTCTAGTGGCCGAATGGCACTTGGCCGTGGGTGTATGCGTGAGCATGTGTGTGCCCATGGGTGTCCATCCCCTGGATGGATGGATGTGTGCCCCTTTATATAGGAGAGGGTAGCTTAGGATGTAGGCTTGGTAGTGGGCATGGGTAAGGCATGGTGCATGTCATGCTTGTCTCCTGGGTCACTTCATGAATAGTGCCTAGGACAAGTGACACTGTACATGATGACGTCGCGGTACAACTGTCTCGTCGGCGGTATGGCCATCTCGTCGGAGTCTTGTCGGTGTCAGGTTGGGCTGCAGTCGGCAGCCGGCTGGTTGGCACAGTCGGTCAGCTGGCAGCCGGCCAGGTGGAGCAGTCGGACGGGGAGCCGGCAGGAGCGGCCGGGCAGTCGGACTGAGGGGCTTTGCTAGCCCAAATGTCTTGAATAATTGTCTTGCCGTCTTCGGGGTATCATTGTCCAATTACTCTGACACCGGACGCTGAGCTTTGGGGCTCCCTGAGGTTGGTACGACCGTGAAGCCGCCCTCAGTTGTTTATCACCAGCGCGAAGCATAGTGCTTCCACTTGTGCACGGGCATAGCCGCTCCTCGGCAGTGTCGACGGCCAGCATGGAGTATGGTGCTTCCACTTGTGCGTGGGAGGGGGGCTCCATCTATGGAGAGCCCCCGGGGCGTGTACAGCCCTGCCCTGACACGTGGCTTGCACGGCAGGGCTAGACGAGGTGTATCTGGGCACTCGTGAGCCAGCGCGGGACTTAGGAGGCCCTACCTCAAGGAGGGTGGCGCCTGGTCTTGGTTCTTATTCGCTGTGCTGGTCCTACGAGGTGGTCAGACAATCTGCGCTGAACGAATCTCCTAAGGTTATCGCGTTAGAAAACCAAGCACCAACGGCCCCAGGAGGTGACGTAAACGGGGCCGGCCCGCCAGACAGAGCTCAGCCGTTGGATTTATCGACGCTGCAGGGACGGGCCCGAGCACAGACGCCGTGCTCAACTTACTCACGCGAAGGGTCCTGAAGAAAGACGGCTGACGCACGGCCCCCATGATGGGTGCCGATCGAGCAAGTAGTAATCATAGGTAGGTTAAACATGAAAGCAGCAGGCTTAAGTAAATGCATGGGAGATACATGCCACTGGGTCAGGCCCGAGCGGCTTGGGGATGGTGCAGCCCGAGGGGCGCTCCCAACACGGTAAGCTGAAAACATAAAAAGGGATACATGCCACATGGACGGGCCCACGCGGCCTGGGAATGATGCTGTCGGATTTCGGGTTCCGGCAGACCCTTGAGGTTCGAACACTGGGGTGCGCACGGAGATCTCGCCCTCTACCTACCTGCACCCCGCCGCCTCGCTAGGATCTAAACTACGAAAGGAACAACACAAGAGACACAAGGTTTATACTAGTTCGGGCCACCATTGTGGTGTAATACCCTACTCTAGTTTGTGGTGTGGTGGATTGCCTCTTGGGCTGATGGTGATGAATAATACAAGGAAGAACAGCCTCGCGAGGGTCTGTTCTTGGCCGGGGCAATGAACTGCTTGGAGGAGTTCAGTCGCTCTCTCTCTCTCTCTCTAGATTGCCTCTAGCTCTGTTCCGGATCCCGGATCAAGCTACCTCTACCCTGTGGGAGGCTAGTCCTATTTATAGACAGAGGCCCTGGGCCTCTTCCCAAATATTGAGCAGGAAGGGCGCCAACAATTGGCCATTTTGAAGGGGAACATCTGGTACACTTATCCTGACTAAAGTGGGTCCTCGCCTGTCAAAGGCTCTTGTGGTGACGCCGGCTTGGGCTCCACAATGACTTCCTTCCTGCCGTTGGGATGGTCTTGGTCTTGTTGCACCAAAATGGACGCCTTAGCTTGATGCTCTCGCCTGCGCTTGCTCCCTTTGCACCAAAGAGGAAAGGAGGACACTGCGTGGGCTGGCGCCCGCCTGGCGACCTTGGTCGTCATGGCTTGCGTCATGGGCACCTCGTGAGGTACCCCGCCTTGATCTCTCCGCCTCCTCACGAGCCAGCCTGATGAGGCCGTGCCTGAGGAAGTTCCCTGTCGTCCGCCCCGCGAGGCTTGGCCCCTCACGAGGGTCTTGAGCTTGTGTGGATGAAGATGGGCCGTGATGGGCCCCCCTTTGAGCCACGCCGCAGGCCGCAGGCAGGCAAGTCTGGGGACCCCCGTTCCCAGAACACCGACAGATGCAGCCCGAGGGGCGCTCCCAGCTAAAGGATACCCACTGGGCATTATGGTTCAGCACAGGTGATAATAAAGCATACACAAACAGCAAATTACATACATTGGGCAAATACAACTCATACATCATGGACGCGAATTAACTTAACTCCATTTGAAACTATAATCTCTTCAGAAAATAGGATTGGCCGGATTCAGATAGCACAAATTTCAGTTTGCAAAATCTCCAATTCCTTGATGGTTACCTCAGTGTCTTGTTTCATTTTTTTGACTCCTGCATCTAATACCTGCATGTCCAGTCTCAACTTGTTGATTATACGTTGACAATCATGTACAAGTTGTCTTGCCACCTCTAGTTGATGCTCGAGAACATCAGCACATTCCAATTCCAATCCATAATCATTCGATAATGGCCATGCCGCACTGCTCACAGATCTCTGTGTTGATGTCACTTCATCCTGAAATGTTTCTGTAAGTACACATGACTAGGGCAAAAATATAGTTACAACAGTGAAGCGAACATGACACTATTTTGTACTACATGGCAAAACAGGACTAACAATAATGTTACCCATCACTTTCAAACAAAAAATGTTACACGTCATGAAGCATAAGAAGGTGATATTTTAAAATTTATAAAAAAGATAGTCTGTGCAGCCTGCATACAGAAATCCCTCTTAGCTCACCAGAGGAGCATGATGTTGGGGCCCAATCGAAAACACGCATAAGTTACAAATTTAGACAACACGCTATGATAAGTAAGCAAGCAGTTGGCCATTCTGTACCTCAATTAAAGTCAGGGAGCATAATGAACAGCAAAGGGTTTCATACAAACATACTATAGCAGGCAAAACTATGCAATCATTAGCGTAGTATAAACTAGAATGTGAGCCTCATGCAATAATAGTTGGTTAATAGACTTCAAAGCTTCAGGCACGCTTCGGCAGAGTAATTAAATGGTAAGGCCTTTAATTTTGTCAACTAATAGTGATACAACTACCGAACATCAGGCATGATTGTTTGGGCATCTCATTAACTGAGGACAAATAAAGCAATTGAAAAGAGAAAATTAACTATGCCTGAAACAAACAAGGAATTGAACTGTTGAGTTGCATACAGTGACTTACCTTAGCAGGTTGAAGAGGCTCAGCGCAGCTCCTACTTCTTTTGCAAGCCTCCTTCCTAACATCTTGTACTTGGAAATCCTCAATCTTATCTTCATTGCACCCCCTCTGCAAGGTGACACAAACTAGTTACTCGTCTCCTTGGAAGATAAATATGCACACTTTCCAGTCTGTGAACACAAAAGGATGAGATTATAACAAAACAACACCACATAATGAAACATGCCGCATCTCTTTCACTTGCGCACAATGAAATGAGCATTTACTATGTGTGCACTATGTAAAAACTAGAAATACCTTCAAACTGGATCTCAAGGTACTCTTGGAGAGCCTACTGTAGTGTACAGCCAAACCTTTATGTCACCTATGAGTTAGACAAGGCCCCACTACAGCAGCCCTTAGTGTTTAAATCGTTGACAAGCTCTGTTAGAGTGTTAGGTCAAGAACAACAAGTAATCAAAGCAAACAGTCCTAGTATGACTGGCTGGTGCAAACAAGCAATTGAACAAATGTGTGAGCAAATCTTACATATCAAGAAAAGAAGCAAAGAAGGAGGCTTAAAGACCATCACTTGACTGACCAGATTTAAGGGGCATTTAAACATCATGTGCAATGTATGAACTAACATAAACATTGCATATTCCAGATTCTACAATAGAATGCACATGTGTTAGGTTATGCCATGTATGATGATGCCTAAATGTACAGATAGCAGGCAGGAGTGATTCATCATTGCACGCACAATTGAATTGCAGGTTAAGGGCCAGTTCGATTCCGCCTTTTCAGGGCATATTGTCAAAATAAGCCATAAAAGATGTAAAGAAGTCATTTTGAGTTATGGGCTTGGGCTTAACTAATTTCGCTTTGGAGGGGGTGATTTGGTAGAACCTCACTAAAAATTGAAGGAAGGGAATAGTGAAATGACTCTGTTGTTCCGCCTATATTACACTCAAAATGCAACTCACGACGCCCGTGTCACACCCGACCCTCCAAGTAAAACAAACACGCAAGCATTCACCGCCCTGCCCGCTTGCATCTCCTCTCCCTTTCCTCTACTCGATCCCCGCCGCAGCACTAGGGTTCCTCCAATGAGCCGCTACACTGGTCCCATCTGGCCTGGTCCTCGACGATGCTATGTCCAGCTAGGCTACATGGCGGCGTGGTAGGGGCAAATCTCCTGGCTGCTCCTCCCTCCGAGCCGCCTCATTCTCATGGTCTCCAAAGCAGCTGCTCCATCGTGGTTCGTCCAACGACTACTCCGCGGGCGCTGCACAACTACGGCTGATGCCACACTGCGGCAGAAGGTACCTTATTCCCCCTCCCCTCCTCCTAGGCCATGGCCTTTACGTGTTGTTGAAGGATGAGCTCATCCAACAAGGTGAGGATCTCCTCTGATTTTTTCCCAAATTTTCATTCTGATCCACTATACGATGAATTGCTATGAGCTGCTTTTGCTGCTGCTATATGATGCATTGCTATGAGCTGCTCCTGCTGCTGCTATATGATGAATTGCTATGAGTTGCTACTGTTGTATGATGAGTTGCTATGAGTTGTTGCTGCTGCTATATGATGAATTGCTATGAGCTGCTGCTGCTACTATATGATGAGTTGCTACAAACTGCTCCTGCTGCTGCTGTATGATGAATTGCTATGAGCTGCTCCTGCTGCTGCTATATGATGAATTGCTATGAGCTGCTCCTGGTGCTGCTATATGATGAATTGCTATGAGCTGCTGCTGCTATATGATGAATTGCAGACTGCTGCTGTATGATGAGTTGCTATGAGCTGCTGCTGCTGGTATATGATGCTTTCAGGTGGTGCTGCTATATGATAATAACTAGCCACTTGGACCATCGAATTTCAATAAATAATTGTTCTTCATTTAAATGTGGGTCATGCGTTCTTTGTTTAAATTAGGCAATGGGATCTCTATGGAAAACATTGACCAAAGTAGATTGTGCCAAGTAGATGGTATCTTTGTATTTGCATTTTGAGCAAATAGTGATGGTCTGTTTTCCTATCATATTAATTACTGCACTGGGTTCAATTTGTGATGTTTGCAAGTCAAATTAATTTCCATATGGGCAGCAAATGAAAAATATATAATGTAATCTAGACATTCCACTGATCATACCAAAGATAAGCTGCAAACGCAATGAAAAGAACTAGTTGGCTTATTACATGGAGCTTATATTCACATGTGCTTATTTTCTTAGGATAACTCGTAATAACTGTCCCTAAGAAACTTGGCTAATAGAACTGGCATACAAATAACATGTCACAATGATTGCAATGGAGGAGTGACGTACCATAGCACACTCTATAGGCTCGCCGCTGCCTCTCCTTTTTTTGCGATGTTCCATGAAATTGCCACATACATCTTGTACTTTTTCATTGTGTAACCCTATCTGCAAGTTGACACGGCTAATTTTAGACATCTCTAGACGATACTACATTGCATATCCCTTGCGCATATTTAAAACACCAATTAACGATTGTGTGCGTACCATAAACTAGCCATGACTCTGTATGCTGGACTAGCAGGCAGTCTAAGGGAGCCTAATGTAGTGCACTGGAATTCCTACATGCCACCTACGATTTTGTGTAATTTACTGCCCCTGTTCCTAAATATATGTCTTTGTAGAGATTCAAGTATGGACCACATACAGATGTATATAGATGCATTTTCGAGTGTAGATTCACTCATTTTGCTCTGTATGTAGCCTATAGTGGAATCTCTAGAAAGACTTATATTTAGGAACAGAGGTACGAGGTAGTATCATGTATGACATCTACATATCTAATTTAGCAGCCAGTAGTAGAAATCATTGTCCGCACAAAGGGATTACTGGTCGAAAATCCTAGCAAAGCACGCTGGCAGGCACAGAACAATACAAGAGAGAGAGACGCGCTTGCAAGATCATAGCAATGCCTCAGTCCAGGATCTTGGTTGGCCAAGCTGTTAGATCCAGAAGAAACATCGTCCTTGTAGTTTTTGCCAGCTGCATAACAGGTAACAGCGACTGATTAGTATATTTGAAGTACATCGGGCATGTGATGCTGGATGGGTTTAAAGGTGACAAGTACCTAGGCCGTGGCGGGTGCTTAGCATATCTCCAAACAGTGGGAATCAGGTTAGAAACGTCGAGGGTGATGATGTTGCGCTGGCTGTCGGGGTCCGGTAAGGAGATCTAGAACCGTCGAGTAGGGTGTTTGTGGAGCGGCTCCGCTAGGGTGGACTACGGTGTGGGCGAAGCGGATCTGTGGCCGTGGACGAGGGCGTAGGTGAAGCTGCTCCGGTGGTTGGGTTAAGGATGGTGTTGACGACGCGGATCTACGGTCGTGGATGGGGCGTCAGAAGATGCTCCGGTGGTTGGGTTAAGGATGGTGTCGACGATGCGGATCTGCGGCCGTGGACGGGCGCCGGTTGCCCGTGGTTGGGTTAAGGGTGGTGTCCATGATGCGGATCTGCGGCCGTGGACGGGGCGTCAGAAGCTGCTCCGATAGGTTGGATGAGGGTGCGAGGAAGCGGATCTGAGGCTGTGGACTTGTGGGTTGGCAAAGCGGCCCCGGTAGGGTTGAGAATGGTATAGGCGAAGCTACTCCGGTAGGGTTGACGATGGTGTCGGTGAAGCGGCTCTGGTAGGGTTGAGGAAGGTGTCGGTGAAGAGGCTCCGGTAGGATTGAGGAAGGTGTCGGCGAAGAGGATCAGAGGCCGACAACGGGGGCGTCGGTGGGGCGGCTCCGGGGGGTGTGGACGAAGCATCTCCGGTGGGGAGTACGAATGAGCCGATGCAGATGCGCGACGGTTGACGAGAGTACCGGCGAAGCAGATCCGGCGCCGTGGACAAGGCCGGCACTGAATGGGCAGTGGTACAGTGGTGGATGAGTAGTCTACTTGTTTCTAGGGGAGGTGGGAGGGTAGATGCGGCGCGAGAAGCAGATCCGGCGAGGTGGACGCCACTGGCGATGAATGGGCTATGGTACGCCGGTGGATGAGCAGTCTAGGGTTTTGAGAGGGGAGGGGAGAAAGGGCGATGGAGTACAGACGGCGTGATGTAAGATGCTCTGGTGCTGTGGAGTTAGTCATTTTTGCGGGAGGGGGAGAGGAAACGGGGGTGCCGTGTAGTGGGGGGAACTGGAAGTTACCAAAGCAGCCCCAACCTATCATGTAGATGAGGGCGGTATTGTAACTGTTGGTCTTCGTGCACCAAGGACAAAAGGGGGATTTCGCATGCTAAAGACTAAGGTGGCGGAAATTTTAGAAGGAGGCGGGAGATTTTGCCGCCCGCGGGATCATTTTTATCCAGTTTCAACTAATTTTGGACCGTGCTAGTGGGAAGGTCATGCTACTGGTACACGTGGCACGTGTCAAGAAGTTAATAACTGGTGTGAAGTCCACCCAGAAAAAAGACAATAACTCGGGATGATGCGCCGATAACTTGGACGCTCACACGCGCGCGCCAATCGCATGGTGTAGTGGCGCGCTCACAAAAAAGGGATCAAACGCCACCCTATGTATTTCTCGTGTAAATAGATAATTTAGTGCCATTGGTTATTTACTTTAAACATAATGCATTGACGTGTTACTGTAGAGGTGCACAAAAAGAAATGGATATTGTAGTCAGCTACTTAAAAGTGTTACTGTCGGTGTCAAAACCGGCGGATCTCGGGTAGGGGGTCCCGAACTGTGCGTCTAGGCGGATGGTAACAGGAGACAAGGGACACGATGTTTTTACCCAGGTTCGGGCCCTCTCGATGGAGGTAATACCCTACTCCTGCTTGATTAATATTGATGATATGGGTAGTACAAGAGTAGATCTACCACGAGATCAAGGAGGCTAAACCCTAGAAGCTAGCCTATGGTATGATTGTTGTTCGTCCTACAGACTAAAACCCTCCGGTTTATATAGACACCGGATAGGTTAGGGTTACACAAAGTCGGTTACAATGGTAGGACATCTACATATCCGTATCGCCAAGCTTGCCTTCCACGCCAAGGAAAGTCCCACACGGACACAGGACGAAGTCTTCAATCTTGTATCTTCATAGTCTAGGAGTCCGGCTAACGATGAGAGTTCGGCTATCCGGACACCCCCTAATCTCGGACTCCCTCAGTAGCCCCCGAACCAGGCTTCAATGACGATGAGTCCGGCGCGTTGATTGTCTTCGGCATTGTGAGGCGGGTTCTTCTCCAAATTCCATATACTTGTCTAATAGTGTCCGCTTCGATAAATGCTGCGCCTCGGCTTCTACGCCCAATAATGGCCATCTTCCACGTGTTTGAATGAATGCGAAAAGCCAGGGTATTTTACAATTACCCCCTAGCCGCAGCAAATGAGCCTCCTATAAAAGGGCAAGGATCTAGATCTGAGTCACATCATCCTCCTTCATGAAGCTTTCGTCGGAGCGCCTCGACCAAAGCCCATTCCATCATGGACAATCGACGCTGCTCCTCCTCTCGCGCCCCAGCCCTCAGCCCGAAATTGGGAGAGATGCCCAGTCCCGCATAGCGAGCTAGTTATACTCCAAGCCAAGGGATTTCTCCCCACGGCCTTCATGGTTCCAGTTCGAGCCGGACTTGCCACCTACAAGGGCGGAAAGCAAGCGGAGAGCGTCCCCGATCCCTCTAAAGGAGAGCGGGTATGCTTCATCTCTTATCTAGTAAGAGGACTCGGATTTCCAATCCATCCGTTTCTCCGGGGGCTCTTGGAGTTCTACGGCCTCCAATTGCACCACCTTACTCCTGCCTCCATCCTGCACATCGCGGGCTTCGTGGCCCTTTGCGAACTGTTCTTGGGCGTCGAGGCTCATTTCGGGCTGTGGAAGAGAATATTCTACCTAGTACCCCGTTCTCATGAGGGGTCAATATATCAAGTGGGCGGAGCCGAGCTATGGCGATCGCCGGATCGGATACTTATCCGAACCCCAAGGAAGGCGTCCAAGACTGGCCTTCGAATGGTTTTACATGGAGGACGCCCCGCGGATCCTGTTCGGATCGGCCTTCCGAGTTCAGCAATGCTCCTCTCAAGAAGCGCCTAAGCCGGGCGCCTCGGAGCCCCCAGAGCGGAGATGACCGGATGTCCCTTATTTGATGAGCCGAATAAAGTTATCGGTTTCATGCCGGATTGACCATGACAGGAGTCATGGCAATCTGCAGATGAGAGGAGTGCAGCCGCCCAATCATGAGGGCCACCCCATGTGGGACTTCAACGGGAGGACGATGCCACCCGCCATGGCCGCAAAGGGCCAGGATCGGTCACCGAACTGGTGAAGATCTTGTCTGCCATGTATAAAGGGGAGGAGGTGGATTTCCTCCGTGTCAACCCACTGAAGGATTTTTCCTCGGATAATCCTCGAAGCTAGGTAAGCAAACATCTTTGTGACCTGTCCGATCCATATTCCCATGGTTAAATATCTCATTTCGTGGTTTCTGCGCAGAACTGCGCCGGACTATGGAGAAGATACAGCCCGCCTTTCACAACCCGAGGATCCGAACGGTCCTCGATCCGACCTCCAAGAGGATCCGGATATAAAGGTGGAGTTGATTGACGGGGTATTCTACCAACTTAGCATCGACAATGCTTTGGTTGCCATTACGGCTGATTACCCCGGAATACTTCCAGCCTCACAGGCAAATGAGACCGAGATCCCAAAACCCTGATAATGACCCATCCATGCTTATTTTTATCACCGATAACAATGGTGTTTCGCAGGGGTACCTTCGAGGCAGAAGCCGAGCTCCGCGCGGCTGGCCAACAAAGGGCAAGGCGGCCCCGCAGGTTAAAAAGAAGTGCGGTCCGGATCGAAACTCCGCCAGAACGGTATGGCGTGTCACCATACTCCTAGGATTGATTCTCGAAGGCGATTAACGCTGATGCTCTTTTCAGGAAAAGAGCGCCGCCGGATCGAGTCCGAGAGGTTTCAATCGAACCTTCATCGCCAAGCTTCAAAGCCGGGTCCGGAGGCCGAGGCGAGCACGAGACGCGTCGTCGGATGCTCCTCCGACAGAGGATGCCGACAGGTTGTCCGCCACCAACTCCGAGGTGGAGAGCGCCTTGAATCACAGGCGTCGCCGGACAGTTCTTCGTGACGCATGTTTCTCCCAAGAGGCCTTGAATGCCTTTGATTCGGGAGATGCGCACCTCCGTGCCACTCGAGATGGTCTAGCCAGAGCCACGGAGCAGTATGTAAAGGACATACGGGTAAGAAAATTTGACAGTTATATATGCCAGTAGCCCCCGAGACTTAAAATAGTTAGAATAACCGATTTGAGGAGGAGTTGCCCAATTCTTCGGGTGATCTTCTTCCTGAACTGCGTCAGCTGCACGAACGAGTCCGGCAGGTGATGAAAAGCATCGGCCAGGCCTTGGGGAGCTGGCAGAGCGGCTTCAAGGAGCACGGCGGCGCTTCCGGCTATGGAAGATATCGGCCTGCCGTCAAGGCGCCAGGGAGGCCTGGGCCATGGTAAAGATGCGGTACATGAAGGCTGACCCAAACCACATGGCCGAGGTCGGACCTGTGGGGCCGGATGGGATGGAGATCCCTGTAAGCTTAGTGTACGGCCAAGTAGAATTGGCTGCCAAGTATTCGCAGCAAGATTGTAAACTGGATAGCCTATTAGATGGCATTGAGGAGGAATACAATGAGTCAAGTTGACTATGTAAAAATATGACATGCAAGAATGTCTTCTAGCCGGATTGTAGATCATTTTTCATATCGGACCTTTCCGCTTCGACCTCCAGACCCAATAGTCCGGAGTGTGTCCGAATACCTTCGTGGTTATATAGGAACTGTGGTATGCATGGAGACAAGGCGTAGGGGTCATTGTTGCTGTATCAGACAAGTGCCCAACTAGTTATGTTATATTACATGGGTAGTAAGAAACATCTTCCAGGGAGAATAGTTCCGTTAAGGGTTCCTTTTTTGGGCTGCATGCCCTAAAGTGCATGTCAAAGCTGCTATGGAAGCAGAAAATCATCTAGGGCAGATGGGTAAATAGTTAAAATCATCTTTCAGTTCACCGATCGAATATTCCCTTAAGAACGCTTAGCTTCGGCTTCACCTAGTCCGAGGTACACATCCGCTGACCGGCAAGAATAATCGCATAGGTGCTCCCTTTACCACCTAGCCGAACAATCAGGAACATAGGGGTAAGCACACGAGCCAGGCAACCCAGCCTGGCCAAAACTTAAGTCATATCGATGCATATAATGGTGAATAAAAGGTACATGCGGAAGTTTAACGCATGTGTTGGGCATGAAGCCCAGATAAATAAGCTTCATTGAAGAATCCCCGGTATAATGAGCGCGGACAGCGCGTCAAAAAAAAAAAAAAGCGCAAATGAGCCTCTAGAGGCTACAAGAAGAAGAAGGAGGAAGGAGAGAAATAAAAGACAGCAAAAGCAAAAATAAAGAATGCGGACGGAGGAAGGAGACGAACTTGGAGTCCGGCACTTAGGCGAGAATCTTCGTGAGACGGGTTGCGCTCCATGGGTTCGCTCGAGTCGGTTATCCGATGCATTTCGCAGACGGTATGCTCCGCCGTCAGGACCTGGTCGATGATGAAGGGACCTTCCCATTTGGGCTTGAGTTTGTCCTTTTCTTGTCCGTAGGCGAGAACTAGTTCGCCAACGTTATGAGCTTTGGCCCGCATTTCCTCGCTTTGATATCTTCGAGCCTGCTGTTGATAGAATGCGGAACGAGCTTTTGCCACGTCGCGCTCCTCCTTCAATGCGTCCAAACTGTCCCGCCGATCGAGCTCGGCTTCTCTTTCTTCATACATGCGCACGCGAGGTGAGTCATGTATTATGTCACGAGGCAAGACTGCTTTTGCCGCATACACCATGAAGAATGGTGTGAATCCGTAGTACGATTCGGCATGGTCCGCAGCCCCAGAGTACGGAGTCGAGCTCCTCAACCCAAAGGCGTGTTAGATTCCTTGAGGGACCGCACTAGTCCGGGTTTAATGCCGCCATGATTAGACCGTTTGCCCGCTCGACTTGGCCGCTGGTTTGAGGGTGATAGATCGAGGCGAATCGAGCTTGATGCACTTGTTTTGCACCATGATTTGACCTCATCGGCCGTGAAGTTGGTGCCATTATCGTGATGATCTTGTGGGGACACCGTAATGATGCACTACCCCGATATGAAGTCTATCACCGGTCCGGATTCGCCGCTTTAACTGGTTTGGCCTCTATCCATTTGGTGAATTTATCCACCATGACCAATAGGTATTTTTGCTTGTGGGTTCCTCCCTTAAGGGGTCCAACCATGTCAAGCCCCTGACCATGACGAACGCCGGTGATGGGTATAGTTTAAGGCGGTGGGTGGTCATGTGGCTTTGGTTAGCAAAAGCTGGCAACCGACGATCGTTGGACTAAGTCCTGCAGATCTTCCCGGCCGTCGGCCAATAAAATCCTGACGGAAAGCCTTGCCTACAAGGGCCGGGCTGCGGCGTGGTGCCCACCCAGTTCGGCATGAATTTCAGCCAGAGGTTTCGCCTTCCTCTTCGGAGATACACCTTTGAAGGACTCCGGTAGTGCTTTTCTTATAAAGCTCTCCTCATGGACTTTATAGGCTTTAGAGCGTCGACTATGCAGCGAGCCTCATTTTGGTCTTCGGGAGTTCCTGCCTAGTTAGGTAGGCTAGGAATGGTTCCGCCCACGGGCGATAACCGCCATTATTTCGTGATCGAGGGTGTTATCTCGGGCGGAGCCTCGGTTGTGTCGAGTGTTCGGCGTCAGGCGGTAAGGTTGGGTCCGGATTGTTATTGCCGGACTCCCCTTCCCATAGTACGGATGGCTTGAACAGCCGTTCCAAAAAGATTTTGGGTGGGACGGCATCGCGTTTTGCACCGATGCGTGCCAATATATCCGCCGCCTGGTTGTTATCTCGGTCTATATGATGAAATTCGAGCCCTTCGAACCGTGCTGACATTTTTAGGACCGCATTGCGGTATGCTGCCATTTTCGGATCTTTGGCATCAAAGTCCCCGTTTATTTGAGATATTGCGAGGTCCGAATCCCCACGCACCTCTAGGCGTTGAATGCCCATGGAGACTGCCATCCGGAGGCCGTGCAGAAGGGCCTCGTATTTGGCTGCGTTGTTGGAGTCCGTATACATTATCTGAAGGACGTATTGGACTGTGTCCCCGGTTGGGGACGTCAGGACGACACCAGCCCCCAAGCCAGCCAACATTTTGGAGCCGTCAAAGTGCATGATCAAATTAGAGTATGCGCCGTACTCTTTAGGGAGTTCGGCTTCAGTCCATTCGGCCACGAAGTCGGCCAAAACCTGCGACTTAATAGGTCGTCGTGGCTTATAAGTTATGTCGAATGGGAGGAGCTCTATGGCCCATTTAGCAATCCGGCCCGTCGCGTCGCGGTTGTTTATAATGTCATTAAGAGGTACTTCGGAGGCTACCGTTATCGAACACTCTTGAAAGTAGTGTCGCAGCTTCCGGGATGCCATGAACACCGTGTATGCTATCTTTTGATAGTGTGGGTACCGGGACTTGCATGGAGTTAGGACAGTGGACACATAATAAACCGGTTTTTGAACAGGGAAACCGGTGTCCGTCTGTTTCTCATTCGACAACGAGCACCGCGCTGACAACTTGATGTGTTGCGGCGATATATAATAGCATTGGTTTGCCCACATTGGGCGTGGCCAGGACCGGATTTGTTGCCAAAATGGCCTTTATTTCTTCGAGTCCGGCCGTGGCGGCATCCGTCCACTCGAAGTGTTCGGTGCGGCGGAGGAGGCGGTAAAGGGTAACGCCTTTTACCCCTAATCGGGAAATAAAGCGGCTTAGAGCCGCCACGCATCCCGCCAATTTTGTATTTGTTAGAGGTCTTTTGAATATCCAATTGTGACAGAGCTCGGATCTTGGCTGGGTTTCCTTCAATTCCTCTACCGGACACAATGAAGCCCAGAGCTTTCCGGTGGAACGCCAAGACGATTTTTCCGATTGAGCTTGATGTCATATTTTCGAAGATTGTCGAATGTGAGCCTCAAGTCGTCTACTAGAGTTCCGACGTGCTTGGTTTTGACAACCACGTCATCTACATATGCTTCCACCGTTTTGCCGATCTGGTTTGCCAGACATGCCTGAATCATGCGCTGATATGTTGCGCCGGCGTTTTTGAGCCCAAAGGGCATTGTGTTGAAGCAGAACGGGCCGTATGGAGTGATGAATGCTGTTGCAGCTTGGTCTGGCTCCGCCATCTTGATTTGGTGGTAGCCGGGGTACGCGTCGAGGAAGCACAATGGGTCGTGTCCTGCTATAGCGTCAATGATTTGATCAATTCGAGGGAGGTGGAAGGGATCCTTTGGGCAAGCCTTATTAAGGTCTTTGAAATCAATACATAGGCGCCAGGATTTATCCTTATTTGGTACCATCACCAGGTTTGCTAGCCAGTCTGGATGTTTTATATCTCTGATGAATCCGGCTTCCAAAAGTTTGGCTACCTCCTCTCCCATGGCCTGTCTCTTGGGTTCGAAAAGCGCCAAGAGCCTGTTTGGTGGCTTGAATCCTTTTAGGATATTTAGGCTCTGCTCGCCACCGACGTGGGATTCTGGCATGTCTGAAGGGTGCCTGCAAAGATGTCCATTTTCTTGTAGAAATTCTTGTAGTCTGGCGTCTACATCAGGGTTTAATTGTGCCCCAATGGAGGCCGTCTTTGCGGGGTCTGTTGGGTGGCCTTGGAATTTGACTATTTCATCTGCTGGTTTAAAAGAGGTGGACTTGGATCTTTTATCAAGTATCACATCGTCCCGGTTCACCGTGGAGCGCATCGCGGTGAGTTCCTCGGCCGCTAGAGCTTCGGATAGTGCCTCGAGGGCTAGTGCGGCTGTCTTGTTTTCAGCGCGGAGTGCTATGTTCGGATTACTAGCGAGAGTGATGATTCCGTTAGGTCCGGGCATTTTAAGCTTCATGTACCCATAATGGGGTATAGCTTGAAAGATTGTGGATGCATATCGTCCTAATAAAGCATGGTGTCCGCTGTTGAACGGGGCCACTTGAACTGTGACCTCCTCGGACCTGTAATTGTCCGGCGAGCCGAACACTACGTCCAGTGTAATTTTTCCTGTGCAGCATGCTTCCCAGCTAGGGATTATTCCTCTAAAGGTTGTGCTGCTTCGCTCAATGCGGTTCCAGTCTATTTCCATTTTTCAGAGGGTTTCCTCATAGATGAGGTTTAGTCCGCTGCCGCCATCCATGAGTACCTTAGTAAGGCGAAAGCCGTCTACTATCGGCTGAGGACCAATGCGGCTAGTGCCGGGCAGTTCGAATTTAGGTTCACAACGGCATTAAAGGTAATAGCCGTGTTACCCATGGATTTATTGTTGCTACTTGGTAGACTTCGCAAGGTTATGGAGTGTTCGTTTTGCATGTTATTTAATGCGAAAGTCTCAAGACTATTAACACCGTCTTGGTGTTGCTGGGCTGGGATTCAAGCTAGAAGCTCTTCGCCACTTTTGGCCACCGCCGTAGTATCCAACATGCTCAAGGCTATGAGTTGGAGTGGCGCCCTACGTGCTATGAATTTTGCAGGTCCGCTTAGCCAACCCTCCAAGACGGTTCCGCACTTTAGAGGGTTTTGGTTTTTGGTATTTAACCTGGTGCTTGATAATGATGCACCCTTTTGTTTGGGACTAGGGATGTATTGGGGCGGATTATCCCAAAATTTACTTTCGGTTTTCCAGCGCTCTCCATCGCACAAGACTTTTGTACTATGGTCACCAAGTCAACAAAGCTGTAATTTATGACGACTTATGGCGTTTAGGATTCCCTTGTCCGTGCAATTATTGCCAAAATTGGGATTTCGCCCTCCTCTCGGCAGTCCTTTATCCTGTTCATAACCAGGAGGAATCGCCCAAGAATGATGTAATTGTTTCAGCGGGCTCTTGCGAATTCGAGAGATCGCTAATGCTTGGGTGGGCGGGTGGAACTATATCCAGAACCCGTCCAATTTAAGACTCAAGGGCCGAGAAGTTTCCGAACTCGGGAGTTTGGATTTTTGGGTGTTATCCAATGAGTCCAACCCGCCGCCTGACTTTAAGTTCAGGGCCTGATCGACATCCGTCCCTCTGCGGGAATCCGGCATGGAGGGATCGGGAATCCGAACGTAGCTAGTCCTTAAGATACAAGAAGAATCGCCGCATTTCTCCTCTATCACAGCAACATGATGGGTAGCCTGGGGAGAGTTGATCTCTCTCAGATTGGTTTTAGGCCCGATCTGGTCGTAGTCTGTGGCGACTCCCAGGGCGGCGATGCGATCCAAGAGCTCGTTTACGGAGGAGAGCTCGATCGGATCTAACTGTTCAGCAAGTTCTGAACTAACATGGAGATTGGTTTCGATGACTCGAGAGGTCATCTTCGGCGCGGTGGCCGGACTGGCGGTCATAAGAAAACAACCTAGCTGAAGAGTCTGGCCAGCGGCCAAGGCTCCTTTGGCGATAGTATCGTCTTTAAAGACGAGATGAAACATCCTACCAGATGGCGACGACACAGAGGAACTCACAATGAAAGCACCAATGTAGGTGTCAAAACCGGCGGATCTCGGGTAGGGGGTCCCGAACTGTGCGTCTAGGCGGATGGTAACAGGAGACAAGGGACACGATGTTTTTACCCAGGTTCGGGCCCTCTCGATGGAGGTAATACCCTACCCCTGCTTGATTAATATTGATGATATGGGTAGTACAAGAGTAGATCTACCACGAGATCAAGGAGGCTAAACCCTAGAAGCTAGCGTATGGTATGATTGTTGTTCGTCCTACGGACTAAAACCCTCCGGTTTATATAGACACCGGATAGGTTAGGGTTACACAGAGTCGGTTACAATGGTAGGAGATCTACATATCTATATCATCAAGCTTGCCTTCCACGCCAAGGAAAGTCCCACCCGGACACGGGACGAAGTCTTCAATCTTGTATCTTCATAGTCCAGGAGTCCGGCTAACGATGAGAGTTCGGCTATCCGGACACCCCCTAATCCGGGACTCTCTCAGTTACCTCATATGATTACATAGCCTCCATTTCATAAATTGCGTACCCGTTGAATTCATATATGAATATTACATATATTACTTCAAAATAGAAACTTAAATCATCCAATACTAATGAATTTGAATGCAAGAGTAACAATGGTGCATGTACATGCTAGCTACATTGGTTGTTTGAAGAAACATCACTGTAACTTTGGCGTGCACAACTGAAAAGGTTTATTTAAATAGAAAAAATGTGATATGTGAGTGTCCAATCTTTACAGCGTTGAATCGATATTGTACCTTTGGCCACGATACGAAGTAGATATTGACTTATGTTCAAGCGATGCACGTACACGATCGCTAGATAGTGATACGTGAATGAATTGTGAAATCTCTCTCACATGCATACATATCTCATTTCCCTGTGGGCATCGGACTCACACACGCGCACTTCATGTATTTCTCTCCCTCCGTCAGGGTTAAATCCGTATTTCTACCCCGTCCTACAAGTCTCTCACACAAAAACACACACACTCTCTATGTCTAACACGCCCACCCCTTTAATTCTGCCCACCCACAGCCACTAATTTCTCAAAGTATAATAATGTCTCTCACACATATGCTATCTACCTATCCCTTAATATAGCTAGATATGTGTCACACAAACTCCTTCTCCCTACTAGCAAGATGCCCATGCGTTGCATGGAACATCAAGATGCATTTGTATGAGAAGTTTATCTTGTGGGAGAAAACGATGAGCGAGGGAATGCCTTATTTGCAAATGCGGAGAGGGGTGTGGGTATCTTTTTGCAAAATTGCCATAGTTTCCTTCCTGTCCGTCGGATATAAATCGGATGGCCTATATTGCTAGATGGCAGGAACACCATCATCACCAACTCTATTTTTTTATAAGAGTAGAGATATGTGAGTGTCACTGCCCCCCCCACACCCACACTTCCCAACACCGAAGGAGTAGGGTGACACCTCGATCTTGATACTAATCTATCATCTGGCTTCTCTCTCAAACATACACACACACACTACCCGACATCGAAGGAGTAGGGTGGCACATCGATCTTGATAATAATCTATCTACTCCTCTTTCAAACACACACACACACACACACACACACACACACACACACACACACAAACACACACACACACACTCGTTAGTTGTGCCTCTGTGCCTACTGTGCACACTCTCGATACATCTTTCTCTCCCCCCCCCCCCAAAATGACAGCAGAAGGGTGACAACTCGATCTGATCATAATCTATCAATTGGTTTCTCTCTCAAACATTGTGTCTTGGTGCCTCGCTCGGTAGCCCCCTCGATATGTAGACTTCTCGTGCGCGCACAGCTGTAGTGACGATGACGCTGAACCCAATGTGCCATGTTTTTACCGGCCTCATGTGATAGTTTTCACCCTGTTTTCTGTTAATTAACAAGGCAACCTTTTCTTTGTTACTACTAGTGAATCTGAAATCATTCGGGGCAGACATAAAATATATCACTTCAACCCAATTATCGCACCAACTATTTTAAAAGAAATTAGTTAGCTGCCGATGCTGTACGGAACATCAAGATGCATTTGTATGAGTAGTTTATCTTGTGAGAGAAAAGGCTGAACGAGGGAAGGCCTTATTTGCGACTGTGGAGAGACGTGTGGGTATATTTTTGCAAAATTGCCATGGTTTCTTTCCTATCTGTTAGATATAAATCCGACGGCCTATATTGCAGGATGGCACGCACACCATCATTACCAACTCTGTTTTCTACTCCCTCCGTTCGAAAATACTTGTCATCAAAATGGATAAAAAGAGATGTATCTAAAACTAAAATACGTCTAGATACATTTCCTTTTAACCATTTTGATGATAAGTATTTCCGGACAGAGGGAGTATTTGTCTTTTTAGAGATTTCAACAAGTGACTATGACCGGACCTTACCAACATACTCAAAAAAGTAGTCCATAATTTTGATGTTACCCTCTTTTCTTGGCGGTCCAGTGCCATCTGGATACCTCATAAATAAATCAAGGACAAATCTGACCCCTTCCTGAAAAGACATACGGAGCAAAATGAGTGAATCTCACTCTAAAATATGTCTACATACACATCCGTATGTGGTAGTCCATTTGAAATCTAAAAAAGACAAATATTTAGGAACGAATGGAGTATATATAAGAGTAGACATGGAGATATATCTCCAGCATGGTCTACAACAAAAATGTGCTGGGCTGGTTAGCGTCGGATGCTCGCAACGCAATGACATGAGTTTGAATTCTGTCTTTTAACTTTAGATTTTATATTATATATTACTCAACTTATTTAATATATACTTCTTTCGCTACTGTACTGACAGTGGAACCCACAGAGTACATAGAATACAAGATTAAGGATGGACTTGTTTCTTTTTAACTTTCTGTACGAAGTTGTAGCCACCCTGCAAGTCACGTGCACACTGTACATGCAATTAACTTTTTATAGAGGGACAATCATACAGGCAATTAACTCAAATGGATTGGATGTCACTCTATTATTTCCAGCATAAAGAGCATCTCCAACGGCAGCCGACAAATTTCCTCCCGCTTCCTTCCGCGGAGGACGATATCAAATGCCAGCGGCATACATTTTTACAACTTTAACCAACCAGATGAAATTTGTGCAAACACGGACTGATTTCATATAAGCATGAAGGATTTCGTATAAAAAAGCCGGATCTTTATATAAACATGATGGATTTCATTACATTTACATGAACTAAGAGGTGCCAATCCGGCTCTCTTGTATAATTAATACTCCCTCCATCCGGAAATACTTGTCCTAGAAATGGATGTATCTAGACTTATTTTAGTTCTAAATGGTCACCCATGATCCCTTTGTCTTCCTCATGTCCGCCGACACTTGCGGGGTCGACGAAGGTCCTCGGAAGAGACAAAGCAGCAAAGAAACCACCTGAATCCGCGCTGGTCGCCGCCGGCGGTGGCCTTCATGGGTCCCAAGTGGCGGCGGCCTCCGTGTTCTACTTCTCCTCGATGATGGCGGCGGACACGGAGAAGCTGGCCACCGACTCGCCGCCTCCACGCACCAAGCTTCGCTCTCTGCCTGCGTGGCGCTGCCGCAGCATCGGAGGCGTGCCCACAGACACGGAGGCGCGCCACCCTGCACATCGGTGGCGATGCACGACGCGGTAGCGACGGCGCCCGTACCGACGTGTTTCGCCGCCCGTGCGGCGTGGAGCAACTCACCCTCCTCATCGAGCTGAACCGAGCGGCGAGTTGTTGAACCACGCTACCGCTTAGCGGCAACCGCTCCATCGGGCCAAGCGAGGTTGGTGAAGCACCGAGCGGCCTCGCCCGTATCCGGAGGGCTCGGTGGGCCACCCAGCCTGGTAATATGACGGATAACGGCTCATCGGAAGCCATCGGAAGAGTGGAGAAAATGGTGAAGGAGGAGATGGGGGAGCGGCGGAGGGGTGCGATTCTTGCCCGCTGTCTATCTGGCCTCGTGTACATAGAGGGAGGACGGTAGGAGCTTGGCCGGCGTCTGGCCTCATTTAAACTGAGGGCGGACAGGAGGAGCTCGGCCGGTGTTGCGTTTAATTCCGGCCCGCTCATGAACGGACGTGTGGCCGGAGTAGGATTCTCGGTTTGCATGCAGGTTTAATGGAGGGGTTTAATGGAGGCGCCGGGCGTGCAGCGGGCGGTGCAGTACTATTCGATTTGACAGCAGTAATGAGCCGTTAAATCACAAAGGCCCTCGCCTCTCGTGAAACCGACCGAGCTAGACTGCCCCGCCCTCTAGCCTTTTAAAAAATGTATATACTCCACTTTTGTACAGTAGTAGTAGTATCGATGTATTGTGCCATGGAGAAAAACTTGAAATTAAAAAAAAGGTGGTACATATAGAGAGCGCTCGTCGCCAAATTATGCATATAGTACTATTAAAAAAGGCTTTTCACAATAATGGTGCCCAGAACAAGTGCATAACCCACCCCTCAAATAAAACTAAGCACCCTGGAATTCTTTGACAAAACTAAGCACCCTGAAATTCTTTGGCAACTAAACTGCTGGCTATATGATGTTGGCCATATATATTGTATGTATATAATGTGAAGAAACGAGTGGTAGCACTATACCAACTAAAATATGAAATGTAAGAAATACTAGTATGTACGTACTGAAGAGTTAAAGTAACAAGAAGAAACATAACATAGTTCTCATTGGGGCTCAAAGACAACACACCCCTCAAATTAAATTAAGCACACCTGAAATTAAACTATGCAACTAATCCGGTAGACACTCCATTAGAAGTTTAGAACCACCATGAGCAACGACACTGCCACCTTACTCGGAGTCCTCGTCCATGTCCTCGACTTTTTCCTTGTCCCTCTTCCTCTTGGCCGATAATTCTTTGCTTGAACCGCACACTTGGCTGTTGCTCTTCATCCAACCCTTGTAGATATTGAAGCAAAGGTAGCCATCCATTGCAGCGTAGTGGATGTGGTCTATATCTAGTACATTCCGCTGCCATGCATGACTATGAAACGTGTAATGGGGTTTCTCCAGTTTATGGTACAAAGGATGAACCATGGCTCCTGCCAGGGTCAGCATTGAAGGCTGACGAGAGGGCACCAGCCGATTCTTCTGGAGGTCGAAGGGGTTGCCTACAACGAGGCATATCCGACCCAGGACTTCTTTGTCGTTCTTAAAGTCTACAGTAACGAATTTCACTGTTTTGTCCTTGAGGAAGTTCTTAAAATATCGGCACTCAACGTCGGCATGGCATATGTGGTAGACCAAGCAAACGTTATGTACGCAAACCTGGATCACGGCTGGCTTCTTCCTCTCTTCATCCTTTAGATCCTTCTCTCATCCCAGGACTGTGGTGTACTCAACATCTAGCCCAACGACCCACTCATCATCTAAGTTTTCGAACATGCGTCTGAAGCGAGAAAGGCATCCTTTCACCGTCGCGGAAGAATGGGTGTAGATAACGTCGAACTCATCGCCGGTGATGGTTCTAACCTTGTACTCACCGCCGATCGTGGAGATTTGGGACGCCATGGATTTGGGAGGAGGGTTAGGATTAGTGGAACAGCCGTAATGTGAATGGACGGGACGACTAGGAGTGAACCACCATAGTATTGAAGGACGTGCGGGGAAGAGTAGGAGCGAACTGCCAGCGTGCGAATGGCAGGGTACTGGCTTTCCATTCTCCCATGATACGGGCTTCCGAGAGCCCTTGGATCTGAGATTGAACGGTTGCATGGCGTGATTCTAGACCTATGGGTGAATATCCTATCCTGGAGGGTTATTCTGCAAATTTTCAGCAACTTAGCATGCGACCGTTTGATCTCAGATCCAAGGGCTGCCAGCAGCCCGTATCATGGTCACGCCTACCACGACCGTCGCGTCGCTCACGCGGTCGCGCCCTTGGAGATTTAACACGGTGCATTAGGCTATCTGATGTTGGCATGTCATACATAGTCATCACATAGTCACTCATACTACAACAAGGTTGGCTATAAGTGTATTTATTTTTTACTTCTCTCTATCTCTTTTTTCAGATTTTTCGTCGTCTCATAATATAAGAACGCTTTTGACACTAGTGTAGTGCCAAAACGTTCTTATATTATGGGACACTGTGGAGTACTAGTATTTATTGCATTTGCCAAGGAGTGAACTCTTCCAATGAAATGGTGTTGCTAAGTTTGCTTCATTTAATTAGCTATAGACTCAAAATTGTATTTTCACCTAGGTACACGCGCTTAGCACCGTTTCTTCCTTGGGTCACCAAACTAGTCTCTCTCTTCTTGATTAACTTGCCACATCAGACTTTATGCCTATGTGGCAAGCTTAAGCACCTGTAGGAGCAAGTAAGTACAATAGTGCACTTTACATGGCATTTTTGCATATGTGGAGGAAAGAGAGGCAAGGAAAAAGTGGAGAAGTCGGCTCTCATGCAAGAGCCAGTCTTTACTACATGGTGGAGCATTGGGAGAGGCACCTATATGGAGGTGGTCAGGAATCGGGAGACTCACGCCGGTCGTAGCACCGCAGTTAAAATGATAATGGCAAGTCAAATCACAGGGCCCCACCTATCCAGCAGTAACTCGCTGTCAAATCACATAGCCCTACGTTTGCAGCAGCCTACTCCCTTGTCTTCTCGCGTCTCTGTCGAACCGACTAGGCGGAACTGCCCCACCTACCGCGCAGGAAAAGCTCGCACAGTATACTCCCTCCGTCTAGGTGACCCAGGTGGAGGAAAACGAGAGAACTTAATGTTTAGTATTTGCTAAGGCTTGTTGTAATGGTACTAGCCTTAGCAATTTTGATGAGGTGTCATAGAATTAAACGAAGAAAGAGAGAGAGAGAGAGTTGAGTACTACTATGTGTCATCTACATGATACTAATATATGATACATGGCGTAGGAGTACTAAGTATTATTAATACAGTTTTGCTAGAACTCATCTAGAGGAGATATAATTTGGTCTCATTCATCTTTTATAACCATTGGATGTGATGCTATAGGATGCGTGTGTGCCGAAGTGGGTTGTATTTGTTCTTGTGAAATGAACTGACCATTGCGTGTCATGTATGATAGTCTCAAGTCATTAAAAGCATATAAGCCCCACATCTCTTCTTGGTTGATTCCTCTATTTATATCAAAGAATAAGAAACAACGTGAGAGTTAATGCAGCACGCCTATGTGTTTACTATTTAGTTTTTGTAAGATGACTTAATACTCACCTAGACGGAGGGACTATTCCATTTGACAGCAGGCAGCGCAGTTCCACATTATAATAGACAAACATGTACATTTCGAGTCATACACGAATGAATTTAATATGTAGGTTTAAATCTCGTCGCCCATCCCATTCAAAATCAAATTATAACTACATAATATTTGATGACTGTGTGGTATATACTACACAAAACTCGTATGAAATATATAAGAACAATTGATTACTCCATTTGCAAATAAAATTGAATTTGGGAAAGATGCCGCATTGGCTTTGAACCAAAACAAAACAAACTAAATTAAAAATAAATGTCAATTCTCTTGGAAGACCAAACTTGTTAGAACTAAAGTGTAGAGGAGTCTAGAACAAATGAGAAGTGTATGAGTTATGTGCATATTGTACAACGTAAATGATTGAATAAACATGAATGGTGATTCTTTTAACATAGAGAAACTTAAAGAATTGAAGTATGGAAGAGTCTAGAACAAAGAAGATCTGTCTTTGTTTTCAGGTTCGTGCATAAGCAAAAGTGTGGAATATTCTAGATTAGTACACGTGGCAGAATCCAATGTGGTGGATAGAATATCCAATGGCCAAGAGCACTCGGATTTGCCACCTCTCAACCGTTGGATCAGTTTCATCCAACAGCCAATATTCAAAGTTATTCGTACACTATATAGTGGTATAGATACCCCCTATATAGTGTGTGAAAAACTTTGAAAGTTGGTCGTTGGATGAAGCCAATCCGACGATACAAAGATGGTGAATCCGAGCACTACTGGCCGTTGGATATCATCCACTAGATTCTGCCACATGTATAATCTAGAAGACTCCATGGTTGAACTTAATTCATGACTAACTTTGCCACAACTAAGCTTAGGCAAAGTTATTAGTTCTTCAAAATGAGAGCCAAAAGTTGGCAAGCCTAAGGGAATCTTGCCACATTTTTTGTGTGTATGTCATGTGGGGCCTTAGTGTGGCTTGCCTAAGGTGTGGCTTGAACCAAACACTCACCTAAGTTAATCAAACTTGCCTAACCTTACATTCCACCAGATTTTGCCACATGTTAGAATACAAAAAACTCCACATGTAGAAGCATAATGCACAAACCACCAGAATCTCATGCGTAAAATGCATGTGTACCTTACTAGTACTAGTTGGTAGTAGTAAGAAACAAATTCCAGTTTTGGCACGAGCTCAGATCATGGAGCACCACAAGGCCTGCCGCAGGAGTTACATTTCCCTCTCGGGGCCCATGGGACCGAACTTCAGTGGCTTAGTGCCCGGCCTATGAGTCAATGACATGCGGACCTTATATGCGGCTGGCCCACATGTCATTCTCATGGTGGTGGCGTGGTTCATGACTCACTCGTTCGAGATGAACCGGCCGGTGGTGGCGTGGTCGTGGCGAAGGTGCCACAACTGGGTGTTGGGGCGTTACGAGGCGTAGATGGCCACACCGGCGGGTACTACCTGTAGTACATAAGTACTCCAGCTGAGGATTGATGCACGGGACGAAATGTGTCATAGCCGCTGGATGAAAATTCGATGGTGCGGGAGTACGGATCGTAGCACAGCAGCGGAGCAGGCAAACCGCGTCCAATCGGGTGTGTCTGTGGTAGAAAGTTGATGGTCACCGCAGTTCAGCTGGCCCGCATGTCATGCACACAAAGGCAGAGGAGCGGTGGGGCCGAGAGGGATGAGGGGCACGTCGGGGGGATGAGGACCCCCTGACGCAAAAAATCCTACCATTCCGTCACTGACATGTGGGACCCATAGGCGTGGGTCCCACTAGTCAGCGAAGGAAAGGCAGGGCAAGGCAGTGATAGCCACGTCAGAGGATCCATGTCCACATCGGGGGACGTCGTGTCGTGGGTTGGAGCAGCGTCGTGGGAATCGCGTGTGGGTGTGGCAGTGGTAGAAACAAGAAACGTGATGGTCGCCGTGGTTCAACTTCCATGGACAAGCTGTCATGTCTGCTGACACATGTATATCAAAACTAGAGTGTTTATATTTCAAGCACGTGAACAAGTATTATTCTACTAGTTTGGATCCATTGCAACGCACGGGCCAGCACATTGGTAGTAGTAGTGTCCATCTCTCTCTCTAGAGGCCTTCCCTCGTTCATCCTTTTCTCTCACAAGATAAACTACTCATACAAATGCATCTTGATGTTCTGTGGAACGCACGAGGATGTTTCCTTGGGGGTCCTTCTAGCGCGGCGTGGCCGTAGATGCAAGTTGACGCCCCTTGAGATGCCGACATTGAGGGGCACTCGGATTTCCTCCGATGAGCAGGTAAGATGAGTTTGATCACGTAGTAAATGCATTCTAAAGACTACTTTCGTGTCCATTTCCTAATTCTCCCCCTGCCCACTGTTTCAAAAGTTAGGCTCAAAAGCAGTGGAGATTGGCTTGCATATGTACGGAGGGTACCAACATCAATTTGCACAACATTTACAACGGTGACACCGTTCCCGTAGAACCTTTGTCCAAAAATTGGTATCAGCCATGCAATGGGCCACCGCATGAATTGGTACGATGGAACCACGGTGAGATTGAATAAGATAGCACAAACCTTGCACATGGCTGTCAAAGGCGGACCATGCTGTCTGCGGCCGATTTGTTGCCGTACGAGTAGGAAGACGTTGTGCTCCTTTCTAACCGCATCACCGAGAGGGAATAATTTTTTACAAGAGAGGAAATAGTTCATCCATCCATAATGTCCTCCTGCTAGTGCGGCCTTTTCTTACGTGTCCATTTCCTAATTCTCCCCCTGCCCACTGTTTCACAGGTTAGGCTCGGTGCGAGTGGAGATTGGCTTGCATAATGCCCTCCTGCTAGTGCAGCCTTTTCTTCTTCTTCTTCTTCTTCTTCTTCTTCTTCTTCTTCTTCTTCTTCTTCTTCTTCTTCTTCTTCTTCTTCTTCTTCTTCTTCTTCTTCTTCTTCTTCTTCTTCTTCTTCTTCTTCTTCTCTTCTTCTTCTTCTTCTTCTTCTTCTTCTTCTTCTCCTTCTTCTCCTTCTTCTTCTCCTTCTCCTTCTTCTTCTTCTCCTTCTTCTACTTCTCCTTCTTCTTCTTCTCCTTCTTCTTCTTCTCCTTCTTCTTCTTATCCTTCTTCTTCTTCTCCTTCTTCTTCTTCTCCTTCTTCTTCTTCTTCTTCTTCTTCTCCTTCTTCTTCTTCTCCTTCTTCTTCTTCTCCTTCTTCTTCTTCTCCTTCTTCTTCTTCTTCTTCTTCTTCTTCTTCTTCTTCTCCTCCTCTTCTTCTTCTTCTTCTTCTTCTTCTTCTTCTTCTTCTTCTTCTTCTTCTTCTTCTTCTTCTTCTTCTTCTTCTTCTTCTTCTTCTTCTTCTTCTTCTTCTTCTTCTTCTTCTTCTTCTCATTCTTCTTCTTCTTCTTCTTCTTCTTCTCATTCTCTGTGGGAGACGGCTTCAACAAGCTCTTTGGACCTTGCAGCTATCTCAAACTCACACGGGCATCGAGGGCAGCATATTTTATCCGCTCGTACGTCAAGGGATAATTCACCCATCCAGACGACCTTAATGCCACCGTCTCGTCACCCTTCTGAAGATTTGTACCGAGCACAAAATTTGCTACGTCGAATAGGGATGGTGTCTGTTTATCACAATCTTCTACAAGAATTTTAATTCTGGTTTGTAGGTCAGCGATGCTTTTCAAATCAAGGTTGTACGGCTCCAGCTTCTGTTTGTCGCCTTCGATGGCTGCCACGCAGAAATATACGTCCTCCCGGGACAAGAAATTGTGAAGCTCGCCTGGTATGGAGGGCGAATGTATGATGTGGTACACCAAAACATCATCTTCGAGGCACTGTTGAAGGACGGCGCTGCTGGATCTTCCTGTGGGCACGCTCCGTGTACTCTGCGCCGAGACCGATGACCTCGCCTCTACCTTTCCGAGGGAGTTGGATACATTGTTGATCCACTGCCGAACAACCCTTGGGTGGACGGTGACGGTGGCAACTATGCGCATCGAGCCTTCGACGAGGACATGTTGGACGCTAAAAACCTGCATCTCGATCTCTTTCACCATTTGGAACCACTGGAACAGAGGGCTATGGTTTGGAGAATTAGGATTAGATGGCTAGTCTAACTGAAGTTGTAGATGATTATTGAAAGAGATTAAAACAATGTGAATGCAGTGGGGTTTGGATGCAAATGAAGATGAAGGGGAGGTGAAGAAGCCGAGGAGAATCGGTTCCCGATGGAGAAGTAAATGGGAGAAGTGGCGTGCAGGCAGTTGATTAGACGGCTAGGTAGAATAAACAAAAAGGCTATGCGGGTAGACTGATGAGTCGTACCTGTTCGTGTACGTGCCCATCCTTCCTGATAGGTGGGACCTATGCAAACAGATAAAAAATGTGTCGTAGCTTTTTTTTTGAGCGTGTGATTTGGAGACACAACACTCTCTGGTTAAGGAATACTCCCTCCGTTTAGGTGTGTATAAGTTACCTTATGAACATCAAGTTTTCCCAAAACCTTTAGGCATGGAGCATTAACTTCCTGCTCGATCCCCTCCCAGCCTCGTTAGCCTGCGCTCTCTTCCTCTGCTGCCGCGTTCTACCTTTCCGTTTTTCCTCTTCTCAAGTGTGGAACGATCTGCATGCCATCCTTGATGCACCAGAACGACCACTGCATGCATCATGGCAGGGCGTTGATTGGGCATGCACGAGAATTTGGTTCTGCTTGCCATATGGATGATACCTGAACGATGAAGTGAACAGGCATGCTAGCACGGGAGACCTATTTCAGCTATACAATACTGGAGTACTCATGTTCCTACTACTACTAGTAGTAGTAGTAGAACAACTGTGGTACACTTGATGGTCAAAATACTATTCATCCGTCCTCACGGTGAAGTGACAACACCTGCGCCGACACTAGTCCAGCGAGGCGGCGTGTTCGGGTTACCAAAGTCAGCCTCACCACATGTAATCGTGCAGTCTGTTACCGCCATCTTTGACACAGCACATTGGGCCTCGCCTGCCTCCTCTCCGCTCCCATAGCACCACTCCATCTCCTTCTCCGTCTCCATCTCCGTCTCCATCTCACTCAGGTCCCTGTACCGCCGCCTCACTCGCCTCCCCAAGACCACTATTCCTCGCTAGCCGCTCCAAGACCGACATCCTTCTCCCCATAAATCAAGCCCCTTCCAAACTCCACCATGGCCGAACGCGAACCGCGCAGCATCCATATGAGCCGCGATTGGAGCAATCTCCCCAGTGACATCGTCGACCTCTGTTGTTCGTGTATGGATATGTTGAGCCCCCTGCGGCTGGCTGCGTGCTCGAGGGACATGCACACGGCCATCGTCGAAGCGAGGCCTAAGCTTTTCAAGAAACCCTGCTTGCTGCTATCTGGTCTTGCGAGATTGACTCACCATGATACGGAGGCGTGCATGATGCCCCTCGACTTCAATCCGATCTCCATTAGCCGAAACTTCTTTGCAGGTATGTAGTGGGTCTCCGTACATCATTTCCCTCGACATCGATTCGATCACCATCACCCAAAACTTCTTGGCAGGTATGTACTGGGTCGGCATGAACTCCCACTGGATGGCTGCCTTCAGAGAAGATGGTAAAAAGTTGGTGCTCATGAACTTCCATACCTCCCATGAGATTATCCTTCCTCCGTTGGATTATATAGAGTATTACCATCGCGGTCCAAGTCATCTAGATTACTACGTCAGTTGGACGGACCTTGTTTTGCAGAAGATTGTAATCTGCCAAGTGCCCACACGACATGCGAATTACGCAGACTTCAAGCTAAATGCCTTGTTCGACTGCGGACTCGCCTATCTTTACGCCGGTGCCTTCTTTAGCTGGAGACAACTCGGCTCGCAGTGGATCATCGTCAAAGCTGATACACACTTCTGTGATGCTATTGAACACAATGGCATCATCTACGCGATCGACAAAGCAGATGGCACCACGTATTGTTGGGACGGCGCGTGTAAGTTGTTTCCATCTCATGTTAATGACGACGCCATGACACTGTTTGAACTTTTTGTGATGATTGGCATATCCCTGTTTGAGCATAATTTGAGTAGAACTATGGCAATGTATTAGAGACGCCGTAAATCAGCTATATTTGGAATGAGTTAATTCATGCGATTGTGACCTTGTCATTACAGCCAATTTGTACCCTGAATAATCAAACGGTTAGGAATATATGGATATTATCCTTATTTTAGAGTAATCTATATACTACTACTAAATATGAGTGTGTATCAATGGCCATGTTATCCTCAATTTCATGATGTAGAAACATGCACCACACTTTTGGTTTCATCTAACCATACATTAGGTAAGTAAATGTGCATATGGAGAACTCTATATTTGGAAGTAGTGAAATCCTGCAATGCTTACCATGTGTACATACCTATATTCGCCCTTCAGCAATCAATGGCTAGAATAATATCCTGACAAAAATTTTGCCCACGGAACACGAGTATATAACAATGCATGGTCTGTTAGTTGCCTTGAAGAATTTGTTTGTGAGGACAGAACATGATTACATAACATGCATGACATGGTAGTTTCCTGTGAAGAATTGATTGCGAGATAACATGAGTATAACCATGCATGGCACTTCTATATTTTCGAACCTAGTATACATTTCCCTGTATTTTCCTCCCAGTTCCAACAGGGACATATCAATGCTGTTTCTTTTTTTCGAAAAGGGGGGACTCCTCGACCCCTGTATTTTCTATATCAATGTTGTTTCTTGCATTATCCTACTCATACTCTGAACAATGCTGATCTTACATTAACAATGCATGTCCTTTTTGATATGATGCAATGTCCCTATAGTTAATGCCCTTTGTAATCACACCACCTTTGCCAAAAACAGGGAAGCACAACTGGTCCCTCGCTCGATCAGACGACGACAAAAGACTGATGATCATTCGGACACATGAGCCGGAAAAGTTTTATTGCAAAAACCCCACTATATACAAGCACCGTGTAATACGTGAGTATCTGGACAGTGGTTGTTATGTCTATGAGCAGGATACCAGCTTGTTGGGGCCTTTAGGATTTTTTAGTTGGAGGCAGGTAAACATCCTTGGTTCACACTCTCTGTTTCTTGGACTCAATTATCCGATTAACCAGGAGATCACAGTTGGCATGGACCTTGATGGCAGAGAGGCTCTGTTTGCTATGGAAAACTGTGTCTACGTACACGGCGAGCCCTAGGAGTTCGGGAGCAAACTCCCCTGAATTTCAACGATACAGCCTGCAGCCAAAAGAAGGTGAGGATGACAAAGGCATCCGGATTAACTTTGATCCTTGGATGTCTCAATTACGACAGGCAGTGATGTGGTTCAAGCCTTTAGGTTGATAGGTAATTGGGCTGTTGCATCGGAAGGGTGGAGTACTGGTGTCTCCGGATCACTGGTCACTGAAGCGGGGCTGCAAATTATGATGGTGTTCGATCATCTCTTCGAATGACTTTGTTGTCTTTGTTGCTGGTTCTGGATGGGTAGTTCTTTCTTTTGTTATGCATATTCCTTGTCATTTGGCCATCCTCGTCTATGTCACTCTTACTATGAAATAATTGCTTCTATTTAGAATGTCACTCTCGTCTGGATCACAAGAGTCTGAGCGCTGCAGATGGGTGCGTTTTCCTGGTGTAGCAAGACTTCTTATGAACTATCATGTCTTGCTGTTTATGTCAGTAGTAGTCACTAGTCAGTGTTTGAATGTTGTATATATCGTTGTTTCGAACTGTTTATTGTCTCAAACTACTGGTGGGCTAAATGAGGGCATCACCATTCTCCAGTGTTCAGAGTATATCTCCTTTTTTCAAGTTATATAATTTGAGCTCAGTGTCTATTCGATGATGTACACTTGTTTGGGCCAGTGAGGTGTCGTTGAATATGGGCCGAGTAGTAACGCAGTGCCAAACAAGTCAATTATGACTCTCAGGCCGGGCTCTCAAAAGATCCTGAAAAAAAGGCCGGGCTCTCCAAAAAAGAAAGAATAAGGAATCTTAGGCCGACATGTGGGCGCCACAGGTGTTTTTGTGTGCTTGCGTGCCGAGAGCATATTGGCGGGTGCTCGAAATTCATGCTACCTTTTCATCCCCAGTCTCCCGCCACTCCCCCACCTCTGGCATCTCGATTCCTACTCCAGTTCCCCTAAATCCCCCTCCTGTACTACCTGTACTCAAGCACACTATCATGTCGCCGGTCAACGCGGATCTCCGAGCCGGAGATCCCGAGGTCCGCCCCTGCCTTGATCGCTGCCGTCGTCGCCAAAGGTGGTTTGGCGGCGCTTGACGACCAGTTTGCCGGCAAAGTGCTGATGGTAACCATCAATGGCGACCGGCCTCCCGTCTCACCGGACGACCTTGTCAAAGCTCTTGGCATTGCGCACGGCATCCAAATAAGTGACTTGCTCGTCGAAGTATGTCCACCACTAGCTGATTTCTTCGTCAGGTTCCGGACAACTTTCGACTGCAGTCGTGTGTTTGAATCTTCCCGGCGTTTGTTCTGCAATGGTGCGCTGGTGAGCTTTGATCGGTGGCACCCAGGATGGGGCTCGGTGCCCTCTGATCTTGAGTTTTTAACAAAGCTTACCTTCCACGGCATGCCTCGACGTGCTTGGAATAGCGAGTCCATGAATGAACTTATCAACGACCTTGGAGGTGAGCTCGTAAGTATGTTTGTTCCTCTAGACAGCTGGGCTCTGACGATTATGGCATGGATGAAGAAGTCGTCCACCATACGGAAGGTGATTGGTATTGAGATACCGGTGCAGGAACCGGGGTTGTACTATTCGTCACCACCAAGGCCGCCGTGGACCACGTTAGGGATGTACCTGTATCGAGTGTTCGTGCATTTCGAAGAAGTGGTCAATCCATCAATCGAAGTCCTGCCGCCGCCGCTGGTGCTAGGGTCCGTCGACAACGTACATTACAGGAGTCAACGTCAGACTTTCCCCGTTTTGCTCGGAATGATGGATGGCACAGGGCCTACTCCATCGCGTGGCGGAGGCCACTGCTTCTTTAGGAGAAGAGGCAGGGCTGGCTGCCTGGATGTGCTCTAATTTGAGGTAACAACTGAATCTTGTCAGATACTAGTTATATTCGAGCTATGGGTCTAAATCACTAATATGCCAGTACATTTGGTTGTGACCTGTTCTAATTTTTTACCTGAACTTTTTTTGAAAGGGCTGTACGTCAACTTAATGTGCTAGCAGAACTTATTGTGTTGTCTGTCTGTTTTCTTTGCACAACATTCAAGATATTTCCCGGTCATTTATAAAGACGATGAACCGTTATGTATGACTTCGTTGGTTTCAACATAGCCCTTCCCGTAGCGATCCACTGCTTCCATCCTGATTGTGCCGCCTACGTGAAATTTCTGTATGCAAGTTCAGTGTGCTATGATGTTCTATATGATTGTATCAACTATACAAGTTTTTTTCTGAGCATCAACAATGCATATGGCTGAAAGATGTATTTACGAGCATCTAGCACCAAACTTTCCTTAAGTCCGCTTTGTGTTACGCCCCGCCCCATGACATGTGGCCCCCAATGCTTAGCGCTAAACATAAGGCTGATTTAGCCCAGGCAGATTATTCAGCAGATGACATTCATTCTCTTGCCACTAACTGGGCCGCCCTCTGTGCTAGATGCCTGCAATGGGGACACTGCAGGATCGCTTGCCAAGCTCGCCTTATTTGCATTAATTGCTCGGCCCTGATCATAAAACAGGAGATTGCACAAACGTAGCATCCGTGACACTCGCTCCCCTGCCAGGTCAAACAAGGAGATGCAATTATTCCTCCAATTATCTCGGGCCATCCTTTTTCCACCAATCGCTGACCAAAGCCGCCATGCGAGGACCGTCCGATGTATTACTTGTGGGTTCTATGGCCATGTGGCGTCATCTTGTCGTAGAGCCGCTCTCCAAAAGAAATGGAAATGGGTGGTAAAGGTAAGTTTGCCTCCCACCGCCCCCATTCACGCTCCAGCTTCCGCCTCGAAAACCCAACAGGCCGCCCCTCGCCCCGTCCCATCACCACAGTCTGATACTCTGATCCAACTTGCGCCATTGCCGTCGCATCCAATCTCTTCACCATCGCCATCTCCGCCGCTCCACTCCACAACAATGGCGAACTACCCGTTGAACCCAGTGCCTTTCCTCCCGCCGGGCTTCGCCGTTGAACCGGGACCGGCTGATCGTCTGGTGCGCAGTGACATGGTCGTTGGACCGATTGCCCCCTTGAGCCATGAGTACCTGGCCATTGCGGAAGCCAGCGAGTATGTGCCTCTGCATCGCCGCGCCTCCATCCGCAATCAGATCAATGCTCTGCTTCAAGAATCGCAGCTTTTCTCTACTGAGGTCAGTGATCACCCCCTTGGTGTTGGGATTTTTGGTTTTGTGGATTCCTTTATGAGAGATACTTCCGTGAACACTCCACTTGAGCTTGAGGACGAAGATCTCTTGATTACGTTTGTTCCGCATAAGGCCGCTCTTAACCGTCGTGCTGCACCATTTGGACCGGCAGTTTGGATCATGTTCTTTAGCTTCCCATATGATTACAGTCTGATTACTACTCCCTCCGTTCCTAAATAATTGTCTTTCTAGAGATTTCAACAAGTGACTACATACGGAACAAAATGAATGAATCTACATTCTAAAACATGTCTACATACATCTGTATGTTGTAATCCATTTGAGATGGCTAGAAAGACAATTATTTAGGAACGAAGGGAGTACATAACTAAGGCTCTGGGTGGATATGGCTCATTAGTCACCTGGTACAATCCTCGTCAGGATCGCAGATTTGTCCTTCTGAAAGCCAGAGTTATTAGCCTGCGGCTAATCCCCAAGAGCTTTGTGGTCTGGCAGCTTGGAGGTCAGAGAAACAGTTGGACTGTAGTAGTCACTATCCTCCGCAGTAACGACTGGAATGGCCTCCTCCCTGACGTTCCGGCTGCACCAGAGGATCAGCCGCCCCCCGATGGCAATCCGCATCCGCTTTTCGGTCCTGAGTTAACTGTAGAGAAACTCCACCAACAACAGGTTCACAAATGGTGCACCTGCAGCAGCCAACAATGCAGCTCAACAGGTGAATGCAAATGATGGTTGGGGCACTTGGGATGCACCCGTTGCTCCTCCTCTCCCACAAATGCCACCTCATCTGGTGAATTATCACGCCTGGCTTGCGGCGCAAGGTCTGACAGTGCAACATGGCTTAGTTCCTGAAAATAATGTCACTGATAACGCACTTGAAGCTTGGAATGATTCCATTACGCAGTTTGACAGCTCAAGTTCGACTCAGTCTGATCTTCTCATCCTGACTGATCCCTCTATACAAGTGGCTGGCAATGTTAGCTCTGATTCTCTTACTATTTCATTGGAGATCTCTGATCACGCTATCAGGTTTGGTTTATCTGCTCAAGGGGATGAGATCCTGTCCAGGCTATTGAATGACCCAATCCCTCGCCTGAATCTCAACACCTTCATTTTCCAAGCTGTTAGTCCAATGCTTGCAACTTTTGGGCCTTGGAGGGAGGGGTTTGGCTTGCGGTCAAATCCGATTCAGTTATCTGTTTTGATTACACAGGACTCTTCTGGAATGAACTTTTTACAGCAATCAAGCTCCACTCCTGCTTTGGTTAATTCTTCAGTGAACATTATGGAGTTATCTGAACCTGCTGCTTTGGTGAACACCATTGAGCCTGCCCTGCTACCCAACACTGATGACGCCGGTATGGATTCAGAACAAGTTCTGCATGATCCACCTCCTGAATCTTCCGTCATCTTTGAGGTTGTGACATCTCTTGCAGCCACTGGCCCACGCTCTCGTAGAGCCAGGGCCGCTGCTCCTATCTCCACAACTGAAGTTCGTCGCAGTCTTTGCTCCAACAAGTACGATGGGTTTAAGGTCCCGCCCTTCTCTGACATTCGCAAGACCACTTCAAAAGTTAAGCCTCGAGTCATCCCGTCTATTGGCACTTCCGCCTCTGCTGCTTCTTCCACTGGTGAGATCCCACCACCAACTCCTATAGCTACCCTGCAATCTATTAGAGTTAACAGGTGTGCTATACCTGCTACTGAACTTTCTGAAGAAGCACTGCTTGCTGAAACTGATGTGGTGTCTAAACTTTCGGCTCCTGCGACTGACATGGAAGACCTGGGAGAGGATCTCTCCCACAACTCAGCCTAATTCTGGGGTTTCTCTTTTGGCGATGTTGAGCTGCTGGAATGTGCTCTCGTGGAATATCCGCGGCCTCAACTCTGAGAAGAAGCAATTGGCCCTGCATAATGCTATTTCCATCAGTGGGTGTGCTGTCGTTTGCATTCATGAGACTAAGATGCCTGAGGTTTCTTTTGCTTTTATTAAAACTTGTTGTCCTAGACAATTTGATCGCTTTGCTTTTGTTCCTTCGCGAGGCGCCTCTGGAGGGCTGCTAAAGATCTGGAAAAGTTCGGTTTTCTCTGGCTCTGTTATTTCGTCTGAACCCTTTGCGTTAGTTGTCGATTTCGTTAGCACACAATCTTCACAACGTTGGACGTTAGTCAATGTTTATGGGTCGTGCACTGGTACGGACATAGATGTTTTCACGCAATGGCTGTATGACATTCACATTCCTAGTAACCAAGACTGGTTATTGTTAGGAGACTTTAACTACATGAGAGCACCGGACAATCGTAATAAACCTGGGGGTAACATTCATGACATGATTACTTTCAACGACATGATTCGTAAGTTGCAGTTGATAGAGCTTCCGGTGAAAGGCAGAACATATACTTGGAGCAATATGCAGGTTGACCCTCTACTTGAGCAGATTGACTGGTTCTTCACATCTTTGCACTAGACCAAAGTATACCCTAATACGCTCGTTAAACCCCTTGGCAAGCCTGTTTCGGACCACATTCCTTGCGTTGCCTCTATCGAGACTAAAATACCTCGTTCTAAGTTCTTCCGTTTTGAATCATACTGGATACTGCAACCAGAGTTTATGGACATCGTTAAGGAGGTTTGGGAGCGGCCAGTTGGGACCGCAAATGCTGCTACACTCCTTTGTCGCAAATTCAAAGCTCTTCGACATGCCCTCAAAATCTGGAGTAAGAATATCTCTCGTCTTTCTGTGGCCATTGTCGGCGCTTCGGGAATGGGGTCCCAGACTTGCTCGCTCAAGGCTCTGGGCGTGGCTCAAGGAGGCCCAGACAGCCCATCTTCATCAACGAAGCTCAAGACCTCGCGAGGGGCCAAGCCTCGTGGGGCGGACGACAAGGAGCTTCCTCGTGCACGGCCTCGTCAGGCTGGCTCATGAGGAGGCGGAGAGTTCAAGGCAGGTACTCATGAGGTGCCCATGACGCAAGCCATGACGACCAGGGGCGCTGGGCGGGCGCCCTGCTGCAGCATCCTCCTTTCCTCTTTGGTGCAAAGGGAGCAAGCTCAGGCGAGAGCATCAACCAAAGGCATCCGTTTTGGTGCAACAAGACCAAGACCAGCCCAACCGCTGGAAGGGAGTCATCGTGGAGCCCAAGCAGGCGTCATCACCAGAGCCTTTGGCAGGCGAGGACCAACTTTAGTCAGGATAAGTGTACCCGCTGTTCCCCTTCAAAATGGCCAATTGTTGGCGCCCTTCCCGCTCAATATTTGGGAAGAGGCCCAGGGCCTTAGCCTATATAAGTAGAGCTAGCCACCATAGTAGGGGGATCTGGCATCTGGAATCGAGAGAAAGACAGAGACCCGATCCTCAAGCTAGAGCGACGGAACACCACCTAGCAGTTCATCTCACCCACCAAGAACAGACCCTCGCGGAGCTGTTCTTCCTTGTACTGTTCCTCATTAGTCCGAGTGGCAATCCACCCCACCACACACTGGAGTAGGGTACTACACCAAAATGGTGGCCTGAACCAGTATAAATCTTGTGTCTCTTGTGCTGTTCTATTTTGTAGTTTAGGTCCCAGTGATTCGGCGAGGTGCGAGACGGTGGAAGGTTGGATCTCCGCGCGCACCCGAGTGTTCGAACCTCAAGGGTCTGCCGGAACCTGAAATCCGACATTTGGCGCGCCAGGTAGGGGTGCACCGGAATCTTCCTTTCATTGCCTCGTTCTTCCCCGACCACCGCAACCATGTCTGACGCCCGTCGGGCCCGCGCCGAACGCCGAGCCGCCCTCGCCTCCCATGTCGCCTGTGATAGCTCCTGTCGGGGCGCCCTCGTCGTTCCCCGTCACCTGCCGTCAACGCCGCCACCGCCCGGCGGGAACAAGCAGCAAGCATCGCCCCAAAGACCGTCCATGAGGCGGACGGCCGCACCACCACGCCGCCACCCCGCTGGTTCTTTGTCACGCGCTTCGCAAGGCCATGGAGGCCCGAGCTGCACTCATCGCAGCAACGAGCTCCTGTAGCTACCGCCCCATCGACGACGTCTCACGAAGAATGGCTCGACCGAGTCGCCGAGCTCGCCCACGCTGCAGAGGCGCCCGCACCTCCGCCTCGCTGCACCGCACCCGCCCGCCAGCGATGAAGCCCTGGGCGCCCAGCCGCCTCCTCCTCAGAAGCCGCCTGGCCCCAAGGCGCCCCCTCGGCAGAACCCGCCCGCCAAAGCGCCAAGCGTGGCAAGAGCAGAGCTGTCAAGAAGTTCTCGCCCACAAGAAGCTGCCCGAGCGCCCCGCCCAGACGTCAGACCTGCGCCGCCCCAGCCATGCGCGCGCAGGAGGCCCACAAGATCAAGCTCTCTGTCGTCCGAGGGCCCCACGGCCACGGGCGGGCTGCCGCACCTTCACCTCCGAGCTGCGCAGCGTCGCGGGCCCGCCAAGTTCAAGCTGACCTGCCTCCTCGCCACGACGGCACAGCCGTGACACTACTGAGTTCCTCCAGCTCTACGAGCTGGGCATCGAGGCCGCCAACGGGATGAAAAGGTCATGGCGAACTGGTTTCCCATGGCGCCAGGACGGAGCCCGCACTGGCTCCCTGAACCGGCCCCTGTGCACGATCTCTTCTCGGGCCGAGATGCGCACCCGCTTCATCGCCAACTTCTGTGGTACTCGCGACCGCCACCTGCCGGCGCGACATGCACCGAATCAAGCAGCAGCCGGGAAACCTGCAAAGTACATCCAGCGCTCAACAACGCACGCCTCAAGATCCCTGTGGTAACGGAGGAGGCCATCATCTCTGCCTTCTCCGGACGGCGCGGCGCGACATCAAGATGGAGGAGGAGCTGGCGATGCATGAAGATCTGTGCACCTCCTCGAGCTGTTCAACTTGGCGACCAAGTCGCGAGGGCTGAGGAGGGCGCCTCTCCCTCCTCGAGCTACCTGCCGCGGATCCCGAAGAGAAGAAGTCCAAGGCCAAGGACGTGAAGCGCAAGGGGCTGCCGACTCGCGGCCGAACCGACACCAAGCGAGGCGAGATCAGCCCGAGTCCTCCAAGGGCAGCGGCATCGCGGTACCATGACCTCCACACCCACAACACCAATGAATGCCAAGAGCTCCGGGCCGTACGCGAAGGATGGGTCGGCAGACGCCCCGAGCGCAGCGACCGGGGCTACGTCCGAGGAGGAGGAAGGAATGCAGGACGCTGGGAAGACCGCGACCCGCGCCAAGGGTGGAGCGACCAACCTCGCGAGGACCGCTGGCAAGACCCACCTCGCGAGGGAGGCTGGAGGGATCAGCCTCGCGAGGATCGCTCGCAAGGGAACGCAGGCCTCCCTCCGCTGCCGCCGCCGCCAAGGAGAATTGAAGACCGTCATCAAGACGAGGGGGCCGGGGGCTTCCCGGAAGCGCGTGCGATCGCCTGCATCCTGGGCGAAGCTCAAGCCCCAGCCTCTCAGCGCATCTTCAAGCAGTTCGCCCGCGAAGTGAATGCAGTCCTCCCCAAGCTCGAGGCCACGCGCCCTCTCAGGTGGTCGGCATGCGCCATCACGTTCAGCTCAGCAGACCAGCTCAAGTGCGCAGCAACAGCCGGAGTTCTCCCGATGCTTTGCTCCCCAATCATCAGCAATGTGCTAGTCACCAAGACCCTCATCAACGGCGGAGCAGGGCTCAACGTCCTGTCCGTGGAGACATTCAACAATCTTCAAGTGCCTTATACCACCTTCACCAACCAAGCCTTTCTCCGAGTCACCGACGGCTCCATGGTCCCGATCGGGCAGGTCCGCCTTCCTGCCACCTTCGGGCTCGCGACAACTACCACACCGAGCTCATCGACTTCGACGTCGCCTACATTCGTCCGCCAGATAACGCCATCCTCGGTACCCGCGCTGGCCAAATTCATGGTCAGAACTCCACCACTGCTACAACGCCCTCAAGATGCCAGAAGCGGCGGGGTCATCACGGTGCCTGTGAAGAGAGAGACGCAGTGCTCCCGGAGCGAGCCTTTCAGCCGCATCGCTAGAAGACCTGCACCACAGCAGCAGGAGGCCTCCCAAGGCCGCACCCAAGAAGAAGAAGACATCGACCGCCCGGTCCTCAAGAGGCAGGCCCCTCAGGGCCCAGACCGGCCAGGGGAGCCTCCTTCCGTCAGATAGGAAAGGCGCCCGGGCGCCTCCTCGAGCAGGGCTCGGGGCTCTCCCCGAGGGCCGACCTCGCCAAGGTCTCGAGGGAGGCGCTTGGGCACCACGGGAGGCGTGCTTTCAAGCACGCTTCCGCAAGCAGGTGCAAGGCAAGGAGGGCCGGACCCTCGGGAGTTCGTCGCCAAGGCCATTCAGAGCTACATGAGTCAAGGTTCATGAGGGCAGCCGCCGCCTGCCCGCTGTGGCCCCCCATCCAGCGAGGATGGTGGACTCAGCGTCTCAGATCGACATACCAGGCTTAACCGAGCCGCGCCTCAAGAGCGCCTCAGGCCCTCGCGAGTGGGACGTTGCGAGGTCCGCCCCACAGCCTACGCAGGCGCATGCCTTATGGCCTGCCAAAGCGCTTGCTGCGCGCAGCGCCTCATGAGGGCCATCCTGGAGGCTCAAGAGGTCAGGCACGCCGTAGCCCTGGCGGAGATGGAGATGGCTCGTGAGGAGCCGCCAGCGCCTTCGGGTCCTCCCAAGGCCCCTGGGCCTGGGGGCTCATGAGGATCGGCTCCTGCAGCCCACCGAGTCTGCTACACCAACACCCCTTCGTCCCCAACATCACCAGGTGACATCTTTAAGTTTTATTTCCGGCTGGGAGCGCCTTCAGGGCTGCATTATTCCCAGGCCGCGTGGGTCCGTCCCTGCGGCATGTATCCCTTTTATTTCATGTCATTAGCCTATCTCGCTGGGGCGCCTCGGCTGCATCATCCCAAGCCGCCGGGCCTGTCCCGGCGGCAGGTATCCTTCCTACGTTTTCCTTAGGATTATGCTCTCGCTCCACCATGCTTGTTATTCGGTGCCTTTTCCTAGGTGGCGGAATCTTGCACGTTAAAGGGGGGTGCCTGAGCATCGCGACTCAGGCTCCCTACGGCTCTCCGCCCTCACCCTCTGGTCTTGTCCATGGCATCGCGACCGGCTTGCCGGCTGACGGCCGAGACCAGCCCGAGAGCCGGACCCGAGGACGAGTTTCGTCATCCCACCCAGCTTATGTGTTAAAGGGGTGCCTGAGCATCGCGACTTAGGGCTCCTACCGCTCTCCGCCCTCACCTCCGGTCTTGTCCATGGCATCGCGACCTGGCTTGCCAGCGACGGCTGAGACCAGCCCGAGAGCCGGGACCCGAGGACGTAGAGTTGCTGCATCTGACTCAGCTTGCGTGTTAAAGGGGGTGCCTGAGCATCGCGACTCAGGGCTCCTACCGGCTCTCCGGCCCTCACCCTCTGGTCTTGTCCATGGCATCGCGACCTGGCTTGCCAGTGATGGCTGAGACCAGCCCGAGAGCCGGGACCCGAGGACGTAGAGTTTCGTCATCTAACCTAGCTTGCGCGTTAAGGGGGTGCTGAGCATCGCGACTGTGGCTCCTACCGCTCTCCGCCCTCACCTCTAGTCTTGTCCATGGAATCGCGACACTGGCTTGCAGCCGACGGCCGAGACCAGCCTCGAGAGCCGGACCAAGACGAGAGCACCGCATCCGCCAAATTTGCAGGAACACACTCAAGATAAGGCCCAAAGCCAGCGAACCCGCCTTGAGGTAGGGCCCCATGAGTCACGCGCTGGCTCACGGGTGCCCAGATACACCTCGTCCAGCCCAACCGTGCCAGCCACCTGTCAGTGTGGGGCTATATACGCCCCGGGGGCTCCTCCCGGAGGGGAGCCCCCTCCCACGTTCCAGTGGAAGCACCATGCTCCGCTACCGGTGACGACACCGCCGAGGAGCAGCTATGCCCGTGACACATGCGGAAGCGCTTATGCTCTCTGCTGGTGATAAACAATCGAGGGTGGCCTCTGGGTCGATCAACCTCGGGGAGCCAGAGCTCGCTGTCCGCCTCGTAACGCCTCGGGAGCGCCGCGAGGGCTGGGCACGGGCTGCGCCTGGTCACGCATGACGCAAGTTACCCAGCCAGGCCCTCGGCCTGGTTCGTCGTGACGCACTCACCCGAAAGCGGAGCCAAGGTACAAATGCCGCTTGAGCGTCAAGGGGACTCATGAGCATCGCGACTCAGGAGCCTAACTGGTCACGTAGCCCCTCACCCCTTAGTTCCGAAAGGCTAACGTCGGTTGAGGTATGCGCGGGGCCGAGCTTTGCAGACGAGAACGGTAGATCCGCCTGTCTCACCTCCCTACTTGCTTTTAGGCGCTAAGGGGACTCCACGAGCATCGCGACTCAGAGCCTAACTTGTCACGTAGCCCCTCACTCCTTGGTCCCGGCCTGGTTTCCATCGGGGCTAACGGCGGCTGAGGTAGAGCAAGCAATGGCTCTGCAGCGAGAACATAAGCAAGTAGGAAGTGCAAATTTCAAGGAATTCAAAAGCAAATATTACAGTCCACACTGTTATCGCAATACCAAATGCAAGTTTAAACGCCCCGAGGCATGATACATGTGCAGGAATTAAAAGCAGGACAGAGCCACAACGGAGTCACTTGTCGGCGGTGGAGCAGCTGGAGTGGGTTCGCCTCATGGAGCAGCAGGGGCGGCAGCGCCACGCTCGGCTTGGTGCTGAAGGCCGGAACTTCCCCAACAGAGCCTCGCGCGACCCTTCACAGCCTCGCAGCAGAAGCTGCATGCTCGCCGCTTATGGCTCCAAAGAAGCTGTCCGTGTCGACGCTGGATCGCGAAGGTAGACGTGGTGAGGACCCGCCGCTGCCGCAGAAGACAAGACGCCGCCTCGGCCTCGGCCGTGGGGCCAAGACCAAGGAGACATCTTCAAGAGCGCGAACCAGAAGGAAGCAGCTTGGCGGGGGCCGTCCTCTGCGCCCGGCCGTGGCCTCCAGCCGCTATCATAAAGCTCCCTCGGCAAAGCGCGAGCCTTCACCTCCATATCCATGAAGGCCACGCGATCTTCGGCAAGAACCCGCGCTTTGTCGTCCAGCTCGACTTTCTCGCCTCCAGTTCCTGCTCCAGCGCCTAGGCGGTCACGGGCGCTTCTTCAGCCTGGCCTCCCAGTCCTGACGGCCGCCATGAGCCTTCATGCTTTCCTCCTACTCGGGCGGAGGCGGCCTCCTCGGCAAGCTGGTTCTGGGCCCTTCACTCGCCTCCAGCGCCTCACTGGCGACCTTGATGCTGGCTGCCTCCCCTGAGGCAGCATTGCGGGCAATCTTCGCCACGGACAGCCTGTTTCTCCTCGTCAAGCTGTCGAGGCTCGACCAGCGCCGCCTCAATCGGGTTGCCGGAGCGAATCCAGCCAGAGGCCAGCTCCAAGCGCCCGGCCACCAAGCGAGGGTCGGCGCCTAGAAGATCCTGCCGCAGCCGGTCCAATTCAGCGGCAGCACGATCCTGGACAGTGGGAGGAGTCGGAGAGACAGCAGTTGGTGGAGTAGGAGGAGATGGCGGCGGCATAACCACAGTATCGTGAGGCGGGACCTGCTGCGCCCCAACAGCTGTGGCGGCGGCATCGGGCAAGGACACCTCGGGAGTCGCTTGGTCCATGGGGGCTGAGCTCGCCCCAGCCAGCTCTGCCAGGCCTCGCGGGGATGACCGAACAGGAGAGGCCCGTGTCTTGCCATCGCTTCCTTCGCGGGCAGAGGCGCCGCCCCAGATGAAGCCTCAGGAGCTCCCTTCAGCTTCTTCGCCGCAGGCGCCAGCCTAACCAAGAGATATAGATATCAAGCCTCAGCGACAAAGCAAGGAATAGGACAAGAATCAAGCACTTACTGGTCATCGCTCGCGAGCTCGAGCAACCTCCGGCCATACTTGAAGCCCGAGAGCCGGCTGCAGGATCAGCCTCAAGGGGCCCGGGAGCAGGAGGCACGCTCAAGGATCACCCCGGGCCGGGCAGACCAGCTGGGACCAGCCCAGTCCGGTCCTTCTTCGGGATCGGGGCAGGCTTGCCGCCCCGCCATCCTCATCCTCGCTCGCCACTCGGGAGAGGCGGAGAATGCGGACCTGCGCCAGCAGGAGGAGCCTTGACTCCGCACCCGAGTCAACCCCTCTCCCGGCTCTCTTCCTCCACCTCTTCGCTGAGTCGGAAGAGGACACGCCCACCAGGTCCTCCGGAGCCTCCACGGGCACGGGCCCGTCCCTCATTGAAGACAGGCATGGGCCCCACTACCTGCTCCCAATCTCTCGAAGGAACAAGGCGCTGGGGTGCCTCCAGCCTCGCCACATCGCTTCTCAACCAAGGACTGGAGGACCGTCGCCAGATCCTCGCTGGCCAGGGCCACGGGGCTCGAGTGAGGCCTCCACATCGGAAGCGAGTACTGACGAAGCGGAGCCAGTTGGTGCTCCAGGAACTCCCTCAGCAGCGACGCACCGGTCAGCTTCGCCGCCACCGCGTTGGCCGGCTTCAGATCTGCATCCGTCTTCTCCAGCACCAGCTTCGCGCGGGGATCCTGAAGCTCCACTTGGGACCAGTCGTGGGAGCTCTCGGGGCACTCCGTGGTTAGGATCAGCCGAGGGTGGATGCGCCCAGCATCCACCAAGACCCACTTGCTCCTGAAGCCCTCAATCCGCTTCCCAGGGTTTGAAATGGCAATGGCCCCGCCATATGCGATTTAAGTCACAGACGCGGAGGCGGAACCACGGGAGGTTCGGAGGGAGAAGTAGTGGCGCGGCAAGGCCACTGAGGGCTTCACCCCAACATGGGCCTCACAATAGTAGGCGAAGATCGCCAGAAGAAGGACGGAGTTGGGATGAAGGTGCAGAGCTTGAATGTTGTAATGATGGAGGACGGAGAAGCGTAACTCGAGAAGGGAGGCACCTGCACCAGCAATGATGGCGCCACGAAGGACGGGTAGAAGGTACTCCCCAACCTCGGGGGGCGGAGCCGCCTTGAACACTTCCGCCTGCTGACGCCTGCGCCCGCCATCCGACGCGACCAGTATGCAGGCTCGCCGACACATTTGGCGGGTCCAGGTAGGAGAGTACCAAGCTCCGCCGGGGCTTGGCGAGGAGCCACATGGCTAGGGCACGCAGCGGAGTGGATCTCAAGATCTTGGAAGCGGAGAGGAGAGGCGCAAGAAAGGGGATCTGAGCAGCAACTGGAGAAAGTAAAGGAGGCAAGGAAGATGCCGCTCTGTTATCAACCCACGCGACGCCCAAGGCCGCAGGCTGTTAGGGCCCACGATGCTTCGCACTTGCCCTTTCGCCTCTCTGCTCGGCCAAGTCCGGGCGCGCCGTGGGCCCGAGGGCTACTGTCGGCGTTCTGGGAACGGGGGTCCCCAGACTTGCCTGCCCATGCCCGCGGCGTGGCTCAAGGAGGCCAGTGCCAGCCCATCTTCATCAACGCAGCTCAAGACCCGCGAGGGGGCCAAGATTGCTGGGCGGACGACAAGGAGCTTCCTCAGCACGGCCTCGTCGGGCTGGCTCATGAGGAGGCGGAGAGTTCAAGGCAGGGTACCTCACGAGGTGCCCATGACGCAAGCCATGATGACCAGGGGCGCCAGTCGGGCGCCAGCCTGCGCAGCGTCCTCCTTTCCTCTTTGGTGCAAAGGGAGCAAGCGCAGGCGAGAGCATCAAGAAAAGGCATCCCTTTCGGTGCAACAAGACCAAGACCAGCCCCAACGGCTAGAAGGGAGTCATCGTGGAGCCCAAGCAGGCGTCATCACCAGAGCCTTTGGCAGGCGAGGACCAACTTTAGTCAGGATAAGTGTACCCGTTGTTCCCCTTCAAAATGGCCAATTGTTGGCGCCCTTCCCGCTCAATATTTGGGAAGAGGCCCAGGGCCTTAGCCTATATAAGTAGAGCTAGCCACCATAGTAGGGGGATCTGGCATCTGGAATCGAGAGAAAGACAGAGACCCGATCCTCAAGCTAGAGCGACGGAACACCACCTAGCAGTTCATCACACCCACCAAGAACAGACCCTCGCGAGGCTGTTCTTCCTTGTACTGTTCCTCATCAGCCCGAGAGGCAATCCACCCCACCACACACTGGAGTAGGGTATTACACCACAATGGTGGCCTGAACCAGTATAAATCTTGTGTCTCTTGTGCTGTTCTGTTTAGTAGTTTAGGTCCCAGCGATTCGGCGAGGTGCGAGACGGTGGAGGGTTGGATCTCCGTGCGCACCCCAGTGTTCGAACCTCAAGGGTCTGCCGGAACCCGAAATCCGACAGCCATCACGAACTGTAACGCTGTCCTTGCGGATCTTGATGAGCTGGAGAACAAACGAACCCTCTCAACCCCAGAAATGAACTTCAGACGTATCCTAAAGGCACATCTGCTCAGACTGCTCAAATATCAAAAGCTATACTTGAAGAAGCGTTGTACTATTCGTTGGATCAAGTTCGGAGATGAAAACTCCAAATTTTTCCAAGCACTGGCCATGGAACGTTTTCGCCAAAACAACATCGCCTCCTTCAAGCTTGATGATTGTACGCTGGTTGACAATCACCCTGCCAAAGAGGCCCTCTTGTTCCAAACCTACAAAAATCGCCTGGGGACTGTCTCTCCCTCGGACATGAAGTTTGACCTTCCAACCATCATCCCAAGCGCAAACAACCTTGACCAGCTCACCACCCCTTTTACCCATGAGGAAATCGACAATGTGGTCAAAGATATGCCGCCTGATCGTGCACCTGGCCCGGACGGTTTCAGTGGAGCGTTCTTAAAAGCTTGCTGGCCCATTATTCGGCACGACTTCTATGCCCTTTGCGATCAGTTCTATCAAGGTACTTTAGATGTGACAAGTATCAATGATGGGTTCATCACGCTAATACCCAAGATCAACTCTCCAGAGACTGTCAATGACTTCCGTCCCATCACTCTTCTCAATTGCTGCCTCAAGTTGATTACCAAACTGTTAGCCGACAGGCTCCAGCGTGTCATCATCACCCTTATTCACCGAAACCAGTATGGATTCATTAAAGAGCGCACGATTCAGGATTGTTTAGCATGGGCTTACCAATATCTTCATCAATGTCAAAGCTCGGGCAGGCCAATCATTCTTTTGAAACTTGATTTCACTAAGGCTTTTGATACTATTGCACACGATCCAATGATTTGCATTATGCAACAAATGGGTTTCAACTACAGGTGGATTTCTTGGATCAAGTGCCTCTTCTCCTTGGGTCATTCGTCCGTCCTTCTAAATGGAGTCCCTGACCGACAATTCCTTTGCCGATGTGGTGTGAGGCAAGGAGATCCTCTCTCCCCCCTCATTTTGTCCTCGCAGCCGAGCTACTTCAATGCGCCATCAATGATGCTTTCAGACGTGGAGATATCAGCTTGCCTTTCCCCTGCTTTGGACAAACTGACTACCCAGTGTTTCAATACGCGGACGACACGCTCCTTGTCTTGCCCGCCTGTCCACAACAAGCTCTACGTGTCAAAAAAATCCTTTCTGACTATGCATCCTCGATCGGCCTCAAAATTAATTTCCACAAATCAACATTAATACCAATCAACATGGATGCAAGCTCAGCTTCTAGCCTTGCCGCTATTTTCGGCTGCAATGTAGGTACAATGCCTTTCACCTACCTGGGACTACCACTTGGCACTACAAAACCAACCATCCAAGAATTCATGCCTCTGGTTTGCAAGATGGAGCGTCGGCTCACTGCCACGATCGCCATGATGTCATATGGGGGCCGCCTTTCCTGGCTCAATGCATCTGTCACATCACTTCTCGTGTTTTCCATGTGCACGCTTAAGTTCCCTCTGAAGCTGATTGGAATTCTTGACAAGATTTGAAGGAGATGCCTATGGACTAAGAAAACCGATCAAGGTGACAGATGTAATTCGCTGGCTGCTTGGGAGCTCGTTTGCAAGCCCAAGAGTAAAGGCAGGCTGGGAGTGATCAATATTCAAATACATAACGATGCCCTCTTGCTGAAGTTTTTGCACAAGTTCTACAACAAACTGGACGTGCCGTGGGTTACAATGCTTTGGGACAATCAATATGCTAACCAGATGCCTCATGCGGTGGACTCGGTCGGGTCTTTCTGGTGGAAAGATATCCTCAAACTCTCGCCCATTTACAGGGGGATAACCCGGGTCCAAGTGGTTGACGGATCGACTACGCTGCTCTGGAAGGACCCGTGGTCCAATGATGTGCTCCAATCCTCACATCCTCGTGCCTTTTCTTTTGCTCTGCATGAAGATACAACGGTCGCTGACTTCTGGGCCAACAATGAGCTGCATGAAACCTTCCACCTACCGCTATCTGCTCGTGCTCTTAGTGAGGTTCAGGAGATCCAACGGGCAGCATCCCACATACACCCATCAACGACAATATCTGATGTTTGGCACTACATCTGGGGTGCAACCGAGTACAGACCGAAAGATTATTATAACAACTTCTTCCGTGATGCAACAGCTCATCCCTCCTTCCGGCTCCTTTGGAAGTCAACCTGTACAATCAAAATCAAGGTATTTGGATGGTTGTTGCTGCAAGATAGGTAGAACACTCGTGACATGCTAAGGAGAAGACATTATGATATTGGGAATGATTTCACATGCCTCCTTTGTGGGGAAAATATCCACGAGACTCTCGAACATATGATCTTCACTTGCCAGTTTAGTGAAGATTGCTGGGCCAAGATAGGTGTTCATTGGCAGGACTTTCACAATAGTTTTGCTGCGCTGCAAAACGCACAAACCAACTGGCCCAATCCTTTCTTCACTGAAACGTTCTACACTGCTGCCTGGAGTTTGTGGAAGGAAAGAAACAATAAACACTTCAGAGGTGTAGCCCCAAGCATTACATCTTGGTTTCAGTGTTTTAAGCAGGACTTAGGGCTTTTGCAACATAGGGTAAAGAGTGCTCGCAGGGCTGCCCTGCTCTCGTACTGTGACTCACTTAGTTGAGCCCTTCTTCTGTTTTTGTACTCTGTTAGCTTGCATAGAGCCAAAAAACAGTGTGTGAATAGTGATCATGGCCTAGCTGACCACCCCTCCTGCTGGTGACACCAGTAGTGAGGGTGGGGTAGGGATGTAACTAATATATCTATGTAAACACCCAATTTATATGGATATATGAAAATTCAGTGAGAGTTCTCTCCCACTGTCAAGTTCCTAAAAAAACAAGAAAATGGACTTTAAGAAATAATAAATGGGATGTAATTATAATAACTGGGCAGTTACTATGCACCAAACACGTAATTAGTTTCAAAAATATATTATTTTTGGAATTTGAAAATTTAATTTCATTACTTGTTCTTGTAGCATAATATTTCGTTGGATTTTAACGTAATACAACTTTATTTTGAAATTATATTTAACCTGACTAGAAATATCGGATAAAAATATTTCGGATCCCATCAAAATGTGGGAATTTTTTTGAATTCTGTTTTGAGAGGTTGTTTGAAATTATTAATCGTTGTCCTAGCTAGAAGTTGGGTTGTACTTTTAACAAACTGTAAATGGGCTGTAGTAAATTCCATTAGAATTAAAAAATGGGCTGTACATTCTTACAAATCGCAAATGGGCTATATGTTCTCTGTCAAATCCAAGGTGTGGGCCTACTAAGTTGACGCGTACCAAGGGCTTTGTCAACTTAGTCAATATAAACGATTCTAGCTGCAGTGACCGTACGATGTCCATTCAACGGCCGTAATGCTTCTTCAACCTCTGGTCTTCTTGCTCAAGCCGCCCAAAGCAGCGTCGGTCGTATCGCGTGCTCCTGCCTCCCGTGGTCGGCTGTGATGCCGCGGAGGCCTCACCGCCCCGTACTACTCCCACCGCTGGCCAGGCCATCCCTCTACTCACCCACACCCCCTGTTATTCTGCGGCGACGGCAGCCTCACACCATAGCTAAACCAGTGAACCCTCGTACTCCTCTCCGCTCGGGCTTCCACTGCTGCGTCTTCCCCGGCTCCGCGTCGTCCCCTTCCTAGGCCTCGCCATCGTCCAAACCACCGCCCTGGTGCTCTCGGCATGGCGTGGTCAACATGGTCAATGACCGACTTCCATCGGAAGAGTACTGTACATGGATAGGCTGACAACTGGGTCCAGGCGGCCGCAAGGAAGTGCCTCCTTATTACGCGCAAAATAATTATTCCTCCACCTGACAGCAGGGACCCACCGGACGGGCCACCTTATTTCGCGAAAAAAATGTTTCCCCCCTGACTTCTGGGACCCACCGGACGGTCCAGCGTATTTCGCGAAAAAAACGTTCCCCCCGCTGTCAGCTCGGACACACCGGAAATGCCTCCTTATTACGCACAAAAAAATGAATACTCCCCCGGCTAGCTGGGACCCACCATGGTGGGAGGCTGACTTGTGGGCCTACTAAGTTGACTGGGACGGGGGCCTTTGTCAACTCTACTCAATATGAACGATTCTAGCTCCAGTGACCGTACGATGTCCATCCAACGGCCGTAGTGCTTCTTCAACCTCTGGTCTTCTTGCTCCAGCCGCCCAAAGCAGCACCGGTCGTGGCGCATGCTCCTGCCTCCCGTGGTCGGCTGTGCTGCCGCGGAGGCCTCACCGCCCCCTACTATTCCCACCACTGGCCAGGCCCTGCGGCGACGGCAGCCTCACACCGCAGCCGAACCAATAAACCCTCGTACTCCTCTTTGCGCGGGCTTCCACTGCCGCGTCTTCCCCGGCTCCCCGTCGTTTCCTTCCTAGGCCTCGCCGTCGTCCACCGCCCTGGTTCTCTCGGCGCGGCATGGTCAACGTGGTTAAGGAACGACTTCCATCAGACGTGGACTGTACGTGGAGAGGCTGACAGCTAGATCCACGGCCGCAGCAAGGAAGTGCCTCCTTATTACGCGGAAAATAATGATTCCTCCACCTGGCAGCTGGGACCCACCGGACGGGCCACTGTATTTCGTGAAAAAAACGTTTCCCCCTGACTGCTGGGACCCACTAGCTACATCTTCGCACGCAAGGAAGTGCGTCTGGGAAAAAAAAATGATTCGCCCCCCTGACTGCTGGGACCCACCAGCAACATCTTCGCACACAAGGAAGTGCATCTAAAAAAACGATTCGCCCCCTGACTGCTGGGACCCACCAGCTACATCTTCGCACGCAAGGAAGTGCGTCCAGGCAAAAAAACAAAACGATTCGCCCCCCTGACTGCTGGGACCCACCAGCTACATCTTCGTAGGCAAGGAAGTGTCTAACAGTCGGGACCCACCTGGTCGAAGCGTACGTAGCGTTGTCATTCTAGTCACGAACGTGTACGTACATATATACTGGTGGATGTAGAGGCGTGCACGTGTCGTAGTAGAGGCGCGCACATAGCATGTACACGTACGTACAGCGGCGAGGGTGCAAGAAAGAAAATACGGCCACGTACGTACATACGGGCAGGGTCTCGAACGCCTACTCGCGCATATGTACGGCGAGGGCTCGTGTACATGGCTGGGTCGGAACGGAGAAACAGCGTCGTTGTCGTGTTCATGGGGAGGCAACAGGCTGGGTCGGAACGGAATGCGTCATCGTGTTCAAGGGCTTGGACGGAACAGCCGATGGAAACAAGGACTGGTGATGTCTACTACGCAACCTTCTCCTTGTAGACGTTGTTGGGCCTGCAAGTGCACAGGTTTGTAGGACAGTAGCAAATTTCCCTCAAGTGGATGACCTAAGGTTTATCAATCCGTAGGAGGCGTAGGATGAAGATGGTCTCTCTCAAGCAACCCTGCAACCAAATAACAAAGAGTCTCTTGTGTCCCCAACACACCCAATACAATGGTAAATTGTATAGGTGCACTAGTTCGGCGAAGAGATGGTGATACAAGTGCAATATGGATGGTAGATAAAGGTATTTGTAATATGAAATAATAAAAACAGCAAGGTAACAAGTGATAAACGTGAGCGTAAACGGTATTGCAATGATAGGAAACAAGGCCTAGGGTTCATACTTTCACTAGTGCAAGTTCTCTCAACAATAATAACATAATTGGATCACATAACTATCCCTCAACATGCAACAAAGATTCGCTCCAAAGTCACTAATAGCGGAGAACAAACGAAGAGATTATGGTAGGGTACGAAACCACCTCAAAGCTATTCTTTCAGATCAATCTATAAAAGAGTTCATACTAGAATAACACCTTAAGACACAAATCAACCAAAACCCTAATGTCACCTAGATACTCCATTGTCACCTCAAGTATCCGTGGGCATGATTATACGATATGCATCACACAATCTCAGATTCATCCAACCAACATAAAAGTACTTCAAAGAGTGCCCCAAAGTTTCTACCGGAGAGTCAAGAATGTGTGCCAACCCTTATGCATAGGTTCATGGGCGGAACCCGCAAGTTGGTCACCAAAACATACATCAAGTGGCACATGATATCCCATTGTCACCACAGATAAACACGGCAAGATATACATCAAGTGTTCTAAAAAAAAGACTCAACCCGATAAGATAACTTCAAAGGGGAAACTCAATTCATCACAAGAGAGTAGAGGGGAAGAAACATCATAAGATCCAACTACAATAGCAAAGCTCGGGATACATCAAGATCGTGCCATAGAGGGAACACGAGAGAGAACAAGAGAGAGAGAGAGAGTGAGAGAGAGAGAGAGAGAGAGAGAAAGAGAGAGAGATCAAACACATAGCTACTGGTACATACCCTCAGCCCCGAGGGTGAACTACTCCCTCCTCGTCATGGATAGCGCCGGGATGATGAAGATGGCCACCGGTGAGGGTGTCGGAACGGGTTCCCGAGAGGTTTTTGGTGGCTACAGAGGCTTGCGGCGGCGGAACTCCCGATCTATCTTCTGTTCTGGAAGTTTTACGATACGTAGGTATATATGGGTGCAGGAGGTACGTCGGTGGACCGAAGGGGGGGGGGCACGAGGCAGGGGGGCGCGCCCCGGGGGGGTGGGCGCGCTCCCCACTCTCGTGGGCACCTCCCTTCTTCCCTGACGTGCACTCCAAGCCCATTCGGTAGGTTTCCTTCCAAAAATAACTTCTCCAGTTGATTTCGTTCCGTTTCAACTTCGTTTGATATTCCTTTTCCTCGAAATACTGAAATAGGCAAAAAATAGCAAATCTGGGCTGGGCCTCCGGTTAATAGGTTAGTCCCAAAAGTAATATAAAAGTGGAAAATAAAGCCCAATATTTCCCAAAACAGTAGATAATATAGCATGGAGCAATCAAAAATTATAGATACGTTGGAGACGTATCAAGCATCCCCAAGCTTAATTCCTGCTCGTCCTCGAGTAGGTAAATGATAAAAAAGATAATTTTTGATGTGGAATGCTAGTTGGCATAATTTCATTGTAATTCTTCTTAATTGTGATATCAATATTCAGATCTGAAAGATTCAAGACAAAAGTTCATATTGACATAAAAATAATAATAGTTCAAGCATACTAACTAAGCAATTATGTCTTCTCAAAATAACATGGACAAAGAAAGTTCATCCCTACAAAATCATATAGTTTAGTCATGCTCCATTTTCGTCACACAAAGATGTTCCCAACTTCTATACCCCCGATGACAATCCAAGCAATTGTTTCATACTTAAATAATCTCAAACTTTTTCAACCTTCACGCAATACATGAGAGTGAGCCATGGATATAGCACTATGGGTGGAATAGAATATGATGATGGGGATTGTGTGGAGAAGACAAAAAAGGAGGAAGTCCCACATTGACGAGGATAATTAACGGGCTATGGAGATGCCCATCAATTGATGTCAACATGAGGAGTAGGGATTGCCATGCAATGGATGCACTAGAGCTATAAATGAATGCTCAACAAAAGAAAACTAGTGGGTGTGCATCCAACTTGCTTGCTCACGAAGACCTAGGGCATTTGAGGAAGCCCATTGTAGGAATATACAAGCCAAGTTCTATAATGAAAAATTCCCACTAGTATGAAAAAGACAACTTATGAGACTCACTATATGAAAAACATGGTGCTACTTTGAAGCACGATATATGAGACTCTCTACATGAAGAACAAGGTGCTTCTTTGAAGCACAACTGTGGAAAAAGAGATAGTAACATTGCCCTTTTTATTTATTTATTCTTTTTTCTTCTTTTTCTTTGGGCCTTCTTTTTTTCTTTTGGCCTTTCTTTTTTTCTTTTTTTTCTTTTTGGGCAATGCTCTAATAATGATGATCATCACACTTTCATTGATTACAACATATGAATTACAACTCAAAACTAGAACAAAATATGACTCTATATGAATGCCTCCGGCGGTGTACCGGGATGGTGCAATGAATCAAGAGTGACATGTATGAAAAATAATGCATGGTGGCTTTGCCACAAATACGATGTCAACTACATGATCACGCAATGGCATTATGACAAAAGTAATGTATGTCATAATGATGATAAACGAAATGGTGGAAAGTTACATGGCAATATATCTCGGAATGGCTATGGAAATGCCATAAATAGGTAGGTATGGTGGCTGTTTTGAGGAAGATATAGGGAGGTTTATGTGTGATTGTCACGCCCAAGATGTGACCCTATCCTAAAGGAACTCAAAGGTCCCACCAAGGATAGAAGCGCATCTTGAAGACGCTTTTGCAAGGTGGATATCATTACATCAACATTACATAATAGAAAGGGATACATACAAGAGGCATACAATGCCACACGAATACATCAATACATCATACATAAGAGCACCATCCGACTACGGATGAAACACAAACAGAAACTCAAACGACATCCACCCTGCTAGCCCAGGTTGCCGACCTGGAACCTATCCCCTGATCGAAGAAGAAGCAGAAGAAGAACTCCAAACAAGTAAACATCGCACTCGAGTCATGATCATCGCAAAACCTGTACCTGCAACTGTTGTTGTAGTAATCTGTGAGCCACGAGGACTCAGCAATCCCATTACCATGGGTATCAAGACTAGCAAAGCTTAAAAAGAAAGGAAGGGGTAAAGTGGTGAGGTTGCAGCAACGGCTAAGCAAGTATGGTGGCTAACATACGCAAATAAGAGCGAGAAGAGAAGGAAAGGAACGGTCGTGAAGCTAGCAATGATCAAGAGGTGATCCTGAACTCCTACTTACGTCATTCATAACATAGAAACCGTGTTCACTTCCCGGACTCCGCCGATAAGAGACCATCACGGCTACACACGTAGTTGATGCGTTTTAATTAAGTCAAGTGTCAAGTTATCTACAACCGGACATTAACAAATTCCCATCTGCCACATAAACGCGGGCACGGCTTTCGAAAGATAATACCCTGCAGGGGTGTCCCAACTTAGCCCATGATAAGCTCTCGCAATCAACGAAGGATATACCTTCTCCCAGGAAGACCCGATCAGTCTCGGAATCCCGGTTTACAAGACATTTCGACAATGGTAAAACAAGACCAACAAAGCCGCCCGATGTGCCAACAAATCCCGATAGGAGCTGCACATATCTCGTTCTCAGGGCACACCGGATAAGCGAAGCGTACAGGTACCGACGAATCCAAGTTGACAAGGAATGGTCCCGCACGGTGCTCTAGTTTGGACCAACACTCGAAGGAGCACTGGCCGGTGGGGGGGTTAAATAAAGATGAACCTCGGGCTCCGGAAACCCAAGGGAAAAAGGGCTAGGTGAGGCAAATGGTAAAACCAAGGTTGGGGCTTGCTGGAGGAGTTTTATTCAAAGCGAACTGTCAAGGGGGTCCCATAAATCACCCAACCGCGTAAGGAACGCAAAATCCGGGAACATAACACCGGTATGACGGAAACTAGGGCGGCAAGAGTGGAACAAAACACCAGGCATAAGCCGAGCCTTCCACCCTTTACCAAGTATATAGATGCATTAATTAAATAAGAGATATTGTGATATCCCAACACAATCATGTCCACCATGAAGCAATCTTCAACTTCACCTGCAACTAACAACGCTATAAGAGGGGCTGAGCAAAGCGGTAACATAGCCAAACAACGGTTTGCTAGGAAGGGTGAAAAAGGTTAGAGGCTGACATGGCAATTTGGGTGGCTTGATCAACAAGAGATAGGTAGCGCGGCAAAGCGATAGAATGAAACAACTAGCGTAGCAATGATAGTAGTGAGATCCAGGGTAGCGGTCATCTTGCCTGAAATCCCGCTAGGAAGAAGAACGAGTCGATGAAGAAGACGAACGAGAGTAGTCGAACGAATGCTCACAATCGCAACATTACCGGAACTAAGAAGCAACACCGGAAAGAGACAAACAACATGGTAAATGCACAAGCATAAACATGACATGATGCACAAACAAGTATGAGGCATGTCCGGTTTAAAGAGGCATGGCATGGCAAAGTGCAACAAGCAAAACTACAAGTTAAGTGGAGCTCAATATGCAACGAGTTGCATATCGACAAAACACCACATTTAGTTCCCTCTCGTTTATGTACCCCGAAAATATTAAATGTTGTTAATCATGGCAAGAGGTGAAGCATAATGAAACTACCTATTTAGGCAAGTTTAAATGAGGCCGGAACAACAAACAACAATTCCGGAAAATCCTCATGTCCATATTATAAATTTGGTACTGTTCTGCCCTAAACCATATTTTAGAGTTGTTAAACATGAAAGATGAGTGCAACATGTTAAACTAGGCATTTTTCCACCCCATTTACATATAAAGTTTCTTAAAATTGGAGCTACGGTTAATTAGTTATGAAATAAATCATTTTAACATAGCATTTGAGCAAGTTTAAACAAACAACATTTTAAACATTTAAAACATGGATGAAAGTGGCAGATTATGAAACTAGATGAAAAACTAAGCAATTTACATGTATAACATGTTTAAAACCGATGCATGGTTAATTAGTTATTAACAAATAAAAATAGGGGCACTTTCTGTAATTATGCATGCACAGGATATTTAGCAAAATTCGTCCAGCAGGAAAAAAACGTGTCACGGGCCGAAACTGGCTGGCCCAATAGAAGGGGGAAAAAAAGGGGGCGCTAGGGGTGGCCTCACCATGCGCCACGGCCCAGTGGGTGGAGAGATGAGGCCAGCAGGGAGGCTGTTGGGCCTGGCGACGCGGTCAACGTGAGCGCTGCTCGTGCGCTCGTTCTCCTGTTCGATGCAGCGAGCTGCGGGCGGCGCCTAGAGCAGAGCTCCGACGAGCGGGCGAAGGGGCGGCGAGGCGAGGGACTTGGGGCGTGGAGCGGCGATGGCAGGGCTGGTGCAGGAGCTCCGGCAGGAAGAGGCTGAGAACGCAGGGCCTGGCCGGATCTTGCGGGGGCGGCGACGAACGGAGTAGGATGGTGGCGCAGCTGCAAAGCCAAGGCAGGGAAATAAATTCAGAGAAGTGGCAGAGAGGGAGGAAGGAGATACGAGAAGCAGAGGGACGAGACTTGGGGGCGCTGGTGGTGGGATCCAGGCGACGGGACCGAGGGGGTGCGAGCGAGGCTCTCGTCGAGGTCCTCCAGAAAGCAGAGCAGCGGCGCGACGCACAGCAACAGAGGGACTTGCGGCGGAGCTCGATGCCTCGCCTCGCTGGAAGACGAACGGGACGGCGGCGACCGGCGCTGGTTCAAGAGCAGCAGAGAGTGAAGGTTAGAGAAGAACCAGAGAAAAGGGAGAAAGGCGGAGGAGACGGCGACCTGCTGGCTTCGGTCGGCGCGGACGAGGAGAAGGCAGGGCCTCGGGCGCGGGGCGGTCAGGACGGCCTGCTGGAGCATGCTTGGGGAGGAGCAGGGGCACGCGAAGAGCTGTTGTTGGTCATGGTCGTTGGCGGGGACGAGGCCTCGGGCATGAGATCGGTGAGCGCTGCTGGTCTTCGGGAAGAACGTGCGAAGGCGCACGGCTAGGAGAGCTCCGGGCGCAAGGGGCTTGAGGCCGCGGGGTCCTGGTGACGCAGTTCCCGTTGGAGCTCGAGGGAGAGGGCGCCGCAAGTGCGGCTGGCTGCGGTGTGGTTGGGTGGATGGATCGAGGGGAGACGGTGGTTGGCTCGGGATGGATCTGGGAGGATCCCAAGGTGGGAGGCGGGTGGGTGGATGGCTGGTGGCGGGGACGAGACTGATGGGACAGGCCTTCTAAAGATTAGGGTTGGACTAGTTTATATATAGCCTGCGGATTAGATTAGGGACTAAACCGGTCCGTCCGATCAAAATCGAGCGGTCGAGAATAAATAGGTTAGGTGGCCCAAATAAGAAAACGGAGATGTTTTATAGATGTTTGGGAATGATCCGGATCCATCGGTAACGACATACCGGTTCGGGTTCGGGTAAGTTTCGGACACGCACACGAGGGGGTCGGTGGTTGTGCAAAGAGGGGTTATGTGGTCAGAAAAAAGGGAAACGAAAACGTGGTTGGTCTCGGGGCGGTCAACAAAAGCAAGGGGGGACGCGGCAACTACGAGCGGTTGCAAGTTAAAAAAACAAAGATGGCAACGAGTGCCGATGCAATGCAAATGATGCAATGATGAAATGCATGACAAGAACAAAATGCAAAACAAAAGACAAAAATCCAACCACTTAGAAAATAACATATTGCATCTCCGGAAAAGGCAAGAGTTGGAGTTACGAATATGGAAAGTTGTATCCGGGGCGTTACAACACTGCACCACTACGAGAGGATCTCGTCCCGAGATCTAGGATGGCACCGGAGAGAAACGGAAGAGGAACAGAAGAGGTAAAACAAAGTTGCTTCTTTGACAAACGAGTGAAACCAACAAACCTTGAGAGGTAGAAATCTTGAAATGCCACGACGGAGACGAAAGGAATTGAAACACTCGTTAGCAAAAAGAAACAAGGTATACGACGAGAACCAAGAGGTTTAGTGATAAGATAGAGAAGGGATAAGATTGATATAATTTGGGCAGCACTCCGACTAAGAAGAGAGGCAAGACTTGATTAGATGAAAAGAACGTGAAAAGAAAACACAACACCCCGGTTAAATGGATAAGCAAGGAAAGAACACGATCTTCACAATTCGAGACGATGAGCAAAGAGAGCAACATCACAATGCCTCCGGAAGAAAGAATAGAAGATAGATCATTGGAATGACAGAATGGAGAAGAAAATGCCAACTTCTGCCACAACTGAGCTTGGAAAGCACCCTTCCAAGAAGGTTAGAATGAAGTTGTTGGAAAGCCAACAACGAAAAGAATAAGCTTGTAGTGGGCTTAAGGAAAACATCTCAAGACTATGAGGTGACAACCGGCCACTAATGGAAACCATTGATTTGATTGAGAGCACCAAAGAGATGAAAAAACTTCTTCACCGAGAAGGATAAGGAGAAAGCTTGGATCATTGATAAGCACCACAATAGCAACATTACTTAGGGAAGGCTTTAGGTGACATATAACCCAACATAACTCCAAGAAAAGATTGCTTGGTTGAAAAGATCTCTTGAACGAACAGAAAATGATGGATTTAAATATGTCAGTCTTGAAAACTTGTGAATCATGAAACACGAAGGAAAATTATCAAGAATGACATAACACCGCCTCAAAAGATAAGGTAGGTATTGCACTTCGGATGCAAGATAAAGAATACTTGAACTCCTCAAAACAAGACATGTGTTGAACACCATGTTAATTTTTGAGTATAGCTTGCCGGGTCATAACTACGAGAGAAATCTTGAAGAACAATTGAAGGATGAAACGAATCCTTGACGAACCACCATGTAGAGCCTCCATGAAAAACTCCGGTAATAAAAGGATGATAGAAGGAAAGAGAAGTTAAAAACACAAGGTCTGGTCGGATTCGACATAGTCGGATCCGAGTCGAGATGAGGTCCGAGTCGGACAGACCCAACTATGAGACGCAGCGATATGTCATCTGTGAGTCTCTAGTACAACATACGTTCTATGTCCTAAGACCTGAGCTGACGCATGTACTCGAGATGGTGATAGACTTGCTTTGGGCCGACCAAACGCTACTCCGTGATCGGGTAGTTACAAAGGTAGGTTTCGGTTTGTCCAGTCCCATGCTGCGAGACATGGTCGAGCAAGATGGGATTGCCCCTCCGATGAGAGAGATATACTCTGGCCCCTCGTGTGATCTCGACCAGAGCAGCATGGCCATGCGACAAGGATTATGAGATAATCCGGACAGTGGTCGGTATCCTTTGGAGCGAGAAAGAGGTCGGGTTAGCACAAGGATGACAGTCTTGCCTTGAGCCCGACAACATATATCGTCTGACAAAGGGAAGCGAAGTGTGACACGTTATGCAGTGTTCGCCTAACCAGCTTCATAGTTCGCTTGGTGGTCGGCACGCCTTGCAAGAGGCCGCTACCAACCGTGCAGGTCGGAGGTGATCGAGCTGTGACCAAGCTGACTTGAACCTAAGGGGTCGCAGCAAGGGAAGGAACCCACGAGGTCAGTTAAGTAGGACACCGGTCGGATGTGATCCGGCTGGACTAGGAACGTGACCGAGTAGATTTTGCTTTAGGGTCCGTGGCGAGGCCCAAGTGTTGAGCTCATGACGGACGCCTATATAAAGTGGAGGTGCGGCACACTCAGGCGGTTGATCGCTTGGCGCTGCGACTAGGGTTTGCATGTGTTGCGAATAGCCACCTCCACTCGCTGCCGATCGTGTGATCGGACCTAGCAGTCCGCCGACGACGTTCCTCCCTGCGCGGATACCGTTAGAGGCGGTGCACTTGCGCCGCTCCGCGAACTCGTGCGTGGGATCGGACGACCGGCCGCTCGAGGGAGATCGAGCGAGGAGGAGGCGATCCACGCAGACGCCGCTGCCCCAACTCTTCTTCCGCTGCACGGCATCTGCGCGTCTAGTGGTAACGAACTATGATCCATCTCCGTAGCATGTTCTGGATGTTCTGCGTAGGAATTTTTAATTTGCGGTCGGCGCACCCTACCGTAGAACCCAACGGTGGTATCGAGCCTCTGTTATAGGATTTGGATTCAGATCGTATGCATATTAGATATGTGGAGGCGGCGGATGAGATCTGTTGTCCTTGAAGAGATCGGCTATGTGCACGGTTGATGTGATCAAGCGCACATGGGGATCGTTGAGGCTATGTTTTATGTAAATCGGGATCGATGAGGTCGTGATGACGATCTACCCTACCGGTCGGTCATCCTCCATCGGGTTAACGGTGAAAGCGTAAATCCGAATCGGATTAGCGATGATCGATAAGATCGGTCGATCGAGAATTGGCGTGATCGGAGTTCAGATGTGATCTGTGATTTCTGAAAGCGTGTGCGTGGCGCCGTGTATTCGTACCGACACACAAACCGGTAGAATGCGATTCTATGCATAACTTTGTTTTGCAGGTTTGATGTGAATAGTATGGCTCATGTGTATGTGATGCATGTGTGTAATTTATATGTGGCCTGCGTGTCATGTTTGTCACCGGCAGAATAAAGTGCTGTCATTATAATGTATAACGACCTGCGTGTCGACTTGTGACTCTATGTAAATTCATTACTAGTTGTAGTAGTTGGATTATAGAGATCAGGTTGGTGGCTTGGCGCCCGGTGTGACAAACAAGATGGAGTTAAGTAGATGGTCATCGAGTCGGAGCCGACACGGAAGAACGTCCATGAAGGAGCCATACTATTTCACAATATGTGTTATTTTGTGATTGTTATGCTTCTTTGTTTCTATGCATGTTAGAATGGTAGAAAGATCCTCATGAATATCAAGTGAATTGCCATCCCGATGTTGCACCTTCGCACGTCAAGTACGTCTAGTAGTGGGCTCATAAAATTGGGGTGCTCTTGGGTGTCCTTGAACTGAAGGGTTCGTGTCGGACATGGGCATGCCTTGCATCGAGTTAACTTGACAAGGCTATCAAAAGCGGTTTTGGGCCTTGTGGCAAAGAAGGTTGGGAGCCGGGTATGAGATACCTTCCCGACCGGTGAGTCGTATAGAATACGATTAGCAAGGAGTTGCTTACGGATAGGTATGTTGGCTAGCAGTGATGCTAAAGCTCACTAGTCGCATCGCTAGTCGAATCTGAATCACCGAGAGTTTGCGGAGGATGCTGACTTGATGGGAGTATTTCTGTTTAGGCTAGAACTACTCTACATAAACTCATTGCTTAGTGATTGCATGTTTTCTGTTGTAGATCAATGGCACCACCTGCTCAACCCAACTTTGCATTGAAATCAATTCGGAAAAGGATAAACTGAATGGAACAAACTTTACCACCTGGTATACAAATCTGAGAATTGTTCTCAAGCACGATAAAAGGAACATGTTCTAGAGGATCCACTTCGGAGGAACCTGCTGATAATGCTAGTGCCACAGCTAAAATGCCTACGAAACTTCGTTGATGAATCAACGGAGATCAGCTGTCGATGTCTGGCTTGTATGGAGCCGATTTGCAACAGCATTTGAAAACTTTGAGGCTTACGATATGATCGAGAGTCTCAAGAGCATGTTTCGAGACACGTGCTAGGACCGAAAGGTTCAACGTCTGGCGATCCTTGATGGATTGCAAGCTGAAGGAAGGTGATCCACTGAGCCCACATGTGATCAAGATGATCGGATATGTGCAAGCTTTGGATCGTTTGGGCTTCCCACTCTTGGATGAGCTGGCTACTGATGCAGTTCTGGGTTCTCTTCCGCCCAGCTATGGGACGTTCATCTCGAACTATCATATGCATGGCATGGATAAGAAGCTCACTGAATTGCATGGGATGCTCAAGGTGGCAGAGCAGGATATTAAGAAAGGCACGCATCAAGTGTTGATGGTGCAGAAATCGGCTAAGTTCAAGAAGAGTTGGTCTAAGAAGAAGGCTAAGGCAAAGGGCACGGAGATGGTAACCTCTGCCGCTGCGCCGAAGTCTGGACCGGACTCAAAGACCGTTTGTTTTCATTGCAAGGAGACCGGTCCTTTGGAAGAGGAACTGTAGCAAGTGGCTTGCGAGCATGGCAAGAAGGCGAAATGCTTCTTGTGCAAAGGTACACTTGTTGCATATGTTATGGACATTTACCTTGCCGACATACCTAGTAGCTCTTGGGTATTTGATACGGATCGGTTGTTCATATTTGCAACTCGATGCAGGGGCTGGTAAGAACTAGGCGTGTGGCACAAGGGAGATTGACATCGTGGTCGGCAACAAAGCAAGAGTTGCTGCGTTGGAGGTCGGCACGATGCAGCTCCACTTCCTTACGGATTCATTATGGAATTGAATAATTGTTATTACATTCCTGCACTTAGTCGAACATTATTTCTGCCTCATGTTTGATGAGTCAAGGTTATGAATTCAATTTAAAGGACAATGGTTGTTCGATATTTTTGAATGGTATGTTCCACGGCTATGCACCCATTGTTGATGGGCTATTTATATTGAATCTAGAACAGGAACGGTCTATAACGTAAATGTCAAGAGGCATAAGCCTAATGAGATAAATCCGACATACTTACGGCATTGCGGCTTGGACACATTAGTGCGAACGCATGAAGAAGCTCCATGATGATGGGCTCCTAACCCGTCCGACTTGGTCGTTCGAGACATGTGAATCATGCTTGCTCGGCAAGATGACTAAGTCTCCTTTCGCAAAGAGTTGCGAGAGGCGTCCGAGCTATTGGAACTTATACATAGTGATGTGTGTGGTCCAATGAGCACAACCGCCAGAGGTGGCTATCGATGCCGTGACTTTTACCAACGACTTGAGTAGATATGGATATATCTATTTGATGAGGCACAAGTCGGAGACTTTTGAAAAGTTCAAAGAGTTTCAAAGCGAGGTTGAGAATCAGCTCGGCAAGACTATAAAGCTTCTGCGATCGATCGTGGAGGTGAGTACATGAGCCAGGAGTTCGATGATCATCTGAAAAGTCGAGGTATAGTACCTCAGCTCACACCTCCAGATGCCTTGCAGAGAAATGGCGTGTCGAGCGGAGGAATAGGACCTTGTTGGACATGGTCCGGTCTATGATGAACAAATCGGATTTACCCTTGTCATTTTGGGGATCGCTCTAGAAACTGCAGCTTTCACACTTAATAGGGTACCATCAAAATCCGTAGACAAGACACCACATGAGATGTGGGTGGGAAGAGTCCCAGTTTGTCTTTTCTAAAGATTTGGGGTTGTGAAGCATTTGTCAGCGACTTATGTCGGACAAGCTTACACCCAAGATGGATAAATGCATATTAAGTGGGATATCCGAAGGAAACCTTGGGATATAGCTTCTACAACGGGAAGAGAACAAAGTGTTTGTTGCTCGGGCAGGGTTTTCCTTGAGAAAGAGTTTCTCAGTCGGGAGGCCAGTGGGAGGACGGTTCGACTCGAAGAAATTCGAGGACCACTCGGGGACGGCTCAGCTGGTGATGAGATCATACCGGAGTCTGTCAGGGAACCCGTAGTGGAAGCGGCACGGAACCACGGAGGTCGGAAAGATTGCGCAAAGTGCGCGATGTATTGTTGCTAGAAAGCGGCGAGCGGCCCACGTATCGCGAAGCGATGGTGAGCCCAGATTCGAGGCATGGCTAGAGGCCATGAGATCCGAGTTAAAGTCCATGGATGAGAATCAAGTGCAGGACTTGGTTGATCCGCCACTGGCGAATCGCCATTGGTTGCAAATGGGTCTTTAAAAGGAAAACCGATGTGGATGGATATGTTCAGATCCACAAAGCTCGGCTTGTCGCTAAAGGTTATGGACAAGTTCAAGGAGTTGACTACGACGAGACTTACTCACCGGTAGCGATGCTGAAATCGGTAAGGATCATACTAGCTATAGCTGCATATTTCGATTACGAGATATGGCAGATGGATGTCAAGACGGCTTTCCTTCACGGAAATTTAACCGAGGACGTGTATATGATACAGCCCGAGGGTTTTGTCGATCCGACTAGCACTAGTAAGGTATGCAAGCTCAAGAGATCCATTTATGGGTTGAAGCAAGCATCTCGGAGTTGGAACATTCGTTTTGATGAGGTCGTCACTGGTCTCGGTTTCATCAAAAGCGAAGAGGACTCTTGTTTATACAAGAAGTTAAGTGGGAGCTCGATAGTGTTTTTGATCTTGTATGTGGACGACATACTACTGATCGGGAACGATGTTTTGATGTTAAACTCGGTCAAGGGATCATTGAATGGCAAGTTTTCGATGAAGGACCTTGGTGAGGCAGTCTATATTTTAGGCATTAAGATCTATAGAGATAGATCGAGGAGGCTGCTCGGCTTAAGCGAACACGTACATAGATAAAGTGTTGAAGCGGTTCAACATGAGTGAGGCGAAGAAAGGGTTCTTGCCGCTCTCACATGGTATAAGGCTAAGCGAGACTCGAGTCCCTCGACATCGATGAGCGAAGCGGGATGAGTAGGATTCACTATGCCTCGACAATCGGATCCATCATGTATGCCATGATATGTACAAGGCCTGATGTTGCTTTTGCAATAAGCCTAACAAGTAGATACCAGGCCAACCGGTGAGAGTCCCGGGCAGCGGTAAAGACTATTTTGAAGTACGAAAAGGACTAAAGAGATGTTCCTAGTTTATGGTGGTGAGGAAGAGCTCGTCGTGAGGGGTTACGTCAATGCTAGTTTCCAAACCGACAGAGATGATTGTCGATCATAGTGCGGATTCGTACGCGTCTGAGCGGAGGAGCGATTGCCTTTGGATGAGTTCCAAGCAGGATACGGTGGCGATTCTACCACGAAGCGAATACATTGCGGCTTGTGAAGCTGCAAAGGAAGGTGTTTGGATCCGGCATTTTCTGGATGATCTTGGTATTTTCCCAGCCTCGGTGAAACCGTTGGACCTTTATTGTGATAATTCTGGTGCCATCGCACAAGCCAAGGAGCCGAGGAATCACCACAAGGTCAGACACATAGACCGAAAATATCACGATACTGAAAGATCGTAAGAATGGTGATGTAGAGTTATGCAAGATTCACACGGATGCAAATGTTGCAGATCCGTTGACTAAGCCGCTTCCACAACCCAAGCATGAGGGGCACGTTAGAGCTATGGGCATTCGATGTCTATTTGATTGACTCTAGTGCAAGTGGGAGACTGTTGGAGATATGCCCTAGAGGCAATCATGTATGATGATATTTCCTATGTGTTTATGAATAAAGATAGTCCTTGGACAATGTCAATGATGTGTATCAGCAAGTACATGACTTGTTTGTGGGACTATGCATTGTATGATGACTGTCCTAAAAGGTCCCTAGTCGAAAGGGCTGTGTGGATGCGCAGCCGACTAGACTAGCATATGACACGGTCGATGGCTCGGTCTCACTAGCCATGGAGCATTGGATGCTAACCGGATAATATGGACTTGGAAAGGTCTGGTCGGATTCGACATAGTCGGATCCGAAGTCGAGATAGGTCCGAGTCGGACAGACCCAACTATGAGACGCAGCGATATGTCATCTGTGAGTCTCTAGTACAACATACGTTCTATGTCCTAAGACCTGAGTGACGCATGTACTCGAGATGGTGATAGACTTGCTTTGGGCCGACCAAACACTACTCCGTGGTCGGGTAGTTACAAAGGTAGGTTTGGGTTTGTCCGATCCCATGCTGCGAGACATGGTCGAGCAAGATGGGATTGCCCCTCCGATCGGAGAGATATACTCTGGGCCCCTCGTGTGATCGACCAGAACAGCATGGCCATGCGACAAGGATTATGAGATAATCCGGACGGTGGTGGTATATTTGGAATGAGAAAGAGGTCGGGTTAGCACAAGGATGACAGTCTCGCCTTGAGCCCGACAACATATATCGTCTTGCGGCAAAGGGAGCAGAAGTGTGACACGTTATGCGAGTTCGCCTAACCAGCTTCATAGTTCGCTTGGTGGTCGGCACGCCTTGCTAGAGGCCGCTACCAACCGCACAGGTCGGAGGTGATCCGAACTGTGACCAAGCTGACTTGAACCTAAGGGGTCGTGGCAGCAGGGAAGGAACCCACGAGGTCAGTTCAGAGGACACTGGTCGGATGTGATCCGAATCTGGACTAGGAACGTGACCGAGTAGACTTTTGGCTTTAGGGTCCGTGCGAGGCCCAAGTGTTGAGCTCATGACAGACGCCTATATAAAGTGGAGGTGCGGCACACTCAGCGGTTGATCGCTTGGCGCTGCGACTAGGGTTTGCATGTGTTGCGAATAGCCACCTCCACTCGCCGCCGATCGTGTGATCGGACCTAGCAGTCCGCCGCGACGACGTTCCTCCCGCACGCGCGGATACCGTTAGAGGCGGTGCACTTGCGCCGCTCCGGCGAACTCGTACGTGGGATCGGATGACCGGCCGCTCGAGGGAGATCGAACGAGGAGGAGACGATCCACGCAGACGCGCTTCCCCAACTCTTCTTCCGCTGCACGGCACTGCGCGTCTAGCGGTAACGAACTATGATCCATCTCCCGTAGCATGTTCCTGGATGTTCTGCGCGTAGGAATTTTTAATTTGCAGTCGATGCACCCTACCGTAGAACCCAACAGATCCTTGTGATGATTTAGATGAAGCTTCGCGACGAGATAATGCGGAAAACTTGGAACTCCGGAAAAGAAAAGATGAAGCATCTCTAACCGAGAAACGTGACATGATGAATAACTCTGGAAAGAAGAAACTAGATCACTTGGATGAAAAAATTATAAGAATTACGTTATGCGTATCCTTCACCAATTTAAATTGATGACAAGCAACAGATTTGGCATACTACTTATTCTTGTTGAGGGATTGAAAAGAGATATAGCACCAACTTGAAGAAGTTGTTGATGGGACCAGCGGGAGGATTGGAAACAACGAATGAAATGATACGGTAACAAAGGAAGAGGAATCTTGAATGAACCACCGTAAGAATTGAAAATGGAAGTAGCAAAGGCACAATTCACCGGGAAGAATTGGAAAACGAATGAAGATACTTGAGGGGATTTAGATACATGAGAACGAAGAGATCATGGACTGATTAGAGGATATTTGAACGATGCACCGATAAGATTTGGAGAATGATAGCTACACGCGGAGAATGAAGAATTCTGACATGATGGCCTTCGGAGGAAAGAAATGGAAACAACTCATGAAATGCTCTGGATGGTAAGAAAAGAATTCTCACAATCGAAAACAATTATGAGAGGATGACATAAGCTAGAACTATGAATCTTCAAGAGAACGGACCAAGATTTAGGAGAAATCCTTCTTCGATCTTCAAGTGTTGATAATGATGATGAGAACCACCATGAATTGTTGATATACTCCGAAATGAAGAATAGAAAGGTTGAATCAACGATGAAAAGAATTTGAAAACGATCTTGGAGAAGGCATATGACTAATGGAATCCATTCTTACGTCACACTTTGAAATGAATTTGAGAATCGCTCCTGATAATTCGAAGAGTCAGGTAAGATCCTGGGAAAAGACCTGTGGGTTAGGGCCCACTCAAAAGAAAACACCGTTGAAAATGATTTTAAAGAGAGATTGCACCGGTTGAATTAAATGGCTTGAATGAGATAACAATCTCCAAATAGCTTGAACGGATTAAGAATGGAAACACAAATCTTCTGAGATATCTTCAACACTCTGGAACAAATGAATAGCAAGAGGTGAGTGATTGAGAGGTGCACCGGCATGAGAAAGCATTTGACACGAGGAAAGGAATATGATCAACACTGAAAGCTTGAATTGGATCCACCGGAGAAGAATACGAGAAAGAAGAATGATGAACTTGAAGCTCGTGAGCTTCTTCATGAGGGATCACCTGATCAGAACATTGATTGAAAAGAGTGAAGAGACTTCACATGAATAAACGGATACTTGATTAAAAAACCTGAGTCCTTGAAGAAAAAGGGTGGGAGGGCAGGAAAACAAAGGCAACTTGGGGACGGATGAAATGGATACCGTTGAGAAAACTTAGAATTGATCTTGCGGATGTTGAGATGATCGGATCCACTTGAAGAGAAGCACGCCGGTTGGAAAAGAATTAACATGACAATCTCAATGATCAAGAAGGATTAGCACTCCCATAGAAACATGAGACACCATTTAGGGAAGGTATGGATTCAACACTTGACATCGAAGCAACTCGAATACCACAAATAAAACAAAACAAAGGATTTGGCTTGCAGAATAAGCCGGAACAAATACATATGATAGAGGTTTACCCAATCCCATATCATGCATCTGCCGGAAATATATTCTAGGAGCTAATTGAATTCCCACCTATAAACTCCCGAAACTTTCTGGTTATGCAATCTGGTGTTGGGGATACAGGGGAAGCAATATATCTCACCCAAAACTAACAATCCCTACATCCAAGTTGTATCCATCCGTCAACACATAACCAAGAAACCTCCGGAAATCGTGTACCTCAACCTTCGAAAAGCATCCGTTATACAAGTTATGGCAATACTCCCGAACTCCCCAGTACTGGGTGGCCTCGAGGTTATCTCACCAACAACTGCATAAAAGAGATTTTCGATGTCGGCAAAACTCAGGTATTCCAGAACTGCTACGATAAAATTATGACGACAACACCTCGGAGCTCAACTCCCCGGGACACACCCACAACCCCTAAATGTCAGGAGGCACCAAGAACAATGTTCTCGTCACAAGAATATCGGAACGATTCCAAGATACCCGCGTGATCCTAAAAAAAATTAGTGAAATTTGAGGAGAGGACAGACAAAACATCTACGTCAGGAGTCCTCACCAGAGCGACGAAGGGGGCTGAGGAGTAAAAAGAATCCTACTTTCCGATATATATAATCCTAGGACTCAAAATAGTTTTCTTCTAGACTCAACAACGGCCAACAAACAAGGGGGCTCCTACGGTCGGTCGAGGCTCTGATACCAACTTGTCACGCCCAAGATACGACCCTATCCTAAAGGAACTCGAAGGTCCCACCAAGGATAGAAGCGCATCTTGAAGACGCTTTTGCAAGGTGGATATCATTACATCAACATTACATAACAGAAAGGGGTACATACAAGAGGCATACAATGCCACACGAATACATCAATACATCATACATAAGAGCACCATCCAACTACGGATGAAACACAAACAGGAACTCAAACGACATCCACCCTGCTAGCCCAGGCTGCCGACCTGGAACCTATCCCCTGATCGAAGAAGAAGCAGAAGAAGAACTCCAAACAAGTAAACATCGCTCTCGCGTCATGATCATCGCAAAACCTGTACCTGCAACTGTTGTTGTAGTAATCTGTGAGCCACGAGGACTCAGCAATCCCATTACCATGGGTATCAAGACTAGCAAAGCTTAAAGGGAAAGGAAGGGGTACAGTGGTGAGGTTGCAGCAGCGGCTAAGCAAGTATGGTGGCTAACATACGCAAATAAGAGCAAGAAGAGAAGCAAAGGAACGGTCATGAAGCTAGCAATGATCAAGAGGTGATCCTGAACTCCTACTTACGTCATTCATAACACAGAAACCGTGTTCACTTCCCGGACTCCGCCGAGAAGAGACCATCACGGCTACACACGCGGTTGATGCGTTTTAATTAAGTGAAGTGTCAAGTTATCTACAACCGGACATTAACAAATTCCCATCTGCCACATAACCACGGGCAAGGCTTTCGAAAGATAATACCCTGCAGGGGTGTCCCAACTTAGCCCATGATAAGCTCTCGCGATCGACAGAGGATATACCTTCTCCCAGGAAGACCCGATCAGTCTCGGAATCCCGGTTTACAAGACATTTCGACAATGGTAAAACAAGAGCAGCAAAGCCGCCCGATGTGCCGACAAATCCCGATAGGAGCTGCACATATCTCGTTCTCAGGGCACACCGGATAAGCGAAGCGTACAGGTAGCGACGAATCCAAGTTGCCAAGGAACGGTCCCGCACGGTGCTCTAGTTTGGACCTACACTCGAAGGAGCACTGGCCCGGGGGGGTTAAATAAAGATGACCCTCGGGCTCCGGAAACCCAAGGGAAAAAGGGCTAGGTGAGGCAAATGGTAAAACCAAGGTTGGGCCTTGCTGGAGGAGTTATTCAAAGCGAACTGTCAAGGGGGTCCCATAAATCACCCAACCGCGTAAGGAACGCAAAATCCGGGAACATAACACCGGTATGACGGAAACTAGGGCGGCAAGAGTGGAACAAAACACCAGGCATAAGGCTGAGCCTTCCACCCTTTACCAAGTATATAGATGCATTAATTAAATAAGAGATATTGTGATATCCCAACACAATCATGTCCACCATGAAGCAATCTTCAACTTCACCTGCAACTAACAACGCTATAAGAGGGGCTGAGCAAAGCGGTAACATAGCCAAACAACGGTTTGCTAGGAAGGGTGAAAAAGGTTAGAGGCTGACATGGCAATTTGGGTGGCTTGATCAACAAGAGATAGGTAGCGCGGCAAAGCAATAGAACGAAACAACTAGCATAGCAATGATAGTAGTGAGATCCAGGGTAGCGGTCATCTTGCCTGAAATCCCGCTAGGAAGAAGAACGAGTCGATGAAGAAGACGAACGAGAGTAGTCGAACGAATCCTCACAATCGCAACATTACCGGAACTAAGAAGCAACACCGGAAAGAGACAAACAACATGGTAAATGCACAAGCATAAACATGACATGATGCACAAACAAGTATGATGCATGTCCGGTTTAAAGAGGCATGGCATGGCAAAGTGCAACAAGCAAAACTACAAGTTAAGTGGAGCTCAATATGCAACGAGTTGCATATCGGCAAAACACCACATTTAGTTTTCTCTCGTTTATGTACCCCGACAATATTAAATGTTGTTAATCATGGCAAGAGGTGCAGCATAATGAAACTACCTATTTAGGCAAGTTTAAATGAGGTCGGAACAACAAACAACAATTCTGGAAAATCCTCATGTCCATATTATAAATTTGGTACTGTTCTGCCCTAAACCATATTTTAGAGTTGTTAAACAGGCAAGATGAGTGCAACATGTTAAACTAGGCATTTTTCCACCCCATTTACATATAAAGTTTATTAAAATTGGAGCTACGGTTAATTAGTTATGAAATAAATCATTTTAACATAGCATTTGAGCAAGTTTAAACAAACAACATTTTAAACATTTTAAACATGGATGAAAGTGGCAGATTATGAAACTAGATGAAAAACTAAGCAATTTACATGTATAACATGTTTAAAACCGATGCATGGTTAATTAGTTATTAACAAATAAAAATAGGGGCACTTTCTGTAATTATGCATGCACAGGATATTTAGCAAAATTCGTCCAGCAGGAAATAAAGTGTCACGGGCCGAAACTGGCTGGCCCAATGTAAGGGAAAAAAAAGGGGCGCTGGGGTGGTTTCACCATGGGCCACGCCCCGTGGGTGGAGAGATGAGGCCAGCAGGAGGCTGTTGGGCTGGCGACGCTGTCAACGCGAAGGCCGCTCGGCGCCGTTTCTCTGCTCGATGCAGCGAAGCTGGGCGGCGCCTGAGCAGAGCTCCACAATGGCGAAGGGCGGCGAGGCGAGGGACTTGGGGCGTAGAGCGGCGACGGCAGGGCTGGTGCAGGAGCTCCGGCAGGAAGAGGCTGGGAACGCAGGGCCTCGCCGGATCTTGCGGGGGCGGCGACGAACGAAGTAGGATGGTGGCGCAGCTGCAAAGCCAAGGCAGGGAAATAAATTCAGAGAAGTGGCAGAGAGGGAGGAAGGAGATACGAGAAGGAGAGGGACGGGACTTGGGAGCGCTGGTGGTGGGATCCAGGCGACGGGACAGAGGGGGTGCGAGCGAGGCTCTCGTCGAGGTCCTCCAGAAAGCAGAGCAGCGGCGCGACGCACAGCAGCAGAGGGACTTGCGGCGGAGCTCGGTGCCTCGCCTTGCTGGAAGACGAACGGGACGGCGGCGACCGGCGCTGGTTCAAGAGCAGCAGAGAGTGAAGGTTAGAGAAGAACCAGAGAAAAGGGGAGAAGGGGCGCGAGGAGACGGCGACCTGCTGGCTTCGGTCGGCGCGGGCGAGGAGAAGGCAGGGCCTTGGGCGCGGGGCGGTCAGGACGGCCTGCTGGAGCATGCTTGGGGAGGAGCAGGGGCACGCGAAGAGCTGCTGTTTGTCATGGTCGTCGGCGGGGACGAGGCCTCGGGCATGAGATCGGCGAGTGCTGCTGGTCTTCAGGAAGAACGTGCGGAGGCGCACGGCTAGGAGAGCTCCGGGCGCAAGGGGCTTGAGGCCGCGGGGTCCTGGTGACGCGGTTCCCGTTGGAGCTCGAGGGAGAGGGCGCCGCAAGTGCGGCTAGCTGCGGTGTGGTTGGGTGGATGGATCGAGGGGAGACGGTGGTGGGCCCGGGATGGATCTGGGAGGATCCCAAGGTGGGAGGCGAGTGGGTGGATGGCTGGCGGCAGGGACGAGACTGATGGGACAAGCCTCCTAAAGATTAGGGTTGAACTAGTTTATATATAGCCTACGGATTAGATTAGGGACTAAACCGGTCCGTCCGATCAAAATCGAGCGGTCGAGAATAAATAGGTTAGGTGGCCCAAATAATAAAACGGAGATGTTTTATAGATGTTTGGGGATGATCCGGATCCATCGGTAATGACATACCGGTTCGGGTTTGGGTAAGTTTCGGACACGCACACGAGGGGGTCGGTGGTTGTGCAAAGAGGGGTTAGGTGGTCGGAAAAAAGGGAAACGAAAACACGGTTGGTCTCGGGGCGGTCAACAAAAGCAAGGGGGGACGCGGCAACTACAAGCGGATGCAAGTTAAAAAAACAAAGATGGCAACGAGTGCCGATGCAATGCAAATGATGCAATGATGAAATGCATGACAAGAACAAAATGCAAAACAAAAGACAAAAATCCAACCACGGAGAAAATAACATATTGCATCTCCGGAAAAGGCAAGAGTTGGAGTTACGAATATGGAAAGTTGTATCCGGGGCGTTACAGTGATAGAACGTATCGTATCACGGGGTTTGGATGCACCGGCGAAGTTTTCACCAACTCTCAAGGTGAGAAAGGGCAATGCACGGTACCGACGAGGCTAGCAATGGCGGAAAGGTAAAAGTGCGTATAATCCATGGACTCAACATTAGTCGAAAGAACTCATGTATTTATTGCAAAAATTTAGAAGTCATCAAAAATCAAGTAATACACGCATGATCCTAGGGGGATAGATTGGTAGGAAAAGATCATCACTCGTCCCCAACTGCCACTCATAAGGATGCACAAGTTAGGTACACTTCATGTTTCAAATTTGTTACACAACTTTAACCATACGTGCATGCTATGGGACTTGCTAACTTCAACACAAGCATTCTTTAAATTCACAACTACTCAACTAGCATGAATCTAATATCACCATCTTCATATCTCAAAACAATTATCAAGCATCAAACTTTTCTTAGTATTCAACACACTCATAAGAATTCTTACAAATCTTGTATGCTTAGCATATTATGATTATTTAAGAAAATTACCATGCTATTTAAGACTCTCAAAATAATCTAAGTGAAGCATGAGAGATCAATAGTTTCTACAAAATAAATCCACCACCGTGCTCTAAAAGATATAAGTGAAGTACTAGAGCAAATGACAAACTACTCCGAAAGATATAAGTGAAGATCAATGAGTAGTCGAATAATTATACAACTATGTGAAGACTCTCCCATTTAAGAATTTCAGATCTTGGTATTGTATTCAAACAGAAAGCATAACAAAATAACATGACATTGCAAGGATAGCACAGCTCATGTGAAGAAGCAAAAACTTAGGCTCAACCGATACTAACCGATAGTTGTTGAAGAAGAAAGGTGGGATGCCTACCGGGGCATCCCCAAGCTTAGATGCTTGAGACTTCTTAAAATATTATCTTGGGGTGCCTTGGGCATCCCCAATCTTGAACTTTTGTGTCTCCTTAATTCCTCTCGTATCATAGTTTCTCTTTTTATCAAAAGCTTCTTCCACACCAAACTCAACAAGAACTCGTGAGATAGGTTAGTATAAACCAATGCAGAACCTTATCATTTTCTACTGTGACAAAATCACTAAAATTATTATTCAACATTGCATACTAAATGCCTCTGTATAATTAATACTCCTATCCTCAAATAGAATCATTAAACAAGCAAACATATGCAAACAATGCAAACATAACAACAATCTGCCAAAACAGTACAGTCTGTAAACAACGCAAGAGTATCAATACTTCCCTAAATCCAAAAATTATGATCTAAAATTCCCACTGTAATAAATTTATCAGAGCTCGATATGCAAAAAGATTCAACATTGTACCACTCTCTGATTTTCCTAGGGAATTTTTGCAACAGCGGTAAACTTTCTGTTTTCAAACAGCAACATGTATAGTAGCAAAATAAGCATGGCAAAGGCTATCCTTGACTTTTTTATTGAAACTAAAGATGAAAAACATTATTATAACTAACAGCAAGCAAATATAAAGAACATAAAATGACGCTCCAAGCAAAAAAATATCATGTGGTGAATAAAAATATAGCTCCAAGTAAAGTTACCGATGAACGAAGACGAAAGAGGGGATGCCTTCTGGGGCATCCCCAAGCTTAGGCTCTTGGTTGTCCTTGAATATTACCTTGGGGTGCCTTGGGCATCCCCAATCTTAGGCTCTTGACACTCCTTATTCCATAGTCCATCGAATCTTTACCCAAAACTTGAAAACTTCACAAAACAAAACTTAACAGAAAACTCGTAAGCTCCGTTAGCGAAAGAAAACAAAACCCCACTTCAAGGTACTGTAATGAATTCATTATTTATTTATATTCGTGTTAAACCTACTGTATTACAACTTCTCTATGATTTATAAACTATTTTACTAGCCATAGAGTCATCAAAACAAGCAAACAACACAATGAAAACAGAATCTGTCAAAAACAGAACAGTCTGTAGTAATATGTAACTAACGCAAACTTCTGGAACTCCAAAAATCCTAAAATAAATTGGTGGACCTGAGTAATTTGTCTAGTAATCATCTGAAAAAATAATCAACTAAATAGCACTCTCCAGTAAAAAGTTGAAGCTAATCTTGTGAGCGCTAAAGTTTCTGTTTTGTACAACATGATCATAAAGACTTCACCCAAGTCTTCCCAAAGGTTCTACTTGGCACAAACACTAACTAAAACATAAAACCACATCTAAACAGAAGATAGATGGATTATTTATTCCTAAACAGAAGCAAAAAAGCAAGAAACTAAAATAAAATTGGGTTGCCTCCCAACAAGCGCTATCGTTTAAAGCCCCTAGCTAGGCATGATGATTTCAATGATGCTCACAAAAAGATAAGAGCAGAAACATAAAGAGAGCATCATGAAGAATATGATTAGCACATTTAAGTCTAACCGACTTCCTATGCATAGGGATTTTGTGAGCAAACAACTTATGAGAACAATAATCAACAAGCATAGGAAGACAAAACAAGCGTAACTTCAAAAATTTAAGCACATAGAGGAAACTTGATATTATTGCAATTCCTACAAGCATATGTTCCTCCCTCATAATAATTTTCAGTAGCATCATGAATGAATTCAACAATATAACCAGCACCTAAAGCATTTTTTCCATGATCTACAAGCATAGAAAATTCATTACTTTCCACGTAAGCAAATTTATTCTCATGAATAGTAGTGGGAGCAAACTCAACAAAATAACTATCATATGATTGAAAATTAAGATCAAGATGACACGTTTCATGGTTATCATTATTCTTTAAAGCATACGTGTCATCACAATAACCATCATAGATAGGAGGCATGCTTTCATCATAGTAAATTTGCTCATCAAAGCTTGGGGGACAAAAATATCATCTTCATCGAACATAGCTTCCCCAAGCTTGTGGCTTTGCATATCATTAGCATCATGGATATTCAAGGAATTCATACTAACAACATTGCAATCATGCTCATCATTCAGATATTTAGTGCCAAATATTTTAATGCATTCTTCTTCTAACACTTTGGCACAATTTTCCTTTCCATAATACTCACGAAACATATTAAAAAGATGAAGCGTATGAGACAAACTCAATTCCAGTTTTTTGTAGTTTTCTTTTATAAACTAAACTAGTGATAAAACAAGAAACAAAAAGATTCTATTGCAAGATCTAAAGATATACCTCCAAGCACTCACCTCCCCGGCAACGGCGCCAGAAAAGAGCTTGATGTCTACTACGCAACCTTCTCCTTGTAGACGTTGTTGGGCCTGCAAGTGCACAGGTTTGTAGGACAGTAGCAAATTTCCCTCAAGTGGATGACCTAAGGTTTATCAATCCGTAGGAGGCATAGGATGAAGATGGTCTCTCTCAAGCAACCCTGCAACCAAATAACAAAGAGTCTCTTGTGTCCCCAACACACTCAATACAATGGTAAATTGTATAGGTGCACTAGTTCGGCGAAGAGATCGTGATACAGGTGCAATATGGATGGTAGATAAAGGTATTTGTAATATGAAATAATAAAAACAGCAAGGTAACAAGTGATAAACGTGAGCGTAAATGGTATTGCAATGATAGGAAACAAGGCCTAGGGTTCATACCTTCACTAGTGCAAGTTCTCTCAACAATAATAACATAATTGGATCACATAACTATCCCTCAACATGCAAAAAAGAGTCACTCCAAAGTCACTAATAGCGGAGAACAAACGAAGAAATTATGGTAGGGTACGAAACCACCTCAAAGCTATTCTTTCGGATCAATCTATAAAAGAGTTTGTACTAGAATAACACCTTAAGACACAAATCAACCAAAACCCTAATGTCACCTAGATACTCCATTGTCACCTCAAGTATCTGTGGGCATGATTATATGATATGCATCACACAATCTCAGATTCATCCAACCAACATAAAAGTACTTCAAAGAGTGCCCCAAAGTTTCTACCGGAGAGTCAAGAACATGTGCCAACCCCTTTGCATAGGTTCATGGGTCGAACCCGCAAGTTGGTCACCAAAACATACATCAAGTGGCACGTGATATCCCATTGTCACCATAGATAAACACGGCAAGACATACATCAAGTGTTCTCATAAAAGACTCAATCCGATAAGATAACTTCAAAGGGGAAACTCAATTCATCACAAGAGAGTAGAGGTGAAGAAACATCATAAGATCCAACTACAATAGCAAAGCTCGGGATACATCAAGATCGTGCCATAGAGGGAACACGAGAGAGAGAGAGATCAAACACATAGCTACTGGTACATACCCTCAGCCCCGAGGGTGAACTACTCCCTCCTCGTCATGGATAGCGCCGGGATGATGAAGATGTTGGAAATATGCCCAAGAGGCAATAATAAAAGGATTATTATTATGTTTCCTTGTTCGTGATAATTGTCTTTTATTCATGCTATAATTGTATTATCCGGAAATCATAATACAGGTGTGAATACATAGACTACTATATGTCCCTAGTGAGCCTCTAGTTGACTAGCTCGTTGATCAACGGATAGTCATGGTTTCCTGACTATGGACATTGGATTTCATTGATAACGGGATCACATCATTAGGAGAATGATGTGATGGACAAGTCCCAATCCTAAGCATAGCACAAGATCGTGTAGTTCGTTTGGTAGAGCTTTTCCAATGTCAAGTACCCTTTCCTTAGACCATGAGATCGTGTAACTCCCGGATACCGTAGGAGTGCTTTGGGTGTACCAAACGTCACAACATAACTGGGTGACTATAAAGGTGCACTACAAGTATCTCCGAAAGTGTCTGTTGGGTTGTCACGGATCGAGACTGGGATTTGTCACTCCGTATTACGGAGAGGTATCACTGGGCCCACTCGGTAATGCATCATCGTAATGAGCTCAGAGTGACCAACTGTTTGGTCACGGGATCATGCATTATGGTACGAGTAAACTGACTTGCCGGTAACGAGATTGAACGAGGTATTGGGATACCGACGATCGAATCTCGGGCAAGTAACATACCGATTGACAAAGGGAATTGTATACGGGGTTGCTTGAATCCCCGACATCGTGGTTCATCCGATGAGATCATCGAGGAGCATGTGGGAGCCAACATGGGTATCCAGATCCCGCTGTTGGTTATTGACCGGAGAGCCGTCTCGGTCATGTCACGTGTCTCCGAACACGAGGGTCTACACACTTAAGGTTCGGTGACGCTAGGGTTGTAGAGATATGAGTATGCAGCAAACCGAAAGTTGTTCGGAGTCCCGGATGAGATCCCGGACGTCACGAGGAGTTCCGGAATGGTCCATAGGTAAAGAATTATATATAGGAAGTGCTGTTTCGGGCATCGGAAGAGTTTCGGGGGTCACGGTATTGTACGGGACCACCGGAAGGGTCCTGGGTCCACCGGTGGGGCCACCTATCCGGAGGGCCCGTGGGCTGAATTGGGAGGAACCAGCCCTGGTGGGCTGGTGCGCCTCTATGGCCCCCTGCGCCTAGGGTTGGAAACCCTAGGGGGGGCGCCCACTTGCCTTGGGGGCAAGCCTTCCCCTTGCCGCCCCCATCTAGATGGGATCTAGAGGGCGGCGCCCCCAGGGGCCTATATAAAGGGGGAGGGAGGGCAGCCGCACCCCAAGTCTTGGCGCCCCTCTCCCCTGCTACACCTCTCCTCTCACAAGCTCGGCGAAGCTCGCTGAACGCTGCTGCATCCACCACCACGCCGCCTTACATGGATCTTCTTCAACCTCTCCTCCTCCTTGCTGGATCAAGGTGCGGAGACGCCATCCGCTCCGCACGTGTGTTGAACGTGGAGGTGCTGTCCGCTCGCACTTGGTCATCGGTGATTTGTATCACGACGAGTACGACTCCCTCAACCCCGTTCTCTTGAACGCTTCCGCTCGCGATCTACAAAGTTATGTAGATGCACTCCTATCACTCGTTGCTAGATGAACTCATAGATGGATCTTGGTGAACGAGGAAATTTTTATTTTATGCAACGTTCCCCAACAAAGTGGCATCATGAGCTAGGTCTATGCGCATTTCTATTGCACGAGTAGAACACAATTTGTTGTGGGCGTAGATGTTGTCAACCTTCTTGCCGCTACTAGTCTTATTTTGCTTCAGCGGTATTGTGGGATGAAGTGGCCCGGACCGACCTTACATGTACGCTTACGTGAGACAGGTTCCACCGACTGACATGCACTAGTTGTATAAGGTGGCTAGCGGGTGTCTGTCTCTCCCACTTTAGTTGGAGCAGATTCGACGAAAAGGGTCCTTATGAAGGGTAAATAGAAGTTGACAAATCACGTTGTGGTTTTTCGTAGGTAAGAAAACGTTCTTGCTAGAACCCTATTGCAGCCACGTAAAAGATGCAACAACAATTAGAGGACGTCTAACTTGTTTTTGCAGCAATTGCCTTGTGATGTGATATGGCCAAAAGTTGTGATGAATGATGAATGATATATTGTGATGTATGAGATCATGTTCTTGTAATAGGAATCACGACTTGCATGTCGATGAGTATGAGAGCCGGCAGGAGCCATAGGAGTTGTCTTAATTATTGTATGACCTGCGTGTCATTGATTCAATGCCATGTAATTACTTTGCTTTATTGCTAAACCGTTAGCTATAGTAGTAGAAGTAATAGTTGGCGAGCAACTTCATGGAGACACGATGATGGAGATCATGATGATGGAGATCATGGTGTCATGCCGGTGACAAGATGATCATGGAGCCCCGAAGATGGAGATCAAAGGAGCTATATGATATTGGCCATATCATGTCACTACTATATATATAATTGCATGTGATGTTTATAATGTTTATGCATCTTGTTGACTTAGAACGACGGTAGTAAATAAGATGATCCCTTATAATAATTTCAAGAAAGTGTTCTCCCTAACTGCATGCGCCGCTGCTAAAGTTAAATGCTTCAAGCACCACGTGATGATCGGGTGTGATAGATTCCACGCTCACATACAATGGGTGTAAGACAGTTTTACACATGCAAAACACTTAGGTTAACTTGACGAGCCTAGCATGTACAGGCATGGCCTCGGAACACAAGAGACCGAAAGGTCGAACATGAGTCGTACGGAAGATACGATCAACATGGACATGTTCACCGACGATGACTAGTCCGTCTCAAGTGATGATCGGACACGGTCTAGTCGACTCGGATCACGTAACACTTAGATGACTAGAGGGATGTCAAATCTGAGTGGGAGTTCATTAAATAATTTGATTAGATGAACTTAATTATCATGAACATTAGTCTAAAATCTTTGCAAAATGTCTTGTAGATCAAATGGCCAACGCCATGTCACCATGAACTTCAACGCTCCTAGAGAAAACCAAGCTGAAAGACGATGGCAGCAACTATTCGGACTGGGTCCGAACCCGAGGATCATCCTCATAGCAGCCAAGAAACAATATGTCCTAGAAGCACCGCTAGGTCAAGCACCCATCCTGAGAACCAAGACGTTATGAACGCTGGCTGTCTCGCGGCCGATGATTACTCCCTCGCTCAAGGCGGCATGCTTTACAGCTTAGAACCGGGCTCCAAAAGCGTTTTGAGCAACACGGAGCATATGAGATGTTCGAGGAGCTGAAAATGGTTTTCCAAGCTCATGCCCGGTCGAGAGATATGAAGTCTCCGACAAGTTCTATAGTTGTAAGATGGAGGAAAATAGTTTCACAAGTGAGCACATACTCAAAATGTCGGGTTGCACAACCGCCGTCCCACTGGACATTAACCTCCTGACGAGGCGGTCATTGACAGAATCCTTCAGTCGCTCCCACCGAGCTACATGAGCTTTGTGATGAACTACAATATGCAGGGGATGGTGAAAACTATTCCTGAAGTATTTTCAATGCTGAAGTCAGCAGAGGTACAAATCAAGAAAGAACATCAAGTGTTGATGGTCAATAAAACCACTAAGTTCAAGAAGGGCAAGGGTAAGAATAACTTCAAGAAGGACGGCAAGGATGTTGCTGCGCCCGGTAAGCCAGTTGCCGGGAAGAAGTCAAAGAATGGACCCAAGCCTGAGACTGAGTGCTTTTATTGCAAAGGGAAGGGTCACTAGAAGCGGAACTGCCCCAAATACTTAGCAGACAAGAAGGCCGGCAAAACTAAAGGCATATTTGATATACATGTAATTGATGTGTACCTTACCAAGACTCGTAGTAACTCCCGGTATTTGATACCGTGCCGTTGCTCATATATGTAACTCACAGCAGGAGCTGCGGAATAAGCGGAGACTGGCGAAGGACGAGGTGATGATGCGCGTCGGGAATGGTTCCAAGGTCGATGTGATCGCCGTCGGCACGCTATCTCTACATTTACCTACGGGATTAGTTTTAAACCTCAATAATTGTTATTTAGTGCCAAGTTTGAGCATGAACATTGTATCAGGATCTCGTTTAATAAGAGATGGCTACTCATTTAAATCCGAGAATAATGGTTGTTCTATTTATATGAGAGATATGTTTTATGGTCATGCTCCGATGGTCAATGGTTTATTCTTAATGAATCTCGAACGTGATGTTACACATATTCATAGTGTGAATACCAAAAGATGTAAAGTTGATAACGATAGTCCCACATACTTGTGGCATCGCCGCCTTGGTCACATTGGTGTCAAGCGCATGAAGAAGCTCCATGCTGATGGACTTTTAGAGTCTCTCGATTATGAGTCATTTGACACATGTGAACCATGCCTTATGGGCAAAATGACCAAGACTCCGTTCTCCGGAACAATGGAGCGAGCAACCAACTTATTGGAAATCATACATACCGATGTGTGCGGTCCAATGAGCGTTGAGGCTCGCGGAGGATATCGTTATGTTCTCACGCTCACTGACGACTTGAGTAGATATGTGTATGTCTACTTGATGAAACACAAGTCTGAGACCTTTGAAAAGTTCAAGGAATTTCAGAATGAGGTAGAGAATTAACGTGACCGAAAAATAAAGTTTTTACGATCAGATCGTGGAGGAGAATATTTAAGTCACGAATTTAGTACACACTTAAGGAAATGTGGAATCATTTCAGAACTCACGCCGCCTGGAACACCTCAGCGTAACGGTGTGTCCGAACGTCGAATCGCACTCTATTGGATATGGTGTGATCTATGATGTCTCTTACAGATTCACCGCTATCATTTTGGGGATACGCCTAGAGACAGCTACATTCACTTTAAATAGGGCATCGCCTAAACCGCTGAGACGACACCGTATGAATTATGGTTTGGGAAGAAACCTAAGCTATCGTTTCTAAAAGTTTGGGGATGCGATGCTTATGTCAAGAAACTTCAACCTGAAAAGCTCAAACCCAAGTCGGAAAAATGCGCCTTCATAGGATACCCTAAGGAAACCATTGGGTATACCTTCTACCTTAGATCCGAAGGCAAGATCTTTGTTGCTAAGAACGGATCCTTTCTGGAAAAAGAGTTTCTCTCGAAAGGAGTAAGTGGGAGGAATGTAGAACTCGATGAAGTACTACCTCTTGAACCGGAGAGTAGTGCAGCTCAGGAAAATGCTCCCGTGGTGCCTACACCGACTGGAGAGGAAATTAATGATGATGATCAAGGTACTTCGGATCAAGTTGCTACTAAACTTCGTAGGTCCACAAGGACACGTTCCACACCAGAGTGGTATGGCAACCCTGTCCTGGAAATCATGTTGTTGGACAATGGTGAACCTTGAACTATGAAGAAGCGATGGCGGCCCAGATTCCAACAAATGGCTTGAAGCCATGCAATCCGAGATAGGATCCATGTATGGAAACAAAGTATGGACTTTGACAGACTTGTTCGATGATCGGCGAGCGATAGAAAACAAATGGATCTTTAAGAAGAAGACGGACGCGATGGTAATGTTACCATCTATAAAGCTCGACTTGTCGCTAAGGGTTATCGGCAAGTTCAAGGGGTTGACTACGATGAGACTTTCTCTCCCATAGCGAAGCTGAAGTCCGTCTCAATCATGTTAGCAATTGCCGATACTATGATTATGAGATATGGCAAATGGACGTCAAAACGGCATTCCTTAACGGCTATCTTAAGGAAGAACTGTATATGATGCAGCCGGAAGGTTTTGTTGACCCTAAGAATGCTAACAAGGTATGCAAGCTCCAGCGATCCATTTATGGGCTGGTGCAAGCATCTTGGAGTTGGAACATTCGCTTTGATGAGATGATCAAAGCGTTTGAGTTTATGCAGACTTATGGAGAAGCCTGCGCTTACAAGAAAGTGAGTGGGAGCTCTGTAGCATTTCTCATATTGTATGTAGATGACATACTTTTGATGGGAAATGATATAGAACTTTTGGACAACATTAAGGCCTACTTGAATAAGAGTTTTTCAATGAAGGACCTTGGAGAAGCTGCTTATATATTAGGATCAAGATCTATATAGATAGATTGAGACGCCTCATAGGTCTTTCACAAAGCACATACCTTGAAAAGATATTGAAGAAGTTCAAAATGGATCAGCCCAAGAAAGGGTTCTTGCCTCTATTACAAGGTGTGAAATTGAGCTCGGCTCAATGTCCGACCACGGCAGAAGATATAGAAGAGATGAGTGTCATCCCCTATGCATCAGCCATAGGGTCTATTATGTATGCCATGTTGTGTACCAAACCTGATGTAAACCTTGCCGTAAGTTTGGTAGGAAGGTACCAAATTAATCCCGACAAGGAACACTGGACAACGGTCAAGAATATCCTGAAGTACCTGAAAAGGACTAAGGATATGTTTCTTGTTTATAGAGGTGACGAAGAGCTCGTCATAAAGGGTAACGTCGATGCTAGCTTCGACACATATCTGGATGACTCTAAGTCACAAACCGGATACGTGTATATGTTGAATGGTGGAGCAATAAGCTGGTACAGCTGCAAGCAGAGCGTCGTGGCGGGATCTACATGTGAAGCGAAGTACATGGCAGCATCCGAGGCAGCGCATGAAGCAATTTGGGTGAAGGAGTTCATCACCGACCTAGGAGTCATACCCAATGCGTCGGGGCAGATCAAACTCTTCTCAGGACAACACCGAGCTATTGCACTTGCCAAGGAGCCCAGGTTTCACAAGAAGACCAGGCACATCAAGCGCCGCTCAACTCCATTCGTGAAAATGTTCAAGATGGAGACATAGAAATTTGCAAAGTGCATACAGATCTGAATGTCGCAGATCCGCTGACTAAACCTCTTCCATGAAAGCAAAACATGATCAACACCGAACTCTATGGGTGTTCGATTCATCACAATGTAACTAGATTATTGACTCTAGTGCAAGTGGGAGACTGTTGGAAATATGCCCTAGAGGCAATAATATAAGGATTGTTATTATATTTCCTCGTTCGTGATAATTGTCTTTTATTCATGCTATAATTGTATTATCCTGAAATCGTAATACACGTGTGAATACATAGACTACTATATGTCCCTAGTGAGCCTCTAGTTGACTAGCTCGTTAATCAACAGATAGTCATGGTTTCCTCACTATGGACATTGGATGTCATTGATAACGGGATCACATCATTAGAAGAATGATGTGATGGACAAGACCCAATCCTAAGCATAGCACAAGATCGTGTAGTTCGTTTGCTAGAGCTTTTCCAATGTCAAGTATCCTTTCCTTAGACCATGAGATCGTGTAACTCCCGGATACCGTAGGAGTGCTTTGGGTGTACCAAACGTCACAACGTAACTTGATGACTATAAAGGTGCACTACAAGTATCTCCGAAAGTGTCTGTTGGGTTGTCACGGATCGAGACTGGGATTTGTCACTCCGTTCGGAGAGGTATCACTGGGCCCACTCGGTAATGCATCATCATAATGAGCTCAGTGTGACCAAGTGTTTGGTCACGGGATCATGCATTACGGTACGAGTAAAGTGACTTGCCGGTAACGAGATTGAACGAGGTATTGGGATACCGACGATCGAATCTCGGGCAAGTAACATACCGATTCACAAAGGGAATTGTATACAGGGTTGCTTGAATCCCGGACATCGTGGTTCATCCGATGAGATCATCGAGGAGCATGTGGGAGCCAACATGGGTATCCAGATCCCGCTGTTGGTTATTGACCGGAGAGACGTCTCGGTCATGTCTACGTGTCTCCCGAACTCGTAGGGTCTACACACTTAAGGTTCGGTGACGCTAGGGTTGTAGAGATATGAGTATGCAGCAAACCGAAAGTTGTTCGAAGTCCCGGATGAGATCCCGGACGTCACGAGGAGTTCCGGAATGGTCCGGAGGTAAAGAATTATATATAGGAAGTGTTGTTTCGGCCATCGGGAGAGTTTCGGGGGTCGCCGGTATTGTACCGGGACCACCGGAAGGGTCCCGGGGGTCCACCGGGTGGGGCCACCTATCTCGGAGGGCCCCGTGGGCTGAAGTGGGGAGGGAACCAGCCCCTGGTGGGCTGGTGTGACCCCCTTGCCAACCCTGCGCCTAGGGTTGGAAACCCTAGGGGTGGGGGCGCCCCACTTGCCTTGGGGGGCAAGCCTTGCCCCTTGGTCGCCGCCCCCATCTAGATGGGATCTAGAGGGGTCGGCGCCCCCAAGGGGGCCTATATAAATGGGGGGGAGGGAGGGCAGCCGCACCCCAAGTCTTGGCGCCTCCCTCTCCCCTGCTGCACCTTTCCCTCTCGCAGAAGCTCGGCGAAGTTGTGCCGGAACCCTGCTGCATCCACCACCACGTCGTCATGCTGATGGATCTTCTTCAACCTCTCCCTCCTCCTTGCTGGATCAAGGTGCGGGAGACGTCATCCGCTCCGTACGTGTGTTGAACGCGGAGGTGCTGTCCGTTCGGGACTTGGTCATCGGTGATTTGGATCACGACGAGTACGACTCCCTCAACCCCGTTCTCTTGAACGCTTCCGCTCGCGATCTACAAAGGTATGTAGATGCACTCCTATCACTCGTTGCTAGATGAACTCATAGATGGATCTTGGTGAACGTAGGAAAAAAATTATTTTATGCAACATTCCCCAACAGAAGATGGCCACCTGTGATGGGTTCCCCCTCCGACAGGGTGCCGGAACGGGCTCCCGAGAGGTTTTTGGTGGCTACAGAGGCTTGTGGTGGCGGAACTCCCGATCTATCTTCTGTTCTGGAATGTTTACGATACGTAGGTATATATGGGTGCAGGGGGTACTTCGGTGGACCAAAGGGGGGGGGGGGCACGAGGCAGGGGGGCGCGCCCACCACCCTCGTGGGCACCTCCCTTCTTTCCTGACGTGCACTCCAAGCCCATCCGGTAGGTTTCCTTCCAAAAATAACTTCTCAAGTTGATTTCGTTCCGTTTCGACTTCATTTGATATTCCTTTTCCTCGAAAAACTGAAATAGGCAAAAAAATCAAATCTGGGTTGGGCCTCCGGTTAATAGGTTAGTCCCAAAAGTAATATAAAAGTGGAAAATAAAGCCCAATATTGCCCAAAACAGTAGATAATATAGCATGGAGCAATCAAAAATTATAGATACGTTTGAGACCTATCACCTGGCGTACCGCAGAACGGAGGAAACGACCTTGTGTTCGACCGGCCATGTTCGAAACATGATCCTGTTCATCGGGAGGGGTCTGGCGTATCGCAAAACGGAGGAAACGGACCTCCTACGGTCGAAACAGGGGTTCTGTTGATCGGGAGGGGTGTGGCGTACCACAAAACGGAGGAAACGGACCTCCTACGGTCAAACGGGGTCCCGTTGATCGGGAGGGTGTGGCGCATCGCAAAACGGATTTAAACGGACCTCCTACGGTCGAAATGGGGGTCCTGTTCATCGGGAGGGTGTGGGCGATCGCAAAACGGACTCCACGGATACCGTTCATCTCCACCGTCGACCTTCTCCAGCCTCCACGGGCCCTCGCTCATCCAGCCTCCACCACGCGCTACTCCACCGCCATCGCTCAACCACCCTCCACCGCTCATCGCTCATCCAGCCTCCACACCACGGGTCCTGCTCAACCACCCTCCATGGGCACCCTCCACCGCTTCATCGCTCATCTAGCCTCCACCACACCACGGGTCATGTTCATCCAGAGGCAAAGCCACCGCCACCGCTCATCCAAACCCACCCGCAACGCCATCGCTCATCTAATCGATCGGCTTCGATTAGCAGCAGAGCGGCGAATCGCCGATCGGGTTCGATTAACAGCCATCAATCGATCGCTCGGTTTCAGAACGTAGCCCGCAGCGCAATCGCCGGGTTCGTTAGAGCCAACGCCACATGCACGCGCGCACGTACGAGAGAACGCGATCGCCGCCCCGACCTCCCACCGTAGGGAACTCCCCGAAATTTTCCTCGCCTCGCTTCTACCATGGTTTTTACGCCATGGACGGCCCAAAGAATGTCATGCAGCTGCGCCTTCGCCCGCCAAGACGAAAAGCCCATTTTCCGTCATGATTTTTGTCATAGAAGTAGGAGCCCACCACATCTATGATGATACCGGTTTGTCACAATTATCGTCATAGAAGTGTCATATGTATGACAGAAAAAAATTTCGTTCGGCCCAAAATGTCACGGATGTGTCTTTTTTTTGTAGTGAAGGGGCCGGACTGGAGGCCAGTAAATGATGTGCCGACATTGCAGAGTCGCATCCGAGATCTCCTCGAGAGAGATGTCAGCCTTGTCAAGGTAATGCAAGTCATGCTAGTTCGCCGAATCCTGCCATGCAAACGTCGACCTCTCCGTATGTGGGAGTTCAACCCGGAAGGACCGCGAACTATTCAATACTTCTTCGGCGTGACGCTCGAAGAGATGTACAGATTGTTCTTCAGATCACAAATAGAGTGTCCGGACACCACCGAGGATGCGGATCTGAGCTGCAATCGTCCAAACACCCAAGTGAGTAATTCTGTGGCCGAACACATTGTCTTTTAATTTATTACAACATCATTCTGAAAAGCCGCCTTTTGACCAGGACTGGATAAAAAAGCCGAAGATGATCAGGTGTCCGGCCCCCCTTCCCGACGGCTCACCGGATCCTGTACTAGCCAGGATGCTTGAGCTTGCGCCTCATCAAGTGCCATCAGGGGAAGATAAAGGGAGGAGCAAAGAAGCGGAAAGCAAGCCTCACTCATTATTCATCCAAACCGGGGGGATTAGTGCCTCCGCGAAGGAGGATAACCAGGGAGAAGAATCTAAAATTCCCTCTCCCCAAGGAAGGAAGAGGGCCGCCCTTGACGACTTGGAAACAATGGTTTCCAAACGAGGGAAGAAACCTTTGACTGGGGGCCCTGCCCCGGAGGGCATTCTTACCGCTCAGTGCCCACAACGGGGCCAGCCCTCCACCAAGCTATAAGTAAACAAAAGCATTTTATAGTAAATATATCTTACTTTATTTCCGGGGACAATAACCGAGACATATGTCTTGTAGTCCGGATCGTAGCCCTTCTCGATAGAGCTCGTCTTCGGGGGATCTTCTTTCGGAGATGATGGAGAGCGAAACGCCATCGCGCCTCCCCACAGGAGGCGGACGACCCGAGGTGTCGCCATGGAGGGTTTCTCCTGATCCGCCAAGGCTAGAGGGTAACCTTCGCCACCAAGTCTGTGAGTATTCGCCCTATGGAGAGCCACAAAAGAGTCCGGACTGCTCGGGCGCACGAGCGGATGCATCGATGAGTCTTCCGAGCAAGCGGCTATCTCGGAGGCGCATCGTACTCTAATGGGTATGGTGTTTGAGAGAATTTCATCCTCCGAAAGTGGGTTGCATGAAGCTTTTATGAGCCTGTTGAGAGGCTTTGAGGTACGCGAAGTAATATGTATATTTTTGACGGTACCACACACGCTAGATGTGCCCTATGCAGATAGTAGCCCCTGAGACTCTGGTTGCTATCGAAAAAGGCGGAAAACAGAGGATCATAGTCCCAGGTAATGATCATGCCACTTTCATGTGCAGGCGGCTGAGGGTACGACAGTTAGCCGGACTGGTGAGTTCACCGAATTGAAGCGGCAACTTGATGCGGCAGATGCAGACATCGTGCTTGTAAACAAGGAGCTTGACGAGGCACAGGGTATGTGTTCTCCAGTAGTCAATCATATATTAAGAGGGGCATGATGCTAGTATCTATAATATGATGTAATTGCAGATGGAGCTGCAGCCGTGGAGACCCTTCGGGCGGAACTTGCCCGAGCCAAGGAACATGCGAGGAGGAGTGATGCAGCCGCCCTAAAGGCGGTCGAAGAGTTAAGAGCTGAACAGGCTGCGTATTGCCAGAGCAAAGAGAAAATAGCCAATATGGCTGTGGAGCTGAAACATGCCGCCGACCGCCATGAGCTTCTTGAAAAGGAAAGACAAATGAAGACGGCGGAGCTGGAGAAAGTTATGGTAGCAGCCAAGGAAACTCGCTCTAAAATCAGAGCGGCGAAGGAGGAGCTACGTCAAGCCGGACATATCGCAGCTGGGAAAGCATTTTTATTGCGGACGAAGTTCGGAGATCCTATGTATGCCCTTCTGGATCAATCATGGAGTTCTCATGGACGCTGCACTGGATTTGGCGGCAAGTGCAGCTGATGCGACCAAGTTTTTCAAGGTCAAAAAGATCACGGCGGAAAAGTTGTTCGGTCGCAGTTCATCGCTCCGCGATCCGCCATCGTTAAATGAGCAAATGACTGAGTAGGCCGAGCTCCATAGGTTGTCCGGGCTTGCCATGAGGTGTGTCGTGGATCGTCTCTGGCCGGAAGGACCAAGGCCGAATAGTTATTTTGGTCTTGTGCAACAATTCCTTGGTGTTGTGCCGCATATCGACGCTGCAAAGAGGTCGGCGTGCATAGAGGGTGCGCGGATGGCTCTAGCCCGTGTCAAGACATACTGGGCGGAGATGGAGGCCACCGTGATTGCAACCCAGAATCCGGCAGTAGGCCAGGTTTCGGCCGAGCACTATTATGAAGAAGTCCTTGAGGGAGCTCGTTTGATAGAGGCTTAGTTCTCGAAGAGTGTCATGTTCGAGTGACATGTATCTCGATTGTAATAACAATGCTATTTGAATTATAAAGGATGTGTTTATACTTTTGCCTGAAAGTATTATTATTCCTCCAGTGCGGTCGTTTATGTACATATGTATATAACCTGAAAGTTTGCAGTCGTCAGCTTCAGCCCCCATGCATATAGTGCGGGGGTGTCCAGAAAAGCACGTGTTCACACTTGTTCCAATGTTTTGGTCCATTAAGGAGGTGATAGCGTGGCGAACGAGGCAATCGGACTATATTGCTTTAACACTTTCACTTAACCATAGGAGTTTGACAGTGGGGCTACTATATAGCCCCTGGTACTTCCGCGCTCGTCCGAGTACGGGGCGCGTACGTACATGACCAGGAAACCGGCCCTTCGTTAATGCAGAGGAATCCCGAAGATTCCGATGAGTCATCGAGTGGTTGACCAGTTTCACGCTTTATCATGACAGTCAGTTTTCAGCTTTCTCTACTGAGGTGCTCATCCGGATGAACCAGGGCACAATCGCAGTAGTTCTCTCGGTGCCACCTTAGCCGATAGAGCGGAACGTAAGGTAGCAAAACGCGGGAGCCGGTCAAACCCAACATTTGACCAAAGACATGATTCTGAGCGGATGCATATAAGGCCAAACTCGCGATGCCGAACACTCCCTGAGGTATTCGGTCTTTACAACATATACCGGGCTGAGTAACGCCCTTGATAATGAACCCTGAGTGTCCAGATACGTGCATCATTCTGACGTGGCGAAATGCCAATAACGTCTGCATCCTTCTCGGTTATGCTGAGTATCCTGAGGATGTGAAGCAACAAGAGACAGTAAAAAAAGGTTTGAATAGGGTCTTAATCTAAAAAGAAACCTTTGAGCGGGCCTCGCTGCACGCCCCGCGCTGTGTCTCTGTCAGTCAGATCCTGGAAGGGTGGAGCACGATTATCATCTGTAAAAGAGAAGAACTTAGGTGAAAGTTGTCATGCGAAAAATTGGTTATTCTCAATAAACCATTAAAATTCAAGATAGGTAAGGCTGAGCCGAACTGTAGTCCTTTTTACATGCGGGGAGCCCCTGGTACCGCCTATGGGGGTATATCCATCAAACCAATCTCAGGTTTATCTAAGCTGTTACAGCTAGTGATGCACCGGACTCGTCTAGCTGTGTCCGCGGTCGTGACGACCGATCATGTATTCTGGTTGGAGAGGTCGTTTAGTGTTCGGCTGCTAAAGCCGCCATACATTCTTCCGCGCGTAAGGAATGCTCAACATTTCCGCTGACTGTGATGATGCCACGTGGACCGGGCATCTTAAGATTAAGAGAAGCGTAATGCGTTACTACATTAAAACGAGCGAAAGTTGTTCTTCCGAGTAGTGCTTGATAGCCGCTTCAGAATGGAGCGATGTCGAAGGTTAACTTTTCACTTCGGAAGTTGTCGGGAGAGCCGAAAGAGAGCCTAATAGAACCTCTAGTACTAGAGAGCCCATACAGCAGGCATCTGGGCCTGGTATTACTCCTTTAAAGGTAGTATTGCATTGGCTAATTCTCGTTGGGTCTATCCCCATTTTGTGGACAGTGTCCTAATATATCAGATTAAGACTACTGCCGCCGTCCATGAGGACTCGGGTGAGATGGTATCCGTTGATTCTAGCACCAAGGCAGCCCATCCTCCGTGCCGGATACTAGTCGGGTGATCCCTACGATCAAAAGTGATCGGGCAGGCCGACCAAGGGTTGAACTTAGGGGCGACGGGCTCTACGTCGCAAATGTCTCGGAGTGCGTGTTTGCTCCTCCTCTTCGTCACGTGAATCACGTTCACTGTTTTGACCTCTCGTGGGAACTTTTTCTGTCCCCCAATGTTTTGCTGACGAGGCTCATCCTCGTCTTGACTTGGTGTTTCCCTTCCCTTGTGTTCGGCATTTAACTTGCCAGCCTGCTTGAAGACCCAGCATTCCCTGTGGGTGTGATTTGCAGGTTTATCGGAGGTGCCATGAATCTGACATAATTTGTCTAGAATCTTGTTTAGGCTGGACTTTCCATCTCTGCTGCCTTTGAAAGGCTTTTTCCACTGACCGGGTCGAGAGCCCCTAAATCCGGCGTTTATCGCCGTGTTGTCTGGGCTGTCTTCGTTATTTCGACGCTTGCTTTTATTGCGTCGTGGTTTCCCATGCTTTACCATCCCTAACTTCAGATGTGCCTGGGTCGCTGGTGCTACTACGGGCCAGCCAGCTGTCTTCGCCCGTGCAATAGCGGGTCATAAGGCTTGTTAAGGCTGCCATTGTCCTTGGTTTTTCTTGGCCGAGGTGTCTGGCGAGCCGTTCGTCTCGGACGCTGTGTTTGAAAGCTGCTAAGGCTTCGGCAGCCGGACAGTCGGCGATTTGGTTCCTACTTAGAAATCTGTTCCAAAGCTTTTGGGCTGACTCTCCGGACTGTTGAATTATATGACTTAAATTGTCTGCATCCGGAGGTCGGACATAGGTCCCTTGAAAGTTAGCCCTAAAAACATCCTCAAGCTCCTCCCAACTTCGATTGAATTTTCAGGAGGCTCTTCAGCCAGTGCCGAGCTGGTCCTTTCAGCTTTGAGGGGCAAGTACTTGATGGCGTGGAGATCATCTCCACAAGCCATATGGATATGAAGGATGAAGTCCTCAATCCATACCCCAGGGTCCGTCATTCCGTCGTACGCCTCTATGTTCACGGGTTTGAATCCTCCGAAATTGTGATCCAAAGACTCATCGGTGAAGCATGTGGTGTGCGCACCCTGTATTTGGATGTGTCATTGCGTTCTAACGGTTGTAGTGTTCGTTTTTGATTATGCGCTGGAGCGCGCTTCCTAGATCCGTAGATGGATCTGGTCACGCCGGAATTTTGATGCAAGTCCCCGCGTGGATCATGTGCTGACTTATGTGCGGCCTCGTTAGCCGCCCTATCGCGGCCACGAGGTGGTCGGTCCGACGGGTCAGCCGTTTTATTTTTAGGCTGTGTGGGCTCTAAGGCCTCGTCATTGAATTCAGGCAACAACTTGCGCTTTGGATAGCTCTTTGAGTGGCAACTACCACCATACTTTTCTTCGGTGTCGAGCACTTTGTTCCATCTACTGTTGAGCGTATTCTGCGCGGCCTTAAGCCTTTGCTTCTGCTTTTTCAAACTCCTCGCGGTGGCAATAAGCCTTCTACGGAGGTTCTTTTGTTCCAAGTGCCTTTCCGGGATGATGTGTGCATCGTCGTCCGGACTGTTTTCCTCTTCGGAGAGAGCTTGATGAGCTTTATCCTCGGCGTCAACGTGTTCAGACAGCGGCTCCGTACTATGTTCGTTGTTCGCTGGTTCGTCCTGCTCTATCGCTGGGACAATGTGGTCGTCACTTCCTCTGGAGTCGACCGGAGTGTGATTTTTTTCTTGCGCTGTTATCGCTATTTTTGCCGAGGCGGGATTTGGAGCGGCACTTACGCCATCGCTTTGGTTGCTTCTCGATGGAGCTATCCTTTGCTGCATCCTTCCATTCCTCATCTTTATTTTCTTTAGGTGTATCCACCATATATACATCGTATGATGAATTGGCTGTCCAGCGCCCTATGGGCGGTGGTTCCTGTTTGTCTCCTGCATCATCGTCCGTGTCGTCGATGTCTTCGGAGCCGAAGTCGAGCATGTAGGTTAAATCGTCGACAGTGGCTACTAAGTGGGTGGTGGGTGGGGAGCAAATTTCTTCGTCGTCCAGATCCCATTCTAGCCGGACATAGTTCGCCAAGGTTCTCCGACAAGGAGAGAGACTCCACGAATTTAGCACATCGCCAAAAGGCAAGTGCTAGAAGATATCTGCGAGGTGAACTCCATGATCGGGCGCCCAATCAGATTCGACAGGCATGGACGCAGCGTTCGGGCCCGTGGCCGAGCATGAATCGGGGATCAGCGACATAGGTCGATAGGAGGTGAAGTCGATTCGCTCTATCGCCATCGAGTGTGTGGCCTCCGAGGCGGGTTCATCCATCCGCCCCGGACGGCGAATTGACTCCGGATCTAGGGCCGGAGTAGGCACAGTGTAATCTCCCAACACCGTCCGCGGCAGAGCTAAGTCATGCTCGTCGTGGATCGCGGCGGCGACCGACATGTGCTCAATCCGTCAAGATCAAGTCTCCGCAGACATCGGCAGATAGTTCAAGTTTCCAAACCTGACCTGATGGCCAGGGGCGTAGCACTCGATCTGCTCTAGATGGCCAAGCAAATTGGCCCGCAGTGCGAAGTCACCGAATACGAAGATCTGTTCAGGGAGGAAAACCTCACCCTGGATCACATCGTTGCCAATGATCGGAGGGGCCATCAAACCTTGTGGCGATGGCACAGTGGAACTCTCAATGAAAGCACCAATGTCGGTGTCAAAACCGGCGGATCTCGGGTAGGGGGTCCCAAGCTGTGCGTCTAAGGCGGATGGTAACAGGAGGTGGGGGACACGATGTTTACCCACGTTCGGGCCCTCTCGATGGAGGTAATACCCTACTTCCTGCTTGATTGATCTTGATGATATGAGTATTACAAGAGTTGATCTACCATGAGATTGTAGTGTCTAAACCCTAGAAGCTAGCCTATGGTATGATTGTTGTTGTCCTACGGACTAAACCCTCCGATTTATATAGACATGGGAGGGGGCTAGGGTTACACAGAGTCGGTTACAAGGGTGGAGATCTACATATCCGTATTGCCAAGCTTGCCTTCCACACTAAGGAGAGTCCCATCCGAACACGGGATGAAGTCTTCAATCTTGTATCTTCATAGTCCAACAGTCCGGCCAAAGGATATAGTCCGGCTGTCCTAGGACCCCCTAATCCAGGACTCCCTCAGGGTCTCTCCCGGTTGCTGCTTGACGCGGCGCAAGTCACCCGCAGCCGGCGGGCGCTCGAGAGTGCCCTGGAAGTTGGCGACGAAGCGGTTGCGCATCTCGTCCCAGGAGGAGATCGAGCCTGGTGGCAGGTTCAGGAGCCAGGAGCGGGCGCCATCCTTGAGAGCCATGGGAAACCAGTTCGCCATGACTTTGTCGTCGCTGTTGGCCGCTTCAATGCTCAGCTCGTAGAGCTGCAAGAACTCCGCGGGGTCGGGGGTGCCGTCGTAGCGAGGAAGCATATCTGACTTGAACTTGCTCGGCCAGGCGATGCTACACAGCTCGGGCGTGAAAACGCGGCTGCCGGCTATGGTCACCAGGGCCCGCCTTGGGGGTGGAGCTTGGTCTTGATGGGGTCCACGCCCTACCGCTACAAGTGGCGCCCGGTCTTGCCGCAGTAGCCGGTCCTCGCGCGGTGGTGCGAGGAGAGGCGGAGCATTTTCTTGCGACGGAGGGACTTCTTGACAGCTTCTTTCTTCACGCGCGAGCACGGGATGTGGCGGGTCGCGTCGTGGAGCCGCGCGCCTTGGCGCCAGGGCGCCTTCTTGGGGTAGAGGTGGTGGAGGCGCTCCGTGAGCTACGTCGCCCGTAGCTGGCGGAGGGCGAGGCGGAGAGGGGGACGGCGAAGGGGAGCCCCCTGCGGCGCGGACAAGCTCGGCGATGCGGTCGAGCCGGTCCTTGTACAGGTCGTCGACCGGTCGGTAGCGCAGGAGCTCGTGTGCCATGAGGAGCATGGCCCGTGCGTTCATGGGACGGCGACGTACATGGGAAGAAGAACCGGCCGGGGTCAGCGATGGAGTGGCGGTGCGGCCGTCCCGCCGCACCAAGGGGTCCAGCGAAATTCTTGCTGCTCGTTCCCCGCCGGGCCGGTGGCGGCGTTGGCGGCAGGCGACGGGGAACGACGAGGTGGCCCACCGACCGGAGCCGTCTGAGCGACGCGGGCGGTGAGGGCAGCCTGGCGCTCAGCACGAGCACGGCGAGCGTCCGCCATGGAGACGATGGAGCAACGGGGCGCGGAGCAACAAAAGGAATCTTTGGCGCACCCCTACCTCACGCACCAAATGTCGGGTCACGGGTTCCGGCAAAACCCTCGAGGTTTGAACACTGGGGTGCGCGCGAAGATGTCCTCCCTAACGATCCACGCCCTAGCTCTCGAAGATCTCGCGGACGAACTCGACGAACTCACAAGACAAAGACACAAGATTTTTACTGGTTCGGGCCACCGTTGTGGTGTAATACCCTACTCCAGTGTGGTGGTGGTGGATTGCCTCTTGGGCTGATGATGAACAGTACAAGGGGAAGAACAACCTCTTGAGGTTGAGGTGTTCTTGTGCTTGACGAACTTGTGTGGGTGAGATGCTTTCTGAATGAGTTCTTTCCTCTCCCCAAATATTGAGCGGGAAGGGAGCCAACAACGGCCAATTTGAAAGGGGACAACTAGTATAGCTTATGCTGACAAAAGCGGTCTTCGCCTGCAAAAGGCTCTGGTTGTGACGCCTGATACGTCTCCAATGTATCTATAATTTATGAAGTATTCATGCTATTATACTATCCTTCTAGGTTGTTTTATATGCATTTATATGATATTTTATATGACTTTTGAGACTAACCTATTAACCTAGAACCCAGTGCCAGTTTCTGTTTTCTCCTTGTTTTAGAGTATCGCAGAAAAGGAAAACTAAACGGAGTCCAATTGACGTGCCACTTGACGGAGATCATTTTTGGACCAGAAGAAGCCCACAGAGTACTAGAAGCAGGCCAGAAGAGTCCCGGGCTGCCCACGAGGGTGGGGGCGCACCCACCCCCTAGGGCGGGCCCCCTGCCTCGTGGACAGCCCGGAGCCCCCCTGACGTGAAATCAACGCAACATTCTTCTATATATACCCAAACTTCTAGAAAGAAACCGGGATCGGAAGTTCCGCAGCCACAAGCCTCTGTAGCCACGAGAAGTCAATCTAGGCCCTCTCTGGCACCCTGCCGGAGGGGGACATCATCACCGGTGGCCATGGAGGAGTATCCTGGAGGGGCCATCATCACCATCAAGGCCAAGGACCAGAGGGTGGAGCCCATGGAGGATGAAGCACAAGGGGGAGAACCTCTCCTTCTCTCACTTGGTGGCACCGGAGTGCCATCGAGAGGGGAATCATCGCCGCGGTGATCGTCTTTAGCAACAACACCATCATCATCACCATCCTCATGTCTTTTACGCGGTCCACTCTCCCGCACCCCGCTGTAATTCCTACTTGAACATGGTGCATTATGCCACATATTATGATCCAATGATGTGTTGCCATCCTATGATGTTTTGAGTAGATATCTTTTGTCTTTGGGTTGATTGATGATCTAGATTGGTATGAGTTGTATGTTTTATTTTGGTGCTGTCCTATGGTGCCCTCCGTGTCGCGCAAGCGTGAGGGACTTCCGTTGTAGGGTGTTGCAATACGTTCATGATTCTCTTATAGTGGGTTGGTGAGTGACCGAAACACAAACCCGAGTAAGAGGGATTGTTGCGTATGGGAATAAAGAGGACTTGATGCTTTAATGCTATGGTTGGGTTTAACCTTAATGATCTTTAGTAGTTGCGGATGCTTGCTAGAGTTCCAATCATAAGTGCATATGATCCAAGTAGAGAAAGTGCGTTAGCTTATGCCTCTCCCTCATATGAAACTACAATAGTGATTACCGGTCATGTTAACAATTGCCTAGGACAATTCCGCAAACCGATCCACCATTATTACACACTCGCTATTTATATTATTTAGTAATATATTCTAACTTTATGATAACAACACCTACTTTTATATTTTAGCTCTCTGATATTTTACCAAGTTATACCCACAACATAGTTTTATTTCTCGTTTCTAGTTGGAAGCAAACGTTCGGTATACGTAGACTCGTATCAGTGGCAGATAGGGCTTGAGAGAATATTGATCTTACCTTTAGCTCCTTGTGGGTTCGACACTCCATACTTATCACTTCCACATTTGGAAATTGCTATGATGATTCCCTGCACTTGGGGATTATCAACGCCGTCTCGGGCTCCATGTGACCTCCGTCCTGCCGTCCTGCTGGTCTTGGTCTCGTTGCACCTATATGGAAACCTTTGCTTGACGCCTCGGTACTCCGCGCCTGCGCTTGCGGAAACAATGTAGAATTTTTCATGGAAGTTTCTCTGTAATTAATTATCCCCTTGTATATATTCATTGTATTATAAAAATAATGTGCCAAGTTTTGGTTTTAGGATGATTAGATTGCTTGTTTACTTTGTGCAGAACAAAAACAGAAACTTTGGCTGTAGTGCGTGAATTTACGTTTTTTACTGGAAAGTCAAATGGGTCTGAAACTTTTTGCACATTACTTCTGTAAAAATGTTTTATATTTTCAAATTTATTTCATAATTTTAGGAGTTACATAAGTTTGCTAAACTTCCAGATTACTACAGACTGTCCTGTTTAAGACAGATTCTGTTTTTGATGCATTGCTTGCTTGTTTTGATGAAACTATCGGTCTCTGTCAGTGGATTAAGCCATGGAAAAGTTATATTACAGTAGCTATAATTCAAAAACAAAATATGAATTGGTTTTCGATAGTACTTATAGTAGTGATTTGCTTTGTTATACTAAGAGATCTCACAAAGTTTTTGGTAAGTTTTTGTGGATGGAGTGTTCGAAGAACGAGGAGTTACCGGTGTGAGAAGAATAAAGAGAAGCAAGAGTTCAATCTTGGTGATGCCCAAGGCACCCCAAGTAAATATTCCAAAGGATACTCAAGCATCTAAGCTTGGGGATGCCCCGGTTGGCATCCCATCTTTCTTCTTCAACAATTATCGGTATACCTCGGTTTTTGTTTTGTTCACATGATTTGTGCCCTTTGTGTTTTTGTTTTCCCTTTAAGAACCATGCTAGTATGATATGTCCCTTCATCAATTTATAGAATACTTCATGTGCATCACTTAAATCTTTTAAGTATGATCTCATAGAATTGCTCTTTGTGCTTCACTTAAATCTTTTGAGTATGGTTTTATAGAATGCTTCATGTGCTTCACTTATACATTTTGAGCTTGGATATTGGTTAGTTGTAGAATGCTCCATGAACTTCACTTATATCTTTTGGAGTATGAATAATACTATCATTTAAAGTGGGTTTGGAAGAGTGTCAACTTTAGGAATTAGTGATCCCACTATTTTGAAGGATGTTGAATCTTAGTGTGATATTTATGAAAGTGGATTTGGAAGAGTGTCAACTTTAGCTAGTGATGACTCCACTATTTCGGAAGAGGTTCCAATTGAGTATGAGAACAAAGTTGCTATCCATGATGCTACTGAAAATTATTATGAGGGAGGAATACATGCTTGTAGGAGTTGCAATAATATCAAGTTTCCTCTCTATGTGCTTAAAGTGTTGAAGTTATACTTGTTTTGCCTTCCTATGCTAGTTGATTCTTGTTCCCATAAGTTGTGTGCTCACAAAATCCCAAGGCATATGAAGTGGGTTAGAATTAAATGTGCTAGTCATATTCTTCAAGATGCTCTCTTTGTGTTCCAATTCTTGTCTATTATGTGAGCATCATTGAAATCATCATGCCTAGCTAAAAGGCATTAAAGAAAAGCGCTTGTTCGGAGACAACCCAATATTTACCCTTACTATTTTTGTGTGTTTACATGATTAAGCTACAGTAGTAATCATGTTTTATAGCTTTTGTTTCAATAAAGTGCCAAGTAAGACCTTTGGGAAGACTTGGGTGAAAGTTAATGTGATCTTGCTGTAAAAAACAGAAACTTTGCGCTCACAAGAATAGATGTCATTTTTTTTACAGAAGAGTGCTTTTGAGTTGATTCGTTTTGCAGAAGATTAATAGACAAATTCCTCATGTCCACCAATTTATTTCATAATTGTTTGAGTAGCAGAAGTATGGTTATTGTTCAGATCATTATAGACTGTTCTGTTTCTGACAGATTCTGTTTTCATTGCTTAGTTTGCTTGTTTTCTAGTTTCTATGGCTTATATTCCTCAATATAAATTGTAGAAATGATATGGTACAGTAGGCATTGTGTGAGAACAATTATTAACCTTGTCTTTGACAGTACCAAAGTGAATGGTTTGCTCTTTATCATACTAACCTATCTCACGAAGTTACGTTAAGTGTTGTGTGATTGAAGTTTTCAAACTTTGGGTGAGATATCGATATGAGGAGAATTAGGAGTAGAAATACCCTAAGCTTGGGGATTCCCATGGAACCCCAAGGTAATAGTCAAGGAAGACTCAAGCGCCTAAGCTTGGGGATGCCCCGGAAGGCATCCCCTCTTTCGTCTTCAAAACTATCAGTATACCTTACTCGGAGCTATATTTTTATTCGTCACATGATATGTGTTTTGCTTGGAGCGTGTTTTCGATTTTACTTGCTGTTTGAATAAAATCATTGGATCTGAAATATTGAATGAAAAATAATCCTCCCATGGTTAGTTAATTATTTGACTACTCAGGGTTCTTCACTCATATCTTTTGGAGTAGTTTGTAATTTACTCATGTGCTTCACGTATATCCTATGAGTAAATGGTTGAATAAAGTGAATGTCATAAACCTGAATTTATATATGTTTCATATGCTTATAACATGGGGAGTAATGACTTCACACATAATAAGTATAGGTAGTAAACTTATTGAAAGTTAGCAAACGTATAATTGGTCACTTGAACAATTCATGAAAGAATATTGAAGGAAGAGAGGTTTCACATATAAATATACTATCTTGGACATCTTTTATGATTGGGAGCACTCATTAAAATATGACATGCTAAAGAGTTGATGTTGGACAAGGAAGACAATGTAATGGGTTATGTTTTCTTATATCTGAAATAAAGTATATTGTCATGGATCATCCAACATGTTGAGCTTTCCTTTCCCCCTCATGCTAGCCAAATTCTTTGCACCAAGTAGAGATACTACTTGTGCTTCCCAATACCCTTAAAACCAGTTTTGCCATGAGAGTCCACCATATCTACCTATGGATTGATTAACATCCTTCAAGTAAGTTGTCATCGGTGCAAGCAATAAAAATTGCTCTCTAAATATGTATGATTGATTGGTGTGTAGGAAATAAGCTTTATACGATCTTGTGATGTGGAAGAAATAAAGCGACGGACTGCATAACAAAGGTCCATATCGAAGTGGAAATATAAAGTGACGTCTTTTCGCATTAAGATTTTGTGCATCCAACCCCGAAAGCGCATGGCAACCTCTCTTCCTCTCTGCAAGGGCCTATCTTTTACTTTTATCTTCTACCTTATGCAAGAGTCATGGTGATCTTCACCTTCCTTTTACATTTTATCCTTTGGCAAGCATAGGATGTTGAAGGATCTGATATATATATATATATATATATATATATATATATATATATATATATATATATATATATATATATATATATATATATATATATATATATATATATATATATATATATATATATATATATATATATATATACATACATACATAAATATATATATATTGCATGTAAGTTAGCATGAGCTATTATTGTTGACATTACCCTTAAGGTAAAAGGTTGGGAGGCGAAACTATAAGCCCCTATCTTTCTCTGTGTCGGATTAAAACTCCATAACCACAAGTATTGAGTGAGTGTTAGCAATTGTGAAAGACTAAATGATAGTTGAGTATGTGGAGTTTGCTAAATCAAAGCTCTGACATAGACTCTTCCTGAAAATAAGATGAATTGCAATTGTTTGATGACTGAGAATATTGTTTGTTAGTTTTGAAGAAAATTTATGATCTATACTTTAACATGTGATTTGCTTGTTACTTGATAATGAAAAGTTTTATGAGATGAGCTATTGTTATGACAAATATTGATGCTAGAAAAAGTGATTGGAATTATCATTGATCAAACTTATGCACTTGCTAGAATTCACCCTTCATAAATTATTTCTTTTATCATTTACCTACTCGAGGACGAGCAGGAATTAAGCTTGGCGATGCAGATACGTCTCCAACGTATCTATAATTTATGAAGTATTCATGCTATTATACTATCCTTCTAGGATGTTTTATATGCATTTATATGATATTCTGTATGACTTTTGGGACTAACCTATTAACCTAGAGCCGAGTGCCAGTTTCTGTTTTCTCCTTGTTTTAGAGTATCGCAGAAAAGGAAAACTAAATGGAGTCCAATTGACGTGCCACTTGACGGAGATCAATTTTGGACCAGAAGAAGCCCACGGAGTACCAGAAGCAGGCCAGAAGAGTCCTGGGCTGCCCACGAGGGTGGGGGGCGCGCCCCCTGCCTCGTGGACAGCCCGGAGACCCCCCTGGCGTGAACTCAACGCAAAACTCTTCTATATATACCCAAACTTCTAGAAAGAAACCGGGATCGGAAGTTCCGCCGCCGCAAGCCTCTGTAGCCACGAGAAGTAAATCTAGGACCTCTTCGGCACCCTGCCGGAGGGGGCCATCATCACCGGTGCCCATGGAGGAGTATCTCGGAGGGGCCATCATCACCATGAAGGCCAAGGACCAGAGGGTGTAGGCCATGGAGGAGGAAGCACAAGGGGGAGAACCTCTCCTCCTCTCACTTGGTGGCACCGGAGTGCCATCGAGAGGGGAATCATCGCCGCGGTGATCGTCTTCATCAACATCATCATCATCATCACCATCCTCATCTCTTTTACGCGGTCCACTCTCCCGCACCCTGCTGTAATCCCTACTTGAACATGGTGCCTTATGCCACATATTATGATCCAATGATGTGTTGCCATCCTATGATGTTTTGAGTAGATATCTTTTGTCTTTGGATTGATTGATGATCTAGATTGGTATGAGTTGTATGTTTTATTTTGGTGCTGTCCTATGGTGCCCTCCGTGTCGCGCAAGCGTGAGGGACTTCCGCTGTAGGGTGTTGCAATACGTTCATGATTCGCTTATAGTGGGTTGGTGAGTGACTGAAACACAAACCCGAGTAAGAGGGATTGTTGCGTATGGGAATAAAGAGGACTTGATGCTTTAATGCTATGGTTGGGTTTTACCTTAGTGATCTTTAGTAGTTGCGGATGCTTGCTAGAGTTCCAATCATAAGTGCATATGATCCAAGTAGAGAAAGTATGTTAGCTTATGCCTCTCCGTCATATGAAACTGCAATAGTGATTACCGGTCTTGTTAACAATTGCCTAGGACAATTCCGCACACTGATCCACCATTATTCCACACTCGCTATTTATATTATTTAGTAATATATTCTAACTTTATGATAACAGCACCTACTTTTATATTTTAGCTCTCCGATATCATACCAAGTTATCCTCTTCATACCCACAACGTAGTTTTATTTCTCGTTTCTAGTTGGAAACAAACGTTCGGTGTTCGTAGAGTCGTATCAGTGGCAGATAGGGCTTGAGAGAATATTGATCTCACCTTTAGCTCCTTATGGGTTCGATACTCCATACTTATCACTTCCACCTTTGGAAATTGCTACGATGATTCCCTGCACTTGGGGATTATCAACGCCGTCTCAGGCTCCATGGTGACCTCCGTCCTGCCGTCCTGCTTGTCTTGGTCTCGTTGCACCGATATGGAAACCTTTTCTTGACACCTCGGTACTCTGCGCCTGCGCTTGCATCCTTAGCACCAAAGAGGAAACAAGGACGCTGCGCGCGCTGGCGCCCGCCTGGTCTCGGTCATCATGGCTCACGTCACGAGAACCTCGCGAGGTTTTCCTTGCCTTGATCTCTCTGCCCCTCGTGAGCCTGCCTAGCGAGGCCGCTCCTAAGGAGGTCTTGTGTCGTCCGCCTCGCGAGGCTTGGCCCCTCGCGAGGGTCTTGAATGCCTTGTCGATGAAGATGGGTCGTACGGGCCTGCTAGCTCAGCCACGCCATGGGCCGCAGGCAGGCAAGTCTGGGGACCCCCGTTCCTAGAACACCGACAGATACTTTGGGGACGTCCTCCTGTGCGGCCGTGTTGTATGAAATCTGAGGGTTGGCCAGTCGCCGGCTTCTGCTCCCACATTGGTAGTACGGGGGTGTTCGGGATGGAATCTAAACACTCTTTATCCAATTATATGGTCCTTGAAGGAGTTGTTTAGCGCAACGAACCAGGCAATCCGACTATGCGGCTTTAGCGCCCTCACTTAGCCATAGGAGTTTGACAATAAAAGTGTTGGTGCAACCCCTAGTATCCGAACTAGAGTGCAATGAGCGCCTGATCGCGTTAGTACCGATCCCTCGCGTAATGCAGAAAAAATCTCCAACGATTTGAGACCTCAGAAGAGCTGACTGCTCGCCAAGATCATGACAGCCATTTTTCGCTTTCTATCGAGGTGCTCCATTGGGTAAACCACGCACAATCGCAGTAGTTCTCCCTTTACTACCTTAGCCGATATAGCGGAACTTAAGGTAGCAAGCACAGGAGCCGGGCAACCCAACTATTGACCAAAGACATGATTCGGAGCCGATGCATATAATGCTAAATTCGGGGTGCCGAACTATACTGTAAGAAGTGTTCGGACTTTGTTGCCGTATTGCGGGGCGCTATAAAGCCCCTAGCGAATGTGAAACATACCAGAGTGTACGGCTGCTATCTGATAAGGTTACCCACAGGAGAGAAAAAGGAAAAAAGAGAGAGAACAGAAAGGGTGCAAAGGTGATAAGCTGGGGCCCTAAAGCTTGAGCCGCAAACTATTTTCATTGTAATTTGATTAATACTTTAAGGCGCATTGATATAAGTAGTGCGGTAAGCAACAGGCTATTTGACATGCCATGACCAAGGGAGAGTTGTGTGTGGGTCCTGAAAATAGGTAGAGTGATCATTAAAGAAAACACCTAGAAATTCCACGGTGCGCTTGTGCTTCTTGCCAGCTTGGTGTGTTTATTCTTTGACGGGATCGGTGATCAAGCCCTCAGGGAAAGCCTGCGGAAAAAGGGACTTGAAAAGGGGAAAGAAAAACAGTGAAAGTATATGTGTCCGGAAGCGGTCGAGCCGTACTATGGATCACAAGGTAGGTATGCCTCCGTATATGCCCATGGTATTTTGAGTGTGTAGCTATGTACGCACGGTACGAATGTCATCACTTGATTGGGGCTGGGACGGAGGCTGAATTGCTAGTCGAGCTCTTGACGAGCCGAGTTGTCCAGCTGAAGAATGGTCCAGACCCTCTTAATGGTGTCCAGGGGTTTTGCAGCCGAATTAAGGTTCTTCTTGAGAAGGTCGCTCTGTACTTCTGCTGCTAAAGCAGTGGTGTGCTCTTCTGTATGGAGGGAGCGTTCTTTGTTTCCATTGACTGTTATGATGCCGCATGGCCATGGCATCTTGCTCTTGAGGTAAGCATAATGAGGCAGCGCATTGAATCAAGCAAATGCGGTTCGTTCGAGCAATGCATGATAGCCGCTACGAAAAGGAACGTTATCAAAGATTAACTCTTTACTTCGGAAGTTGTCCGGAGATCCGAAGACAACCTCTAGCGTAATTGAGCCCATGCAGCGGGCCTCTACACCTGGTATGACGCCTTTGAAGGTGGTCTTTGTGGGCTTGATCTGTGATGGGTTAATGCCCATTTTGCACACTGTATCCTGATAGAGCAGGTTTAGGCTACTGCCGCCGTCCATAAGGACTCGCGTGAGGTGGAATCCGTCAATTATTGGGTCAAGGACCAATGCGTCTGAACCGCCATGACGGATACTGGTCGGATGGTCCCGTCGATCAAAAGTGATCGGGCATGACGACCATGGATTAAATTTTGGGGCGACTGGCTCTATTGCATAGACGCCCTCGAAGCGCCAAGGCTATGCCTCCCTCTTGGAGATGTGTGTAGCATATATCATGTTCACCATTTTGACCTGGGGGGGGAACTTCTTTTGTCCCCCAGTGTTCAGTTGTCGGGGCTCCTCGTCATCGTCCTCGCTTTGCGATGCTTTTTCTTTGTTCTCGGTGTTTAATTTGCCGGCCTGTTTGAAAACCCAACTATCTCTATTGGTGTGATGGGCTGGTTTGTCGGGGGTGCCATGGATTAGGCATGGACGATCGAGTATGCGGTCCAAGCTTGATGGTCCCTGGTTGTTTATTTTATATGGCTTCTTCCACTGACTGGACTTGGAACCACTGAATCCGGCATTGAATGTCGTGTCATCGGTGTTGTCACCGTTACTTCGGCGTTTGTGTCTGATGCGTCGGAGCTTGCCGTTGCTATTTTTGGCCTCGGAGATGCCCCCGTCACTTGCTGTATTTTTGCTACGGGCCAGCCAACTATCATCTCCCGCACAGAAGCGGGTCATGAGTGCCGTGAGGGCTGCCGTGGATTTTGGCTTTTCCTGGCCAAGGTGGTGGGCGAGCCATTCATCACGGATGCTATGTTTAAAGGCCGCTAGGGCTTCGGCATCCGAACAGTCGATGATCTGGTTATTTTTAGTTAGGAACCTAGTCCAGAATTTCTTGGTTGACTCTCCAGGCTGTTGGACTATGTGACTTAAGTCATCGGCATCTGGTGGCCGGACATATGTACCTTGGAAGTTGTCAAGGAAAGCTTCTTCCAAGTCCTCCCAGTTGCCAATGGAATTTTCAGGCAGACTATTTAGCCGGTGCCGAGCTGGCCTTTGAGTTTTAGTGGGAGGTATTTGATGGTGTGAAGGTCATCCCTGCGGGCCCTGTGGATGTTGAGAATAAAATCCTCGATCCATACCGCGGGATCGGTTGTTACATCGTATGATTCGATGTTTACGGATTAGAACCCTTCAGGGAATTCATGATCCATTACTTCGTCAGTGAAGCAAAGAGGGTGTGCGGCGCCTCTATATCGGGCCGCATCGCGATGTAGCTCCGATGGAGTCTGTCTGCGGTTTTTGGCCCGGTGTGACTAGGTTTGTCACGTCCGAATAGATAACCGTCCCCGCGTGTCAAGGCACGTCCTTGCGATCCGTAGATCGATCTTGTATGTACTACTCTACTGTCCAGGTCTTGACGAAGGTCATATGTATAGCCCCCAGCTATCTTATCCCTGCCTTTATGGCGAGGTGGGACAGTCTGGTTTTCGGCTTGAGTTGCTATTTTATCCCGACCGCGTGGTGGCCGATCAACCGCATTGCGTGATGCTGGTGCAGGCTCATGCGCCTCGTCATTGAACTGAGGTAGCAGTTTGTGCTTCGGGTAACTTTTGGCTGGGCGTTTAAGGCCGTATTCCTCAGCTGCCAGGACGTTGGTTCATCTGTCATTGAGCAGGTCTTGATCAGCTTGAAGCTGCTGCTGCTTCTTTTTTAGGCTCCTCGCAATGGCTATTAGCTGAAGCTTAAAGTGCTCCTGCTCGAGAGGTTCCTCAGGCACGATGAAGTATTCGTTGCCGAGGCTCACCTCCTCCTGAGAGGGCAGATGATAAATGTCGTCCTCCGAGTCTTCTTCTATTGCCTATTCGTCAGGGCTGACTTGCCTATCTTCCCGATTGTCCTGTTCGGCAGTTTGTTCATCGGGTTCATCTGTGTCTTCGGCCCCATCCAGAGTGTTGTCATCTCCTGTGTTGGTGTTGCTGTCTCGGCTGCAGCACGATTTAGAGCGGCGCTGCTGGCGCTGGTGCTTTGGTTGTGTCTTAGGAGGGTCATTCTTCTCTGGATTTTCCTTGTCGCCACCGCTATTATCTTTTGGTGCATCCACCAGGTATACGTCAGATGAGGAAGTGGCCATCCATCGTCCCGTGAATGGCGGGTTTTGGGCATCCTCTTCTCTGGCATCGTCGTCCATACCGTTGATGTCTTCAGAGTCATAGTCAAGCTTGTCAGTTAGGTCTTTGACAGTGGCTATGAAGTGGGCAGTGGGTGGGAAACAAAATTCTCCATCATCAGCCTCCAGTTCAAACCGGATTTAATTCGGCTGAGAGTCCCTCGCTAGGGATAGGTTTTTTAATGAATTGAGCATGTCGCCTAAAGGCGAGTGCCGGAAGATGTCCGTGGCGTTAAATTCAGCGATCGATGACCGATCTTGCTCGACATACGCGGACGAACATGGTTCGGAATTTATAGCTGGAAACGAGTCCGAGGTTCCGGAGACACAGATGTCACCTGAGGCTAAGTCTATGTACGGCTCCAACGCCGTGGAATCTGCGGCCTTCGTGGCGGGGTTGATCTTCCCGCCCTCGGACAGCGCGATTTGCTCCGGATATAGGGCCAGAGTAGTCACAGGTGCAATTTCCTGAGTATGGACCGGTGACAGATCTAAGTCATGTTCACCGTGGGGACAGGGAGCGGCTACCGTGGTCTCAAAGCCGTCGAAGAGCAAGTCTCCACGGATTTCCGCGACATAATTCGAGCTCCCAAATCTGACCTGATGGCCAGGGGCGTAGCTATCGATTCGTTCCAGATGGCTGCGAAGTTGGCCCAGAAAGCGTAAACCGCGGAACACGAAGATTTGTCCGGGGAGGAAGGTTTCCCCTTGGATAGCATCGTTGTTAATGATTGAAGGAGCCATCGAGCCTTCTCGGGACGGCACAGAGGAACTCTCAATGAAAGCACCAATGTCGGTGTCAAACCGCGGATCTCGGTAGGGGGTCCCGAATGTGCGCCTAAGGATGATGGTAACAGAGACGGGGACACAATGTTTACCCAGGTTCGGGCCCTCTCTATGGAGGTAATACCTTACTTCCTGCTTGATTGATCTTGATAAATATGAGTATTACAAGAGTTGATCTACCACGAGATCATAGTGGCTAAACACTAAAAGTCTAGCATGTATGACTATGGTTCTCTCTCTCCTCCGGACTAAGTCCTTCGGTTTATATAGACACTGGGAGGATCTAGGGTTATACAAGGTTGGTTACAAAGAAAGGAATCTACATATTTGATCACCAAGCTTGCCTTCCACGCCAAGGAGAGTCCCATCCGTACACGGGTAAAGTCTTCGGTCTTTGTATCTTCAGAGCCCAACAGTCCAGCCCATGGCTAACAGGCCGGATGCCCGAGGAGCCATTAGTCTAGGACTCCCTCACTGAGTGATTCCTTCGCTATTGCTGCTAACTGAAGCCGATCGAACCTGCTGCCTCCTTCCCTTGATGAACAGGGAGCATTGTTGGGGGTTGGATGAACAGTTCCCCGTGGGGGGTTGTATGAACAGGACCCCGTGGTACTAGAGGCCGTTGCCGCTGGATGAACAGGACCCCGATCGAGGAGGCATGGGGGTGGATGAACAGTAGCCAGTGGAGGGACCCCGTACGTGGAGGGCTAGTTGAACAAGACCCCGTGGAGGGGCTGGTTGAACAGGACCCATGGAGGTCTGGTTGAACAGTAGCCGGTGGAGGCTGGATGAACAGGACCCCGTGGAGGGCTGGATGAACAGTAGCCGGGGAGGCTAGATGAACAGGACCCCGTGAATGAACAATAGCTGGTGGAGGCTAGAGGAAGTCGACGGTGGATGAACAATAGCATGTGGAGGCTGGAGGAAGTCGACGATGGATGAACAGTAGGAGGTGGAGGTTGGAGGAAGTCGACGGTGGATGAACAGTAGCCCGTGGAGTCATGTTTTGTGGTACGCCACACCCCTCCCGATCAACAGACCCTTTTCGATCAGAGGCACTCAACACAAGTCCGCTTGCTCGCTTTTGGCGGTACGCTGCACTCGGCCCCGGCGAACAGGATCCCGTTTTGACCGTGGCTGGTCGAACACAAGGCCGTTTCCTCCGTTCTAGGGTACGCAAGGCCCGGTTTCGGCTGTTCTGTCCAAGCCGGTTGGCTCCCGTTGAACAGTACGCATTCCGACCTAGTCGGTTGCCTCCCAATGAACAGGATACTGTTTCCGTTCCGACCTAGCCGGTTCGTTGCCCGATGAACAAGACGTCGTTGCTGTCGTCCGTTGCGTCTCCATGTACACAAGCCCCGGCCGTCCGTATATACATGCGCGAGTATGCGCTTGAGACCCCGCCCGTATGTATGTACGTGGCCGTATTTATTGCCCTGTGGTTGTACGTACGTGTACAGGACTTAGACGGGACTGTGTGAACTGCTATGTCGGGTGCTCTACAATGACACGTGCCGCTACTTACTCGTCCACGGTTCATACTTGCAGAGAGACCGATCGACCAGTATGTACGTACACGTTCACGACCAGACAGACAATGCTACGTACGCTTTGACCGGGTGGGTCCCAGCGGTCGGGGAGGATAAGGACGCACTTCCTTGCGTGCAAAGATATAGCTGCTCGATCCCAGCTGTCAGGGGGAGGAATCATTTTTATTTTGCAAGTAATAAGGAGGCACTTCCTTGTGTTCAAAGATGTAGCTGGTGGGTCCAGCTGTCAGCCTCACCGCCTAAAGTCCTCTTCCGATGGCTGTCCTTCATTGACTATGTTGACCACGCCGTGCCGAGAGCACCAAGGCGGTGGACGACGGCGAGTCCTAGGAAGGGAACGACGCGGGGCCGGGGAAGATGCGGCAGTGGATTCCCATGCAGAGGGGAGTACGTGGGTTGACTGCTTCGGCTGCGGTGTGAGGCTGCCGTCGCCGGAGAATAACAGGAGGTGTGGGTGAGTATAGAGGGATGGCATGGCCAGCGGTGGCAGCACAGCGAACACAGGAGGCAGGAGCAGGCGGCACAACCGGCGCTGGTTTGGGCAACTGGAGCAAGAAGACCAGAGGTTGAAGAAGCACGACGACCGTTGGATGGACATCGTATGATCACTACAGCTAGAATCGTTTATATTGACTAAGTTGACAAAGCCCTTGGTACGCGTCAACTTAGTAGGCCCACAGGTCAGCCTCCGAAATGGTGCGCCCCAGATGTCAGGGGGAGGAATCATTTTTTGGGCGGCTGAAGCAAGAATATCCGAGATTGAAGAAGAAGCACGACATCCGTTGGAAGAAGCACGACATCCGTTGGATGGACATCCAACGGCCACTGCTGCTAGAACCATGTGTTGACTATAAGTTCACAAAGCATTGCATACGCGTCAACTTAGCTTTTATTTTTTTAGGGGACGCGTCAACTTAATAGTCCCATAAGTGTGTGGCAGAGAACATATAGCCCATTCGCGATTTGTAAGAATGTACAGCTCATTTTTGAATTGTAATGGAATTTACTATAGCCCATTTACAGTTTGTTAAAAGTACAACCCATTTTCTAGCTAGGACAACGATTAATAATTTCAACCAACCGCTGAAAAGAGAATTCAATAAGATTTCCCACATTTTGATGGGATCCGAAATATTTTTATCCCAAAATTTCTAGTCAGATTAAATATAATTTCAAAATAAATTTGTATTACGTAAAAATCCAACGAAATATTGCGCGCGCAACAAGTAATGAAATTAAAGCTTTCAAATTCCAAAAATAATATATATTTAAACTAATTACGTGTTTGGTGCTTTTTTTATAGTTACTGCCCAGTTTTTATAATTACATCCCATTTATTATTTATTAAAGCCCATTTTCTTGTTAAGCCTAATGCATCCCTCCTAGGAAAGATTTACAGCCCAGCGGGGCAGAGAATAACAAGTTGACCCGGATATTGTGTACAATTATCGGCCTAGTTGAATTGTTGGTGTTGAAAAAAGGCATGTATAGTATAGTACAACCATACATGGCTACTTAGCCCACATTCAGCGACGCCCGAAAGGCTCAAAAAAGGCTTCTGTACAACTTTCTGAAGTCACTGAGCTCAATTAATAACTTAACAAAAAAGTTAGAGTACAGTGGAACCTAATTAAAAGCTGTCACGAGCAAAGAAATAATTCAACGGGTCCCACTTGTGCGTGTGTGTGTGTTTGTGTGTGTGTATGAGAGAGAGAGAGACCCATCAGTCGATGCTCGTAAATACATCTTTCATCCATATGCATTGCTGATGCTTAGTAAAAATTTATATAGTTGACACAATCATATAGAACATCATACCACACTAAACTTGCATACAAAAATTTCACGCAGGCGGCACAATGAGGGTGGAAGCAGTGGATCGCGATGGGTAGGGATATGTTGAAACCAACGAACTCATACATAATGGATCATCGTCTTTATCAATGACGGGGAAATATCTTGAATGATGTGCAAAGAAAACAGACAGACAACACAATATATAAGTTCTGCTAGAACATTAAGTTGACGTATAGCCCTTTCTAAAAAAAGTTCAGGTAAAAAATAGAACATGTCACAATCAAATGTACTGGCACATCAGTGCTTCACACCCATAGCTCGGATTTAACTAGTATCTGACAAGATTCAGTTGTTACCTCAAGTTAGAGCACATCCACGCAGCCAGCCCTGCCTCTTCTCCCAAAGAAGCAGTGGCCTCCGCCCGCGTGATGGAGCAGGCCCTCTGCCATCCATCGTTCCGAGCAACAAGGGGAAAGTCTGACGTTGACTCCTGTAATGGACGTCATCGATGGACCCGGGCACCAGCGGCGGCGGCAGGACATCGATTGATGGATTGACCACTTCTTCGACATGCACGAACACTAGATTCAGGTACATCCCTAACGTGGTCCGCGACTGCCTTGGTGGCGACGAATAGTACAACCCCGGTTCCTGCACCGGTATCTCAACACAAATCACCTTCGGTATGGTGGATGGCTTCTTTATCCATGCCATAACCATCAGAGCCCAGCTGTCTGGAGGAACCAACATACTTACGAGCTCACGTCCAAGGTCGTTGATAAGCTCATTCATGGACTAGCTATTCCAAGCATGTCGAGGCATGCCATGGAAGGTAAGCTTTGTTAAAAACTCAAGCTCAGAGGGCATCAAGCCCCATCCTGGGTACCACCGATCAAAGCTCACCAGCGCGCCATCGCAAAACAAATGTCGGGAAGATCTGAACACACGACTGTAGTCGAAAGTTGTCTGGAACCTGACAAAGAAATCAGCCGGTGGCGGACAAACTTCGACGAGCAAGTCACTTATTTGGATGCCGTGCGCAATGCCAAGAGCTTTGACAAGGTCATCCGGCGAGACGGGAGGCCGGTCGCTGTTGATGGTTACGATCAGCACTTTGCCGACAAACTAGTCATCAAGCGCCGCCATGCCACTCTTGAGCGACAGCATGCAGCGCCCGGAGGCAGGACGGACCTCAGGATCTCTGGCTTGGAGATCCGCGTTGACCGGTGACATGATAGTGCGCTTGAGTACAGGGAGTACAGGAGGGGGATTTGGGGGAACTGGAGTTGGAATCGAGATTCCAAAGGTGGGTGAGGGGTGGGAGATTGGGGATGAAAAGGTAGCATGAATTTCGAACACGCGTCAATATTCTCTAGGCGCGCAAGCGCATGAAAACAGTGGTGGCGCCCACATGTCGTCCTAAGAGTCCCAATTCTTTTTTTTGAGAGCCCGGCCTTTTTTTTAGGATCTTTCGAGAGCCCGGCCTGAGAGTCATAATTGACCTGTTTGGCATTGCGTTACTACTCGGCCCATATTCAACGACACCTCACTGGCCCAAACAAGTGTACATCATCGAAAAGACACTGAGCTCAAAATATAACTTGAAAAAAGGAGATATACTCTGAACACTGGAGAACGGTGATGCCCTCATTTAGCCCACCACCAGTTCGAGAAAGTAAACAGTTCGAAACAACGATATATACAACATTCAAACACTGAGTAGTGACTACTACTGACATAAATAGCACCCATCTGCAGCGCTCAGACTCTCGTGATCCAGACGAGAAGACATTCTAAATAGAGGCAACTATTACATAGTAAGAGTGACATAGACGAGGATGACCAAATGACAAGGAATATGCATAACAAAAGAGAGAACTATCCCATCCAGAACAAGTAGCAAAGACAACAAGTCATTCAAAGAGGGATGATCCAACACCATCATAATTTCCAGCCCCGCTTCAGCCACCAGTGATCCGGAGACACCAGTATTCCACCCTTTCGAGCAACAGCCCAATTACCTATGAACCTGAAGGCTTGAACCACATCACTGCCTGTCGGACTCGACACATCCAAGGATCAAAGTTAATCCAGATGCCTTCGTCATTCTCACCTTCTTTTGGCTGCAGGTTGTATCATTGACAATCAGGGGAGTTTGCTCCCGAACTCCTAGGGCTCGCCGTGTAGACAAGTTTTCCATAGCAAACAGAGCCTCTCTACCATCAAGGTCCTTGCCAACGGTGATCTCCTGGTTAATCGAATAATTGAGTCCGAGAAACAGAGAGTGTGAACCAAGGCTGTTTACTCGCCTCCAACTGAAAAATCCTGAAGGCCCCTACAAGCTGGTATCCTGCTCATAGACGTAACAACCACCGTCTGGATACTCACGTATTTCACGGTGCTTGTATACAGTGGGGTTTTTGCAATATAACGTTTCCGGCTCATGTGTCCGAATGATCATCAGTCTTTTGCCATCGTCTGATAGAGCGATGAACCTGTTGTGCTTCCCTGTTTTTGGCAAAGGTGGCGTCATTACAAAGAGCAGGAACTGTAGGTACACTGCATCATATCAAAAAGGATAGGCATTGTTAATGTAAGATCAGTATTGTTCAAAGTATGAGTAGGATAATGCAATAAACAACATTGATATGTCCCTGTTGGAAATGGGAGGAAAATACAGGGAAATGTATACCGGGTTCAAAAATATAGAAGTGCCATGCATGGTTATACTCATGTTATTTCACAATCGATTCTTCACAGGAAACTACCATGTCATGCGTGTTATGTAATCATGTTCTGTCCTCACAAACAAATTCTTCAAGGAAACTAACATACCATTGTTGCGGGATATCCATGGCCACCTATGGGACAGGGTGGCCCCTTGCTGGTTCGGCAGGGGGACGTCGCGTTGCACAAAGAGCAGACCAGCGTACGGCAGCACGACAGAGAGCACACACGCAATTTACCCAGGTTTGGGCCGCCGTGAGGCGTAAGGCCCTACTCCTGCTTTGGTGGATTGATGGTGGAAAGAATGTGGTAACGCATAGTACACTTGCCCGGCAGGGTTTGCCTTGGGGGCATAGCTACTACGCGCGTATGGTGGCTTGGGTTCATCAACTTTCCAACCCTTCCTACGAGTGGCATGGGCCTCCTTTTATAGATTAAGGGGTCACCACAATGGAAAAGTGGTCATTATCCAATGATATGATAGCAAACAGTGCTATCATACCTAACTCTGCGGGCTGACAAGGTGCATTAAATGTGCCGCTCAGCTCACATCACTGGTTGCCCGACAAGGCTTGCCGGGCTATCTTGCCAGCTCTGCACGTGTTCTCTTGACACGTCACAGGCCAGGTGTCGTCTGTGGGTTTCTTCCGTAGTAAATGGCTGTCATTTGGTGAATGGCTGCCACTTAATCATCTTGCGGCTTGACACCGCATTGATTGACGACGCGGGTCGTGCTTGAGTGGTGTCAGGACCCCGATCCTAAGTCACACCGATCTAGCATGTAACACATCATATCACTTTGCGGCCTCACGCACGGTATTCCCACGGGTGTCGCCTTACCATGGCCCGGACCGCTTGCGCCTTTTGGCTCACGATATGATAGTGTCGCTAGCATCCATATGACAAAGAACCCGGGCCGACATGGCTAGTCGTGAACCCAAAGCGGCGCTTAACCTATGGGGACAGCATACATGAATCACATCGAGCATGTCGGTCATCAACGTATGTATTCGGGCTGTAGCACTGGCTAACAGACTCCGTATCCTGGGCTGTAGCAGGCTAGGCAGGACTCAATACCACCGCGTGACATTTTCAAGGGACAGATATAGGAACGAAGGAAACACATGCCGCCAGTCAAGTGTCCAAGCAGTAGTGCTGGGCTAGCAGGACTCCGTGAACCGGCTGTAGCGGACTACTATCGCCGGAGGCACGAGACTACATTTCCCCATATGAGAGGCTGCCAAGGATAAACAACTAGTTTGTCGGATCCCACACATACCAAGCATTTCAAACATACACACAATATGCTCAATATGTGTAGATACAACATGGCATCACAACATAACTCTACGACTCAAATATTATTCATTAGGCTCAAGAGCGAGATATTACAAACATGGGTCTCATGACCCAACACTCGAGCATACAAGTCAATGCACAAGCGGAAGCTAAACATGTCCGAGTACGCATAACTATAAATGAAAAAGGCTGAGGAGCCCGACTATCTACCAGATCTCCGCCGAGGGCACAAGATCGTAGCTGAGGTAACAAGCTAAACGTCAAGTCCACGTGGAACTACTAGCGAGACCGACGCCTCTCTCGCAAAACATAAAATAAGCAAACGTGAGTACAATTGTACTCAGCAAGACTTACATCGATCTAACTACATATGCATCATTATCAAAGGGGGTGGTGGAGTTTGACCGCAGCAAGCCAGCTTTGACTCGGTGGCTATCCTGAACTATGACCGCAAGTAACGCTTTTGAGGTGGCGCACACGAGTCCACATATTCACCATGTCAAATACACCACTATGGATCCGCTCCGTCTACCTCACGAAACGCCATCCATAGCACTCACGCTTGTCTTGGCGATTTTAGAGTATCCACTTTCACTTGTCTATGAACTATGCAAGGTCCAAGTTTCCATATCCGAGGAATCCGCTATTCAATAGATAATGATAACCCCGCAGGGTGTACTTCTTCACACGCCTCGCCACTTATCGCCTCAGACATCGCCATGTACCTCGGCAACCTTCAAGCGGAAGCCGGGCGAGGAGTCGGCCACGACCCGACTAACCACACAAGTCTCTCGTCCAGGTTTATCGCCTATTCGGGTTCCATCCGCAAGGAGATCCGCCGGGTGTCGCCACGGCCCCAAACGATGTGAGCAGGGTTCCCAAGCCCACCAACCGGTGCCACTTGGTACACCGTACATCAGGCCTAGTCTGTCCTAAGCCCACCTGCACGGGTGCCACTTGGTAGACTACTAACACTACCTACAAACACCGTAAACTAGTTGCAACTCCCGGACAGAGATCAAGTTGATTAATAAGTCGAGAGGGTCGAGTTACCGGAACCCAATGTGTGGTAGTAACTGTTCATGGATCACAAACACGTAACTCAGTTCCTCGAGGACGGTTTCAATGAGACAACCCACCATGTACTCCTACATGGCCTCTCATCGCTACCTTTACCAAATCGTGTTCACACACTTAGTTCACACACGGTAGGACATGTTCACCACTTTCCAATTCATTCCCGATGAATCAGACCTGACTCAACTCTAAGCAAGAGGTGCATGACAAACAAGCATGAATGAGTAGGCACAACAGGGCTCAAACAACTCCTACTCATGCTAGTGGGTTTCATCTAATTATCGTGGAATGACAGTCATGCAGAGGATAAGGGTTCAGCTACCGCAGCAAGTAACACAAGAGTCGTTGTTGTCCTAATGCAGTAGAATAGAGCAGGAGCGAGAGAGTGGGATTATATCGGAATGAACAAGGGGGTTTTGCTTGCCTGGCACTTCTGAAGATAATAGTTCTTCATCGGTGTCATCGATTTCATCGTCGATACATCGTCTACCGGGAGGGGGCAAACACCGGCAACTGAGAAAGAACGCAATCAATGCAATGCACATATATGATGCATGATCATGTTAAGGAACTGAATTTACCTAGTGCAATAATAATCCAAGTTAGTTGAAGTGGAATTCAAACAAGGTTGAATTCCAACTCCAAATGCTATTTCATAAATTACCCTAATCATGATTCATCCTATTCAGTGAGGTTAACTTGTTCAAACATGCATGATCATGGCATAAACAGATTCTTCATAATTTTCTGATCATTTTTCATATATAAATTATTTCCATCCGAGTTACGGTTGAATTTATATGATTTTTAGAAGTTTGGGGTATTTTCTGAAATTCCTGAATTAAATTAAATCTAGAAACCTAGTTATTGCGTCAGCCTGAGGTCAGCACTGCGTCAGCAGTCAACCTAGGTCAAACCTGACGTGTGGGGCCACACGTCAGTGACTCAGTGGTTAAACCCGGGTCAAACCCGCAGTGACCAGGGTTTGACTTGGCCCTGGGGCCCACGGTCAGCGGCTGGGGGGTGGTTTGGCTGCGGGATTAGGTGCTAATGATGCCACGTCGACACTCACCGGAACATGGCCGGCGACGACCACATTTCGCGGCGGAGGCTCGCCGGAGTGATGCTAGGGCAGCGGCTGGAGCGCTGAGGGCACCAGGAGGGAGCCCGTGATCCCGCGCATCTGGGGAGACCAACGGGAGGTGCGGGGTGGCGGAATCCCGCCGCCGACGAGGTTTGGCGGCGGCAAGGCTCGGTTGGCGGCGGTTTCGTAGCTACGGCGTGCGGACCGACTAGCTAACGGCATATGCATGACACACGCGTGCCCACGAATCCGTTGGACATGGTGGTGTGACCAAAAGGTCGCCGGAATAGCGCCGACGACGAGCTCGGGCGGAGGCGAGCTTCGGTCATGGTGGGTATCGCGGTTAGGGGGCGAGCGCATCGACGGGGACAGCGGCGAGAGGCACAGGGGCTCACAGTGATTCCGTAGGGTGGGTCGGTGGCCTCGGGGATGGCTTGGACGAGGCGGATCGACGCCGGCGATCTCCGGGCAGAGGCGGCGAAGATGGCGGGGCAGAGGGTGATGCAGGGCGTCCGGCGTTGGGAGACTTGGTGAGGAGGGAGGAGAGGGATTAGGCGGAGCTCGGGGGCATGTCGGGGAGGAGAGAGGGTGGCGGTGGCCGCGAGGGCAGCGAGGGGCGGCGACGGCGACGCTCGGTCCGGCGAGAGAGAGGGAGCAGAGGAGGAAATGGGGTCCAGGGAGAGAGGGAAGAGGACGAGGGGGTTTCGGGGAGGCGCGTGGCGTCTCCGGGCGTCGAGGGGGAGCCAGGCAGGCGAGCAGGGAGGAGGTGGCGAGCTCGGCGCGCTGCAGGAGAGAGACACGCCCCGCCAAGAGGGCAGAGGTAGACGGCGGGTGAGGGGGTTTATGTGGTGGGCTGGGCCAACTGGGCCAGCCAGAGGAGGGGGGAAGAGAAGGCTGGGCGGTGGGCGCCAGTAGTCCTTCTCTCTCTCTTTCTTTATTTCTGTTTTTCTATTTTCTGTTTTGTTTTAGTTTAGTAAAATACTAAACCATTTAAATAAATCCTGAAAATAATTGTGGGCATTAACTGAATTATTTCAGAGGCCCTTAACTATTTTCAAAATTGTTGGAGCATTTAAAATATTAATAGTATTTAAATGCCCCAATTCAAATACAATATGGTTTACTCAAAAATCCAAAAATGTCTTGGAAAAATATCCATCATCTCTGGATATGGGTTTCACCCTTTCCCATTAATCATGAATATTCTTGCAAACCAATTTGGGTTCTTGAAGATATTTTTGAAGTTGAACCTATTTGAATTGTTTTAGTGCTAGGGCTTGATCATCCCCATTTCAAATTTTCATGAAAATTAAACATGATGCATGGATGCAATGCTACTAGCTATAAACAAGCTCTAGGGCTGATCTGGGGCTGTGACAGCTCACCCCCACTAAACAAGAATCTCGCCCCGAGATTCAAGACGTGAGGCAAGAGGAAAAGGGAAGTCACAGACTATCACAATCTTCATGATCCATTTGCCCTTCTCGAAGATGTTGATTCATTACATCATCTTAGTCTTGACGTCTTTGAGATCTTTACCTGACACGACAACAGAAAGAAGGGGAAAACCCTACATGATTCGATCTTCACGAAGATCAAGTAAACATGATCGACTCACGAACTGAGACGGTGACACATCTCGAGTTGAGACACAAAATGCATCGAGAGGGATGGAAGAACAACAACGAGGTTTGATTAGTGGCAATAATTCCACGCTTAGGGAGACGGTGGATGGTGTCAAGGTGGCGAGGAAATATTTATCATGATTCCGTAACGGGACACCTCGAGAAAGGTGGCGCAAGGAACTATTCCCTTAAGTGGCAAAAAGAATTACTTTTGATCCATAGATCATTGGAACTCTTTATACCAGCCTAAGGCAATCACAAGCGATCATTTGGTGGAATGCAAAGGAATGGTACACCCGGACTAGAATGGATGATGTGGACTACCTTGTTGAAGACAACGCAATGGATGATTTTTGCTTATCATCGGAGGTGGAGGGGACCCATGGTAGGTCCACTTTTTGGGGGTGATCTTGAACAGAAATTACTAAGAAGGCAGCCCATAGTGAAATGGCACAAGGACGGTGCAAGCTGGGAACGAAATGCAACTGTTGGAATGTTCCAACCATCATATCTGCCTGAGATTCAGATCCGATTGGTAATAGGATACTTCAGACTCAGCATGTCTGAAAAGAAAGTTTGCAACACAATTCGACGAGATGATGTTGCGAGATTCTCGGGAGATGGACTATGGTAGTGAGCTCCAAAACATGAGCAGGTTCTGCTACAAACAGGTGAACACATTGTCCCAGACAAGCATGGCCACGTAGTAGTCTTATATTAAACACTACCAAGTTCAGGTGGGGGGGAACCATCATCGAGGGTATCGAAGTCTTTACGCAAGTCCATGGATTAGATCCCAAGCATAGACTTCTTTTCCTTGAACAAGTCAATCAGTGGCTTGGTGTGCTATGGAATTCATATGAAATGAAGATGATCAGTCTATCATGCCATAGAATACTTCGCACGTGCATGACTGGCTTGGGATGATTCCAGAGGAAACAAAACAAACCTTTCTCAAATTCATGGCGGCAACTTACACCTAAAGCACATGAATTCGAGGAAGTCACTTCTTCCATCCAAGCATAGGCTTCATGAACGGACCACGAAGAAATGCTTACACAAATTTCCAACACTACGTTGATGTTCCACATGACTCATGGGGGGAGACGAAATGCTACTGATGGGCTCAACAGCAACTCATCGGAATTTCCATATCACTGGACTTCCACCATCATGTGAACACGTTGATAGCATTGGTCAGACCAAAGATGTAATGGTGTATGCTCGAGGGATCAACCACAAGTAAGACAACATCACGCATATCGTTGGTTCTGATTTGACTTGACGATTGCCCACACTCAAGTCAAAGGGTTGATATGACAATAGATCCAGCAACTGATCACAGGGACCAATCGATGAAGATATCATCTTTCTTCAACACACACTACACAAGAATATCCCTTTGGATCGAACTAGGTTAGGCAAGCTTTTATCTTCCAACTCTCCAAGTTATTGTCTAGCTTAACCAACTAGCTCAGGGATATCCAACACAGATTCTTGGAGAAGGGGTGGTTTAGAGGAAAACCAACTTGATCACGAGCTCAACATAGCGGTCAGGTGACAACCTGATAACACTTCCAAGAAGATATTTGGAAAGTCATGAACCACCGATATATTACTAAGCTCGAGAACAATCTTGCTTTTGAGGGCAAGACGATATGATTGAACGAGTGAGGACTTGACAGGATCCTAACTCATAGATCGAAGAGTGCACCAGAACTAAGGACTAGGTAGCACGATCAATCTTAGGATGATGGTTTAATAACCAACACGCCAAGAATGAGAGTATTGTCCATTTACTACCAAGCAACGAGTTGCTCGGAGTATTAATTTCACACATCACAACTCACTTGTCGGCTTTCCGGTTGCATCAACACGGAACCGAGGAATGAATAATGATGGAGAGAAGTATCACTGCGTCAAGAATTCCTAAGAGGTTGTGCAATTCCCATGACATTCTTGACATAAGATGGCAATACTTCAGGGTAGAACAGAATCAAAAGCTGAATTGGCATCTTGATCTGCGGGATACAACTACTTTGACCCAATCCTAGAAATGGATGAGGTACTGGAGTTTGTTTCTCCTAGTCATTCTGGAATAGAATGGCTTGATGGACCATAGGAGTAAAAGGCATTGATGAACTCGAATGCACCCATACCCTTGGTTATCAATTGATCGACGAGGGTCGGAGTACAACTAAAGAGGAACAACTCGAGGAGCATATAACTTTCTGAGTTGTGGATGCACAGATTAGTATGTCGAGCGAGCTCAACATTTCTTCCGGATAATCCATGCAGAAAAGGTAGAATTGGCAGAGTCACAATTATGACTGGAGAACTCCTCAAGAGCACTCTTATTGTGATCTTTTGGCTCAAAAGAACTTCTGCCATAAGCGATTCGTAGTATTTGGAAGAAGGAAATACCACGGACCTTGAGGACTATCGCAAGGTTACTAATATCCTAAAGGCACTAGCAAATACTAACAACATGAAGTAGGATGAATCTCGGTTCAAGAACCCAGAGTAGAATACCTACTACTAAATGGCATCATGGGATGCTTTCCGAATAATGGCTTAATCATCACACTTGGGATACAAAAGCATTGCTAAATTGCTAGGTGACTTCCTAAACATCTAGGGTCATAATAATAGTTCCAACATATATGTCGAGGCAATGGAGTACCTCGACTGACTAGTTAGTGTGCTTAATCTGGCCCAAAAGGACATCAGGAACGGAAGAAGGGATTTGCAAATGCATCAGACTATTTAGAGACCTGGGATAACTCGGACAGCATAACGGCTGTAAATGCTCAAAATGATTTGAGACATCCTGTAAAAATGGTGGCATAGCCACTTAACAACATCATATCAAAGTTCCGAGATCAACAGTTGACATATAGAATAGTAGGAACTGAACTGGGGATTAAACCCACAATCTTATAGGTCTATGGATTAGTAACACGTCATCCTAATAGATAGATGAGAAGCCTAGTTCTTAAACCCCGTAGAAGAGAAGAGGATGACTCAGATCAGAAGGCCATGAGGTATAAGGAGTAAAAAGAGCCTTACGTTCCCTTCCACAATCAATTCCCTTACATAACTAAAGCATTTCTAGACACAACTTCGACCAGTTTGGCTTGGTAGTCCTACAGGCAGTCAGGCTCTGATACCAACACTGTCAGGACCCCGATCCTAAGTCACACCGATCTAGCATGTAACACATCATATCACTTTGCGGCCTCACGACGGTATTCCCACGGTGTCACCTTACCATGGCCCGGACCGCTTATGCCTTTTGGCTCACGATATGATAGTGTCGCTAGCATCCATATGACAAAGAACCCGGCCGACATGGCTAGTCGTGAACCCAAAGCGGCGCTAACCTATGGGGACAGGCATACATGAATCACATCGAGCATGTCGGTCATCAACGTATGTATTCGGGCTGTAGCACTGGCTAACAGGACTCCGTATCCCGGCTGTAGCGAGCTAGGCAGGACTCAATACCACCGCGTGACATTTCCCAAGGGATGATATAGGAACGAAGTGAAACACATGCCGCCATCAAGTGTCCAAGCAGTAGTGCTGGGCTAGCAGGACTCGTGAACCGGGCAGAAGCGGACTACTATCGCCGGAGGCACGAGACTACATTTCCCCATATGAGAGGCTGCCAAGGATAAACAACTAGTTTGTCGGATCCCACACATACCAAGCATTTCAAACATACACACAATATGCTCAATATGTGTAGATACAACATGGCATCACAACATAACTCTACGACTCAAATATTATTCATTAGGCTCAAGAGCGAGATATTACAAACATGGGTCTCATGACCCAACACTCGAGCATACAAGTCAAAGCACAAGCGAAGCTAAACATGTCCGAGTACGCATAACTATAAATGAAAAGGCCGAGGAGCCCGACTATCTACCAGATCTCGCCGAGGGCACAAGATCGTAGCTGAGGTAACAAGCTAAACGTCAAGTCCACGTGGAACTACTAGCGAGACTGACGTCTCTCTGCAAAACATAAAATAAGCAAACGTGAGTACAATTGTACTCAGCAAGACTTACATCAGATCTAACTACATATGCATCATTATCAAAGGGGGGTGGTGGAGTTTGACTGCAGCAAGCCAGCTTTGACTCGGTGGCTATCCTGAACTATGACTGCAAGTAACGCTTTTGAGGTGGCGCACACGAGTCCACATATTCACCATGTCAAATACACCACTATGGATCCGCTCCCGTCTACCTACGAGAAACGCCATCCATAGCACTCACGCTTGTCTTGCGTATTTTAGAGTATCCACTTTCACTTGTCTATGAACTATGCAAGGGGTCCAAGTTTCCATATCCGAGGAATCCGGCTATTCAATAGATAATGATAACCCTGCAGGGTGTACTTCTTCACACACGCTCGCCACTTATCGCCTCAGACACGCCATGTACCTCGGCAACCTTCAAGCGGAAGCCGGGCGAGGGAGTCGGCCACGACCGACTAACCACACAAGTCTCTCGCCCAGTGTTTATCGCTATTCGGTTCCATCCGCAAGGAGATCCGCCGGGTGTCGCCACGGCCCCAAACGATGTGAGCAGGGTTCCCAAGCCCACCAACCGGTGCCACTTGGTACACCGTACATCAGGCCTAGTCTGTCCCAAGCCCACCTGCACGGGTGCCACTTGGTAGACTACTAACACTACCTACAAACACCGAAACTAGTTGCAACTCCCGGACAGAGATCAAGTTGATTAATAAGTCGAGAGGGTCGAGTTACGGAACCCAATGTGTGGTAGTAACTGTTCATGGATCACAAACACGTAACTCAGTTCCCGAGGACGGTTTCAATGAGACAACCCACCATGTACTCCTACATGGCCTCTCATCGCTACCTTTACCAAATCGTGTTCACACACTTAGTTCACACACGGTAGGACATGTTCACCACTTTCCAATTCATTCCCGATGAATCAGACTGACTCAACTCTAAGCAAGAGCAGGCATGACAAACAAGCATGAATGAGTAGGCACAACAGGCTCAAACAACTCCTACTCATGCTAGTGGGTTTCATCTAATTATCGTGGAATGACAGTCATGCAGAGGATAAAGGGGTTCAGCTACCGCAGCAAGTAACACAAGAGTCGTTGTTGTCCTAATGCAGTAAAATAGAGCAGGAGCGAGAGAGTGGGATTATATCGAATGAACAAGGGGTTTTGCTTGCTCGGCACTTCAAGATAATAGTTCTTCATCGGTGTCATCGATTTCATCGTCGATACATCGCTCACCGGAGGGGGCAAACACCGCAATCGAGAAAGAACACAATCAATGCAATGCACATATATGATGCATGATCATGTTAAGGAACTGAATTTACCTAGTGCAATAATAATCCAAGTTAGTTGAAGTGGAATTCAAACAAGGTTGAATTCCAACTCCAAATGCTATTTCATAAATTACCCTAATCATGATTCATCCTATTCAGTGAGGTTAACTTGTTCAAACATGCATGATCATGGCATAAACAGATTCTTCATAATTTTATGATCATTTTTCATATATAAATTATTTCCATCCGAATTACGGTTGAATTTATATGATTTTTAGAAGTTTGGGGTATTTTCTGAAATTCCTGAATTAAATTAAATCTAGAAACCTAGTTATTGCGGCCACCGAGATCAAGACTCGCGTCAAGAGATCAACCTAGGTCAAACCTGACGTGTGGGGCCACACGCCGCTGACTCGATGGTTAAACCCGGTCAAACCCGCAGCGACCAGGGTTTGACTTGGCCCCGGGGCCCACGGTCACGGGTCGGGGGTGGTTTGGCTCGCGGATTAGGTGCTAATGATGCCACGCCGACACTCACCGGAACATGGCCGGCGACGACCACATTTCGCGGCGGAGGCTCGCCGGAGTGATGCTAGGGCAGCGGCTGGAGCGCGCTGAGGGCACCAGGAGGGAGCCCGTGATCCCGCGCAGATCCGGGAGACCAACGGAGGTGCGGGTGGCGGAATCCTCGCCGCGACGAGGTTTGGCGGCGGCAAGGCTCGGTTGGCGGCGGTTTCAGAGCTACGGCGTGCGGACCGACTAGCTAACGGCATATGCATGACACACGCGTGCTCACGAATCCGCTGGACATGGTGGTGTGACCAAAGGTCGCCGAATAGCGCCGACGACGAGCTCAAGCGGAGGCGAAGCCGGTCATGGTGGGTATCACGGTTAGGGGGCGAGCGCATCGACGGGGAGAGCGGCGAGAGGCACAGGGGCTCACAGTGATTCCGTAGGGTGGGTCGGTGGCCTCGGGGATGGCTTGGACGAGGCGGATCGACGCCGGCGATCTCCGGGCAGAGGCGGCGAAGATGGCGGGGCAGAGGGTGATGCAGGGCGTCCGGCGTCGGGAGACTTGGTGAGGAGGGAGGAGAGGGATTAGGCGGAGCTCGGGGGCATGTCGGGGAGGAGAGAGGGTGGCGGTGGCCGCGAGGGCAGCGAGGGGCGGCGACGGCGACGCTCGGTCCGGCGAGAGAGAGGGAGCAGAGGAGGAAATGGGGTCCAGGAGAGAGGAAGAGGACGAGGGGTTTCGGGAGGCGTGGCGTGCCTCCCAGGGCCGAGGGGAGCCAGGCGAGCAGGAGGAGGTGGCGAGCTCGGGCGCTGCAGGGAGTGACACGCCCGCCAAGAGGCAGAGGTAGACGACGGGGTGAGGGGGGTTTGCGGTGGTGGGCTGGGCCAACTGGGCCAGCCAGGAGGAGGGGGAAGAGAAGGCTGGGCCAGGTGGGCGCCAGGTAGTCCTTCTCTCTCTTTCTTTATTTCTGTTTTTCTATTTTCTGTTTTGTTTTAGTTTAGTAAAATACTAAACCATTTAAATAAATCCTGAAAATAATTGTGGGCATTAACTGAATTATTTCAGAGGCCCTTAACTATTTTCAAAATTGTTGGGGCATTTAAAATATTAATAGTATTTAAATGCCCCAATTCAAATACAATATGGTTTACTCAAAAATCCAAAAATGTCTTGGAAAAATATCCATCATCTCTGGATATGGGTTTCACCCTTTCCCATTAATCATGAATATTCTTGCAAACCAATTTGGGTTCTTGAAGATATTTTTGAAGTTGAACCTATTTGAATTGTTTTAGTGCTAGGGCTTGATCATCCCCATTTCAAATTTTCATGAAAATTAAACATGATGCATGGATGCAATGCTACTAGCTACAAACAAGCTCTAGGGCTGATCTGGGGCTGTGACAAGTGGCCGGTGGGGTAGTTCTGCCCCCGCGAGCCCCTGCAGGCTCTGCCGGGGAGCCTTGGTTGCTTACTTCTGGTGGTGGCCCTGCTCCTTGCCGGGCTCGCCTACCCGGCAAGGGAGGCCCTTTCCTTGCCGATATCCTACTCTTCTGGATCGATCTTGGTCTCTCTAGGCTGCATGTTGGTTTTGCAAATCTCTTAGTTCTTCATCCTCTGACTTGGGTTGGTGCTTCGATCTTGTTCCCGTGCCTGTGCACAGTCTGGGCAACAGACCCAGGGTTTGTTGCACCGACAGAAGACCCCGGGCCTACCCCGAACGCGCTGCTGAGCGTCGTCGGGGTAGGGCCTAATAAGTGCACAGGCAAGGTTGCTGAAGGGTTTGGCCCCTTGAGTTTTCCGTTGCTATTTCATTAGCCTTGATTCTGGGCCAGTTTCCGGTTTCCCCGTGTGTGGTGTAAAGCCAATAATGGTGGGGCCGCTCCAGTGATGGCCCTTGAATGACTTTAACACACGGGTTGGAAACTGCCAATTTACTCTTCCCACAGCGCGCCCTTATCCTTGGCCACGTATGCCGCATGCATCACACGGGATAGGTGGCGGAGTCGCGTGGCACGAGAGAGTATCCTGGAAAGGGCCCGCCCGCCTTGAATTTGGTGGAGGAGGGCGGTGGTCACCCGTTGATGGAGCAGCTGCCCTTCCCCGCCCGACCTATAAAAGAGAGGGGCGGAGGAGGGCAAAGTCATCAATTTTTGCATTCTCCTTATTCTCCCCTTGTTCTTTGTTTCCGCTGGTGATGCTGAAGGCCAGCCCCCGGGCTCTTGCTTGGAGCTATTGTTGCCTCATGTTGGTGCAGATGCTTGGGGAGTGAGTTTGGTCCTTGGCGTGGCGAGTCTTTTGGTTTCTTCCAGGCTCGGCCGGGAGGCGGAGCCGGTGATCATTGGGAATCTCAGCATCACCACTCCCAGAGGCTTTGGTGCCGTTGTCGACGACGGGTGTGCCTTCCTGCCCGCCAAGGAGGGGCGTGCCGTGCCTCGAGCCTCCTAGCTGTTCAGGGTACCAAAGCGACAGTAGCGTTGCATGCCCGTTGTGGGCAATGCCGCTACTATTTCTGCCCCTTCCCTCTTCCTTCTCCCCTCTTTTTTGGAAGGCGCGACGGGCCTTGCTCATCACCTTGCGCAGCTCCTGAGTGCATGCCACTTGGGGGCCGAGGAGGGTGTCCGCTCCGCCAACCCCTTCATCGCCGCCCTTTCCTGAGCGCTCTGTTTATTCTCCTTTCCCTCTTGCCTCGGCATCCTGGGAAGGAGGAGGAGAGAAAGTAAAAGAGGGGTTACAGGGAACTTATCTTTTTTCAATCTTAAACTTGTAGGCAATTGCCAAATTTTAATTCAAATAATATAATCTATCGATTCCATCTTTGTGTTATGTAATGCTTGTACTTATGTTAGCATATGAATGAAAAAGATGAGCATTGCCGGGAACCCGTGCATGTGTATATCCATGCAGAGGCGGAGTGCCTCTTTAATAAAAATAAATGAGTTTTCCCTGGCAGGATATCCTCCTGGCGCCCTCTTTGTCTTCCGGAGAACTACGCTCATCGGGAATGCATGAGGGCTAGCCCCTCGCCAGCTCCCTTTATCAAAGGTTATCATGACCATCCCGATCAAGCAACGTTCAAGTCATGGATGGGAGCACCTAAGTTTCAAAAGAGAGGCGACGATTCCTTATGCAAAGTAATAGCTTTATAGAACACTAATGGACAAGAGGTAAACTTATCTGTTTGGCTTGCCGGGGATCGCCGTGCTGTGCAATCTTCTCGTCCCTTGTCGAAGTCAAGTTCACGGCAGGAACATGCAACTACATGTAGATGAGAATGAATGCAGGATGCAATCCTATCTATAGGCATATGCAAATGCTCATGAAATACTTATGCAGTGATCTGGATGTGCTTATGCATGCATGCGATCTTGCTTCCCCCCCCCCCCCCCCACAGCACTTATTTATTTTCTCTTGCACGGGGTCATCGCCCCGGCTTTGTACAAGGGGTTACATGCAGCTGAGGCAAGGCCTATACGAAAGGGTGGCTGCCGGGTGGTGCTCGGCAGCCTCGCACCTTCTACGGAGATGCTCAATATTCCATGAGTTTTGCAACTAAGTGCCATCCTCGGTTTCTAGACGGACTGCGCCATGTCTGGTGACTCGTACCACCCAGTAAGGGCCTTCCCACTTTGGTTACTGCTTGTTTGTACCCCTTGGCGGACTGAACGAGCCTAAGGACAAGGTCACCTTCCTCAAAACACCGGGCATCAACCCTGCGGCTATGATAGTGACACAGGGCTTGCTGGTAGCGCGCATCACGCGTAGCAGCCCGGAGACGGTTCTCCTCGAGTATCACAGCGTTGTCATGCCGGTGCTGATCTTGCGCTACTTCATCATAGGCAAGCACTTGAGGGGACCCGTAAATGAGTTCCGTGGGGATAAGTGCTTCTGCCCCATAGACCAGGGAGAAGGGAGTCTGCCCGGTAGCTCGGTTAGGTGTCGTTCTGAGGGACCAGAGAACTACCGGCAGCTCCTCAATCCATCGCCTGCCGTGCTTCTGCAGCGTATCGAAAGTTCTTGTCTTGAGTCCACGTAGCACTTCAGCATTCGCCCTCTCAGCTTGTCCATTGCTCCGGGGGTGTGCCACAGAGGTAAATGAGATCTTGCATCCGAGGGTACGAACATATTGCATGAAGGCGTGGCTCGTGAATTGGGTGCCGTTGTCTGTGATGATCCTTGCCGGAACTCCGAAATGACACACCAACTCTTTCAAGAATTTGATAGCTGACTGGGTAGTCACCTTTCTCACGGAAATCACTTCCGGCCACTTTGCAAACTTGTCGATGGCAACAAATAAGAATTCAAAGCCCCCGATTTCTCGAGGGAAGCGGCCGAGGATATCGTGCCCCCAGACCGAAAATGGCCTTGAAGAGCTTAGGCAGGCAGGTGTATTCTCTTGGAATGGAACTGGCAGGTTTCACATGTCGTGACGAGCTCGACAGCATCTTGGAGGGGCCAATAGAATCCTTGCCGGAATGCTTTCCCAACTAATGCCCTTGATCTAGTGTGTGAGCCGCACATTCCTCTGTGAATCTCAGCCAACAGTTCCTTTCCGTCCTCCCGGCAAACACACTTCAATTTCACACCATTGGGCCTCCTTCTGTATAGAGTGTCATCGGCAAACTGATACATACTGGCCCTCCAGGATACTCTTTCAGCTTCGTCTTGATTGCCAGGGAGTTCTCCGGTTTGGAGGAAGTCGACAATGTGCCTTGCCCAAGTTGGAGCCTAGGGCTCTGCAACGAGGACTAGCGGCACCTCCTCAGCTACGGGAGCACCAGCCTCGTTTGCGGGGTCCATAGGCCCGGCTGGAGAGGGTGGTCCGGCAGGCTGTGAGGAGTTGTTTCCAGCAGGGTCTTTGTTGGGAGCGGGTGGCTCTGCCGGGAGAGGCTTAACGTAGTCCAACTTTCTCCTCTTCCGGGCCATTGTGGCTGGTGATACGGAGGGCGTAGAGTGACACGTCTCCAACGTATCTATAATTTTTTATTGTTCCATGCTATATTATATTCTGTTTTGGACATTATTGGGCTTTATTATACACTTTTATATTATTTTTGGGACTAACCTATTAACCGGAGGCCCGGCCCAGAATTGCTGTTTTTTGCCTATTTCAGAGTTTCGCAGAAATAGAATATAAAACGGAGTCGAAACGGAATGAAACCTTCGGGAACGTGATTTTTGGAACGAACGTGATCCAGGGGACTTGGACCCTATGTCAAGAAATCAACCAGGAAGGCACAAGGTAGGGGGGCGCGCCTACCCCCCACGCGCGCCCTCCACCCTCGTGGGCCCCCTGTTGCTCCACCGACGTACTCCTTCCTCCTATATATACCTACGTACCCCCAAACTACCAGATACGGAGCGAAAAACCTAATTCCACCGCCGCAACTTTCTGTACCCGTGAGATCCCATCTTGGGGCCTATCCCAGAGCTCCGCCGGAGGGGGCATCGATCACGGAGGGCTTCTACATCAACACCATAACCTCTCCGATGATGTGTGAGTAGTTTACCTCAGACCTTCGGGTCCATAATTATTAGCTAGATGGCTTCGTCTCTCTTTTTGGATCTCAATACAATGTTCTCCCCCTCTCTCGTGGAGATCTATTCGATGTAATCTTCTTTTATGTGTGTTTGTTGAGATCGATGAATTGTGGGTTTATGATCAAGTTTATCTATGAATAATATTTGAATCTTCTGAATTCTTTTATGTATGATTGGTTATCTTTGCAAGTCTCTTCGAATTATCAGTTTGGTTTGGCCTACTAGATTGATCTTTCTTGCAATGGGAGAAGTGCTTAGCTTTGGGTTCAATCTTTATGTGTCCTTTCCCAAAGGATGAGGGGCAGCAAGGCACGTATTGTATTGTTGCCATTGAGGATAAAAAGACGGGATTTATATCATATCGCATGAGTTTATCCCATTAGATCATGTCATCTTGCTTAAAGCGTTACTCTGTTCTTATGAACTTAATACTCTAGATGCATGCTGGATAGCGGTCGATGTGGTGAGTAATAGTAGTAGATGCAGGCATGAGTCGGTCTACATATCTCGGACGTGATGCCTATATACATGATCATACCTAGATATTCTCATAACTATGCTCAATTCTGTCAATTGCTCAACAGTAATTTGTTCACCCACCGTAAATACTTATGCTCTCGAGAGAAGCCACTAGTGAAACTATGGCCCCCGGGTCTATTTTCCATCACATTAATCTTCCAACACTTAGCTATTTTCGTTGCATTTTTATTTTGCTTTTATTTTACTTTGCATCTTTATCATAAAAATACCAAAAATATTATTCTATCATATCTATCAGATCTCACTCTCGTAAGTGACCGTGTACGGATTGACAACCCCTTATCACGTTGGTTGCGAGGATTTATTTGTTTGTGTAGGTGCGAGGGACTCATGTGTGGCCTCCTACTGGATTGGTACCTTGGTTCTCAAGAACTGAGGGAAATACTTACGCTACTTTGCTGCATCACCCTTTCCTCTTCAAGGAAAACCAACGCAGTGCTCAAGAGGTAGCAAGAAGGATTTCTGGCGCCGTTGCCGGGGAGTCTATGCAAAAGTCAACATACCAAGTACCCATCACAAACCCTTATCTCCCGCATTACATTATTTGCCATTTGCCTCTCGTTTTCCTCTCCCCCACTTCACCCTTGCCGTTTTATTCGCCCTCTCTTTCCCGTTCGGATCTTTTTGCCCGTCTCTTGTTTGCTCGTGTGCTGGATTGCTTTCTTGTCTCGATGGCTCTACCAGGATTTGGTGATCCTCACCTTAAAAGGCTAGAAGAGATCGAAGGCAACGTTAGGAGTTTCATGGTCTTACAATTTGAACATAACAATTTCTTTAGGAACGAGCTTAAGGAACAAAAAAGCTTTATGAGTTATATGAATAAAGAGCTCGATGATATGTCTAAAGAATTTGATGGTGTGATGTCCCAAATTGCTCATCTTGAGAAGTTAAATAGCTGAAATTTCAGACAAGTCGGCCACCTGAGTTAATAAGATCGCCGCTAAGCCAGAAAACTTTGTAAACAAATATGAAGATCTAAAAGTGATTGATGTGTCTCCTATTAAATCTTTGTTTTGCAATATGAATCTTGATAATGATGGGACTGAACATGATCCACCTTTACCTAGAAGGCGTTCTAGAAATGCGGAGTTTTTAGATCTTGATGCTAAAATTGATAAAGGTGGATTGAAGAGATCAAAACATTAGATATTAATGAACCCACTATTTTGGATTTCAAGGAATTCAATTATGATAGCTGCTCTTTGATAGATTGTATTTCCTTGTTGCAATCCGTGCTAAATTCTCCTCATGCTTATAGCCAAAATAAAGCTTTTACCAAACATATCGTTGATGCTTTGATGCAATCTTATGAAGAAAAACTTGAGTTGGAAGTTTCTATCCCTAGAAAACTTTATGATGAGTGGAACCTACTATTAAAATTAAAATTAAAGATCATGAATGCTATGCTTTGTGTGATTTGGGTGCTAGTATTTCCACGATTCCAAAGACTTTGTGCGATTTGCTAGGTTTCCGTGATTTTTTTGATTGCTCTTTGAACTTACACCTTGCGGATTCCACCATTAAGAAACCTATGGGAAGAATTAATGATGTTCTTATTGTTGCGAATAGGAACTGTGTGCCCGTAGATTTTATTGTTCTTGACATAGATTGCAATCCTTCATGTCCCGTTATTCTTGGTAGACCTTTCCTTAGAAAGATTGGTGCAATTATTGATATGAAGGAAGGGAATATTAGGTTCCAATTTCCACTAAAGAAAGGCATGGAACACTTCCCTAGAAATAAAATAAAATTACGTTATGAATCTGTTATGAGAACCACTTATGTATTGCATACCAAAGATGGAAATACCTAGATCTATCCTTGCTTTTATGCCTAGCAAGGGGCGTTAAACGATAGCGCTTGTTGGGAGGCAACCCAATTTTATTTTTAGTTTTTTTGCTTTTTGCTTCTGTTTAGGAATACAATTTTGTTCTAGCCTCTGGTTAGATGTTTTTTTATGTTTTAATTAGTGTTTGTGCCAAGTTAAACCTATAGGATCTTCTTGGATAATAGTTATTTGATTTTGCTGAAAATTCCAGAAACTTTCTGGTCACGAAAATAATTGTTACAAATCACCAGAACGTGATAAAATATTGATTCTAATTGCTGCTGATCAATAAACAAATTGTCTAGGTCATCCTATTTTGGCTGAATTTTTGAAGTTCCAGAAGTTTGCGTTAGTTACAGATTACCATGGCACCCCAAGATAATCTAAGGACACCTAAAAGCCAAAGCTTGGGGATTCCCCGGAAGGCATCCCATCTTTCGTCTACTTCCGTCGGTAACTTTACTTAGAGCTATATTTTTATTCACCACATGATATGTGTTTTGCTTGGAGCATCTTGTATTATTTGAGTCTTTATTTGTTAGTTTACCACAATCATCCTTGCTGTACACACCTTTTGAGAGAGTCACACTTGATTCGGAATTTATTAGAATACTCGATGTGCTTCACTTATATTTTTTGAGCTATATAGTTTTTGCTCTAGTGCTTCACTTATATCTTTTAGAGAACGGTGGTGGATTTGTTTTATAGAAACTATTGATCTCTCATGCTTCACTTATATTATTTTGAGAGTCTTGAAATAGCATGGCAATTTTCTTTAATTAATATCATGAGAAATTTGATGCTTGATAATTGTTTTGAGATATAAAGGTAGTAATATCATAGTTGTGCTAGTTGAGTAATTGTGGAATTGAAAAATACATGTGTTGGAGTTTGTGATTCCCGTAGCATGCACGTATGGTGAACCGTTATGTAACGAAGTCGAAGCATGAAGTATTTGTTGATTGTCTTCCTTTGTGTGGCGGTCGGGATCGCGCGATGGTTAACTCCTACCAACGCTTCCCCTAGGAGCATGCATAGTAGTACTTTGCTTCGAGGGCTAATAAATTTTTGCAATAAGTATATGAGTTCTTTATGACTAATGTGAGTCCATGGATTATACGCACACTTACCTTTCCGCAATTATCTAGCCTCTTCGGTACCGTGCAAACTTCGCCGGTGCATCGAAACCCCGTGATATGATACGCTCTATCACACATAAACCTCCTTATATCTTCCTCAAAACAGCCACCATACCTACCTATTATGGCATTTCCATAGCTATTCCGAGATATATTGCCATGCAACTTTCCACCGTTTCATTCATCATGACACGCTCCATTATTGTCATATTGCTTTGCATGATCATGTAGTTGACATAGTATTTGTGGAAAAGCCACCGTTCATTATTCTTTCATACATGTCGCTCTTGATTCATTGCATATCCCGGTACACCGCCGGAGGCATTCATATAGAGTCATATTTTGTTCTAAGTATTGAGTTGTAATTAATGAGTTGTAAGTCAATAAAGGTGTGATGATCATCATTATTAGAGCATTGTCCCAAGTGAGGAAAGGATGATGGAGACTATGATTCCCCCACAAGTCGGGATGAGACTCCAAACTTAAAAAAAGGAGGCCATAAAAAAGGAGAAAAGGCCCAAATAAAAAAATGATGAGAGAAAAAGAGAGAAGGGACAATGTTACTATCCTTTTACCACACTTGTGCTTCAAAGTAGCACCATGATCTTCATAATAGAGAGTCTCTCATTTTGTCACTTTCATATACTAGTGGGAAATTTCATTATAGAACTTGGCTTGTATATTCCAATGAGGGGCTTCCTCAAATGCCCGAGGTCTTCGTGAGCAAGCAAGTTGGATGCACAACCACTTAGTTTTATTTTTGAGCTTTCATACACTTATAGCTCTAGTGCATCCGTTGCATGGAAATCCCTACTCCTCGCATTAACATCAATTGATGTGCATCTCCATAGCCCGTTGATTAGCCTCGTTGATGTGAGACTTTCTCTTTTTTGTCTTCCCACATAACCCCTACCATTATAACTTATTCCACCATAGTGCTATATCCATGGCTTGCGCTCATGTATTACGTAAGAGTTGAAAAGGCAGAAGCGCGTTAAAAGTATGAACCAATTGCTTGGCCAAAACCGGGATCGTACATGATATGAATATTTTGTGTGGGGAAGATGGAGCATAGCCAGACTATGATTTTGTAGGGATAACTTGCTTCGGCTATGTTATTTTGATAAGACATAATTGCTTAGCTAGTATGCTTGAAGTATTATTGTTTTTATGTCAACATTAAACTTTTTATCCTGAATCATATCAAATCTGAACATTCATGCCACAATAAGAAGGATTATGTTGAAATTATGTCAAATAGCATTCCACATAAAAATTCTGTTTTTATCATTTACCTACTCGAGGACGAGCAGGAATTAAGCTTGGGGATGCTTGATACGTCTCCAACGTATCTATAATTTTTTATTGTTCCATGCTATATTATATTCTGTTTTGGACATTATTGGGCTTTATTATACACTTTTATATTATCTTTGGGACTAACCTATTAACCGGACGCCCGACCCAGAATTGCTGTTTTTTGCCTATTTCAGAGTTTCACGGAAAAAGAATATAAACGGAGTCCAAATGGAATGAAACCTTCGGGAACGTGATTTTGGAACGAACATGATCCAAGGGACTTGGACCCTACGTCAAGAAATCAACCAGGAAGGCACGAGGTAGGGGGGCGCCTACCCCTCCCCCCCCGCGCCCTCCACCCTCGTGGGCCCCCTGTTGCTCCATCGACGTACTCCTTCCTCCTATATATACCTACGTACCCCCAAACTACCAGATACGGAGCCAAAAACCTAATTCCACCGCCGCAACTTTCTGTACCCGTGAGATCCCATCTTGGGGCCTGGTTCCGAGCTGCACCGGAGGGGGCATCGATCATGGAGGGCTTGTACATCAACACCATAGCCTCTCCGATGATGTGTGAGTAGTTTACCTCAGACATATGGGTCCATAGTTATTAGCTAGATGGCTTCTTCTTTATTTTTGGATCTCAATACAATGTTCTCCCCCTCTCTCGTGGAGATCTATTCGATGTAATCTTCTTTTGCGGTGTGTTTGTTGAGATCGATGAATTGTGGGTTTATGATCAACTTTATCCATGAACAATATTTGAATCTTCTGAATTCTTTTATGTATGATTGGTTATCTTTGCAAGTCTCTTTGAATTATCAGTTTGGTTTGGCCTACTAGATTGATCTTTCTTGCAATGGGAGAAGTGCTTAGCTTTGGGTTCAATCTTGCAGTGTCCTTTCCGAGTGACAGTAGGGGCAGCAAGGCACGTATTGTATTGTTGCCATCGAGGATAACAAGATGAGGTTTATGTCATATTGCATGAGTTTATCCCTCTACATCATGTCATCTTGCTTAAAGCGTTACTCTGTTCTTATGAACTTAATACTCTAGATGCATGCTGGATAGCGGTCGATGTGTGGAGTAATAGTAGTAGATGCAGGCAGGAGTCGGTCTACTTGTCTCGGACGTGATGCCTATATACATAATCGTACATAGATATTCTCATAACTATGCTCAATTTTGTCAATTGCTCAACAGTAATTTGTTCACCCACCATAAATACCTATGCTCTCGGGAGAAGCCACTAGTGAAACCTATGGCCCCCGGGTTTATTTTCCATCACATTAATCTTCCAACACTTAGCTATTTCCGTTGCCATTTTATTTTGCTTTTATTTTACTTTGCATCTTTATCATAAAAATACCAAAAATATTATTCTATCATATCTATCAGATCTCACTCTCGTAAGTGACCGTGTAGGGATTGACAACCCCTTATCGCGTTGGTTGTGAGGATTTATTTGTTTGTGTAGGTGCGAGGGACTCGTGCATGGCCTCCTACTGGATTGATACCTTGGTTCTCAAAAACTGAGGGAAATACTTACGCTACTTTGCTGCATCACCCTTTCCTCTTCAAGGGAAACCAACACGGTGCTCAAGAGGTAGCATAGAGAGATGGAGAACAAAAGTTCCTGGTTCCGCAGGAAGCTTCTGCGCAGCACACTTTGACAGGTGATCAGCTATGTTGTTTTCCGCACAGGGTACATGCTCTGTTTGCAACCCATCAAAGTGCTTCTCCAATCTCCTCACTTCCTCAACGTATGCTTCCATCAATGGGCTTTGATAATCCTTGTTGACTTGTCTCACCACAAGCTGTGAATCTCCTCGAATGATAAGCTTCTTAATTCACAATTCTGCTGCAATCCTAAGCTCGGCAAGGAGCCCTTCATACTCAGCTGTATTGTTGGTGGCTTCTTCCCGAGCAAAGTGCATTTGGACGGCGTACTTCAAGTGCTCCCCCGAGGGGGCAACGAGTAGCACGCCAGCCCCTGCACCTTGTAGAGAAAAAGCACCATCAAAATACGTAATCCATTCTTGGGGCAATTCCTTGTCGGGGAGAGCTGTTTCTGTCACCTCCTCATCATGGGTTGGCGTCCATTCTGCAATAAACTCTGCCAGTGCCCTGCTGTGAATAGTTTATGTGCTCTCAAACTTCAAACCAAAGCTGGATAACTCCAAAGCCCACTCCACTATTCTGCCGGTGGCCTCAAGGTTTCAGAGTATCCGTTGTAATGGGAAACGAGTGACAACCGTGATCTCATGGGCTTGGAAGTAGTGGCGCAGTTTCCTTGAGGCCATGATGAGGCCAAAGATCAACGTTTGCATGCCAGATTACCTCGATCTAGCCCCTTGTAACAAGGAGCTAACGAAGCATACTGGGCGCTGCACCACTTTCTTTCTTGTCGCGTCCTTGGGTTGCTCTCATTTTCGTGCTCATTATTGTTCTTATCCTTTTCTTACTCTATCGTGATCTACCCACTTTCTGCCTCATCCACTTCTTGCTGTGCTACCAATGCCGCACTGACCACTTGATTGGTTGCTGCCAAGTAAAGCAGCAAAGGCTCTTGGGGTTTGGGTTTAACCATGGTAGGTACAGATGATAGGTAGGCTTTCAATTCCCGCAGCGCTGCATCTGCTTCTGGGGTCCACCTCATAGGCCCTGCTTTCTTCAAAATCTTGAAGAATGACAGGGCGCGCTCGGCAGACTTGGAAATGAATCTGCTTAGTGCGGCAACGCACCCCATCAAGCGCCTTACATCCTTAAGTTTCCTTGGCGCTTGGATCTGCTCGATGGCCTTGATCTTGTCGAGGTTGGCTTCAATCCCCCGATGGGACATGAAGAATCGAAGTTGCTTGCCGGAGGGAACACTGAATACACACTTCTCCGGATTAAGCTTCAGGTTGATTTTGCGCAGATTAGCAAATGTCCCCTCCAAATCCTGGATAAGGGTGGTCCTATCCTTGGTTTTGACCATGATGTCATCTATATAGGCTTCTATATTTCTGTGCAACTGTGGCTCAAAACCAATCTAGACTGCTCTTGCAAAAGTTGACCCGGCACTCTTTAATCCGAATGGCATGCGGACAAAGCAGTATGTACCACATGGAGTGATGAATGATGTCTTCTCCTCATCTTTTTTTGTCATGAAGATCTGGTGATATCCGGCGTATGCATCCAGAAAGGAGAGCAGATCACAGCCTGAAGTGGAATCCACAATCTGGTGGATGCGCAGCAAGGGAAATGGGTCCTTCGGGCAAGCCTTGTTGAGATATGTGAAATCAATGCAAAGCCTCCATTTCCCATTCGCCTTCCGGACCACCACTAGATTTGCTAACCATGTAGGATGCAATACTCCTCTGACCAATCCAGCTGCCTCTAGTTTCTTGATTTCCTCGGCAATGAACTGTTGCCGCTCCAAGGTCTACTTTTGGACTTTCTGCTTAACGGGTTGGGCATGTGGGCGGACAGCAAGGTGGTGCTCGATTACCTCCCTGGGAACACCGGGGATATCATATGGTTTCCAGGCAAACACATCGATATTCACCCGCAAGAAGGCAACGAGCGCGCTTTCATATTTGTCATCAAGGGTGGCGCTGATAGTGAAAGTACCATCAACGCCAGCCAGCCCTGCCAGGACCTTCTTCACTTGGGGTGCAACAACCTTGGATCTTTTGCTATTGGAACACTCCGGCATGTCGTCAACGCGTGCCGTGCACACGGAGGGGGCACACTTCCCAGACTCCTTGCCGGAGGTCCTACAATCCCTCTTCTTTCCTTTGCTTTCCTTAGCGGGAGTTGCTGCTGCCGCAGCCACAGCCGCGACTGCATCCCGGTACATCTTGTCCATGCAGATAATTGCATCCTTCTCATCTAACGGGATAGTGATGACTCCCAGTGGCCCAGGCGTCTTCAAAGTGTTATAAGCATAGTGGGATGCTACCATGAACTTAGCCAGGGCCGGGCATCCCATAATGCCATTGTACGGCAGGGGGAGATCAACCACATCAAACACAATCTTCTCAGTCTGATAGTTTAGTTCTCCCCCAAACGTCACCGACAACGTAATCTTCCCTTTAGGATGGCTCCTGCCGGGGTTAACTCCTTGAAACGTGCCGGTGACCTCTAGCTCTTCTTCTCCTATCTGAAGCTTGCTAATAACTGCTGGGGAAATCAGATTCAACCCAGCCCTGCCATCCACTAGCATCTTTGTAACCTTGAGGTTGCGAATTGTCGAGGAGATCAACAATGGCAAGCACCCTACCGCAGTAGTGCGACTAGGGTGATCCTCTTCGTCAAATATGATGGGTGTGCGGGACCATTTGAGTGGTTTCCGGGCCTCTGGTGTTGGTTCAATAGCATTGACCTCTCGTGTCCATTGCTTGAGTTGGCGATGACAGGTGTGCAAAGATGCACCTCCATCAATGCATAGGGTGGTAGTGGCCCTCTGGAATTCCAGCTCACTAGTTTCCTCTTCATCCCCTCCATCACTGGCATCATCACAGATTCCCTTCTCATGGCCCCTGGCGGGCTTTCCTTGGTTCCGAAAGGGTTTGCCGGGGCGATTTGCTTCACCACTCTGGCCCTTACCGCCAGCAACATTCTAACCTTTTTCCTTATCTCGCTTATCATACTCCGCCCTCTGCTTCCTGACAAGCTGCTCAACCTGGTAACACTCCTGAAGGTCATGGCCTTTGGTCCGGTGGATCTTGCAGTACGACCCATCGCCTTTCCCAACTTTTTCGGCGGGAGCGGCTGCCTGGCAGGCAGCGCACATGGCAGCTTCCCTGTCGGGTTGTCGGTGTCAAAACCTGCGGATCTCGGGTAGGGGGTCCCGAATTGTGCGTCTAAGGTGGATGGTAATAGGAGGCGGGGGACATGATGTTTACCCAGGTTCGGGACCTCTCGATGGAGGTACTACCCTACTTCCTGCTTGATTGATCTTGATGATATGAGTATTACAAGAGTTGATCTACCACGAAATCATAGAGGCTAAACCCTAGAAGCTAGCCTATGGTATGATTGTTGTTTTTCTACGGACTAAACCCTCCGGTTTATATAGACACCGGAGGGGGCTAGGGTTACACAGAGTCGGTTACAAGGGAGGAGATCTACATATCCGTATTGCCAAGCTTGCCTTCCACGCCAAGGAGAGTCCCATCCGGACACGGGACGAAGTCTTCAATCTTGTATCTTCATAGTCCAACAGTCCGGCTAAAGGATATAGTCCGGCTGTCCGAGGACCCCCTAATCCAGGACTCCCTCAGTAGCCCCTGAACCAGGCTTCAATCAAAATGAGTCCGGCGCGCAGATTGTCTTCAACATTGCAAGGCGGGTTCCTCCTCCGAGTGCTCCATAGAAGATTTCGAACACAAGGATAGTGTCCGGCTCTGCAAGACAAATTCCACATACCACCGTAGAGAGAATAATATTTCCACAAGTCTAATCTGCTGACAGCTTTTCATAACGTGACATAATGCCATGGTTTGGTCATGACGAACCGTTTTTTCCGAGCCTGCCACTATACGTGTTGCGAGGCGGTTTTAATGGCACGTCCTGTCGAAGCAGAGATCGTGCCCCTCTTATCAGAGGATTCTCATCAATACGGGTATGGGTAACCCAACCGTGCCTGTTGGTATGGCTCCGCGATTTTAGGCAAGTTCCAAACGGTCACGCGGAGGACGCTTGATATTCACCCTCTTTATAAAGGGGCCAAGGCCTGTCCTTTTCTCCTCGCACTCAATCTAATCCTTCCCCCACCTCGAGTTCCAATACCCAAGGCTCAGGCTAGCCGCTCCGGACCTTTAGTCATGTCTGGATCCAACCTTCAAGGTCGGTGGATGCCCTCCTCTATCACAGAGGAGGACATCAAGAAGCTAAGAGAAGCCAGGTATCTGACCGCCGAAATCTCGCACAGGCTGCCTGCTCGAGGGCAGGTCATTCCCACTCTCGAACCCGGCGAGAGTGTCGTATTCGTCTCCAACTTCCTCCGAGGGCTGGGCTTTATCCTAGATCCCTTTGTTAGGGGGCTCATGTTCTATTACGGGCTTGATTTCCATGATCTGGCCCCGGATTCCATCCTTCACATCTCGTCGTTTATCGTCGTGTGTGAGGCCTTCCTCCACGTCACCCCACACTTCGGCTTATGGCTCAAGACCTTTAATGTGAAGCCAAAGATGATTAATGGGCGACACGCGGAATGCGGAGGTGCCGTAATAAGCAAAGGCGCCGATGTTCCATGGCCTAAGGGTTTCTTCCCGGAGGTGTCCAGCTTATGGCAACGGGAGTAGTTTTACATCACAGCTCCCAGGGGTACTAAGTGGGTAGCCGCCCCTACCTTTCGCTCGGGCCCCCCGCCTCAACTCGTGTCATGGACCAACAAGGGGCTGGACTGGAGGCCAGTAAATGATGTGCCGACATTGCAGAGTCGCATCCAAGATCTCCTCGAGAGAGATGTTAGCCTTGTCAAGGTAATGCAAGTCATGCTAGTTCCCCGAATGCTGCCTTGCAAACGTCAACCTCTCCGTATGTTGGAGTTCAACCTGGAAGGACCGTGAACTATTCAACACTTCTTCGGTGTGACGCTCAAAGAGATGTACAGATTGTTCTTCAGATCACAAATAGAGTGTCCGGACACCACCGAGGATGCGGGTCTGAGCTGCAATCGTCCAGACACCCAAGTGAGTAATTCCATGGCCGAACACGTTGTCTTTTAATTTATCACAACATCATTCTGAAAAGTCGCCTTTTGACCAGGACTGGATAAAAAAGGCAAAGATGATCAGGTGTCTGGCCCCCCTTCCCGAAGGCTCACCGGATCCTGTACTAGCCAGGATGCTTGAGCTTGCGCCTTATCAAGTGCCATCAGGGGAAGATAAAGGGAGGAGCGAAGAAGCCGAAAGTGAGCCTCACTCATTATTCATCCAAACCGAGGGGATTAGTACCTCCGCGAAGGAGGATAACCAGGGAGAAGAATCTAAAATTCCATCTCCCCAAGGAAGGAAGAGGGCCACCCCTGACGACTTGGAAACAATGGTTTCCAAAGGAAGGAAGAAACCTTTGACAGGGGGCCCGGCCCCGGAGGGCATCCTTACCGCACAGTGCCCACAAGGGGGCCAGACCTCCACCGAGCTGTAAGTAAACAAAGGCATTTTATAGTAAATATATCTTACTTTATTTCCGAGGACAATAACCGAGACGTATGTCTTGTAGTCCGGATCGTAGCCCTTCTCGACAGAGCTCGTCTTCGGGGGATCTTCTTCCGGAGTTGATGGAGAGCGAAACGCCTCCCCGCGCCTCCCCGCCTCGTGAGGTGGACGACCCTGAGGTGTCATCACGGAGGGTTTCTCCTGATCCTCCAAGGCTAGAAGGTAACCCTTCGGCCATCCAAAGTCCGGAGTATCTATAGTATGTTGTAATTGCAGATGGAGCTGCAGCCGTGGAGACCCTTCAGGCAGAACTTGCCCGAGCCAAGGAACAAGCCAGGAGGAGTGATGCGGCTGCCCTAAAGGCGGTCAAAGAGTTAAGAGCCGAATAGGCTGCGCATTGCCAGAGCAAAGAGAAAATAGCCAAGATGGTTGTGGAGTTGAAAGATGCCGCCGACCGCTATGAGCTTCTTGAAAATGAAAGCCAAACGAAAACGGCGGAGCTGGAGAAAGCCATGGTAGCAGCCAAGGAAACCCGCTCTAAAATCAGAGCGGCGAAGGAGGAGCTACGTCAAGCCGGAGATATCGCGGCTGGGAAGCCCTTTTTGTTGCGGACGAAGTTCGGAGATCCTAAGTATGCCCTTCTGGATCAATTATGGATTTCTGCGGACGCGTACCTGGATTTGGTAGCAAGTGCAGCTGATGCGACCAAGTTTTTCGAAGGTCAAAAAGATCACGAAGTGGAAAAGTTGTTCTGGTCGCAGTTCAATGCTCCGGTGCGTCCACTGCTGTTAAATGAGCAAATGACCGAGTGGGCCGAGCTCCATAGGTTGTCCGTGCTTGCCATGATGTCTATTGTGGATCGTCTCTGGCCGGAAGGACCAAGGACGAATAGTTATTTTTCTCTTGTGCAACAATTCCTTGGTGCCGTTCCGCATATCGACGCTGTAAAGAGGTCGGCGTGCATAGAGGGTGCGCGCATGGCTCTAGCCCGTGTCAAGACATGCTGGGCGAAGATGGAGACCACCGCGATTGCAACCCAGAATCCGGCCGTAGGCCAGGTTTCGGCCGAGCACTGTTTTGAAGAAGTCCTGGAGGGAGCTCGTTTGATAGAGGCTCAGTGCTCGAAGAGTGTCATGTTCGAGTGACATGTATCTCGATTGTAATAACAATGCTATTTGAATTATAAAGGATGTGTTTATACTTTTGCGTGAACGTATTATTATTCCTCCTGTGCCGGTCGTTTATGTATATATGTATATAACCTGAAAGTTTGCAGTCGTCGGCTTCAGCCCCCACGCATATAGTGTGGGGGTGTTCGCAAAAGCGCATGTTCACACTTGTTCCAACGTCTTGGTCCATTAAGGAGGTGATAGAGCGGTGAACGAGGCAATCGAACTATATTGCTTTAACACTTTCACTTAACCATAAGAGTTTGACAGTGGGGCTACAATATAGCCCCTGGTACTTCCACACTTGTCCGAGTACGGGGCGCGTACGTACATGAACGGGAAACCGGCCCTTCTTTAATGCGGAGGAATCCCGAAGATTCCAATGAGTCATCAAGTGGTTGACCAGTCTCGTGCTTTATCATGACGGTCACTTTTCGTCTTTCTCTACTGAGGTGCTCGTCCGGATGAACCAGGGCACAAACGCAGTAGTTCTCCTGGTGCCACCTTAGCCGATAGAGCGGAACGTAAGGTAGAAAAACGCGTGAGCCGGGTAAACCCAACATTTGGCCAAAGACATGATTCGGAGCTGATGCATACAAGGCCAAACTCGCGACGCAGAACACTCCCTAGGGTATTCGGTCTTTGCAACATATACCGGGCTGAGTAACGCCCTTGATAATGAACCCTGAGTGTCCAGGTACATGCATTTATTCTGACGTGGTGAAATGCCAATAACATCAGCATCCCTCGCGGTTATATTGAGTATCCGGAGGATGTGAAGCAACAAGAGACAGTAAGAAAGGTTTACACAGGGTCTTAATCTAAAAAGAAACCTTTGAGCGGGGCCCTACTGCACATCTGCGCTTGTGTCTCCGTTGTGCCGTATCCTGGAAGGGTGTAGCACGATTATCATATGTAAAAGAGAATAACTTAGGTGAAAGTTGTCGTGCAAGAAATTGGTTGTTCTCAATAAACCATTAAAATTCAAGAGAAATAAGGTCGAGCCGAACTGTAGTCTTTTTACATGCGGGAAGCCCCTGGTACCGCCTATGGGGGTATATCCATCAAACCAATCTCAGGTTTATCTAAGCTAGTGATGTGCCGGACTCGTCTAGCCGTGTCCGCGGTCGTGACGACCGATCATTTATTCTGGTTGGAGAGGCCATTTAGTGTTCAGCTGCTAAAGCCGCCACACGTTCTTCCGTGCATAAGGAACGCTCAGCATTTCCGCTAACTGTGATGGTGCCACATGGACCGGGCATCTTAAGCTTAAGAGAAGCGTAATGCGGTACTGCATTAAAATGAGCGAAAGCTGTTCTTCCGAGTAGTGCTTGATAGCCGCTTCGGAATGGAGCGATGTCGAAGGTTAACTTTTCACTTTGGAAGTTGTCGGGGGAGCCGAATACAACGTCTAGTACTAGAGAGCCCGTACAGCGGGCCTCTGGGCCTGGTATTACTCCTTTAAAGGTAGTATTGCATTGGCTAATTCGCGTTGGGTCTATCCCCATTTTACGGACGGTGTCCTGATATATCAAATTGAGACTACTACCGCCGTCCATGAGGACTGGGGTGAGATGGTATCCGTTGATTATTGGGTCTAGCACCAAGGCAGCCCATCCTCCGTGCTGGATACTAGTCGGGTGATCGCTACAATCAAAAGTGATCAGGCAGGCCGACCAAGGGTTGGACTTAGGGGTGACGGGCTCTACGGCGCATATTTCTCGGAGTGCGTGTTTGCTCCTCCTCTTCGTCACGTGAATCATGTTCGCTGTTTTGACCTCTGGTGGGAACTTTTTCTGTCCCCCAATGTTTTGCTAACGAGGCTCATCCTCGTCTTCACTTGGTGTTTCCCTCCGCTTGTGTTCGGCGTTTAACTTGCCGGCCTTCTTGAAGACCCATCATTCTCTGTGGGTGTGATTTGCAGGTTTATCGGAGGTGCCCTGAATCTGACATAATTTGTCTAGAATATTGTTTAGGCTGGACGATCCATCTCTGCTACCTTTGAAAGGCTTTTTCTGCTGACCGGGTCGAGAGCCCCTAAATCCGGCGTTTACCGCCGTGTTGTCTGGGCTGTCTTCGTTATTTCGACGCTTGCTTTTATTGCATCGTGGTTTTCCATTACCGTCCCTGACTTTATATGTGCCTGGGTCAATGGTGCTACTACGGGCCAGCCAGCTGTCTTCGCCCGCGTAAAAGCGGGTCATAAGGCTTGTTAAGGCTGCCATTGTCCTTGGTTTTTCTTGGCCAAGGTGTCTAGCAAGCCATTCGTCTCGGACGCTGTGTTTGAAAACTGCTAAGGCTTCGGCGTCCGGACAGTCGACGATTTGGTTCATCTTAGTGAGAAATATGTTCCAAAGCTTACGGGCTGACTCTCCGGACTGTTGAATTATATGACTTAAATCGTTTGCATCCGGCGGTCGGACATAGGTCCCTTGAAAGTTAGCCCTAAAAGCATCCTCAAGCTCCTCCCAACTTCTGATTGAATTTTTGGGGAGGCTCTTCAGCCAGTGTCGAGCTGGTCCTTTCAGCTTGAGGGGCAAGTACTTGATGGCGTGGAGATCGTCTCCGTGAGCCATATGGATATGAAGGATGAAGTCCTCAATCCAGACCCCAGGGTCCGTCGTTCCGTCATACGCTTCTATGTTCACGGGTTTGAATCCCTCTAGAAATTCGTGATCTAGTACCTCATCAGTGAAACATAGGGGGTGTGCGGCACCCCTGTATTTGGATGTGTCATTGCGTTCTGGCGGTTGCAGTGTTCGGTTTTGATTATACGCTGGAGCACGCTTCCTAGATCCATAGATGGATCTGGTCACGCCGGAATTTTGATGCAAGTCCCCGCGTCAATCATGTGCTGACTTATGTGCATCCTCGTTAGCCGCCCTATCGCGGCCACAAGGTGGTCGATCCGACGGGTCAGCCGTTTTATTTTTAGGATGTGTGGGCTCTAAGGCCTCATAATCGAATTCAGGCAATAGCTTGCGCTTGCATAGCTCTTTGTGTGGCAACTACCACCGTACTTTTCTTCGGTGTCGAGCACTTTGTTCCATCTACTGTTGAGCGTATTCTGCGCGGCCTTAGGCCTTTGCTTCTGCTTCTTCAGACTACTCGCGGTGGCAATAAGCCTTCTATGGAGGTTCTCTTGTTCCAAGTACCTTTCCGGGATGATGTGTGTGTCGTCGTCCGGACTATTTTCCTCTCCAGAGAGAGCTTGATGAGCTTTATCCTCGGCGTCAACGTGTTCGGACAACGGCTCCATACTATGTTCGTTGTTCGCTGGTTCGTCCTGCTCTATCGCTGGGTCAATGTGGTCGTCACTTCCTCTAGAGTCGACCGGGGTGTGATTTTTTCTTGCGCTGTTATCGCTATTTTTGCCGAGGCGGGATTTGGAGCGGCGCCTACGCCGTCGCTTTGGTTGCTTCTAGAGGGAGCTATCCTTCGCTGCATCGTTCCATTCCTCATCATTATTTTCTTTAGGTGTATCCACCATATATACATCGTATGATGAATTGGCTGTCCAGCGCCCTGTGGGTGGTGGTTCATGTTCGTCTCCTGCATCATCGTCCATACGTACCGTCGATGTCTTCGGAGCCAAAGTCGAGCATGTCGGTTAAATCCTCGACAGTGGCTACTAAGTGGGTGGTGGGTGGGGAGCAAATTTCTTCGTCGTCCGCATCCCATTCTAGCCAAGAGTCTCCTGACAGGGAGAGAGACCTCAACGAGTTTAGTACGTCGCTGAAGGGCGAGTGCTGAAAGATATCCGTGGAGGTAAACTCCATGATCGGTGCCCAATCGGATTCGATAGGCACAGATGCAGGCGGCTCGGAGCCCATGGCCGGGGACGAATCCAACAGTTCGGCAACACGGGTCTCGTAGGAGGTGAAGCTAGTATTCGGCTCTATCGCCACTGAGTGTGCGGCCTAAATGGCGGGGTCCATCCACCCGTCCTTGGATGGCGCAATCTGTCCCGGATTGAGGGCCGGAGTAGTTGCAGGTGTGATCTCTCGAACACTGTCCGACGGCAGAGCTAAGTCATGCTCGTCGTGATTGTGCAGCGCACCTGACATGGGTTTGAATTCGTGGAAGATCAACTCTCCGCGGATGTCGGTGGTATAGTTCAATTTTCCAAACCTGACCTGATGGCCAGGGGCGTAGCTCTAGATCTGCTCCAGATGGCCAAGCGAGTTGGCCCGCAGTGTGAAGCCACCGAACAAGGAAGATCTGTCTTGGGAGGAAAACCTCACCCTGGATCGCATCATTGCCGATGATCGAAGGGGCCATCAAACCTTGTGGTGACGGCACAGTGGAACTCTCAATGAAAGCTCCAATGTTGGTGTCAAAACCGGCGGATCTCGGGTAGGGGGTCCCGAACTGTGCGTCTAAGGTGGATGGTAATAGGAGGCGGGGGACACGATGTTTACCTAGGTTCGGGCCCTCTCGATGGAGGTAATACCCTACTTCCTGCTTGATTGATCTTGATGATATGAGTATTACAAGAGTTGATCTACCATGAGATCATAGAGGCTAAACCCTAGAAGCTAGCCTATGGTATGATTGTTGTTGTCCTACGGACTAAACCCTCCGGTTTATATAGACACCGGAGGGGGGTAGGCTTACACAGAGTCGGTTACAAGGGAGGAGATCTACATATCTGTATTGCCAAGCTTGCCTTCCACGCCAAGGAGAGTCCTATCCGGACACGGGACGAAGTCTTCAATCTTGTATCTTCATAGTCCAACAGTCCTGCCAAAGGATATAGTACGGCTGTCCGAGGACCCCCTAATCCAGGACTCCCTCACGACGGCCTCAACCTTGGCCTTCTTGCTGGTACTAGGCGTGCCCCATCCTTCCATTGTCATCACTGCCTTATACCTTGGATTCTTATTATGCTTCTTGCCCTTTTTATTACTAGGTGATTCATCCTCATCCTCTGAATCAACATTAATGCAATCTTATTCTTTGGGCCACTTCCTTCCTTCCTCCATCCGAGCACATTTATCCACCAGCGTATATAGTTCTTTCACAGTCTTGGGCAACCGAACGTTCATTTTGGAACGACTGCGGCGGTTGCGCACATTGGACTGGAAAGCTGCTATAATGGCTATCGGATGGATACTTGGAATATTTCTATGAAGTTTATTGAATCTTTGTAAATACTTACGGAGGGTTTCTCCTTCCTTCTGTTGGAGAAGTTGCAGGTCGATGGTCCTGCCGGGCTCTTGGTGGCCACCGGTGAAGGCACCGATGAACTCATGGCACAGATCTGCCCATGATGAAATGGAGTTCTCTGGCAGGTGCATCAGCCAAGACCTCACATTGGAATTAAGGGCCAAAGGGAAGTAGTTGGCGAACACCTTCTAATCTCTTCCCCCGGCAGCCTGAACATCGATTGTGTAGATGCTCAGGAACTCTGCTGGGTTCAGCCTCCCATCGTATTTCTCAGGTATCTCTGGCTTGAACGTGCGAACGGACGGCCAACGGACTTGCCGAAGCTCTTGTGTAAAGGCAGGGAAGCCAACCTCGAAAGGCAAACACCTGCCAACACCGAGCGCAGGCTTGTCGATGTTGAAGCTGCCCCACTTGTTGGTCTGGTGGGGGTCGTTGCGGCGCCATTTGGCGACGCGCGCATCTCCCTGCCAACAGTTCAAGACAATAAACAGTTCGAAACAACGATATATACAACATTCAAACACTAGTGACTACTACTGGCATTAACAGCAAGACATGATAGTTGATAAGAAATCTTGCTACACCGTACCACCAAAACGCACCCATCTGCAGCGCTCAGACTCTCGTGATCCAGACGAGAATGACATTCTAAATAGAGGCAACTATTACATAGTGAGAGTGACATAGACGAGGATGACCAAATGACAAGGAATATGCATAACAAAAGAGAGAGAACTATACATCTAGAACAAGAAGCAAAGACAACAAATCATTCAAAGAGGGATGATCCAACACCATCATAATTTGCAGCCCCGCTTCAGCCACCAGTGATCCGGAGACACCAGTACTCCACCCTTTCGATGCAACAGCCCAATTACCTATGAAGGCTTGAACCACATCACTACCTGTCGGACTCGACACATCCAAGGATCAAAGTTAATCCAGATGCCTTTGTCATTCTCACCTTCTTTTGGCTGCAGGCTGTATCATTGACAATCAGGGGACTTTGCTCCCGAACTCCTCGGTCTCACCGTGTAGACAAGTTTTGCATAGCAAACAGAGCCTCTCTGCCATCAAGGTCCTTGCCAACGGTGATCTCCTGGTTAATCAGATAACCGAGTCCGAGAAATAGAGAGTGTGAACCAAGGCTGTTTACCCGCCTCCAACTCAAAAATCCTGAAGGCTCCTACAAGCTGGTATCCTGCTCATAGACGTAACTACCACTGTCTTGATACTCACGTATTTCATGGTTCTTGTATACGGGGTTTTTGCAATATTATTTTTCCGGCTCATGTGTCTGAATGATCATCAGTCTTTTGTCATCGTCCGATCGAGCGAGGAACCAGTTGTGCTTCCCTGTTTTTGGCAAAGGTGGTGTAATTACAAAGGGCAGGAACTGTAGGTACACTGCATCATATCAAAAAGGACATGCATTGTTAATGTAAGATCAGTATTGTTCAAAGTATGAGTAGGATAATGCAAGAAACAGCATTGATATGTCCATGTTGGAACTAGGAGGAAAATACAGGGAAATGTATACTGGGTTCAAAAATATAGAAGTGCCATGCATGGTTATACTCATGTTATCTCACAATCGATTCTTCACAGGAAACTACCATGTCATGCATGTTATGTAATCATGTTTTGTCCTCACAAAAAAATTCTTCAAGGAAACTAACAGACCATTGTTGCGGGATATCCGCGGCCACCTATGGGACCGGGTGGCCCCTTGCTAGTTCTATAGGGGGACCTCGCGTTGTGCAAGAGCAGACCAGCATACGGCAGCATGGCAGAGAGCACACAAGCAATTTACCCAGGTTCGGGCCGCCGCGAGGCATAAGACCCTACTCCTGCTTTGGTGGATTGATGGTGGAATGAATGTGGTAACGCGTAGTACACTTGCCCGGTAGGGTTTGCCTTTGGTCCGTAGCTACTACGCGCGTATGGTGGCTTGGGTTCATCAACTTTCCAACCATCCCTATGAGTGCCTTGGGCCTCCTTTTATAGATTATGGTGTCACCACAATGGCAAAGTGGTCATTATCCCTTGATATGATAGCAAACAGTGCTATCATACCTAACTCTACGGGCTGACAAGGTGCATTAAATGCGCCGCTCAGTGTCACATCAATGGTTGCCCGGCAAGGCTTGCCGGGCTATCTTGCCAGCTCCACACCTGTTCTCTTGACATGTCGCAGGATGGGTGTCGTCTGTGGGTTTTCTCCGTAGGAAATGGCCGCTATTTGGCAAATGCCTGCCACTTAATCATGTTGCGGCTTGAAACTGCATTGATTGACGACGCGGGTCGTGCTTGAGTGGTCGGTGGGGTAGTTCTGCCCCCGCGAGCCCCGGCAGGCTCTGCCGGGGAGCCTTGGTTGCTTGCTTCTGGTGGTGGCCCTGCTCCTTGTCGAGCTCGCCTGCCCGACAAGGGAGGCCCTTTCCTTACTGATATCATGCTCTTCTAGATCGATCTTGGTCTCTCTTGGCTGCGTGTTAGTTCTTCAAATCTCTTAGTCCTTCATCCTCTGACTTGGGTTGGAGCTTCGATCTTGTTCCCGTGTCTGTGCATAGTTTGGGCAACAGACCCATGGTTTGTTGCACCGACAACCATGCATTGTTATATACTCATATTCTGTGGGAATTTTTTTGTAAGGGTATTATTCTAGCCATTGATTGCTGAAGGGCGAATATAGGTATGTACACATGGTAAGCATTACAGGATTTCACTACTTCCAAATATAGAGGTCTCCATATGCACATTTACTTCCCTAATGTATGGTTAGATGAAACCAACAGTGTGATGCATCTTTCTACATCACGAAAATCAGGAAACTAACATGGCCATTGATACACACTCATATTTAGTAGTATATAGATTACTATAAAATAAGGAGAATATCCATATCTTCCTAACCGTTTGATTATTCAGGGGTACAAATTGGCTGTAATGACATGGTCACAATCGCATGAATTAATTCATTCCAAATATAGCTGATTTACGACATCTCTAATACATTGCCATAGTTCTACTCAAATTCTTCCCAAACAGGGATATGCGAATCATCACAAAAAGTTCAAACAATGTCATGGCCTCATCATTAACATCATACGAAAACAACTTACACGCGCCGTCCCAGCAATACGTGGTGCCATCAGCTTTATCAATCGCGTAGATGATGCCATTATGTTCAATAGCATCACAGAAGTGTGTATGAGCTTTGATGATCCACTGCGAGGTGAGCTGTCTCCAGCTAAAGAAGGCACCAGCGGAAAGATAGGCGAGTCCGCGGTCGAACAGGCAATTAGCTTGAAGTCTGTGTAATTCGCATCTTGTGTGGGCACTTGGCAGTTTACAATATTCTGCAAAACAAGGTGCGTCCAACTGACTTCGTAATCTAGATGACTTGGACCGCGACGGTAAAACCCTATGTAATCCAACGTAGGAAGGATAATCTCATGGGAGGTGTGGAAGTTCAGGAGCACCAACTTTTTCTGGTCTTGTCTGACGGCAGCCATCTAGTGGGAGCTCATGCCGACCAAGTACATATCTGCCAAGAAGTTTCGGGCGATAGTGATTGGATTGAAGTTGAGGGAAATGATGTATGGTGACCCACTACATACCTGCAAAGAAGTTTCGGCTGAGGTCGGATTGAAGTCGAGGGGCATCATGTACGCCGCCGTATCATGGTGAGCAAATCTTGCAAGACCAGATAGCAGCAAGCAGGGTGTCTTGAAAATCTTAGGCCTCGCTTCGACGATGGCCGTGTGCATGTCCCTCGAGCATGCAGCCAGCCGCAGGGTGCTCAACATATCCATACACGAACAACAGAGGTCGAGGATGTCACTTGGGAGATTGCTCCAATCGCGGCTCATATGGATGCTGCGTGGTTCGCGTTCAGCCATGGTGGAGTTTGGAAGGTGGGGTTTTGGGGGGGCTTGATTTATGGGGGAGAAGGCTCTCGGTGCTGAAGCGCCTAGCGAGGGAATAGTGGTACTAGGGGAGGCGAGCGAGGCGAGGGTATGCGGGGGCACAGTGAGATGATGAAGTGTGACCTCAGGATCTCCGGTGAGAAAGAGGTAGACATGGAGTGGTACTAGGGGAGAGGGAGACGAGGCGAGGCATGCTATACATCGGCGGTGACAGTGACTGCACAGTGCACAAGGTGAGGCTGAGTTTCGTAACCCGGACACGCCGCCTGGACTGGTGTCACCTCGGGCGCAGGGTCTTGTCACTTCACTGTGAGGACCAGATGAATAATATTTTGACCACCAAGTGTACCACAGTTGTACTACTACTAGTAGTAGGAGTAGTAGGAACATGAGTAGTACTCCCATGCTAGCATGCCTCTGGGTTCACTTCATACTCCAGGTATCATCCATATTGCGAGCAAAACCAAATTCTCGTGCATGCGGAAGAGCGAAGAAGGCTTTTTCTTTTTTGAGGATAATCGCATACTTATTCCTTAACTAGAGAATGTTGTGTCTCCCACGCACGCGCCAATATCCACCCGAACCAGCTAAGATACATTTTTTTATCCGTTTGCAAAGGTCCCACCAGTCAAGAAGGGTGCAGAAATAAAAAGGAATCATAAAATGTCTCGCCACGATGATTCAAAAGAGTGACGTCAACTAGCCAGTGGCACATGTAGCACTAGAAGGATGGGCGCGTACACGGACAGGTACCACTCCTCAGTCTACCCGCATAGCCTTTTCGTTTAGTCTACCTAGTCGTCAAATCAACTGCCTATAGGCCACTTCTCCCATTTACTTCTCCATCGGGAACCGATTTTCCTTGGCTTCTTCACCACTCCTTCACTTCATTTGCATCCAAACCACACTGCATTCACATTGTTTTAACCTCTTCACATCGTCCTGGAGTAATTCTGAAGCCCCTTTAAATAATCATCTTCTAAAGTTAGACTAGCCATCTAATCCTAATTCTCCAAACCATAGCCCTCCTGTCCAGCGGTTCCAAATGGCGAAAGAGATCCAGATGCAGGTTTCTAGCATCCAACATGTCCTCGTCGAAGGCTCGTTGAGCATATTTGCCATAGTCACCAACCACCCAAGGGTTGTTCGGAAGTGGATCAACAATGTATCCAACTCCCTCCAAAAGGTGGAGATGAAGGTCATTGGTCTCAACGCAGAGTACACGGAGCGTGCCACTGGGAAGATCCAACGTGCCGCCGTCGTTCAGCTGTGCCTCGAAGATGATGTTTTGGTGTACCACATCATACACGCACCCTCCATACCAGGTGAGCTTCACGATTTCTTGTCTCGGGAGGACATATACTTATGTGGGGCAGCCATCGCAGGGGACAAACAGAAGTTGGAGCCGTACAACCTTGATTTGAAAAGCATCGTTGACGTACAAACCAAAATAAAAATCCCTGTAGAAGATTGTGAGAAACCGACACCATCCCTATTCGACGTAGCAAATTTTGTGCTCAGAACAAATCTTCAGAAGGGTGACGAGACGGTGGCATTAAGGTCGTCTGGATGGGAGAATTATCCCTTGACGTACGAGCGGATAAAATATGCTACCCTCGATGCCCGTGTGAGTTTCGAGATAGCTGCAAGGTCCAGAGAGCTTGTTGCGAAGTCGTCTCAGAAGAAGAAGAAGAAGAAGAAGAAGAAGAAGAAGAAGAAGAAGAACTATTTATCCGCCTAGCTTTCTCTACTACTCCTTCTAGTGATCGGTATGCAATGCATGAGTTCGTAGACATGACAGCTTGTCCATGGAAGTTCAACTATGGCGACCATCACATTTCATCCACTGCCACTCGCGATTCCAATGATGCCGCTCCAACCCATGGCACCACGTCCCACGACGTGCGCCTCACCCCTCTCGGCCGCACCACCCATCTTCCTTTGTGTGCATGACATGTGGGCCACCTGAAATGCGGCGAGCATCAAGTTTCTACCATAGCCACACGCGATTCCCACGACATCGCTCGAACGCATGACACCATACATCCCTCGACCTGCAGCTCACCTCTCTCGGACCCACTGCCCCTCTGCCTTCGGGAGCATTACATGTGGACTAGCCACCTTTCGGGTCCACATGTTATTGACTCAAAGGCAGGTGTAGTAAGGCGCTGAACCTCAGTCCCGAGGGCCCTGAGAGGGAAATGTAACTCCTGCGTCAGGCCTTGTGGTTCTACCGCTGCACGAACTCGTGCCAAACTCGAGATTTGTTTCTTTATACATGCACTCAACGATTTAATGGACATTGTAATCTCAAACATGTGATAGGGAGCTCTAAATTTGAATTTGAAACTTAACAAACGAAAAAATTCAAAACAAATAAACTGGGAGAGAGGGAGTATACCGTAGGTTGTGTCCCATAAGAAACAAGTCCCCTGGTTTGTCAGCACGAAGATGCGGTTAGAAAGGAGCATGTGGTCTTCGTACCAGACGGCAACAAATCGTCAGCAGACAAAGATGGTCCACCTTTGACCGCCATGTGCAAGGTTCGTGCTATCTTCTTCAATCTCACCGTGGTTCCATCGTACCAATTCAGGCGGTGGCCCGTTGCATGGCTGATCCCAATGTTGGACAAAGTTTATACGGGAACGGTGTCACCGTTCTAAATGCTGTGCAAATTGATGTTGGTACCCTCCCATACAGATGCAAGCCAATCTCCACTCGCACTGAGCCTAACCTGTGAAACAGTGAGCAGGGGGAGAATTAGGAAATGGACACGGAAGTAGTCTTTAGAATGCACTTACTATGTGATCAAACTCATCTTACCTGCTCATTGGACAAAATCCGAGTGCCCCTCAACGTCAGCATCTCAAGGGGCGTCAACTTGCAACTACGGCCACGCTGCGCTGGAGAGACCCCCAAGGAAACATCCTCATGCGTTGCACGGAACATCAAGATGCATTTGTATGAGTAGTTTATCTTGTGAGAGAAAAGGATGAACGAGGGAAGGCCTTATTTGCAAATGTGGAGAGGGGTGTAGGTATATTTTTGCAAAATTGCCATAGTTTTCTTCCTATCCGTTAGATATAAATTGGACGGCCTATATTGCAGGATGGCGGTCACACCATCATCACCAACTCTATTTTTTATAAGACTAGCAAGATGCCCATGCGTTGCACGGAACATCAAGATCTTTTGGGAGAAAAGGATGAACGAGGGAAGGCCTTACCCGCACTCCTCTCCACATTTGCAGTTAAGGCCTTCCCTCATTCATCCTTTTCTCCCACAAGATCTTGATGTTCCGTGCAACGCATGGGCATCTTGCTAGTTTTTTTATAAGAGTAGATAGATACAAGAGAGTAGTAGACTAGCAAGATGCCCGTGCGTTGCATGGAACATCAAGATGCATTTGTATGAGTAGTTTATCTTGCGGGAGAAAAGGATGAACGAGGGAAGGCCTTATTTGCAAATGTGGAGAGGGCTGTGGGTATTTGTTTTTGCTAAATTGCCATAGTTTCCTTCATATCCGTCAGATATAAATAGGACGGCATATACTGCAGGATGGCAGGCACACCATCATCAACAACTCTGTTTTTATAAGAGTAGAGCAGAGATAGAGATAGAGATTACTACTACCAATGTGTTGGCACGTGTGTTGCAATGGATCCAAAGTAGTAGAATAATACTTGTTCACGGGCTTGAAATATAAACACTCTAGTTTTGATATACATATATCAGTAAAAATAAATGATGCTTCACTCAAAATATATTCCTCGGGCTGTTTTGATGAGATGAGGGACGGGTGTGGCTGGTTTGAAGATAACAGGTTTTAAAAAAATTGGAGCTGTTTTTTTACATTTTGTGGCATGGCACGACATCCACTGGACCTAAGCGTCTGAAAAAATTTGAGTTTGGGTCGGTGGCACACCCTGCGGCAAGATGCCCGTGTGGGCTTCTTCTATAACTAGCAAGATGTCCATGCATTGCAGGGAACATCAAGATGCATTTTTTTACAAAACACCTGTTGTCATTGACCCTTGCAGGAGTAATCCCATGTGTAAAAACTAATGATATCTCAAGAATTTTATCAGAAAAATGGTATCTTTGGAACAAGTTTTCTCTACTACTGCTCCTTGCAGTGAGCGGTATGCAATGCATGTGTCAGCAGACATGACAGCTTGTCCATGGAAGTTGAACCACGGCGACCATCACGTTTCTTGTTTCTACCACTGCCACACCCACACGCGATTCACGACGCCGCTCCAACCCACGGCACGACGTCCCCCGACGTGCGCCTCAGCCCTCTCGGCCTAACCGCTCCTCTGCTTTTGTGTGCATGACATGCGGGCCAGGTGAACTGCGGTGACCATCAACTTTCTACCATAGCCACACCCGATTGGACACGGTTTGCCTGCTCCGCTCCTGTGCTCCAATCCTTACTCCTGCACTATCGAGTTTTCATCCAGCGGCTGTGACACATTTCATCCCGGGCATCAATCCTCAGCTGGAGTACTTCTATACTAAAGGTAGTTCCCGCCGGTGTGGCCATCTATGCCTTGTAGCGCCCCGAGACCCAGCTGTGGCGCCCTCGCCACGGCCAGGCCATGCCACCACCGGCCGGTTCATCTCGAACGAGTTAGTCACGAACCACGCCACCACCTTGAGAATGACATGTGGGACAGCCGCATTTAAGGTCCACATGTCATTGACTCATAGGCCGGTGCACTAAGCCACTAAAGCTCGGTCATGTGGGCCCCGAGAGGGAAATGTAACTCCTGCGGCAGGCCTTGTGGTGCTCCCGCAGTACGAGCTCGTGCCAAACCCGACATTTGTTTCTTACTACTACCAATGTTTCGGCCCGTGCGTTGCAATAGATCCAAAGTATATCTATTTAGTGGAGTGCACTCTAAACACATTATCTATTTATTATTCTCTAACCTTTCGTAGCCATGCAACCAAGCCACATAAGCTTCATGGGTGCCCCCCACATCATATTATTCATACTACGTTGACTGGAAAAAAGATAAATCACCCAAAACAAGATCTTCCCGTTTTTTGTTCCTACGATGCTATGTCGTGCACGTACCAAGTTGTATACTGGCAGTACTAGTTGTAGTACAAACTTCGTACTAGTAGTAGTACAGAATGCTCCTACTCTATCAACGAGCCCCATCTGACACCAAATTTCTTGGCTTTCATGCTACAACTAGATCTTCCCCTTGTTTCTGTTTTCCAACCCGGCGGCGGGCGGGGTGCGGTTTGCCAATAGTCAGTTTGCTCAACGGCGGTCCCACATGAACATTAAAATGCTAGGCAACACGCCTTCCCTAGCTATGTGGCGTGCCGGACGGGCCGTGGAGTACTCCCGATTCCAGGGCGTGTGGGGGTGCGACGCGAACGTGGCAGGACTTTTCCTTTTACTACGAATGTGCCCGTGCATTGCGACAGATCCAAAGTAGTAGAATAGTACTTGTTCACAAACTCGAAAGAAATCACTCTTGTTTTGATATACATATATACCACTAAAAACATATTACTTTTCACTCAAAAATATTTCTGATGTTGTTTTGATGAGGTGAGGGAGGGATGTGGTTGCTTTCAAGATAATAAGGGGTTTTCAGCAAATTGGAGCAGAGAAGTGGGCTATTATTGCAAAAATGCCACAACTTACCTCAAAGTCGTTAGATGGAGATCTAATGGTTAGAAACGACGGATGGCAGACACACCACCATCACCAGCTGAGTCTTCTATAGGAGTAGTATAAATTGTAACATTTGGTTCTGCTCCTTGGCACGATCGATAAATAGAAATAACGATTGGAAACGCTAGGGCGGGGCTATTTCCACCAGATAACCAGGGTACGTAGTAGCTAGGTTGGCGCATCGTCGGTTTGGTCACATGCGGTCCGACATTTTCTAGTGTTTCTAGCAAGATGCCTGTGCGTTGCACGAAGTTGATGGAAAAGGTAAGCACAACTTATAAATTGACGGATGGAGTACTAGTTACAGTGATGCATATAATTAAGCAAAGGGATCACACATGTCGGAATTGACTGGAACGAAAATGCAATAGCACAATAAGAATTAAGGCCACGATGACGCGATCGCAGTTGTGGTTACAAGAGACAATAATAAATATGCATCCATCAACGTACGACCTCCTCCTCCTCAACTTAGTGCGCTGGGCCACCGACCGGCGGCTAAAGAGCGGCGGCTTTTGTGGTGAGGTCAAGGTGCTTCTCAGCAAAGGCATCCAAGGCTTCCAGCCGGTCGAGGAAGACCGACGTCGTAGCATCCTCACTGGACTTTTAGATACCTATGTACCCGGTTTGCTCGTACACGTGGATGTCTAGGTCGACGAATTCTTGCAGGGCGTGGCGCCTCGTGGCGAGCGCGACCTCCAGGTGGACATTCTTTGTGGTGTCGGCGGGCAGTCGCAGGGCCACCAGTGCTTGAAAGAGGTTCATGCCATGGAGGCCAATTAGGGTGGCAGGCAATGAGGAGCCCGGGCACGCGGGATAGAGGAGTACGACGATGTCGTCCGCGAGCTTCTTGAGGACGGTGAACTTGTTGGTGGTGGCAACAATCATCTTGTCACACTGAGAGTCGTAGTTGGTGTTGACGGTGGCCATTCACCAGCTGGTCGCCAACACCATATGGAGACGATCCTCGGCTCCATGCCGCAGGCCAGCGTCGTGGACCATGTGGCACAGCCGCTGGCCGCTCGTGCGCATTGCTGCCATGGGTCTGGAGTGAGCACTTTTGCGCTTTGTGTAGGTGCTTAGGCAAATTCTTAGGTGTGTACGATGTGGTAGATGCATTGGAATGGAGGGGCACCTTTACATGAGTGCAAACTGCGTTGCGTTCACATCGTGTAGCCTCTTTTCCCGGTCCTCCTCCCATTACTTCCCTCATGCATTCACGATGCTAATTGAAGGAGGATGCATCATTGGCCGTTCACCATTTCGGCAACCAGTACCCCCTCCCTCGTCTGCATTAAAGCCGTATCAGGAACTGTGCCACCCGCTGTCAAATCAAATAGTACTGTGTCGCCCGCTGCATGCCCGGCTGAACACGCCTCCTCGCCTCCATCAAACCCCTCCGTTAAACCGGCATGCAAACCGAGAAGCCTACTCCGGCCACACGTCCGTTCACGAGCGGGCTAGAATTAAATGCAACAACGGCCGAGCTCCTCACGTCCGCACTCAGTTTAAACGAGGCCAGACGCAGGCCATGATCCTACCGTCTGCCCTCTATTTAAACGAGGCCAGACAGACATCGGGCAAGAATCACACCCCTCCGCCGCTCCCCCATCTACTCCTTCACCATTTTCTCCACTCTTCCGATGGCTTCTGAGGAGCCGTTCTCCGGCATACTACCCGGCTGGGTGGTCCGCTGAGCCCTTCGAATACAGGCGAGGCCGCTCGGTGCTTCACCAACCTTGCTTGGCCCGACGGAGCCAGTTGCTGCCCCAAGCCGGCACATGGTTCAGCAACTCACCGCTCCAGTTTAGCTCGATGAGGAGTGGCAAGTTGCTCCACGCCAGCACGGCGGCGAGCATGCTGGTACGGGCGTCGTCGCTGCAGTGTCGTACCGTGCCACCAGTGTCTGCGGTGGACGCGCCTCCCATGCCTACGGCAGCGCCATGCAGGAAGAGACAGAAGCCGGGTGCGTGGAGAGCAACGAGTCAGTGGCCAGCTTATCCGTCTCTGCCACCATCATCGAGGAGAAGTTGAACACGGGAGGCCGCCGCCACTTGGGTCCCATGAAGGCCACCGCCAAGGTGACGACTGTGCATTCAGGTGGTTTCTTTGTTGCTTCGTCTCTTCTGAGGACCTTCGTCGACCCCGTAAGTGTCTGCCGGACATGAGGAAGACAAAGGGATCCGCGAGCGGCCATTTAGATTAGGTACTCCCTCTCCGGCTGGTGGGAAATATTTGTTCTAAGAATGGATAAATTGGATGTATCTATAACTAAAATAAGCCTAGATACATCCATTTCTAGGACAAGTATTTCCGAACGGAGGGAGTATTAATTATACCAAGAGAGCCGGATTAGCAATGTTTAGTTCGTGTAAATGTAATGAAATCCATCACGTTTATATGAAGATCCGGCTTTTTTATACGAAATCCTTCATGCTTATATGAAATCAGTCCGTGTTTGCACGAATTTCATCTGGTTGGTTAGAGTTGTGAAAATGTATGCCGCTGGCGTTTGATGTCGTCCTCCGCGGAAGGAAGCGGGAGGAAATTTGTCGGCTGCCATTGAAGATGCTCTTTGCTGGAAATAATAGGGTCACATCCAATCCATTTGAGTTAATTGCGTGTATGATTCTCCATCTATAAAATGTTAATTGCATGTACAGTGTACACGTGACTTGCAGGGTGGCTACAACTTTGTACAGAAAGTTAAAAAGAACTATATGTCAGTACAGTAGCGAAAGAACTCTGTGGTTCCACTGTCAGTACAGTAGCGAAAGAACTATATATTAAATAAGTAATATATAATATAAAAATCTAAAGTTAAAGGCAGAATTCGAACTCAGGTCATCGCATTGCGAGCATCCGACGCTAACCAGTCCATCACATTTTTGTTGTGGACCATGCTGGAGATATATCTCCATATCTACTCTTATACTCCCTCCATTCCTAATAATTGTCTTTTTCAGATTTTAAATGGACTACCACATACGGATGTGTATGTAGACATATTTTAGAGTGTAGATTCACTCATTTTGCTCCGTATGTAGGCACTTGTTGAAATCTCTAAAAAGACAAATATTTAGGAACGGAGGGAGTAGAAAATAGAGTTGGTGATCATGGTGTGCGTGCATCCTGCAATATAGGACGTCGGATTTATATCTAAGGGATAGGAAGGAAACTATGGCAATTTTGCAAAAAGATACCTACACCCCTCTCCATGTTTGCAAATAAGGCCTTCCCTCATCATCCTTTTCTCTCACAAGATAAACTACTCATACAAATGCATCTTGATGTTCCTTGCAACACACGGACATCTAGCTAGTTTCTTTTAAAATAGTTACTACCATAATTATTTTGAAGTGATATATTTTATGTCTGCCCCGAATGATTTCAGATTCACTAGTAGTAACAAAAGAAAGGTTGCCTTGTTAATTAACAGAAAACAGGGTGAAAACTATCACATGAGGCCGGTAAGAACAAGGCACAATGGGTTCAGCGTCATCATCACTACAGATGTGCGCGCGCGAGAAGTCTACATATCGAGGGGGCTACGGAGATAAATACGTATCGAGTGTCTCTGAGCATGGCACAGAGACACAATGTTGAAAGAGAAACCAATTGACAGATTAAGATCAGATCGAGTTTTCGCCCTTCTGCTGTCATTGTTGGGGTGGGGGTGGGGAGGGGGGAGGGAGAGAAAGACGTATCGAGAGTGTGCGCGGTAGGCACAGAGGCACAACTAGCAAGTGTGTGTGTATGTGTGTGTGTTTGAGATAGAAGCAGTAGATAGATTACTATCAAGATCGAGGTGCCACCCTACTCCTTCAGTGTCAGGTAGTGTGTGTGTGTGTGTGTGTGTGTGTGTGTGTGTGTGTGTGTGTGTGTGTGTGTTTGAGAGAGAAGCTAGTCGATAGATTAGTATCAACATCGAGGTGTCACCCTACTCCTTTGGTGTCTGGAAGTGTGTGTGTGGGTGTGGGGGGGGGGCAGTGACACTTACATATCTCTACTCTTATAAAAAAACAGAGTTGATGATGATGGTGTGCTTGCTATCCTGCAATATAGGCCATCCGATTTATATCCGACAGATAGGAAGGAAACTATGGCAATTTTGCAAAAAGATACCCACACCCCTCTCCACATTTGCAAATAAGGCCTTCCCTCGTTCACTCCCACAAGATAAACTACTCATAGAAATGCATCTTGATGTTCCGTGCAACACATTGGCATCTTGCTAGTAGGGAGAAGGAGTTTGAGTGACACACACACACACAGATATATATATATATATATATATATATATATATATATATATATATATATATATATATATATATATAGGAAAATCCATCCTACCACCCAAAGGGTAGTTACTCCCACATATCTTATATACTACCATGTGGTACTATATATACTATTTTATTATTTTAATTATGTTCATATACTATATCTAAGATATTTTAAAGCAACTTACATGAAAAAATTGCATATGAGTCCATAGTTTTATTATATTTGTGAAATACGTATATATTTATACATAAAAAGAGCATACTCAAAACATGGTACATACTACCTAAAAAGTAGTATATATACTACCTAATCATTAATATATACTACATACTACACGTACATACTCTCGGTTTTGACAGATACTACATACAACATACAAAACGCAAGTGGTGGTAACTACCACTGCTTGTAGGAAACATTTGTCCTATATAGGGAAAATCCATATTAAGGGATAGGTAGATAGCATGTGTGTGAGTCAAACTTAAAGCATGACGGAGATAAACAAATGGTGTGCATGCAAGTGCCGAAAAAAATGAAGCGAGAAACAATGTCTACGCGCGCGCGTGTCTCTGTGTGTGTGTGTGTGTGTGTGTGTGTGTGTGTGTGTGTGTGAGAGAGAGAGAGAGAGAGAGAAATCTCAAAACAAGAGGTGCTCTGCTGGAATCCCATTGTATGTATTCATATGGTTCTCGAACTCAAGTTAACCTTAGGCATATGTGTGAGAGACATAATTGTACTTTGAGACATTAGTGGCTGTGGGTGGGCAGAATTAAAGGGGTGGGCGTGTTCGACAGACAGAGCATGTGTGTTTCTATGTGAGAGTAGTATGGGGTAGAAAGACAACGAATTCTAACCTTGACGGAGGGAGAGAAATACACGAAGTGCGCATGTGTGATTCCGATGCCCACGAGGAAATGAGATATGTATGCATGTGAGAGAGATTGCACAATTCATTCACGTATCACTATCTAGCGATCGTGGGCGTGCATCTCTTGAACATAAATCAAAATCTACTTCATATCGTGGCCAAAGGTACAATATCGATTCAACGCTATAAAGATTGGACACTCACATATCACATTTTTTTCTATCTAAATAAACCTTTTGAATTGTGCATGCCAAAGTTACAGTGATGTTTCTTCAAACAACCAATGTAGCTATCATGTACATACACCATTGTTAGTCTTGCATTCAAATTCATTAGTCTTGGATGATTTAAGGTTCTATTATGAAGTAATATATGTAATATTCATATAAGAATTCAACGGGTACGCAATTTATGAAATGGAGGCTATGTAATCATATGAGGTAAGACTTTTAAGTAGCGGACTACAATATCCATTTCTTTTGTGGGACTACAATATCCATTTCTTTTTGTGCGCCTCTACACTAACACGTCAATGCATTATGTTTAAAGTAAATAACCAATGGCACTAAATTATCTATTTACACGAGAAATACATAGGCTGAGCGTTTGATCCCTTTTTTGTGAACGCACCTCTACACCCGTACGATTGGTCGCGCCCATGTGAACATCCAAGTTATCGGTGCATCATCCCGAGTAATTGTCTTTTTTTTCTGGGGTGGACTTCACACCAGTTATTAACTGCTAACATGTGCCCCGTGTACACAGTCTCGCATGACCTTCCCGCTAGCACGGTCCAAAATTAGTTGAAACTGGATACGAACGATCCCGCGGGCGGCAATCTCCCGCCTCCTTCTAAAATTTCCGCCACCTAGTCTTTAGCATGCAAAATTCCCCTTTTGTCCTTGGTGCACGTAGAATAACAGTTGCAATAACGCCCTCATCTACATAATAGGTCGGGGCTGCTTTGGTAACTTCCGGTTCCCCCCACCACAGGCACCCCCATTTCCTCTCCCCCTCCCGCAAAAACGACTAACTCCACAGCACCAGAGCATCTTACATCACGATGCCCGTACTTCATCGGCCTTTCTACCCCTCCCCTCTCGAAACCCTAGACTGCTCATCCACAGGCGTACCAGAGCCCATTCACTGCTAGCAGTGTCCACCTCACCACATCTGCTTCTGCGGCCGCATCTACCCCTCCCACCTCCCCTAGAAACAAGTAGACTGCTCATCCACCACTATACCATGGCTCATTTAGTACCGGCCTTGTCCACGGCGCCGGATCTGCTTCGCCGGTACTCTCGTCAATCGCAGCGCATCTGCAGCGGCTCCTTCGTACTCCCCACCGGAGATGTTTCGTCCACACACCCCCGGAGCCGCCCTACCGACGCCCCCGTCGATGGACTCTGATGCTCTTCGCCGACACCTTCCTCAAACCTACCGGAGCCGCTTCGCCGACACCATCGTTAACCCTACCGGAGTAGCTTCGCCTATACCATTCTCGACCCTACCGGGGCCGCTTTGCCAACTCACAAGTCCATGGCCTCAGATCCGCTTTGTCGCACCCTCATCCAACCTACCGGAGCATCTTCTGACGCCCTGTCCACGGCCGCAGATCCGCATCATTGACACCATCCTGAACCCAACCACCGGAGCAGCTTCACCGACGCCCTCGTCCACGGCCACAGATCCGCTTCACCCACACCATAGTCCACCCTACCGAAGCCGCTCCACAAACACCATACTCGACGGTTCTAGATCTCCTTACCGGACCTGACAGCCAGCACATCGTCATCACCCTTGATGTTTCTAACCTGATTCCCACCGTCTGGCAAGATGCCAAGCACCCGCCACGGCATAGGTACTTGTCACCTTTAAACCCGTCCAGCATCACCTGCCCAATGAACTTCAAATATTCTAACAGATCGCTGTTACATGTTATGCAGCTAGCAAAAACTACAAGGACGATGTTTCTTCTGGATCTAACAGCTTGGCCAACCAAGATCCTGGACTGAGGCATTGCTATGATCTTGTAAGTGTGTGTTTATCTCTCTCTCTTGTATTGTTGTGTGCCTGCCAGCGTGCTTTGCTTGTATTTTTGACCAGTAATCTCTTTGTGCAGACAATGATTTCTACTACTGGCTGCTAAATTAGATATGTAGATGTCATACATGATACTACCTCGTACCTCTGTTCCTAAATATAAGTCTTTCTAGAGATTCTACTATAGGCTACATACAGAGCAAATGAGTGAACCTACACTCGAAAATGCATCTATTACATCTGTATGTGGTCCAAACTGGAATCTCTACAAAGACATATATTTACGAACAGTGGTAGTACATACACAAAATGGTAGGTGGCATGTAAGAATTCCAGTGCACTACATTAGGCTCCCTTAGAGTGCTTGCTAGTCCAGCACACAGAGTCATGGCTAATATGCTACGCACACAATCGTTAATTGGTGGTTTACATATGCACAAGGGATATGCAATGTATTATCATGTATAGATGTCTGAAATTAGCCATGTCAACTTGCAGATAGGGTTACACAATGAAAAAGTACAAGATGTATGTGGCAATTTCATGGAACATCGCAAAAAAGGAGAGGCAGCGGTGAGCCTATACAGTGCTATGGTAGGTCACTCCTCCATTGCAATCATCGTGACATATTATTTGTATGTTAGTTCTATTGGCCAAGTTTCTTAGGGACGGTTATTACGAGTTATCCTAAGAAAATAAGCACCTGTGAATATAAGCTCCAGGTAATAAGCCAACCAGTTCTTTTCATTGCCTTCCTTTTCAGCTTATCTTTGGTATGATCAGTGAAAAGTCTAGATTGCATTATATTTTGTCATTTTGCTGCCCATATGAAAATTAATTTGACTTGCAAGCATCACAAATTGAACCCAGTGCAGTAATTAATATGATAGGAAAACAGAGCATCACTATTTGTTCAAAATGCAAATACAAAGATACCATCTACTTGGCACAATCTACTTTGGTCAATGTCTTCCATAGA